>CM060089.1:20892347-21580516 GCA_030522485.1 Stenchaetothrips biformis
GGTTAAACCGGGGAGGTCTCGATCTGCAGTCGAATGCTCTACTACTGAGCTACAACCCACACCCTGAACAAGTGACGATTCGGGAAACGGGATTGGCGTGGGCTGTGTTGCGATACGAGCATTCGCACCGACTTGACTGTGGCCAAAAGTACCGACCGGTAGCACTGCCACAAGAAGAAAGGTCCCACCGAGACTTGAACTCGGATCACTGGATTCAAAGTCCAGAGTGCTAACCATTACACCATGGGACCGAGCGCTGCCACGGACGCTGTCACGGACCCATCTGTTCTACGTCTGCACGATGAGATGACCTCACTAGAAAGTGACGCGGCTGCGAAGGGCCAGCAACTTGTCAGGATGGCCGAGCGGTCTAAGGCGCCAGACTCAAGTGAGAATCTTGCCCGCCTTCAGTAACCGGGCCCGAGTGTTCTGGTCCTCGAATGAGGGCGTGGGTTCAAATCCCACTTCTGACATATATTTTCCTCCCCGCCTCTGCATTGACTCTAACGAGTGTCAATTCAACCGAAATATTTTATGTCGGCACGCTTTTGGAAAAAGAAAAAACCAGGTTTTTTTTAACTTTTTGTTTTGAGGATTTTTTGACTTTCTTTATTTCAGATGACGACAACGTAACCAAAACGAGATCGTGCACAATAGGAAAGATTAAAATAGAGCCGAGTGGTGTAGACACAGCCTAATACCCCTGGAGGGACTCGAACCCTCAATCCCCGGCTTAGGAGGCCGGTGCCTTATCCATTTATTTATTTTTTTATAACACATTTATTGGGCTTTATAACAGTTTACAACAATAATAAAATATTAAACAAAACAAGTACCCAACATAACATTTGTATAAAAGCATGATTATATGCACTTGGATAATAAAACGTTACCCTGGTTTGACCAACTAGTATTACAAGCATCACATTTTGTTACATTACCTTGCATTATATTATGTCACCTCCTTTTATTTCCACTTCAGATCACTGTTACAGACATCACGTTACATTGTATCACATTACCTCACATTGGTCTCATTGCATTGCATCACATCACGTCTTTTTATTTCCCTCAGTTCACATTTACAGAATTCTAAGCAGTAGTTGTCGCTGCTCCTTGCCTCCGGCGCTACTCCGGCCGCGGTGCGGCCGCGCTGGCCGGTCTGTGGCCTGGCGATACCCCGCGCCGTGTGGGCTGCGTCGGCGATACCCCGCGCCGTGCGGGCTGCGTCGGCGATACCCCGCGCCGTGCGGGCTGCGTCGGCGATACCCCGTGCGGCGCTCGGTGCTGAGCGCCGGCGGACGTCGTCTGCTGCCTGCTTGGTGTGACGTCACCCGGCTCTCGGCGGCTGGCGACGGCGGCGCGGAGCTGGTCGACGTCATGGACCCTGTGCTCGACGAGGTACTCGGCGGCCGTCCCCAGGATCGTGACGACGGCCCTCGTGGCCGGCCCGGGCTGCGCGGCGATGTCCGGGAGCGTCAGGACCTCGGGTGGGATGGCGTCGGCGGTGACTCCGGTGACGTCGGACAGCTGCTGCGCTGTCCACGCCCAGATGGCCCTGGAGGCCGGCTGGCAGCTGGTGAGCCGGTGCAGCACTGTGTCGACCCCGCCGCACGCCCTGCAGGTGTCGTCGTCGCTCTGCTTGGTGGCCTTGAGTCTGGCGTTGACGGGCAGGACGTCGTGGACGGCCCGGTACCACGCCGACCTGGCGCGCAGTGGGAGAGTCTTGCAGTGGACGCGGCTCCAGATGGTGGGCCAGTCCGCCGTCGGCGTCCTGCGCTGCACCCTAGACTCTGCCGTGCTGGTGGCCACCATGGCGTTGAGCATGGCGCGGTTCAGGGCGTGGCCGTGGACGCCATCGGGGGCCCCAGCCTCGTCGCACGTCGTCCTGAAGGCCTTGAAGTACTTCGCCGCCGCGGGTACCTTGGCGACGTCTGGGTACAGCCTGTGGAGTACCGCGAGCCAGCCCGCCGACAGCGTGCTGCTGGAGGCCCTGGAAGCAGTGAGCCACCTCGCCGCAAACATGACCCTCGCCTTGGTGATGGGGTCGTGGAGCCCCAGGCCGCCCCGGCTCGGTGGCAGGACGAGCACGTCCAGCGGGACCCGAAGCGGCTCCCCGGCCCACAGGAAGCGGGACAGGGCCTTCCTGGCGTCCTTGCCGACGCCAGCGGGCATCGGAAGCACCTGTGCGCAGTGCCACATCAGCGGCAGGGCGTAAGTGTTGGCGTAGTGTACGCGCTGCAGCAGGTTGAGCGCCCGCAGCCTCGCGTCCAGCAGCGCCCTCCGCAGCGCCTGCAGCCGCGCCGGCCAGTTGGCCGCCACCATGCTCGCCGTCGTCTTGCTGAACAAGATCCCCAAGACCTTGACGCTCTCTGCGCAGGGGAAAGGAAGCGGCGTGCTCCAGGAGCCGAGCGGCAGCGCCTTGGTCTTGGCCACGTTGATGAGGAGCCCCGACTCCACGCCGAAGCCGTCCAGGGCGTCCACCAGGATGGCCACCTCGTCGGGCTTCCCCAGCACCACCGTGGCGTCGTCGACGTACGAGGTTGCGGCTAGCTTGATGGTGACGCCTGCGCCTGTGACGTCGGGCAGCTCGACGCCCCCCAACCTCCTGTCAAGAAACTTCATTAGCGGCGAGATAGCGACGTTGAACAAGAGCATGGACAGTGGGCAGCCCTGCCGCACCCCGCGGCCGAGCCGGATGATCGGGCCGAGCGCGCCGTTGATCCGGATGACGGTGGAGGCGTCGGCGTACATGCTTTGGAGCAGCGCGATGAAGCCGTCGCCCAGGCCGTACCTGCGCAGGACCTCCCACAGGTACTCGTGGAGAAGGCTGTTAAAGGCGCCGGCGAAGTCGACGGACACCATGCAGGCCCCCACCTTGGTGCCACGTTGCTTGTTGGTCACGTCCACGATGTTCACCGCGTCGCGCAGGTCCAGGAGCGCCCCGTGCATGTTGCGCGGGTGGCCGCCGCGCACCTGCATCCCGTCTAGCACCTTGCCCTGGACGGCGTCGAGGCGGCGCGCGAGCACCCTGGAGAAGACCTTGCCGTCCACGTTGAGCAGGGTGACCGGCCGCAGGTCGCTGATCCTGGATACGGTGTCGGCCTTCGGGACCAGGGTCATGACCCCGCGGGTGTGGATGGGCGCGACGCGCCGGCGCCGCAGCATCTCGTTGGCCACCACCAAGAAGTCGGCCTTGACGACCTCCCATACTGCCAGGTAGAGTTCCGCTGTCAGCCCGTCGTCCCCAGAACTGCGGCCGCGCGGTGACAGCTTGAGGGCTTGCAGGAGCTCCTCCTCGGTGATGTCCCGAATCAGGGCCTCGTTGTCCTCCACGGTGATTACCTTGTCGGCCACGTCCAGGAGCAGACGCGGCGGCGCGGGCGGCGCAGACGGTGGCGGCCCCAGGATGGCGGAGAAGTGCTGCATCGCATGTTGCTCCAGGTCGTGCTGGCCGCGGACCACGTTGCCGGCGTCGTCCTTGAGCTGCTCGACCTTGGTGGCGGCCTTGCGGCGGATGGCGGCGGCGACGTTGTGCATCCCCGGCACCTCGCCGGTGACCTCCTGGGCCTTGGCGCGGGCGGCGAGTCCTGGGAGGCGGCGCGCCAGCAGCTTCATGATGTCCTCCTTCATGGCGGCGATGCGGGGCCCCACGGAAGGGTCCGCGGCCCGCCGGGCAACCAGCTCGTCCAGGCAGCCTGAGAAGAAGTCCAAAAGAGACCTGTCCTCGTTCCTGTACTCCCTGGAGAGCGCGGCGCAGAGCGAGCGAGTCTGAATCTTGCCCTGCTCCCACCACGCGACGAGGTCCTCGAAGTCCTTGGCCTTGGTCTGCCACCTCGCCCAGAACTGCTTGAAGCGCGGAAGGAAGGCCGGTCTCTGCAGCAGCGCGGGGTCTAGCTTCCAGAGCGTGCGGCGGCCGCCTGCAGCGCAGGCTTCCCCTCCGGCGTCGGTTGGGTTGCCTACCAAGCCCGCCTCCAGAAGCACGGCGGCGTGATCCGACACTGGCACTGCATGGAGCTGAACAGAGATCAGGTTGACGGCGTCGCTGACATACCACCGGTCGAGCCGAGACGAGCAGACGGCCGAGCTGAAGGTGTGTCCTGGCTCGCCTGGGCGGAGGACCTTCCACGCGTCCCGGAGCCGCAGTGACGTCACCATGGTGCCGAGGACGGTGCAGGGCGTCGCCACGCCCGTTGTGTCGGCCTTGTCGATCACAGCGTTGAAGTCCCCGCCGATGATCATCCTGTCGTTGGCGTCAGCAAGGACCAGCGGCAGGTCCTCCGTGAAGAACTTCCGCCGCTCCCTCCGACCCTGCGACCCTGCTGGTGCATAAGTATTGGTGAGTGTGACGTCACCGACTCGCGCGCTCATGGCCCGGCCGTTGGGGAGCTTGAGGATGCTGTGCAGCTTCACGTCCTTCCGCCACAGGATCGCCGTGCCTCGGCCCGCCGTGCCGACGTTCACCGCCTCCTCGTAGCCGTGAAACTGAAACTCTGGGGATGAGACTTCCTGCAGGAAAACAACATGTGGTGAGTGCTTGCGGACCAGAAATTCAAGTGCGGCGAGCTTGTGCGCGGCCGACACGGCACAGGTGTTCATTGACATGAGCTTCATTTTGATGGCGGCTTGGAGGTGGCGTGCTTCTTGACCTTGGACGACTGCACTGCCTTGGACGCAGCCCGCTTGAGGGACGTCTCCGAGGCGTGTGGGTTGGCGGTCAAGGCCTTGAAGTTCCTCAGGGCGTTGCTCATGCTGCCCGTGCTGCTCGTGCTGGAGGTCCTTACCTTGCGGTCTCTGAGTGACCTGGCCGCTCTTCCCGCTCCGTCCACGCCCTCGTCCCCACTCGCTACCGATTCGGGTGCATCCGAAGGCTCGCTGGCGTTGCTGACTGTCCGCGTTCGAAGTGCGTCGAAGGTGTTGCCCACTGGCAGTCCGGCCAGGATGCCTTCGAGCGAGTCCTTCTGACTCTCTGTCCGGACGGGGCGTGGCAAGCGCGGCACTGCAAAGGAATCAAAAGAATCATACCGGTCACAGAAAGCAAGGTCGTCGGTCGGGTTGTTAACCTCTGAGGCATCGTATACTGTCTCCGTCTCAGCGCTCGGCGATACCCCGGCCGCCGGGTCCGCTGCAGTGTGCTGCTGCTCCGCTGGCGTCGCTACCCCGCGCTGGTCGTCGTCCGTCGTCTGCTGGCCGGTGACGTCACTGCGCAGGTCGGGCATCGACACGGTGCGGTGCGCCGGGCTGGCCGGGCGGGAGGAGGTGTCGGTCATGTTGATGCTGTCGTCATCCAGCACCACGGAGTCCTTCCTGCCCGTCACCCTCTGCGCCCAGGACGCTGGCCTTCTCCTTTCGGGACATGAGACTCGGATATGACCTGTTTTACCACAGATTTGACAGGTGGGCGTTTGGCCCGCATAGAACACCTTCGCCTCTGTTGATGTAAGCTAAGCTGAAGAGTTATTTATCTTGTGTTATGTTAAGTTGGTAGTAGTCACTGCCTTCTCTGATGTTTTGTATACTGTACTCAACACACCGGAAATACATTCTATCGCCAGCTGTCTCCGTGTGTGCCTCTCTGCTCCTTTACTCCTACAGCACGTTACTGAGGAAATCCAACAGGTTATGGGCCCAGCACCCACCATCCATTAAAAAACGGCCATAAATAATAAAATACCATTTATTAATAATACAACCATAACAATATACCAGAACAGATCAGAACATGACGGAATTTTCCATCCATGATGACAAAAAAGATCTGCCTCGCCTACTGGACGCAGCCTCGTTCACCATGTGGGATTACCACATCAAGCTGCTGTTCAAGGCCAAGAATCTGGACAAAATCGCTGATGGAACATTGACCCTGGAAGAGCTAGTAGACGATGTTCAGAAAGGTGAATGGAAACAGTTAGATGCCCAGGCCAGCATGTATGTCATGAATACTGTCCACAAATGTGTCAAGCAACACCTGTACACCTGCGAAAACACTGCTGCCATGATTGCCAAGCTCAATGCCATATTCAAAAAAGACAATTCACAAAAGAAAATTCTCCTGCTACAAGAATTCTTCACATGCAAGTGGGACAAAAATAAATCAGTCATGGACAATGCTACAACCATCCAGAACCTGGCACATCAACTGAACGCACTGAAACAAGAAGTAAATGATACTATGCTAATCTCTAAGCTGGTGCAAATGCTGCCAAGGGAATACCAACATTTCACCAGCGCCTGGGAGTCTGTGCCCTCAGCTGAACGGACTGTTGAAAACCTGCTCCTGAGACTGCAAACAGAAGAAGGAAAAATGAAACAACTAGACAAAGAGGAACCAGTCTCTGCATTCAAGGCAGATGTACGCAACAGATTAAGTCCAAAGGTCAGTCTGAAGTGTTACCGTTGTCATCAAACTGGTCACACCAAAGCCAATTGCATGTATTGCACTGTGTGCAAGAAGGAAGATAATCACAGGACAGAAGACTGTCACTTCCTTAAGTTTGCCTGTCAAGTCTGTAAAAGATCAAGTCACAAGACAGAAGACTGCAACTTCCGAAAAAAATACTGCAGAAGATGCAGAACAACTCAGCACGATGGCAATGACTGTAAGTACAACAAGCACTACAACAGTAACAAAAGCAATTACCAGAGGAAAGATAATAGTGGATGGCAAAGTAACAACAACTACAACAGATCACGTGACAACAGAAAGGATGACCAGTACAATAAAAATGACAATAGAAAAAGGAAAGACGAGCATAGAACTGAGAGCTCAGGTAATAAAAGATCCAGAAACGAGAGATCAGAATGCCATATTGCTTTGCACACCGACAAATCGCCAAGGATCCTGAGCAGAATAATAAAGATAGACAATAGGAAAACAAAGAGACAAGTAAGTAAAACATGCAATAAAAATAATAACAAGAATAACATAATGCATGCAAAAGTAGTAGAAAAACAAGAACCTCAATTCGTGGTTGACAGGGGTGCCACGGGCCATATGACAAATGATATCAGTCTCCTAGATAATATAAAAGCAAAACATACCACAGTGAACGTAGCAAAAAAGGGCATGGAGATGACCTCCAACAAACAAGGAAGCATTCACACTGAAACCTGCGACATTAATGATGTTTTGTTTGTTCCAGATCTGACTAGGAATCTCTTGTCAGTAAACCAGGTGACAAAAAATAATGGTGCTGTAGTTTTTTCTGAAACAAAAGTACAAGTGCTAAGTGAGCCAGTGAAAGTACCACAAGATTTAGTTATTTTAGAAGGTGAAAAGGCTCCAAATGGACTATTTATTTTAAAATTAAAGACTGAAAAAGAAGCTCTGATGACATACAATGATGATGATATTATACAATGGCACATGAAGATGGGACATCTCAGTTTACCTAAACTAAGAAAATTACCAGAAATAACAAAAGGAATCAATTTAAAAATCCCATCAACATTCGAACTGGTTTGCAGTGTCTGCGCTGAAGCTAAACAAATCAAGAGGCCTCACAATATCACCAGAACAAGAGCGACCCGGCCTCTCCAAATCATACACACCGATGTGTGTGGGCCATTCGACCCAGAGACCTACAATGGGAAAAGATACTATGTATCATTTATAGATGATTATACGAATTATGTCAAAGTCTATCTCCTGCAGTATAAAAGTGAGGTCTTTGAAACCATGAAAGCCTACACTGCTGAATCTGAAAATCATCATCAGTTAAAAATATCAAAAATAAGATGCGATAATGGAGGCGAATATGTAAGTCATGATTTGAAGACATGGTGTAAGAAGAAAGGAATAATCATTGACTATTCTGTTCCAAGATGCCCACAATTGAATGGAAAGGCAGAAAAAATGAACCAGACACTGCTAAACAAAACAAGAGCAATGCTTTTCCAAGTCAATATGAACAACAACATGTGGGGAGAAGCTGTACTGACAGCCGCATACCTAAGCAACAGAAGCCCCTCCGTAACAGTATCCAAACTTCCAGCTGAGCTGTGGAACAAAAGAAAAGTTGACCTATCAAATATACAGACGTTTGGAACAGTTGTCTTTGCAAAAAATACAAAATACCTCAAGAAACTACAGAGTCGCTCAATGAGAGCAGTACTAGTTGGTTATACATCAAGTGGATACAAACTTTGGGACCCTGTGGATGGGACTATCTTCGTCTCCCGGGATGTTATCTTCACTGATATCATGTACGACCAGTACAAGAAGCCGGAAACTACGATCATCAAAATCAGAGGCCCCAAACACCAATTCTTCCAGGTCAGGGATGTGGAAAATGAAGATATTGGTGGACCTCTAGGATCTCCAGAGAATTACAATGAGGAACAAACCGACGACTCTGACACCCAAGAAAATCTAGAAGATGAAGTGAGATCAGAAGAAAATATACCTCAAGGCCAGCAACAGCCAGAACAGCAATTAAGATATAATCTAAGGAAACGAGAAAATATAAAGCGTCCATCATATCTGGAACACTATGAGATTTATCTTACCACCAACGTCGAAGTCTCTCTTCCTTATGAAAAGTATCACAATGATCCGAAATGGGGAAAGGCCATCGAGGATGAGAAAAATGCAATTGTTAAAAACAAAACATGGCAAGTAGTTGAACCCAGAGAAGCTGAAGGGAAAGAAATCCTGTCATGTAGATGGCTTTTCAAAATAAAAGAAAATGGAGTCTACAAGGCCAGACTGGTAGCAAGAGGCTGTGAACAAAAAGACATCGGTTATAAGGATACATACAGCCCTGTTGTTGACACAACAAACCTTCGAGTTTTACTAGCCATTACAGCGAGTGAAAACATGATCATGAAAACCTTCGACGTTAAGACCGCCTTTCTCAATGGTGAGCTAGATACAGAAATCTACATGAAAATACCAGAGGGTTTTGAACATCAAGGAAAAGTCTGCCGCCTCAACAAAGCATTATATGGTCTCAAACAAGCCCCATTAAGATGGTCTAAAAGATTGACAGCCTATCTCAAGTCTCTCAACATGACACAGCTTATCACCGACAAGTGTATCTACAAAAACCACGACTCAACACTCTTTCTAGCCGTGCATGTTGATGATGGCATTATAATGAGCAAGAGTCAAAACAAAATTGAACACATTCTCAACAATTTAAAACAGGAATTCGAAATCAAAATTGAAGACCTACCAAAACATATCTAGGCATTGAACTAAAAACAACAGAAAAAGGCCTTCTGATCTGTCAAAACAGTTACCTTGACAAAGTTCTGCAAAAGTTCCGGATGAATCAGTGTAAGCCAATGCACACTCCTATAGAAACTCTCAAACAAGAAAATGAAAAGGAAAGAGATGAAAGAGACAAAAGATACCCATACCGAGAACTCCTTGGGACTCTACTGTATCTAAGCTGCAAAACCAGACCCGACATCTCATTTGCAGTCAGCTATGCAAGTCGTTTCAGTGAACATCCTACAAAGGCCGACTTAGTGAGGGCAAAAAGGATAATTAGATACCTGAACACAGTGCCAAACTATGGAATTATGTATGGACGTCATAAGGACATAAAAATACAAGCATACTGTGATGCCGACTTTGCAGGGTCTGGCATAGTTGAAAAAATGAGAAGTACCACCGGTTATACCATAACCATAAATGGCAGTCCCATCTCCTGGTGCTCCAGAATTCAGTCAGTAGTGGCCACTTCCACCACTGAGGCCGAATACATTTCTGCTGCTGAATGCTGTAAAGAGTTGCAGTTCATCAAGGCTCTCCTGTTTGAATTGACCAACAAAGACATACCTGCTGAGCTGTTTGTGGATAACCAGAGCGCCATAAAACTAATAAAATCAGGGCAACTCAACAGAAAGAGCAAACACGTATGCGTCAAGTATTTGTACATCAGTTCATGTCTGGATGAAGGCCTGTTCCAAGTAAAGTATATTCCAACAAATGATCAACCAGCTGACATCTTCACCAAACCACTGAAGCAAACCAAATTCACCAAGTTCAGAGACATCATATGTTATCAGATTTAAACAGTCAATGTATTAAGTTTATGTTTCTACAGTATTGTTATTTCTAAACCTATGAGGACAGAACAATTAATAATTAATGTATCTTGACTAACAAAACAGTGTGGCTGTGATAATAGTGTGTAAGAACATTTCTTTATGTTATTATTAAAAACAAGCTTCTTTACCAACTCCTCGCTTAAGGGGGTTGTGTTGATGTAAGCTAAGCTGAAGAGTTATTTATCTTGTGTTATGTTAAGTTGGTAGTAGTCACTGCCTTCTCTGATGTTTTGTATACTGTACTCAACACACCGGAAATACATTCTATCGCCAGCTGTCTCCGTGTGTGCCTCTCTGCTCCTTTACTCCTACAGCACGTTACTGAGGAAATCCAACAGCCTCGTGGCCCCCGGCCGTGACGTAGCTCGGCACGTCCCGCTGCAGCTCCATCTTCACCAGCCTCGTCCCGGTCTCGAGTCCCTCGTAAACAGAGCCTCGCGGGTGGCGTTCCGCCCGCAGCCCGACGATCCTCCCGTACTGTCCTAGGGCCAAACACACGTCCTCGTCCGACACCTCGGGCTCCAAGTCCACCACTCGCAGAATCTTGCATCCTGGCCCCGGCCCTTGCAAGGTCACCTTGCACAGCAGCCCGTCACGGTACCTGAACATAGTCGATCCCTTCGCCGCCACTCTCCGCGCAAGCTCCCTCCAGGAACACGACGTTGACCTTCTTGCCGCCCGTCGCCGCCTGCACCGTCCTCAGCTCGCTGATCTTCAAGTCCCATTCTTGTTGCAGAAACTCCCAGAACTCCAGTCCACTCACTTTTCTAAGCCCGTCAAACACAAAGCTCACCGTGGCTTTCCGGCCTCCCGCGCCGCTGGGCATGGCCATGGCGCGGCGCACTCCAAAACAACAACAAACACAGAAAACTGCTTGGCCGGCCGGCGGCCGGCCCGGCGCGCCGTCGCTGGTGAACTCGTAAAAGTCCAGAGAATTGGCACAGATTTTCACACAATCATATCACAGCGAAAACCTCAGGCAGCGGCACAGCAAGCGCTCTCGAACTCAAATTGGTCTAGCGGGGCTTATCGGCAGCAGCCTTACACCTGGCTAGTAACCCATCCGACCCCAACCGGAGCCGGAGCCGAATACCCCTGGAGGGACTCGAACCCTCAATCCCCGGCTTAGGAGGCCATATGCCTTATCCATTAGGCCACAGGGGCTGACGACAAACGTTTCGGACGGCGGGCGCCCGCACACCTGCCTGTTCTTCCGCGTATTCTTAGAAACGTGCCCAAAAATGTCCCAAAACATTGATCGCACGCTGCCTCCAGGAAGATTTGAACTCCCGACCCCCGGTTTACGAGACCGGTGCTCTAACCACTGAGCCATGGAGGCGGCTTAGGGAAGCGTGACCACAGGACCACGCGCGACGCTTACGTTTCCGACCGCAAAAAACACACACACACACACACACACGCAGCGTGCTTGCAAAATTTGATTCCGCCCAGAGTCGAACTGGGGACCCTCTGCGTGTAAAGCAGATGTGATGACCACTACACCACGGAACCGGGATGAACTGCCACCATCGCGTGCGTGCCGTGACGGCGTGAGGACGCAATGCCGCTCCGGTGGGCGCACAACGATGGGTCCTACGAACATGTCACTTTTCCCGTTCAACAAAGACCGATGTCTCTGGCTCCCGTTCAACAAAGGCCGATGTCAGAGATACGGGCAACAAAACCTCACTCATTGCAATTTTATTTTCCTTCCTAAACCCTATCCTGGCGTTATATCAATTTTTCGTGTGTTTGATCGGTTCCTAATACTGAACAGAAAGTTCGGTTCACGAAGCATTCAGGTTGCCGCGAACGTTTTCTTAATATCGCAAGTGACATATTGACTGCAGGCCCAAGATTGCGGACAAGCGGCTAACATCGGTCTGTGTTGAACGGGAGGCAGAGACATCGGTCTTTGTTGAACGGGTGCCAGAGACGTCGGTCTTTGTTCATAGGACCCATCGACAAGCCTTGGAAAGTCACTGGCAGGAGTCAGCAAGCAGCAGAGTGGCGCAGTGGAAGCGTGCTGGGCCCATAACCCAGAGGTCCGGGGATCGAAACCTTGTTCTGCTATCTCTCATTTTGTGTGCAACGTTTCGGATTGTGACGACGAAGCACCAAGGTCCCCATAGAAGCGTCCGACGCACAGATTGCCTGGTCAAAACGCAAAACATGCAAAACAACTCAGTTGCAGGGGGCACCCCGGTTAAACCGGGGAGGTCTCGATCTGCAGTCGAATGCTCTACTACTGAGCTACAACCCACACCCTGAACAAGTGACGATTCGGGAAACGGGATTGGCGTGGGCTGTGTTGCGATACGAGCATGCGCACCGACTTGACTGTGGCCAAAAGTACCGACCGGCAGCACTGCCACAAGAAGAAAGGTCCCACCGAGACTTGAACTCGGATCACTGGATTCAAAGTCCAGAGTGCTAACCATTACACCATGGGACCGAGCGCTGCCACGGACGCTGTCACGGACCCATCTGTTCTACGTCTGCACGATGAGATGACCTCACTAGAAAGTGACGCGGCTGCGAAGGGCCAGCAACATGTCAGGATGGCCGAGCGGTCTAAGGCGCCAGACTCAAGTGAGAATCTTGCCCGGCTTCAGTAACCGGGTCCGAGTGTTCTGGTCCTCGAATGAGGGCGTGGGTTCAAATCCTACTTCTGACATATATTTTCCTCCCCGCCTCTGCATTGACCCTAACGAGTGTCAATTCAACCGAAATATTTTATGTCAGCACGCTTTTGGAAAAAGAAAAAACCAGGGGTTTTTTTACTTTTTGTTTTGATGATTTTTTGACTTTCTTTATTTCAGATGACGACAACGTAACCAAAACGAGATCGTGCACATTAGGAAAGATTAAAATAGAGCCGAGTGGTGTAGACACAGCCTAAAACCCCTGGAGGGACTCGATCCCTCAATCCCCGGCTTAGGAGGCCGGTGCCTTATCCATTAGGCCACAGGGGCTGACGACAAACGTTTCGGACGGCGGGCGCCCGCGCACCTGCCTGTTCTTCCGCGTATTCTTAGAAACGTGCCCAAAAATGTCCCAAAACATTGATCGCACGCTGCCTCCAGGAAGATTTGAACTCCCGACCCCCGCTTTACGAGACCGGTGCTCTAACCACTGAGCCATGGAGGCGGCTTAGGGAAGCGTGACCACAGGACCACGCGCGACGCTTACGTTTCCGACCGCAACAAACACACACACACACACGCAGCATGCTTGCAATATTTGATTCCGCCCAGAGTCGAACTGGGGACCCTCTGCGTGTAAAGCAGATGTGATGACCACTACACCACGGAACCGGGATGAACTGCCACCATCGCGTGCGGCGCGCTGTGGCGGCGGCCGCGCCGGTCAGGTAGGCAGCCCTCTGCACGGCCGGGCGCTATGGGCTGCCTGCCTCGCCGGCAGGAAAGCCCATTACGAAACGCCAACTATCCCCGTACCTAGACATTTGCGCCCACTAGTTCATTGGTGAAAAATGATCCTCTAGGGGTGCTCTAGCTCCCCACAAATTATTGACAGAATGAGAAAACTCACCCTGTATTTTATAACTAACAGAGTTTAACAAAGATAATAAAAATAATAAATAATAAATAGATAAGTTATGTTAGGATCAGGTACTTCGGTTACATTCCATTAATTCTTGATGTTGATTGACAATTGCAAAAACGGTTAAAATCTTTGCAGGCTTGGAGGCTGGACGTCACATGATGCTTCTCTGCTCCAGGGCAGCGGCGGCGGCGGAGGGCTTATTACCACCGAAATGGGTTCGGCCCCCCGTGCCCTGCGCCGGCCTGAAACAGAGAAAACATCATGTGAGTGTCAAGAATTTAAGAACAGGTAAAACAGATAATAAAAGGCCAATGCTTAAAAGACAATTTAAAAGCAACACAGAAATAAAGGGCTGGATCATTAATAAAAGGCAAATAAAGGCACTGAGCTACTGAGCCGAGCTTACGCAGTGTGTGTATGGTCCGAGTTTTTATCTGTGAGCGCCGCGCGCCGAGCGCGGAGCCAAGCGCGGAGCCGAACGCCTAACGGTCAATTTGAATTCTCCCGCCGCCGCGAGAGTTCCGACTGCGGACCGGAACCCTTCCCCCTGTGCTACGCTACGCCACGCTGCTGCTGCCGAGCCGAGCCGGGAGCCGAGCGACGCTACGCCGCGCCACGCTGCGCTGGTGCGCCCCCACCCCTTACCCCTTTGTCCTCGACCTGCCCCAAACTCTCTTTCATTCATTATCCCGTCATGCCGACACGTGTTTGATAGCATTTCTCCGGCTGAAATATTTTTCTGGAACTAATGTCAATACTCCCCCTGTCTTGTCTTGTCCGTGGGAAAACTGTCTGAGAAAAGCCGGTGGTCCAGAGCCCCCATCCCCCGGCGGCCCCCTCCCCCTCCCCGCCGGTGTTTTCCGAATCAGCAAATTACGTGTTGTCAACGCTTCAAGACTATGCCAAGTGACAAGAAATAATTTTTGAGAGATTTTGACGTCCTACATTTTATTTACTATCGTCGCGAAATCAGAAACTATTTGAATTTGGCCGGCCGTTAGAAGACCTGTGGCGCCCTCCGCTGGATGACTCCATCAACCAACCCTCCGGCCCGTTCAAACGTCTCAGTTCTGTGTCCTCCGTTGAGTTGAGTGGGTAAGTGCGAGTGTCGAAGCGTCTCCGAGGTCTGTTATCATGTTTTTTTCGGAGGATCTCGATTACGAGGAGGGAGAGATCGTCTCCAGTGAAGAGGAAACGGTAGATTTAGATGTCTCAGGAGAACTTTTCAGAGAGGTAAGTGAAATGTGGGTGAGAGTGTACGTGTGTCAGTTTTCGCTGCGTCGGCACGCCTCGTGGCGCGATAGCGTCATGTCGCTTTCTCATTGCGTCTGAGTTTTCCGCGTGTGTGTCGTGCTCTCTGTGTTCGTGTCTGAAAATCCTTTTCGCGGAGGTAATATTTTCGTGTCGCTGTTGTTGAGATCTGGACTCGGCGTCCCTTCGCGCCATGTTGTCGCAGGGCGCACCGACCCGTCTGTGCCTGTTCGGCTTGTTTCTGTGTGAAAATAGGCGTTCTCTCGTTTTGAATCTTGTGCGAGACGCTTCTCAAAGGCTCTCGCGTGTGAAATTCGAGAAAATTTAGGTGAAAAGCTGTCGGTCTTAGCCAGTGTTGAAGCCGCCACGTGAGCGTGGGAACCGGACTGTCTCCGTGCGTGTACCGCTTTCTGACGATAAATTCGGTGTGTTCTCGGTTCGAATCGTGTTCGAGACGCTTCTCGAGGGCTCTCGCGTGTGAAATTCGTGAAAATTTGGGTCTAAAAGTGTGGAACTTGGCCGTGATGACGCCACCACGCGACCGTGGGAACCTATCAGTCTCTGTGTTTGTGATGCTTTCTGAGGGTAAATTCGGAGTGTTCTCGGTTCGAATCCCGTTCAAGGTGCTTGGCGAGGGTACTCGTGTGTGAATTTCCGAAAAATTTGTGTTAGAATTACTCTAAACAGAATAATTTTGTCCTTCCCTCTGGCGGCGTGGGTCATTTGCATGTGTTGTCTTTGTTTGCACGCACCAGGCGAACGCACGACCGCTCGCAAAAGCAGCGGAACGTTAAAGGTCTGATTTCTGTGAGAATTTTGAACCTAGTAAGTGCGGCGGTTAACTTCGAATCGACGCGCCGGGGCAGGGGGGGGGAGGGGGGGAGGTCTGACGTCACGGCCAGCCAGGCCTGAGTCAGTCGCGAGATGTCATGGCCGACCAAGCTTGTTTACGTGCCGCAACCATTTTCGTATTTTTTCTTTGAAAGATTTATCATTGACTGCGTGAAACGAACAAGTGTTGTGCCGAAATCATCCGTCTGTCCGTGGGAACTAAAGGGAAAATGTGTCGTTGCAAGAAGATGCTCTAATTCGCGTGTTTGATTCAGTGGTAGAGAGGTTAGGTTTTCTTTAGTTCTTGAAATGAGTTCTACATTTTTTTTTTTTTTTTTTTATTTTTTTTTGGTTTCAGACCAACGTCGGTATATTGCGAGAAAGAAACCACCGCGATGAGGTCCATCGCCCTCAAGTTTGGTGTTTAGACTTCCCATGGACTTGCGATGGTTCGGAGTTTGTAGGATAATGGCGGATTACTTCTACGGACTCACACACGACTTGTCTCCAAGACTTCTTTATTACTGACTCCACAAACAGGGTTTCTTACAGACACTTTTAGGGGGCTCTCTCGAGAGCTCGAAGAACAAGAAACAAACGAGTATCGAGCCGCTACGCTCGCGCACTCTGGTGGAGGTGGCAAACACCATATCCACCCGGGGTTTTTTATAAATCGAAAGGTTTATATGACAACATGACAAGACAAGGACACTTGGGAGGAGACAAAAGGTAAACATTGGAACAAACAAATACAAAAAAAAAAAAATTACTTAAACCTAGACAATTGGTTATGATGAACTTCTCTCATAACACCTTGGATAGAGACTAAGTATCTAGTGGGGCTTAGACTCTTGACGATTACACCTTGCACAACTAGTGAACGAGCAGAGAGCCTAAAAAATACATTTTCACCGTCTCTGAAATGAGTGGCAGAAAGGGACATTTTGGCACTAGATTGAGGTAACATTTGGGTCAACAAGGTCTTAGGTACAAATGAAAATAACATTTGGTTGGGGGTTTTCATTGTAGAAGTGGTAGGGGTATTTCTATAATGAAAAAGAAATTGACTAATACGAACATTAATGACACGAACTTGTGACTCGGAGGTATTAGACTGACAATCAGAAAGGATAATCTTCTCGATACCTTTCTTGGCAATGGCTACCGATCTCTCAGCTTGACCATTGGCTTCAGGGTGGGAAACAGGAGAGTGAAGCACCTGAATATTAAACTGAGTACAAAAATCAGCATATTCATTAGACTCAAATGGGGGACCATTGTCAGAAATTATTATCTAAGGAAAACCGAACAAGGCAAAGATAGAATACAACACTAAATTCACATCAGGAGCTCTGGTCGAGGGCATAAAGCGAACATCAATCCATTTGGAATAGGAATCACAGACAATGAGATAACTTAAGGACTGCTTCTCGTAAAAATCAATGTGGATCCTCTCAAAAGGATATGTAGATTTAGGCCACGGGACAAATACTTTTTCTGGTTTATAATTAACCAGGGCACAAATATCACAGTTACTGGCCAAGTCATGTAAGTCTTGAGACAGTGTAGGCCACCAGACTGCACTTCTAGCCAACAATTTTGAGCGAACTATGCCTGGGTGACCTAGATGGAGTGTTTTTAACACTTCAGATCTTAAACTAGGTGGGATCACAACTCTAGCAGAAAACAAGAGACATTTGGTTTCAATGGTGAGACAATCTCTTACCTTAAAATACACTTGGATAGAGGGGTTGTCTTGGAATTTGTCTTTTGGTGGCCAACCAAGACGAACAAATTGCAAAACTTGACACAATAGGGGATCATTTACTGTTTCAACAGCAATTTTATCACTAGTGACAGGTAGGTTACTAACAACTTTCACAATGTTGATAGGGATCTGCAGATCAGAGACAACAGCAGGGGAAGGAAGCCTAGAGAGCGCGTCCGCAACAGCTAGGTGTTTACCTTTACGATGAATAAGTTGGAATGAATAGGGTTGTAACATAGCAGCCCAGTGTTGGAGTCTATGGCCGGTTCTCACTGGTAGAGAACTGGAGGGACTGAAAATTCTCGAAATAGCTTGACAGTCCGTAACTACAGAGAATTTACGACCCCAAACAAATCTATGAGACTTAGTGACAGCATGCACAAAAGCAAAACCTTCCTTGTCAATATGAGCGTAGTTTTGCTGTGCTGCAGAAAGAGTAGCAAAGAAAAACATTACAGGGCGATCTACCATTTTGCCATTTGGTAGACAGATGGAATGACACAGAACAGAACCGACACCATAGGGACTGGCGTCCGTATATATCACAATTGGTAATTAAGGATCAAAATGAACCAATACCTTGTCAGACTTAAGAAGGTCCTTACAGGCTTGAAATGCCTTTTGACACTCAGTAGACCATACAAAGGGTACATTATCTTTGGTCAATTCGTACAAAGGGTGAGCAATAGTAGCAAATTGAGGTATAAAAATTGAGTAAAAATTGACTAAACCTACGAAGGACTTAACTTGCTTGACATTAACTGGAACGGGAGCTTGATCGATAGCAAGCACCAGCGTTGGGGTAGGCTGACGCCCAAACTTAGATAACACAAAACCCAAAAACTCAATTTTTTCTACAAACCATTCACATTTAGATAGTCTTAATCTAACGTTATGCTTTTCCAAGCGACCTAGGACTAACAAGCAAACATTGACAAGTTGTTGCATTGACTTAGCATGAATTAACAAATTATCTAAATATACAATCACATTAGGAATTTGTAGGACAATTTCCTCCATTACTGATTGGAATATTGCTGCAGCTGATGCTACACCATAAATAAGTCTGTTCAACCTATAAAAACCACGGTGGGTGTTTACAATACACAATTCTTTAGAATCTTCATGGAGTACCAATTGAGTGTAGGCATCCTTGAGATCCAAGCTTACAAATACAGCGCTCTCGCTTAATTGAGAAAAAATTTCCTCTTGACATGGAATAGGATAGTGATCTATTCGTAACTGTGGGTTGAGTGTCTTCTTAAAATCAACAAGACGGTACTCGCCATTCTTTTTGGGTACCAAAAAACCAGGGGAAGCCCACTCAGCGTGTCTAGTTTTGGTGGCAATGCCTTTGTCCACCCAAGAATCTAGCACTTGGTCCGCAGTATCAACTAAGCCAAAGGGAGGCTTGTAGGCTCTGTGTTTAACAGGGATAGCACCAGACTTAAGGACGAGACGAGCTTTAAAGCCTTCAATAGGAGTATCTGACTTCTCGTCAAAAACTCTAGGGAACATAGTATGTAACTGATTAACTGAAGGAACGGTTGCAGAAGACAACTGTTTAACAATATCTCTGGGAGAGAGCATTTCTCGCCAGGATGGACAAATTACATCTAACCATGGACGACCCAGCAAGGGGGTGTCAGATTTAAGATTTTTTCCTACGACTAAGACTAAATTAAAGGACTTATTATCTAAGCAAACTGAAACATGAAGTTCTCCACTGACAGAGATAGAACTAGAAATAGAATCTAAAGAGACGTTGGTCTTGACAAGTTCCAGTGTGGGAAATAATTTCTTGGCCGACTCATGAGAAATTAAGGACGCCCCAGCACCGGTGTCTACTTCCATAGAAAGTGTTTGACTAGACACAATAATGTCCACTAACAAGGGCGGACTACTTGTATGACTATGAACATTTAGGATAGTAGAACGACGACTAGAGGAGAACAGGTGACAGAAACGACTAAAACTAGAACGACATTGGTTGAACTTTTTCCGGATCCAGGAATGGCAGTCTGTGGAATCCGAGAAGAAACACAATTAGTTTGGCAACATTTAGAGCCATGACGGGTGAAGCAGCTGGTTAACTACAGTGTCCAGCTCTTCAGGGTTCTCACCTGAGGTATTACCCGTAACTTGATGCACTTGTTGCGTAGAAGCACTAGTAGGACATTTTGCGGCGATATGCCCCTTCTTCTTGCACTTGTAACACTCCCATTTAACTGCAGGGCAGATCTTCGGGTCGTGACTCCGAGTGCAGTTCGGACAGGAGCCATTGTCACCAGATGGCTTGGGTTTGCCACCGGACTTGTTGTCGTGCTTCTTCTTCGGGGGTTGAAACTTAGGCTGAGCTGCTGCTGGTGAATCAGGTTTCTTCTTGTCCTTCTTGTAGTTTGGTTGGACTTGGTTGACTCTGGCTTGCACCTGACTGTGCGCTTGAGCCAGGGTGCGCATTTGTGCACGCAGCGCGTCGTCCTGGAGAGCCATGGTCTTGGCCGCAATCCAAGTGAGGTTAGGAGTTGCGACAAGCTTAGCTCGTGTGTCTTGGTGACGAATGCCGACTATAAGTTGGGACTTCATGGCTTCGTTGTAGAAGTCATCCCATTGGCAGTTAACGGCCAATGATTGCAACGCCGAAATGTACTCGAACGTAGACTCTGACGAATTCTGAACACGTTGATGGAAGGTGAACCTGTTCGCTTCCAGCAGTCCAGTGGGCTCGTAGTGCGTGCGTAATTCTTGAACCAGACGCTGGATGGGCAAGTTGTGCGGTAAAACAGGCAAGACTGCGGCCTGCAGGACCGCGAAGGCTCGTGGACCGAGGCAGCTCAGGAACATGCAGCGGCGTCTGTTCGACTGCACGAAGAACTGGCCCTGATTGTTTGTAGGTTCCGGGAGCACGCCATTAGCATCGCAATAAATGTTGAAGCGAAGAAACCACTGGTCGAAGGTATTTGGCCCGTTTGGGTCAAAATGTTCGATGGAACCCACGTGTTGCATCAGGACTGGTTGGGCCATCTTGACACTGACAGCCGACCTCCGAAAAGGCTGACAACCAACATTCAACACTTCACGTAACTTCGAAAGATGATCCTCGTCGCCAATTTGGTGTTTAGACTTCCCATGGACTTGCGATGGTTCGGAGTTTGTAGGATAATGGCGGATTACTTCTACGGACTCACACACGACTTGTCTCCAAGACTTCTTTATTACTGACTCCACAAAAAGGGTTTCTTTCAGACACTTTTAGGGGGCTCTCTCGAGAGCTCGAAGAACAAGAAACAAACGAGTATCGAGCCGCTACGCTCGCGCACTCTGGTGGAGGTGGCAAACACCATATCAAGTAAGTTGTTGTCTTTTTTCCTCGCTGACATTAGAATTATTAAATGACGAGCAGCATTTTATGTGATGTTCTGCGTTTCTGTTGCAGACAGTGTGGGAGCGGCTTGGGCCGAGTGTGCAAGGGCAAGGGCAAGAGAGAAGCACGATTGAAGTTGAACTCGCACCAGAAGTTGATGAACCTCGATTCAACCGGTTCACTGCAGAGCGTGTAAGGGTGGAAGCTGCTCTTCCTCCTAGTGATCCCTGCTCCCGCTCAAACACCCCTCGAGAGAAGATTTGCTCAGGAGGAGGACGTCGATCTCTTGCTGGAGGCCAAGCTGCAGGAGGCCAAGCTGCAGGAGGCCAAGCTGCAGGAGGCCAAGCTGCAGGAGGCCAAGCTGCAGGAGGCCAAGCTGCAGGAGGCCAAGCTACAGGAGGCCAAGCTGCAGGAGGCCAAGCTGCAGGAGGCCAAGCTGCTGGAGGCCATGCTGCTCCCGCCCCAAGAGTCCGTGTGGGGCGAGGAAGAGGGGGCCGCAGAGGTTTTAGCCCTCTGTTTTTGAGGGGCGTTGTAAGTCTCACTGACTTTATTTACTGATTTCATTATATTTATGTGTAAGCATTGTCAATGTACTAATCGAAGTGATTTCTGTTACAGAAAATGGCTGAACCTGAAAAGGCCAAGCGAAAATAATTTGTGTGCGTTCAAGGACTAATGATTATTGAAATTAGAATCATGACTAAAGAGACGATGGAAGAAGAAGATAATTGAATGGTAGTGAAGATTCTTCGGTCAGTTGTTTTTCTAAACTTGTTTGTTTGATTTTATATGAGAATTGTAAAGATTCTTTGGTCAGTTGTTTTTCTAAACTTGTTTGATTTTATATGAGAATTGTAAAGATTCTTCGGTCAGTTGTTTTTCTAAACTTGTTTGATTCTATATGAGAATTGTAAAGATTCTTTGGTCTGTTTTTTATGAAACTTGTTTGATACTATATCACACTGAACTTTACTCAAAGCTTCCTTGGGTCCAACTAACGCAGTTCACTTTTTTTATATTTTTGAACTTCTTTTGGTGTAATTCATTGAGTCTTTAGCAAGAACATGAAGGGCATGAGCCTCTCGTTACGTTTTAGTTGAGTGACACTCTTGAAATTATCTACATTTGAGCAATGATACATGGGCACCATAACCTATTAATGGCTGACAAAGACTCAGCTGATGTGGAAGTTGCACAGGGGAGCTGTGCTGGGAGTATTGACTTGTTGAAGCTGGCATTGATTTTCAATAGAGTTTAGGTAGTAGAGAAGCTTGTTTGATAGTAGTTTTGATGAAATTTTAAAAAAATTTGGTTTAATTTTGAGAGATAGAGTCACTCACTTTCTCGGCTCCAAATCGAACTGGGACAGTGACAGAAATGTTTGTCCTCTTAGATTGTCTTATGACTCCTTCTGTTTTCTTTTTTGAAAATGAAAGCCCATTTGGTATTTAGAGGACTGAGTATCTTTTTGTTAAAGGGAGTGAAGAATTAATGAAAAAAGTTGATTTTTTGGGGACATGGAGTTTGAATGTTGTAAGATATTTTTCTCAAGGATATTTTTTTTTTATCTTATCATTTCTATTCTAATCTGAGCATCCCTATGATTTTCTTATCACTGTCCTTATCTTATATTTTTAAAATAGAGCTCAGTGAAAAACTTGGTTTTCCATAAATCGTCATAGCTCTCTAACTATGTACACTTTTATTTGAATGGGCCTGCCTCCTTCTCCCTGCGCTTATAAATCAGACTCATTTCATGATTCTTTTAGGGTTTTCTTTTTTATACTTTTTTTTAGGTTTTCAACTATTTTTTTTTTTTTTGGCTTTTTTTTCTTTTGATGCATATCAGTATTAGAACTCAAGCCTGTCTCATAGAATCATAGATGGCTTCTTTAATGAAATCTTTATGGTAAGCTACAAGATCCAGTTTGATCGAGACAGGGAATGAAGCTAAGTAGCACCTCACAGCACTCGAAATCAGATTGTCTGCATGATCACGAGACAACTGTACAATCGACTGGGGATTTTTGTATCCACTCTTCACACAATAATCTGTGCAGTGAGAAATTAAATGATAAAAATTAGACTTGGCAAGAATAGACATCTCAGTCAAATTCATAAGATGGTACTCTCGGTACTCCATATTTTCTTTTAAGTTGAAAATCATTTTCCAGCTTGAGAGGGCAAGGAAAATTTTTATGAGTGAGTCCTTTTTCTCCAAGCACATTGTGATAAACTTGGCATTTTCTTTATTGATAGATAAGGTCATGGCACCAAAAGATAAGGGCTCGAGCTGGGATCTATTTTCCAGAGCATTCAAAACGTGCATCTGGACTTCACGAGACATCATCACATTGAGCTCAGCTGGGCTCATTCTGTGGTAAATTCGATTCCCATTTTTATTTGTTTCACTTAGAATCAGGACGAAGGGGGCAAAATCATTGGCTGCATCCAGGCCAAC
The DNA here is from genome assembly GCA_030522485.1 of Stenchaetothrips biformis. Taxonomy (NCBI): domain Eukaryota; kingdom Metazoa; phylum Arthropoda; class Insecta; order Thysanoptera; family Thripidae; genus Stenchaetothrips; species Stenchaetothrips biformis. The sequence continues at coordinate 20,915,652 of CM060089.1, forward strand.
TCGAATGGTTTTGGAACCATTTTTAGTGAGTGCAAAGTCCCTGGGGATGCACTGTAAAGGAAATTCTGAGGGACTGGAATTATTTTTTATTTGAACTTGAATGCTCATGACAGTGGGCGTGCTATTGAGACCCAACTCCTCAATGGTCTCTGTGGCCATCATCTGGTCATAAGCCTCATTGCACAGCTGATCAAGTAAATCTGATCCTGCACTAGTGATGGAGCTGGAACTGGTAGTGTCTGACATGTCAGAACTTGATGAGGAGCTTTTGGGGGAGGGGGCGGGGGCGGGGGGATGTCGAACTCCATCATCAAGTCGTCGGGGATGTAGGCCTTGGTGGCCTCCTCGACGGCCTGCGTGGCCTGCTCGCCGCGCACCAGCGGGAACTCAATGATGTCGACGGGCGCTTTGGCGGCCGCGTCGACGGGGACCTCAGGGAGCGGCAGGGTGGGGGAGAGGTGGGGCATGCTAGGTGCTTGGCGTGCATTCTCCTCCGAGGCCGGGAGCACACTGACTACGCCAGGCTTGACGCCACTGAGGGCGCTGCCACCAGCGGCAGCCAGCGTGTTGGCCACGGCGGGGAGGTCTGTGGTTTGGCCGACAGCCCGCGTTATCGCATCACTGCCGGCGTCACCAGGACCCTCCTCATCAAGGCCAAGCTCGGCCACCAAGTCGCCCAGGATTTGGCGCTTGACACGGGGTTTGAGGCTCAAGCTCTTCTTGGCCACTCGCTTCACGGCTTGCTTAGCAGGCATCATCTTTAGTCTTGAAAAAGACAATTTTATTTCTTCTGAGCTGGAACTCGGACTTCTTCTTCTCTCTTCTGGAACTTCTTGACTGCTCGACGAACGATGTAAGACTGTGACGCTCCGGGGATTGGGGGCGGTTTTTATCCTGCCGCGAGGCGACAGTGGCGCCGCCTCACGGCCAAATTCGGAACTTTTGAACTGTGCCCGCGCATGCGCAGTGCAGCGCCTGGAGCGCTGGAGCGCGCCGCCTCATGGTCAATTTGGGTACTACAGCGTTCGAATAAATACGGCCGCCCGGCCCCCGGGTCTCCACAGAGCAATATCAAATAAAAAAAGCCACACCTCTCCATGACCTTCTCCGATTCTCCTAAAATTTTGTGGGCTTGTAAGACACCTAAAGGGAAGTCTTTTGCTAAATTTCCAGATCCTGAAAAAAATTATCGGCTTAGTTGCGGGTAATTTTAGTTTGACTTTTGGAGTAAAAACACGGATTTGGGTATTTTGCGCTACATGGACAACTTTCATCCCTGGGCGTTCAAATTTGGCATCCTTACGTAAAATTGACCAAGAAACAAGAATATAACCTCGGATTTGACGTGGGACGAATACCGGCTGCACCAGCCTCAGAAAACCACTAAAATATGGCCTAAAATTTACGTTTGGCTTGGGACCTTTGTGGAAAACATTTTTTTGCGCCATCCAATGTTTTCATCATGTGGAAAAAAACGAGACAAGTCGAATGAGCACCCGCGCAGATTTTTCTTACAAGCCGTTTAGGAGTTATGAGACTTTAAAGTCTAAAAGTTACGTCCAAAATACCTGAGATAGGAAGTTTTTTCAAAAAATTGACGAAAAATACCTTCTGCATACATGAATCGATTCATCTCAGCAAGACAAAAAAAAAGTTCCATTACAACTACGACGTCCGAATCGAAATGTAAATTTTTTTAGACCATTATAGTTTAAAACTTGTATGATCCAGAAAATTTACATTTCGATTCGGACGTCGTAGTTGTAATGGAACTTTTTTTTTGTCTTGCTGAGATGAATCGATTCATGTATGCAGAAGGTATTTTTCGTCAATTTTTTGAAAAAACTTCCTATCTCAGGTATTTTGGACGTAACTTTTAGACTTTAAAGTCTCATAACTCCTAAACGGCTTGTAAGAAAAATCTGCGCGGGTGCTCATTCGACTTGTCTCGTTTTTTTCCACATGATGAAAACATTGGATGGCGCAAAAAAATGTTTTCCACAAAGGTCCCAAGCCAAACGTAAATTTTAGGCCATATTTTAGTGGTTTTCTGAGGCTGGTGCAGCCGGTATTCGTCCCACGTCAAATCCGAGGTTATATTCTTGTTTCTTGGTCAATTTTACGTAAGGATGCCAAATTTGAACGCCCAGGGATGAAAGTTGTCCATGTAGCGCAAAATACCCAAATCCGTGTTTTTACTCCAAAAGTCAAACTAAAATTACCCGCAACTAAGCCGATAATTTTTTTCAGGATCTGGAAATTTAGCAAAAGACTTCCCTTTAGGTGTCTTACAAGCCCACAAAATTTTAGGAGAATCGGAGAAGGTCATGGAGAGGTGTGGCTTTTCTTATTTGATATTGCTCACAGTCAATCATCAAGTGTCGCAGTGTCAAGAAGTCCAGAAGAGAGAAGAGTCGCAGCCTGAGAAGAGTCGCAGCCTAAGAAGAAAACTGTCTTTTTCAAGACAAAGCCAGCACCATGGCTTCGGTCCTGCAGGACATCCTGGAGGAGTGGGAGGGAGGGTGCTTCTACACCTCGGAGCTCCTCGCCGAGGCCTACACCACGGCCCTGCTAGCCCTGTTGGAGGCCAGCGACGAGGACAGGGCCGACCCTCGGGTCATCCCGTTCTTGGAGGCCGGCTTCCAGGCCTACTCCCAGGAGCAAGACGGGGGGGACAGTCAGGCCGAGGCGACCCGTGACATGGCCTTGGCCATGGTCGGCGCCGGCAAGCACGGCGTCGACGCCGCGGCCTCGTCCTTCGTATTTTTTGGCCCATCCCGTATTATCATAATAATAACAGGAAAAGTGGCGATACAGATCGGCAACTTTGGCCCGTCCCGTACATTTTAAATTTAACGAGTGTCGCCAATGTTTAACTCTTTCAGGCTTTAAACGTGGGTCTGGGTCAAAATGGATATCATTTTCGTCATCAGCACTCTCAAAAACATAAGAAACAACGTTAAACTAAAAAAAAAAAATTTGGTCCCCCCGGGATTTGAACCTGGGTCCAAACTTCTCAGATTTGCTCGAAACCAGCACCGTTGGCTTTGTCTCGTCGCCCCGATTCCAAAAATACCCCTACATGCCCTTCTAGCTGTACCCGTTGCCGAAATCCTCCTGCACCCCATGTAGACCATGATGCACCTGCAGCAGCGCCCCCGGGGCTCGGATCGGATTTGCTGCCACCGAGCGGTTCTTAGGGTCACCCAAGGAGGCTGCATACCAAATTTGGTGAAGATCGGACAACGGGAAGTCCACGGACGGACGAACGAACGGACGGACGCACAGCAAGCATCATACTATATGCCCGTCCTTCGTATTTTTTAAATACGGGACGGGCCAAAAATACGAAGGACGGGCATATAGTATGATGCCTGCTGTGCGTTCGTCCGTCCGTCCGTCCGTCCGAGGACTTCACTGATAAAAGAAAAGTCGTAAAATTATGAACCATTCTTGTATAGTATTTTCCCATAGTACATTCATATTTTTACGAATAATTTTATGACGAATGATTCATTATTTTTATGAATAACTCAACGGTGCTAGTTTCGAGCAAATCTGAGAAGTTTGGACCCAGGTTCAAATCCCGGGGGGACCAAATTTTTTTTTTAATTTAACGTTGTTTCTTATGTTTTTGAGGGTGCTGATGACGAAAATGATATCCATTTTGACCTAAGACGCCGCGAGGGCGACGCTGCAGGTGCATCATGGTCTATATGGGATGGATGAGGATTTTGGCAACGGGTACAGGTAGAAGGGCATGTAGGGGTATTTTTGGCCCGTCCCGTAATATTTATGAAAATAAATATCGGAGGACGGGCATATAGTATGATGCGTGCTGTGCGTTCGTCCGTCCGTCCGTCCGTCCGAGGACTTCACTGATAAAAGAAAAGTCGTAAAATTATGAACCATTCTTGTATAGTATTTTCCCATAGTACATTCATATTTTTACGAATAATTTTATGACGAATGATTCATTATTTTTATGAATAACTCGTTTTTTTACGAATGCTTCATAAGACATACGAATAATTCATAATATTTCATTATGAATGTTTCGTTTCCTAGTTTTTTTGTTAAAGCATCACGAGCTGTTCGTAACTTTAAGAATGATTCATAATTTTATTTTATGAGCCATTCGTAATATTACAAATCACTCGTAATTTTATGAATATTTAATAGTTTTTCTCTTAAGAGTACGAATTATTCTTACTTTTATGAATAATGCATAATTTTCTCTATGAGCTTTTCAAAATATAACGAATCATTCGTAATTTTATGAATGTTTCGTAAGGTTTTTTAAATGAGCCATCCTTGTACAGTATTTTCCCATTGTAAAATCGTAAATTTACGAAAAATATAACGATGCATGGTTCATTATTTTACGAACAACTCATAGATTTTGGGTACTTTCGGTCACTTTCAGGCAATTTTTCCAAAAAAATTACGAAGGATTCGTAAACCTTTTCTTAGGAATGTTTCATAGAACGTAATTTACGAAGCATTCGTAAAAATTAAGAAGCATTCATGATCAAATTTGTCGTAAGATTACGAAATCTTTTGTCAGTGTTGCAAAATTTGATTCCGCCCAGAGTCGAACTGGGGACCCTCTGCGTGTAAAGCAGATGTGATGACCACTACACCACGGAACCGGGATGAACTGCCAACATCGCGTGCGTGCCGTGACGGCGTGAGGACGCAATGCCGCTCCGGTGGGCGCACAACGATGGGTCCTACGAACATGTCACTTTTCCCGTTCAACAAAGACCGATGTCTCTGGCTCCCGTTCAACAAAGGCCGATGTCAGAGATACGGGCAACAAAACCTCACTCATTGCAATTTTATTTTCCTTCCTAAACCCTATCCTGGCGTTATATCAATTTTTCGTGTGTTTGATCGGTTCCTAATACTGAACAGAAAGTTCGGTTCACGAAGCATTCAGGTTGCCGCGAACGTTTTCTTAATATCGCAAGTGACATATTGACTGCAGGCCCAAGATTGCGGACAAGCGGCTAACATCGGTCTGTGTTGAACGGGAGGCAGAGACATCGGTCTTTGTTGAACGGGTGCCAGAGACGTCGGTCTTTGTTCATAGGACCCATCGACAAGCCTTGGAAAGTCACTGGCAGGAGTCAGCAAGCAGCAGAGTGGCGCAGTGGAAGCGTGCTGGGCCCATAACCCAGAGGTCCGGGGATCGAAACCTTGTTCTGCTATCTCTCATTTTGTGTGCAACGTTTCGGATTGTGACGACGAAGCACCAAGGTCCCCATAGAAGCGTCCGACGCACAGATTGCCTGGTCAAAACGCAAAACATGCAAAACAACTCAGTTGCAGGGGGCACCCCGGTTAAACCGGGGAGGTCTCGATCTGCAGTCGAATGCTCTACTACTGAGCTACAACCCACACCCTGAACAAGTGACGATTCGGGAAACGGGATTGGCGTGGGCTGTGTTGCGATACGAGCATGCGCACCGACTTGACTGTGGCCAAAAGTACCGACCGGCAGCACTGCCACAAGAAGAAAGGTCCCACCGAGACTTGAACTCGGATCACTGGATTCAAAGTCCAGAGTGCTAACCATTACACCATGGGACCGAGCGCTGCCACGGACGCTGTCACGGACCCATCTGTTCTACGCCTGCACGATGAGATGACCTCACTAGAAAGTGACGCGGCTGCGAAGGGCCAGCAACATGTCAGGATGGCCGAGCGGTCTAAGGCGCCAGACTCAAGTGAGAATCTTGCCCGGCTTCAGTAACCGGGTCCGAGTGTTCTGGTCCTCGAATGAGGGCGTGGGTTCAAATCCCACTTCTGACATATATTTTCCTCCCCGCCTCTGCATTGACTCTAACGAGTGTCAATTCAACCGAAATATTTTATGTCGGCACGCTTTTGGAAAAAGAAAAAACCAGGTTTTTTTAAACTTTTTGTTTTGAGGATTTTTTGACTTTCTTTATTTCAGATGACGACAACGTAACCAAAACGAGATCGTGCACATTAGGAAAGATTAAAATAGAGCCGAGTGGTGTAGACACAGCCTAATACCCCTCAATCCCCAGCTTAGGAGGCCGGTGCCTTATCCATTAGGCCACAGGGGCTGACGACAAACGTTTCGGACGGCGGGCGCCCGCGCACCTGCCTGTTCTTCCGCGTATTCTTAGAAACGTGCCCAAAAATGTCCCAAAACATTGATCGCACGCTGCCTCCAGGAAGATTTGAACTCCCGACCCCCGGTTTACGAGACCGGTGCTCTAACCACTGAGCCATGGAGGCGGCTTAGGGAAGCGTGACCACAGGACCACGCGCGACGCTTACGTTTCCGACCGCAACAAACACACACACACACGCAGCGTGCTTCACTGATAAAAGAAAAGTCGTAAAATTATGAACCATTCTTGTATAGTATTTTCCCATAGTACATTCATATTTTTACGAATAATTTTATGACGAATGATTCATTATTTTTATGAATAACTCGTTTTTTTACGAATGCTTCATAAGACATACGAATAATTCATAATATTTCATTATGAATGTTTCGTTTCCTAGTTTTTTTGTTAAAGCATCACGAGCTGTTCGTAACTTTAAGAATGATTCATAATTTTATTTTATTAGCCATTCGTAATATTACAAATCACTCGTAATTTTATGAATATTTAATAGTTTTTCTCTTAAGAGTACGAATTATTCTTACTTTTATGAATAATGCATAATTTTCTCTATGAGCTTTTCAAAATATTACGAATCATTCGTAATTTTATGAATGTTTCGTAAGGTTTTTTAAATGAGCCATCCTTGTACAGTATTTTCCCATTGTAAAATCGTAAATTTACGAAAAATATAACGATGCATGGTTCATTATTTTACGAACAACTCATAGATTTTGGGTACTTTCGGTCACTTTCAGGCAATTTTTCCAAAAAAATTACGAAGGATTCGTAAACCTTTTCTCTTAGGAATGTTTCATAGAACGTAATTTACGAAGCATTCGTAAAAATTAAGAAGCATTCATGATCAAATTTGTCGTAAGATTACGAAATCTTTTGTCAGTGTTGCAAAATTTGATTCCGCCCAGAGTCGAACTGGGGACCCTCTGCGTGTAAAGCAGATGTGATGACCACTACACCACGGAACCGGGATGAACTGCCAACATCGCGTGCGTGCCGTGACGGCGTGAGGACGCAATGCCGCTCCGGTGGGCGCACAACGATGGGTCCTACGAACATGTCACTTTTCCCGTTCAACAAAGACCGATGTCTCTGGCTCCCGTTCAACAAAGGCCGATGTCAGAGATACGGGCAACAAAACCTCACTCATTGCAATTTTATTTTCCTTCCTAAACCCTATCCTGGCGTTATATCAATTTTTCGTGTGTTTGATCGGTTCCTAATACTGAACAGAAAGTTCGGTTCACGAAGCATTCAGGTTGCCGCGAACGTTTTCTTAATATCGCAAGTGACATATTGACTGCAGGCCCAAGATTGCGGACAAGCGGCTAACATCGGTCTGTGTTGAACGGGAGGCAGAGACATCGGTCTTTGTTGAACGGGTGCCAGAGACGTCGGTCTTTGTTCATAGGACCCATCGACAAGCCTTGGAAAGTCACTGGCAGGAGTCAGCAAGCAGCAGAGTGGCGCAGTGGAAGCGTGCTGGGCCCATAACCCAGAGGTCCGGGGATCGAAACCTTGTTCTGCTATCTCTCATTTTGTGTGCAACGTTTCGGATTGTGACGACGAAGCACCAAGGTCCCCATAGAAGCGTCCGACGCACAGATTGCCTGGTCAAAACGCAAAACATGCAAAACAACTCAGTTGCAGGGGGCACCCCGGTTAAACCGGGGAGGTCTCGATCTGCAGTCGAATGCTCTACTACTGAGCTACAACCCACACCCTGAACAAGTGACGATTCGGGAAACGGGATTGGCGTGGGCTGTGTTGCGATACGAGCATGCGCACCGACTTGACTGTGGCCAAAAGTACCGACCGGCAGCACTGCCACAAGAAGAAAGGTCCCACCGAGACTTGAACTCGGATCACTGGATTCAAAGTCCAGAGTGCTAACCATTACACCATGGGACCGAGCGCTGCCACGGACGCTGTCACGGACCCATCTGTTCTACGTCTGCACGATGAGATGACCTCACTAGAAAGTGACGCGGCTGCGAAGGGCCAGCAACATGTCAGGATGGCCGAGCGGTCTAAGGCGCCAGACTCAAGTGAGAATCTTGCCCGCCTTCAGTAACCGGGCCCGAGTGTTCTGGTCCTCGAATAAGGGCGTGGGTTCAAATCCCACTTCTGACATATATTTTCCTCCCCGCCTCTGCATTGACTCTAACGAGTGTCAATTCAACCGAAATATTTTATGTCGGCACGCTTTTGGAAAAAGAAAAAAACAGGGTTTTTTTTACTTTTTGTTTTGAGGATTTTTTGACTTTCTTTATTTCAGATGACGACAACGTAACCAAAACGAGATCGTGCACATTAGGAAAGATTAAAATAGAGCCGAGTGGTGTAGACACAGCCTAATACCCCTCAATCCCCGGCTTAGGAGGCCGGTGCCTTATCCATTAGGCCACAGGGGCTGACGACAAACGTTTCGGACGGCGGGCGCCCGCGCACCTGTCTGTTCTTCCGCGTATTCTTAGAAACGTGCCCAAAAATGTCCCAAAACATTGATCGCACGCTGCCTCCAGGAAGATTTGAACTCCCGACCCCCGGTTTACGAGACCGGTGCTCTAACCACTGAGCCATGGAGGCGGCTTAGGGAAGCGTGACCACAGGACCACGCGCGACGCTTACGTTTCCGACCGCAACAAACACACACACACACGCAGCGTGCTTCACTGATAAAAGAAAAGTCGTAAAATTATGAACCATTCTTGTATAGTATTTTCCCATAGTACATTCATATTTTTACGAATAATTTTATGACGAATGATTCATTATTTTTATGAATAACTCGTTTTTTTACGAATGCTTCATAAGACATACGAATAATTCATAATATTTCATTATGAATGTTTCGTTTCCTAGTTTTTTTGTTAAAGCATCACGAGCTGTTCGTAACTTTAAGAATGATTCATAATTTTATTTTATGAGCCATTCGTAATATTACAAATCACTCGTAATTTTATGAATATTTAATAGTTTTTCTCTTAAGAGTACGAATTATTCTTACTTTTATGAATAATGCATAATTTTCTCTATGAGCTTTTCAAAATATTACGAATCATTCGTAATTTTATGAATGTTTCGTAAGGTTTTTTAAATGCGCCATCCTTGTACAGTATTTTCCCATTGTAAAATCGTAAATTTACGAAAAATATAACGATGCATGGTTCATTATTTTACGAACAACTCATAGATTTTGGGTACTTTCGGTCACTTTCAGGCAATTTTTCCAAAAAAATTACGAAAGATTCGTAAACCTTTTCTTAGGAATGTTTCATAGAACGTAATTTACGAAGCATTCGTAAAAATTAAGAAGCATTCATGATTAAATTTGTCGTAAAATTACGAAATCTTTTGTCAGTGTTCCCGTCGTCCGATCTTCACCAAATTTGGTATGCAGCCTCCTTGGGTGATCCTTAGGACCGCCCGGTGACGGCTTTTTGAACCGGGGCGACGAGACAAAGCTAATGGTGCTAATTTCGAGCAAATCGGAGCAGTTTGGACCCGGGTTCAAATCCCGGTGGGGTATATTACGACTAGAATTTTTATTCAAGTTTTCTTTTAATTCATAGGTTTTTGAGGGCGCTGATGACGAAAATGACGTCCATTTTGACCCAGACCTACCTAAAGCCTGTAAGAGCTAAACATTGGTGACATTCGTAAAATTTAAAATGTACGGGACGGGCCAAAAAGCAATATGCGCACGACAACGATCGTATACGCACCATCAGAAAGTCGTCTGCAGTCTGCGCTTAGTGATGCCGCACTCGCCGCAATCAAACAGCTCTATCGTTTATCTCTTAACACGAATTCGGCAGTTTTTATAAGATTGGCATCATCATGGGACAAGTGCCTTCTCATGCATTTTGGCGAAGTGTCAAAGATTTCTTCCGATCCATGTTGACAGTTTCCATCCACCGAAAACACCAAGAAGTTTGTCTATGGCTTGAGGTTAAAGTGGTAGGTCAACAATCCAGCAACAGAAACCCAGACCTATAAAAGGATTTTCACTCAGTTCAGAGCTGATGATGAACTGCTTTGTGAAAAGCCAAATTGCAGACCCGCTTTACTCGTTAGAGCCCCATAATTTCAGCTTTTTAGTAGGCATGCAAAGTCTTCAGAGGCTTGGCAGCGATAGTGATGATGAGAGGGCATAAGGCACATGGTACAGCACTACATTGCAAGAATTTGGTTATCAGTTAATTTTTTAGTCTTTGTGTGCATCGCTTTGCTTTGCGATGCTGCAAGTCTTCTGCATAGTCATTGCATTTTCATGCGGTACAAAGTGTCATCGCTAAATATTGTTGTGTGTATCGCAATACAGAATTCAATCGCAAAGTTTTGTTGTGCTCATTGCAATAAGTTGCGATGAAAATTGTATCGCTCTAAAAGTGAGGTGTGTATCGCAACTCAGATGACAGTGTGCTAACAAGGGAAGTGTCTCAGGTGTTACATCCAGATGTTGACCAAATTTTGGGAATCTTTTGTACTATAAAAGAGATTAATTTTCCGCATAAAAGTTCCTGCTGAGATATATTACAACACCCTTAAAAATGGATTCGATTTAAAAAAAAAAAAAAAACCTAGCAAAAACTAAAAAAAAAAACAATTTTGACCAAAAATTTTCAAAATCATCTAAAACGTCCAAAAAAGTGAAAATTTTCAATTTTGGAGCAAAAAAAAATATTTGGCAATTGAAATTCAATTCACCTTGAGAAAAATTCAAAAACGTAATTTTGACCAAAAAAAGTCTAAAACTTGTCTCAAACGTCTGGAAATTTTTTATTTTAAAGGAGACGAATTTTTGGTCTCTAAAATTTACTTTAAGACACTCCCTCCACTTTCTCACGCGCCCTGCACTCCGTCATATGAACATATCACTAGAAAACCGGGAATGTGAAGTCACGTCCCTTTAAACGGGAATCGTGTCACGTTCGTGAAGGCGAATCGGCTGCTCCCGGGCCCGGATGAGGCCGGATTCCGCCCGATTCACGATCAAACGAATGTGACACGATTCACGTTGAAACGAACGTGACGTCACATTCTCGGATTCCCAGTGATTCTTTAGCCGCTTTGAATGCCAATAATTGGCACGCCTTTACCTTAAACCTTCGTTGGCTTGCTATTGTTTGGCGCTTCGGTCTCCGGCGGTACCACATTTTGGCAAGCTGGAGAGTGTTTAAGGGCAAGGCTTGTCTATTTTTGGCATTCACATGGAACGGCAAAGTAGCGGAGAACGGAACCTAACCTAACCAAAGAATTCCTTTCAAAAACCGTTAGCGCACATTTATCATGACTCCGCCAATAACGTTACAGTGCACACAGAATAGTCAATATTTACTGTAAATCTAAAGAGAGTCCAATACTTAACAATAAACAAACGAATATTCGAGAATAAAGAACGACCAACTTTTTGCTTCCAGAGTATGATTTTTTCTTCTGTTCCCGTTTTAGTCACTAACAACATCGAGTTAAATAATTATTTTTGTTTTGCTGTAAAACCTCTATTTTTGCCAAAAAAAAAACATTTCTGGACGTTTTAGAACTTTTACAGACACTCTGGTCAAAATCAATTTATTCACCAAAAACAAAATTTCGTAACGTTTCAAACTGTTTGAAAACTTTTTGGACAGAAACTTTGCTTCATCATTGTAAATCTTAAAACAAAACCAGATTTTTTTTTGATTTTTTTTTTTTGAAGTTTTGCACGTGTACTTTGCGAATTTATGATCAAAATTATGTTCTCCAATGTTTTTTTAGAGTGAAAACAGTTAAGAGGATCAAAACACAACCAGTCTCCAAAACCGAAAATTTTGACATTCCTGGACGTTCCAGATGATTTTTTGGTCAAAATAATGTTTTTAAATTTTACTCGAGGTGAATTAAATTTAAGGGCCCAAAAACTTTTTTGCTCCAATGCTCAAAATTTTCACTTTTCTGGACGTTTTAGATAATTTTGAGTCTTTTTGGTCAGAATTATTTTTTTTTTAGTTTTTGCTAGTTTTTTTTTTTTTTTTTAAATCGAATCAATTTTAAAGGGTGTTGTAATATATCTCAGCAGGAACTTTTATGCGGAAAATTAATCTCTTTTATAGTACAAAAGATTCCCAAAATTTGGTCAACATCTGGATGTAACACCTGAGACACTTCCCTTGTAAGTAGACAGTTAGGTTTGCAGTGTAAAAGTAAAACTTGTTTTGCGCAATCGCCGTTATCTAATGGTCACTTTTCTCTTTACAGGTGATACCCGTAGCATACGCAGCGATGACGTCGCGGAAAAAGCGGGCGTATGTGGCGGTGCTCACGAAGCTGAAGGAACTGGGGCTACGATGCAGCATTGTTATCAGCGATTGGGATAAATCCCAGAGAGGGGCCTGGAGGAAGATGTTTCCCAGTGTGCAACTGTGGGGCTGCCACTGGCACTTCTTACAGGTACACTGCAGTGTTTTTTTTTTTAATTAATTTAAATTATAATTTTCTTTTAACTTAAATAACAATTTCCTTTTTGAATTTATTCTAACTAACCTCACGTCTCTTTACAGTGCATCCACCGAAAGGTCAAGAAGTACGGGATCGGAGTGTACTGGAATGACAGGAAATCCCCTGAAGGCCTGCTTCTTGCCCAGATCACCGCAATCCCTAGGTTGCCACCGGACGACATTGACAGGGGATACGAGCAATGTTTGTTAGACGCCGATGCCCTGGAGAAGCCAGCGCCCTTCCAGAAGCTGCTCCGATATTTTACGCGGGAGTGGCTGAAGACCATGACGAGGAGGGAGCTGTCGCTTTTCGATCGGACGGTGTACACGACCAGCGGGGAAGAAAGCCTCCACAGGAAATTCAACACAAGGTTGAATAATAACGCTCATCCCAGTTTTTGGAATTTCTATGGTAAGAAACAGCATTTCCCTTTCCTATGTGAAAACTTGCATGAGCTTTATTATATTATTATTTTTTTATTTTTGTTTTTTAATCTTTACAGAGGCTATTCGGAACATGGAGCAGGAGGCGTACCTAGACCTCTTCACAATCCAGGAGAGTGGGAAGAAGAGGAGGGCTTTCAAGAGAAAGAGGGGCTACAAGCCGTTTAATGGCAGGGGCCTGCAGCTGGACGTCGACGTCAGGGAGGCTAGGGATGTCCTTTCAAGGACAAGAACCGTCAAGGATTTCCTGACGCTGGCTTCCTGGAGGCTCAGGGAGAGCCTTCACGTCTTGGAAACATTTTACGACGACCTCCAGCGGCCAGAGTAAGTTCCCATGTAAAATAGATGCACTCTTCGCCTTTTACTGACAAGTTCACACAGGCAGACGCATTTCTGTAAACAACCATAGTACTTATTATTTTCTTTCTAAGTATTTAACTTTTTTTTTGGCTGAGCGATTAGCGAAGCCAGTTACTTCACTGGGGTTGAAAAACTTTTCCTGTTTGTCTGTCTGCGTGTGTGTGTGTGTCCGCACTCCTCCTCCTGAACGGCTCGGTCGATCTGGCTGAGATTTTGCAGGGATATTAGGTATGTCCTTGGCTCGCCACACGCCAAAATGCAGCTTTCTATCGCAATGCAATCAGTCGTACCAACGAAAAAACACTGAAAAAACGGCAGAAAAAGTGCAACTTTTGTGAGTTTTCATTTTAGAGACATTTTGACATGGTTTCGCATAGTATGAAAGGTGCTGATGACGGAAATGAAATCCATTATGACCCCTGACCAGAGTGTCAACCACGTAGGGGCTACCCCGTCTAGAATACCGGCCCGAATTTACTAACATAATCAACTTTGACACTTCATCTTGAAAAAAGGGGGTCGACCGACTAAAAATTTTTATTGCAGATTTCGATAGGTCTCGGCAAGACCTTTTCAAAGAGGGGTCGGAAGGGGGGTCTCGGAGCCCGACTTCATCAGTTTGCCGAATCAGGATCTTGAAAAAAAGGGATCGGCCGACTAAAAAAATTTATTGCAGATTTCGATAGGCCTCGGCAAGACCTTTTCTAAGAAGGGTCGGAAGGGGGGTCTAGGAGCCCGACTTCATCAATTTGCCGAATCAGGATCTTGAAAAAAGGGGATCGACCGACTAAAAAATTTTATTGCAGATATCACGTGGTGCATTACTCAATGCCTGAAAAATCCTTGAGACAGCTTGCCGAAGGCAAGCAGGGAAGCGCCGCAGGCCAAGGTAGGTGTAACGCCAGGCGTGGATTGTCGTAACTGGCGCAGCATCGCGAAGCCTGTTACGACAAGACACGGTCTGGCGTAAACCTACCTTGTATAATATACTTCGACGATTCATCACATAGTGCACTACTTATTGCCTCAATGAACCTTAAAACAGCTTGCCGAAGGCAAGCAGGAAGCGCCGCAGGCCAAGGTAGGTGTAACGCCAGGCGTGGATTGTCGAAACTGGCGCAGCATCGCGAAGCCTGTTACGACAAGACACGGTCTAGCGTAAACCTACCTTGTTTCATTTATTAATTTAATTTATTTATGAAACGAAAATATTAGTGCCGTAATTAGCAATTGCTAAACAATACGTAGAACGAGTTTTAAGTATTATGGTTGCTTGGAAATGCGTCGGCTAATGAGAAATAGTCTGTACACTGCAAACCTAACTGGCTGCTTAGCACGTTGAGGCGTTCCACGACCGCATACGCCCAGAGTAAGTTTTGATGTTAACTGAATCCATTTTCACGCAGTACAGTTAAGATACACCACAAACCTAACGGTCTACTAAATACACTCTTACAAATGCATGCTTGAAAGTACACACGAATGCATGCTTGGCAAGTACACACTAAACTCCTTTGTACAATTTTGGTACGTGGTCTCATACAATTTTGCGCATACGTGCTTTTCGTGCAAATTTGTACGCAATTTCACACGAAATTGTACGATTCTGCGAACAAATTTGTACGAGAAAGTTCGCATGTTGAAAATTGAGTGAGACCACTCTGCAAACTCAAATGTGTGCATGGCACACTCCTCCTGGAGCATGCCATGAAGCACGCTCTAACTAAGGGCGTGCTTACCAGGCACGCTCTAAATTAGAGTGTGCTTACCAGGCAGGCAGCGTGCCTGGTAAACACACGCTTATTTAGAGTGTGTCACCAGGCACACTCTAATTTAGAGCGTGCTTCATGGCATGCTCCATGCACACATTTGAGTTTGCAGAGCACGTACAAAATTATACGAAAACATTTAGTGAGTACAGTCTTACAAATGCATGCTTGGCAAGTACACACTTACAAACGGCTACGCCACAAGCATGCGTTTGAAACTGTGTACTTGCAACCATGCATTAGTAATTGTTTACTAAGTAGACAGGTTTTTTTAGTGTATTTTCTGATTTTATTTTGTCATTAGTACCGCTTCTTCCGCGATCTGTGCTATGGGCCGTTACAGTTAAGAGAATTACGAATTACAGTGCCCCCCCTTCTCCTCCCGTGATTATTTGCCACGCTGATCGGTCGCCTACGTAAACGCGTCGTCCCGGACGTAGCGGCGGCCAGCGAGAGCCCTTTCGGAGTGGACCATGCGAATGGTGGAGCAGGCTGTTACCATCGCGACTCACCCCGCGGTCCGCGGGTCCAAGGGGTGTCCTCCGCAGGCGGCACCACCTCAGCTACTTACCCAGCGCGGTGAGTCGCGAGGGTGGCAGCAGAGGACACTATCAGGACCCGCGGGGCACAGTGGGCAGAGAGAGAGAGAGAGAGAGAGAGGAGGCGGTCAAAATCCCCGACGCGTTTTGAGCTGCAGAGTCGCTAAATAGGTTTCAAACCGAACGTGTGACACCACCATGAATTCCTCGTTCGGAGAGCAACCCTTTGGTTCGGTTCGAGGCCCATTTAGCGATCCACTCTTAAAACTTTTGTGGTAGAAATCCTATACAAGTGTCGGACGCGATTAACCTATTCGGTATAGGAATTTTCCCACACATGACATGGCAATTTCACCATACATCGATATGGCAAAAATCCTACACTGTAGAAAAAATCCACAGGAAATAGTACGGTACAAAGCTGGTAGACAATTTGCCTGGTGGCACCGTTCCTCAGTCAGCACGGTTTTGAGGGGTACAGAGTACGGTTTTAGTAACATGGCCTCTTACGGGAAGCACGGTTTTTTGGTACGGTTTTACTGTACGCCGAGGTTACGGAATGACCGTACCTTTTCCCTGTGAAAAGCACGGCTTTTTTAATAGTGTATACCTTTGTTAGGTTTCTACTATATGAGGGTGTGGGAAAATTACTACACCGTGTATGGCAAAAATCCTATACGAATTGTGGGTTATTTTCAATACGTGGATGTGGAGTAACTACCACATCATGTGTGGTGAAATCCCTATTCAAGTACTGGAAAGCTTGGTGGACGGATAAGTATGTTTATCTGAGGAAGGCAATGACGCTACTGCTGATGGAGCAGATACTTGCCGAAGTACTCGTCAGAGAACGTTAAACGAAAGCCGATGCAACGTCAACTTCCTTGTTCTGTCGTGATGACCTCTATATCTGCAACGACGATCATGCAGTGTTGCCAGACTCTGGCCGCCAGGAGGCGGCACGGTCGCCGCGAAAAGGCGGTATTTGAGGCTAGAAGGCGGTACGCGGGGTGGGGGGAGCGCGCGCGCGCGATTTTTAAACTGAATGACCTTTTTTTTTAGAGAATTGCGTACCTTCCAGGGGCAAAAAGGGCTCAACTCGGGCAGGGGTGGCGTTTAATTCAATTATTCAAACGTGAACACTATGTCGTCACACGACTCTACCGTCTCCAGGCTTGTGGAGGAGCCGGGCCCGGGCGGGCCCGGCGAAAAACATGGAAAATCCCCCGGGGCGGGAAAAGGCGGTACGCGGGACCTCTAAGGCGGTATGGCGGTACGGAGCCCCTAAAGGCGGTACAAATACCGCCTAGGCGGTACGTCTGGCAACATTGCGATCATGCGGGTACCCAACTTAGTGGCCGACAGTAGACCCCAGCGAGTGGCAACATGGAAATGCGCTTTTCTCGACTTAAGAGTAATATTTTGTTAAAACCTTTTCGCTAAAGGCTAGAGCTGATATTTACTATGGCAGCAGATGATACAGTTTGCGAAAATTATTTATTTTGGTAGAATAAATCGGAAATACTAATTGGTGAACGGACGCGGCGCTCTAGGCGCCACCTAGCGGCAGGTCCGTGAAACGTGACCCCAGGTCGCTGCCAGTTAGTGGACCATGCCATGTAACAAGTGGATCGTCAACAGTTTGCGTTTCACAATCTCACTCGACATAACAACTGACGATATCAAAATGCTTTAAGGCGCTACGTTTGATTTGGGCCTCATAATAATATTCCGCTAAATTTCGCAGGGATGAAAACCATGACGCTCATCTACAAAAATAGTTCTCAGAGTTGCTAGAGTTCAGACCGACCCATTTAAAATACTGTTCAAGAAGGTCAAAATATTCTTAAACCTTCTGTGATAGTGGACCAAAACAAGGCACGAAATTAGTTTAAACCGGTTTTAACAAATCTTAAAGTTTCATTTTTACATCGGTTTGACGTCACATGAGTTTTCGTTTACATTTTCCGGGCAGTTTCTCAGAGTTTTTGGCTGAGCGATTAGCGAAGCCAGTTACTCCAGTGGGGTTGAAAAGTTTTGTCTGTCTGTTTGTTTGTCTGTGTGTCCGCACTACTCCCAAACGGCTCAGCCGATCGAGACGAGATTTTGCAGGGTTGTTAGGTATATCCTTGGCTCGCCACACGCAGAAATTCAGCTTTCTATCTCATTCCATTCAGACGTACTATCGAAAAAACACTACAAAAACGGCAGAAAAAGTGCAACTTTTTAGTGACTTTATATTTTAGAGACATTTTTATATGGTTTCTTAAGTTTTTGAAGTTCCTGATGACGAAAATGAAATCAATTTCGACCCCTGACCAAACTTTTAACTGCAAATTGGCTACCTCGGCCCGAATCTACTAACATAATCAACTTCGACCCTTCATCCTGAAAAAAGGGGATCGGCCGACTAAAAAATTTTATTGCAGATTTCGATGGGTCTCGGCAAGACCTTTTCAAAGAGGGGTCGGAAGGGGGGTCTTGGAGCCCGACTTCATTAGTTGGCCGAATCAGGATCTTGAAAAAAGGGGGTCGACCGACTAAAAATTTTATTGCAGATTTCGATAGGTCTCGGCAAGACCTTTTCAAAGAGGGGTCGGAAGGGGGGTCCCGGGGCCCGACTTCATCAGTTTGCCGAATCAGGATCTTGAAAAAAGGGGATCGACCGACTAAAAAAATTTATTGCAGATTTCGATAGGCCTCGGCAAGACCTTTTCAAAGAGGGGTCGGAAGGGGGGTCTATGAGCCCCACTTCATCAGTTGCCCGAATCAGGATCTTCAAAAAAGGGGATCGACCGACTAAAAAATTTTATTGCGGATTTCGACAGGTCTCGGCAAGACCTTTTCAAAGAGGGGTCGGAAGGGGGGTCTTGGAGCCCGACTTCATTAGTTGGCCGAATCAGGATCTTGAAAAACGGGGATCGACCGACTAAAAAATTTTATTGCGGATTTCGACAAGACCATTTCAAAGAGGGGTCGGAAGGGGGGTCTATGAGTCCGACTTCATCAGTTTGCCGAATCAGGATCATGAAAAAAGGGGATCGACCGACTAAAAAATTTTATTGCTGATTTCACGTGGTGCATTACTCAATCCCTCAAAAATCCTTCAGACAGCTTGCCGAAGGCAAGCAGGGAAGCGCCGCAGGCCAAGGTAGGTGTAACGCCAGGCGTGGATTGTCGTAACTGGCGCAGCATCGCGAAGCCTGTTACGACAAGACACGGTCTGGCGTACACCTACCTTGTAGTCATTATGCCGTTAGCTTTTGATCAATATTAAATATCCGTATCCGTCACCTATCCAGAAAATGTATTTAAGATTTGTTTTGGGTTTATACTTATGCGTTCGAGGAAAAGGACTATAATCCAAATTAAGGAATGGGATTTCTACTTTGAAGTGTTGGAAAAAAAACGAACTCGAGCGAGGTAAATCAAATTCCCATACTCGGTTTGGATTTTTACGACACAGCGTTGGCAAAAGAGTTTCCCATACCTGAGTTGGTACTTTTACCATCCAGCGGTATAGTAGAAATGCAATTATTTTTTAGAGTCGACTCTGTACTCAAAACGCGTCAAGAGTTTTGGCCGCCTCCACCGGTCTTCTGGCCCACTGTGCACGGGGCCGCGGGGGTAGCCGCAACACCCCTAAAGTGATATTAATTTTGATTTTCGACCCAAGTGTCCTAAAACAAAGTACCCGTGTAGGTGCCCGCTACACGCTCCCGAAGTCCCGTCACCTCGAAAAAATTCACCCCGTAGTAAGGTGCAGGTTTAATATACACCGATTAGTCAGGCAATGAATCGCGGAGGGGAGGGGGAGGGCTTTTTAAATTAGTCTTTTACTTAACCATAACGGCACATGTTCACCCACCCCCTCCTTTTCTGTCTCCCCGCGATTCATTATTGCGCAGTAGATCACTTTAGGTCGCAAACGTTAAAATGATGAAACTATTATGTATGTTGTCGTAAGATTGTGCAGTAACTTTTTTGTTGTTGTTCTTTTTCAGCCCTTACAAATTGGAGGAGGAGTTGAATCAGTCAGAGGAAACCGTGGACGATGTGCCTGACATGGAGGGAGCCGGAAGCTCGACAAGTCAAACCCCACCATCACACACACGATCCCAAACGCAACCTCAGCAAAGTCTCCCTCTATCTTCCCCTCCACACACCTCTCCTGTCAACTCTATCCTCTTCTCTCCTGTCAACCATATCCTCTCCTCTCCTGTCAACTCTATCCTCTTCTCTCCTGTCAACCCTATCCTCTCCTCTCCTGTCAACTCTATCCTCTTCTCTCCTGTCAACCACATCCTCTCCTGTCAACCCTACTCTGTCCCCTCCTGTCAACCTTTCACTCTCCCCTCCTGTCAACCTTTCACTCTCCCCTCCTGTCAACCTTTCACTCTCCCCTCCTGTCAACCTTCCTCACTCAACTATCAGCCTTACTCAAACCATCCCTCCTAGGCTTCTCCACTCCTCTGCTGTCAACCTTCCTCAATCCTCAACTATCAGCCTTACTCAAACCACTCCTTCCAGCCTTCTCCACTCCTCTCCTGTCCAAGTAACATTCTGTTCTGTCAAAGTTTCAAGCTCTTATTTCAAAATGTCACCAGTCTCTCCTGACTTAGACTGTCATTCTGATCAAACCCTCTTAAGTCCACGACTTTATTCCTGTCCTTTGAGCACCTCTTCTCCTAACTCTCCTCTTTCCTCTGTCAACGAATCACGCCCCCATCTGTCTCCTACTGCTGCTGCTTCTCCTTCTTCTCCTCCTCTTCTCCCTTCTTGTTCTTCTTCTTCTACAGCTGTCCTTTCTCGCCCCTCTTCTCTCTCTGTTGACAGTGGCATAACTCCACTGAAAGGGATACCGTTGTTCCGCTCTGGAGGCTCTCCTCCACCTAACCCCAGTCCACTTTCCCATCTCTCTCCACAATCCGAACCTACACCATCAGTTCAAGGCAGTACTTTAACTCGGAAACAAAAGGCCAGGAAACGGTCCCATGACAACATGAAATTTAAAAAGTACATGCAGAACACTGCAGAGCCTACTGTGACCCAACCAATTCCCACCCCACAACTTCCGAACACTCAAGCCCTCTCAAGACGAGAAAAAGCGAGAAGAAGAACGAAGGCCAATTGAAATTTTAAAAAATTCATGAAGAAGGCTGAGGAAGTGTTTGAAGGTAAATACTCATCAGTCATTGCAGGGGGTGGCAACGGCGAAGGAAGTGCGTGAAGCCATGCTCACTTCTTTCCGCACTTCTTCGAGATTATGAAAACTGGACGGGTGTTTGCAATGTTTGCAAATGTTTGCACATATCAAAAGAGCATGAAATTTAGGGTGCACTACGCTCAATGGCCTGCATGAGTCCTCACTTGCAAACTTTTTCCGGTTGCGAACTTTTCTTTCTCAAAGGTTTTAATTTTTTTTTAGTTTAGACAAAAGCTCTGTGCAATGATCGCTAAATTGTAATTGGCTGAGCGATTAGCGAAGCCAGTTACTTCACTGGGGCTGGAAAGTTTTGTCTGTCTATGTGTGTGTCTGTGTGTCAGCACTACTCCTCCTGAACGGCTCGGCCGATCTGTCTGAGATTTTGCAGAGTTATTAGGTATGTCCTTGGCTCGCCACACGCAAAAATTCACCTCGGCCCGAATTTACTAACATAATCAACTTCAACCCTTCATCTTGAAAAAAGGGGGACGACCGACTAATAATTTTTATTGCAGATTTCGATAGGTCTCGGCAAGACCTCTTCAAAGAGGGGTCTAAGAGCCCGACTTCATTAGTTGGCCGAATCAGGATCTTGAAAAAGGGGGATCGACCGACTAAAAAATTTTATTGCGGATTTCGAAAGGTCTCGGCAAGACCTTTTCAAAGAGGGGTCGGAAGGGGGGTCTAGGAGCCTGACTTCATCAGTTTGCCGAATCAGGATCTTGAAAAAAGGGGATCGACCGAATAAAAAATTTTATTGCAGATTTCACGTGGTGCATTACTCAATGCCTCAAAAATCCTTGAGACAGCTTGCCGAAGGCAAGCAGGGAAGCGCCGCAGGCCAAGGTAGGTGTAACGCCAGGCGTGGATTGTCGTAACTGGCGCAGCATCGCGAAGCCTGTTACGACAAGACACGGTCTGGCGTAAACCTACCTTGTTTAATTTCTTACGGACCACTTGTCGAAAGGGTTAGTTAGGTCGCCAAGTACATCGCGGCGGGTAACAATTACATATTTGTTATTCTTACGATTTTTATAATTTCAGAAGATGCTATTATAATACGCAATTTCCTAATTTAAGCTCTAATTGGCTGAGCGATTAGCGAAGCCAGTTACTCCAGTGGGGTTGAAAAGTTTTGTCTGTCTGTTTGTTTGTCTGTCTGTTTGCGTGTCCGCACTACTCCTCCCAAACGGCTCAGCCGATCGGGACGAGATTTTGCAGGGTTGTTAGGTATATCCTTGGCTCGCCACACGCAAAAATTCAGCATTCTATCTCATTCCATTCGGTCATACTAACGAAAAAACACTAAAAAAACGGCAGAAAAAGTGCAACTTTTTAGTGACTTTATATTTTAGAGACATTTTCACATGGTTTCTTATGTTTTTAAAGTTCCTGATGACGAAAATGAAATCAATTTCGACCCCTGACCAAACTTTTAACTGCGAATTGGCTACCTCGGCCCAAATTTACTAACATAATCAACTTCGACCCTTCATCTTGAAGAAAGGGGGTCGACCGACTAAAAATTTTTATTGCAGATTTCGATAGGTCTCGGCAAGACCTTTTCAAAGAGGGGTCGGAAGGGGGGTCTAGGAGCCCGACTTCATTAGTTGGCCGAATCAGGACCTTGAAAAAAGGGGATCGACCGACTAAAAATTTTTATTGCAGATTTCGATAGGTCTCGGCAAGACCTTTTCATAGAGGGGTCGGAAGGGGGGTCTGGGAGCCCGACTTCATTAGTTGGCCGAATCAGGATCTAGAAAAAAGGGGATCGACCGACTAAAAATTTTTATAGCGGATTTCGACAGGTCTTAGCAAGACCTTTTCAAAGAGGGGTCGGAAGGGGGGTCTAGGAGCCCGACTTCATCAGTTTGCCGAATCAGGATCATGAAAAAAGGGGATCGACCGACTAAAAAATTTTATTGCAGATTTCACGTGGTGCATTCCTCAATGCCTCAAAAATCCTTGAGACAGCTTGCCGAAGGCAAGCAGGGAAGCGCCGCAGGCCAAGGTAGGTGTAACGCCAGGCGTGGATTGTCGTAACTGGCGCAGCATCGCGAAGCCTGTTACGACAAGACACGGTCTGGCGTAAACCTACCTTGTTTTAACCAATTTATGACTTTTCCGAAGACGATAAATTTACTACCGTAAAATACTATACATATTAATTTACTGTGCGCACGGCTTTGCACAAAGATAGGCATTATTTTCAAAATGTACTGATTTGGAGGAGAAGGCATTACCTGAACAGACTCTCCCTGTTGCGTTTGTAGCGGTCCTACTTTCACGTTGTCAATTTTGAAGTCTTGATACATTTCCACGATGACGCTTGATCTTGATGCACAGCTTAATAACTGCCAACCGCACTGGCTTAGCACTGACACTAGACTGCCGGGGGCACTGGCTTTTGCACTGACTCTAGACGGACAACAAAACTGCCTCTTGAAATGACACTAAAGCACTGACACCGAAATCGGCGTATTCACATCACTGCACTTTTACAGGTTGAGGTGGAGTTGAGGTGGACGCGGCGAGACGCGGCGAGACGCGGCGAGACGCACCGCGCCGAGACGCGCCGTGCCGTCTTACGATGACTCCGTTGAGCAGTTCTGTTGAAGACAAAAGAGTACCTTTTTTTAGATATTGATATACTTCTTTATTTTATAATGTTCAGGAGTCAAATGATGATTTGAACTAGATGTACTTGAATAGTTTTTGGCTAAGTTGTCTTATGATAATTTAATGTTGAAGCCGCACTGTTTAAAATAGTTTAAGAAATTTTCAATCCGACAATATTGTTTCAGAACGACATTTTTCATAACGACTATTTGTTTATTTTCATGGCGATTATACTTGTTTCAGAACGATTCATGAAATTTAATAGATGGGAAATTTATGGTTCTGATCGATGTGCTGCTTAGTTCGAATAAAATTCCGACTTTGACCTTAAATTTAACTCATTTATCGTATAAATACGACTTCCGTCGCCAATTCTCAACCTCAGTACGACCGAAATCGTAACTATACAACGAAAGATTCGTAAAGTACCGACTATACATTCGTTATAATAAGGTAGTCGTAACATATCTACAATTTTTTGAACCAGGCCGGAAGAATCTTACATACATGACTGTGTCGTATCAGAACAATTGTGCCACTAGTTCAAGGCAAAGTCGTTTCACAGTGACTTATTTCCCCATCAAAATTAACAACAAACATAACCATTATTTTTATAATTTTTGAAAATGCGGTGGGACATCTCAGCTTTCATCCCCTATCAAGCAGCGCACTCTCAGAAATCTAGGTTGATGCACAGTAAAACCAGAAGCGAGGATGATCAAATTTATTTTCTAAAAACGGGTGCGAATTCAAATTGACATATTTATTTATTTCTCACCTTGCAACTGGAGACCATTGCCAGAAAAAGCCTTGATTGAATAACACATGAAGTCACCGGAGGAGTGGTGACTTCGCAAGAAAGACGGTCGGGCCTGTTGTCGAAACTGTCGCTTGGTGGCAGGTCTCTCCGTAATACTGTGTGGAGACACGAACCTATAACAAATACGAACGAGCATTGATTAACAAAGAGAACGAGCAAAAGTTTAACCGACGCCAAGTACGTCGCCGAGTAGCCCTGGCGCCACCGCCAGCGGGAGCTGCTGGGTTAGATCTACTACACCGACAGCTGTGTGCGACACAATGGTGGAGCCGCATCGTGGTGCCTGCGTGCCGCGGTGCCGTGGAGGAGGTCGCCATGGGGCCGCCCCTTACCGTCGGACTGTTGAAATGCTGCTGTGCCGTGGGGCCTCTCTGAACAAGGAATCCATTAGTGGGGACACAAGTTCGGTTAGAGTCCCGTTAAGCGACTCTGAAGCTCAAAACGCGTCTACAGTTTTGGCCACCTCCCACTGTGCATGGGGCTGCGGCAGGCTGCGGCGCCACCGCGTGGGCCTGTGCATCTTCACGGTGGAGGCAGGCGGCACCGTGCGGACGGCGATGCGGCCGCGACAGTCTCTGTGGCCGCCAAGGGCTCGTATCATGATCACCGAGAGTGCCGATGGCCTGCCGTGGCCACCAACGAAGGTCGCCGTGAGCACGGTGCCCAACACGTCCCGGTTTGGCCTCGACCGCCGAGCATTCTGAGCAGAAAGCCGCCACGCCGTGGTCGCCGAGGTCCACGCCGTGACGGTGTCATGGCTGCCGGAGGTTGAAACCGCCCAGCAGCGGCGCGCCGCACAACAGGCCGGATGCGAGGACACTCTTCTCCCCGTGAACGGTCCGTTGGCCTGGTGGGGAGGCGCACAGACGATCCCTCGTTGTGTCCCTCGGTGGGGACACACAACCGCGCGTCCCACGGTGGGCGGACACACAGCGGCGCCTTCGGACACATAGCCGGTTCGCTCCCTCGTAGCGCGAGCACACAGCCGCGATCCGGCAAAACGGTGGTGCCCCGCGCGCGTTGCCGTCGCGCTGCACGCTTCAGCGTGCGGGCGCCGCGCTCGGTCGCCACCGTCCTCAGCAGCAGCATTCAGAGCAATGCTGCACTATTGGTGTCCAGGTCTGAGGCAGGCGTAGCCTCAAAGCTGAGCGACCGGTGGGGGCAGCGGCGGTCACCGCGCCGCGACGTTATCCACCTCCGCGAGACTGGTCGACCGCGGCCACGGCAGCCACGCGACGGGCTTGGACGCCGTCAGCAACGCGTCCGGCAGGCCCAGCGGCAGGGCTCGCTGGCGGTGCGGCAGCGGACTCTGGAACAGTCTTACCGGACTCGGCCTGCAACACGGTCTCGGTGCGCATGGCGGTGAACGTCGCGTCGCGTCGTGAACGCCGCCAAGTCTCGGATGCCGTTGACGAACAATCTCCGCGCCGTAACTTGCCGCGCGTCCTCGCCAGAGGTGGGGTTTATGAAGTCAGCCGAGTTCGTTCGCTCGTTCGTTCGGCTCGGCTGGCTCGGCTAGCTCGGCTTGCCTTCGGCTCGGGAGTGCGGGGAGCATGCTCAAAGACGTTTGCTGTACGTCGACCACCGCCCGCTCGCCGAGCGCAGCAAAACGTTCCCACAAGTTATTGCTACATTTGTAGAAGGCTGCGCAGGGAATGCCGTAGTATTTCGTCTTCGCGATTCGCACGCCGAGAGTGAGAGGCTCCTCGTGTTATCGGGATATTGAATTTGAAAACATGGCGATTGTACGCTTATTGAGTGATGCTGAGCAAAGTACTTTTTTTTTCTGTCATGTGGACGAAAAACTGCAGAATCGGATGATGTCTGGTGAGTTACAAAAGCCTGTACGCGACGTTTAGGGTGATGTACTTGTTGGGCCTGGGCCGCGTCTAGTCATTTGTAATCAATTTATTTCGGGAACTTTCTTTGTCAGGAGTTCTTATGTACTTCTACTACCGCTTTTCAAGTGTTTCGCACGCGTACTTTTCCTTGTCTTCGAGAAATTTATACAGCCCTTCAAGTATAACGAGAGGCAAGGTTAGGTTGGTTTCCCTCGATGAGGGCGACTAGAACAGCGCTTTATTCTAATACGATTAACTTCTTTTCAGACCCAGAAGCAGTTGGCGTGATAGTTTCTGCCATGAAAGTAATGGGCTGTGAAGGATCCTCGGCCACGGCCTCTGTAGTCTTTCCTTTCGACCTCTTTCTTTCCGATGAGGGTGTGCTATCTGGTATGTTACAACACTATTACACACCTGGTGGTTCTTCTCGGTATTGGACTCTAGTTCTAATCTCTTGTTGCAGTTTCTGCATCGACCACTAAATACACTCCTGCTATATCAGATCATGAAGGTGACTTGATAAAGATATGTAAGTAAATGATTTTGTACATTTGTGTCTTGCCGTCAATTGGCCTTTTGTTTTAGCTGTTCGTTGCACACATTGCAGGTGAACCTCCTTCTGACAATGTTTGTATGAACCTGAACTGTACTTTGAGTGATCTATCTTTACGAGAGACAGGTATGTGACCTATGGCATCCCCCATTTCTGTGTTTTGTGTTGGCATATGACCTTTTTTTTGTTAATCTTATGTGCAGTGGATGACACCACCATAACCCTGGATGACGATGAATCGTCATTTAGTAAGACAGGTACGAGATCTTTTGCCTCCTCCATTTCTATATGGTGTTGAATTGTTTTATTGACATTTTTTAAAAATTGTTTATGCAGCAAATGCTGAAGTCAATGGTGGTACCAAACTGTGCAGAAGTTATGTCCCTTCCCATCAAAGTGGTAATGTACAGTATGATATTGAGTTTACATTGGAATATGAAACTCTTTATATTCCTACCTTCGCCATTCCTTTCAGATGCAGAACTGAGATCACCCCCATCGAAACTCATGAGAAAGAAGCAGGCTGAGACACATGCCTCCCCATGTGACGATGACAGTCAGTTTGTTATCATCTGGGGTTTAGACACCTCTGAGTTTCTTAAGGTTGGTATCCGTTTTTTATAGAAGTGCAGAAATGTTGCTTGTGAAGCCCTCCTATATTCCATTGCATGTTGCAGGAGCACTTTATAAGGTTCATAAAGCGAAAGATGATAACTCTGGACTTCATCCCTAAGACCGATGATAAGGTTGTTCAAGACCTTGTGGTCGCTCCTGACCACCTAAGAGTGGAGGTAATGCCTTGTAACACACTTCATAAATTTCTTTCTCAAAACAGGGTAGACCTTTACTTTGTGCCTACGTGTATTGTTCTATTTCTTATTGTTTCAGTTTTGCTCAGTTAATTTGGCAAGGGACTTTGTCACTATGACAGATAAATTTAATTTGACTTATGATGAGGAACACTTCAAAGCTGAGCTGCAGCCACGACCTGAACCCACTTTGTCCAACACAGTAAGGTGCACAGGTGTAGCTGCTGACTTCATAAAGGTAAATTTTATTATGGTTCTTGAATTGTCATTATTATGGTAATTGAATTGTCGTTTTCCACATATGACTTACACAATTTTGGTGATTTCAGGAACACTTTCTCCGGTACTTGAACAAAAAAGCTCAAGAGTTGGATGTAGTTCCCCAGGGAGGTGTTGCTGCTCTGAAATGCTCAGAAATTTCCTCTGATCACCTTGGCACGGGTGTAGTTTATGTTGAGGTAAGTTTTCATTTAACATGTTATTCTCTATATTATGCTCACTGTGGTTTCATATTTTTCCAAAATATTTTAATTACAGTTCATATCGTTGGACGTTGCACTGAATATGAGGACCTTTAGTGAATTACTGGTATTTGATTATGAGGATGAGAGGCTGACAATGGAGCAGCTCTACAATGAAACCTTGCAGCAGTTAAACTTGTTCCCTCAAATTGAAAATTTAGAGCCTAAAAGTGCACTTGATACCCCACCTGTTGAGTTACCTGACACTCCCTTCTTAATGTTCATCAAGCTACCTGCAGATTTTTTGGAGGTGAGGTTCTTTCATTTTTTTTTGTTCCTGTTATTATTGAAGGAATGTTGTTTGCTAAGCTGAACTATAATTTTGCAGCCTCACTTCATCCGGTACCTAAACAAAAGAGGGCGTACCCTGGGCTTTGACTAGGCTATAGTGCTGCATACCAGCAACTATAGCGACAACTCAATTGAAGTAAAAGTAAGTCACCTCTGCATGCAAAAGATTGCTCTTAGTGTCTTGTTTTTTTTTTGTATTATTTACATTTATTAACATCCATCTTGTTCTTCTAGTTTATTTCATCTGATGTAGCAGCACAGATTTGTGCTGCTATTAAAGAAGAAACATGGTTGTATGAAGAGATTCCCCTTGATGTCGAATTTTTATACAAGACTACTGAGTCAGGTAAATATTGCTATGTCACCTAAAAAACTTTGATTCATTATTTTTTTGGAAATGGAACTTTCAATAGCTTTTGATATTTCTACTGGGATATTCAATTTTTTAATATTTCATCTGTTTGAGTGTGTACAAGTGAATGTATGCGATTCATGATTTAGTAAGACCTTTAGTCCATGATTCAATACTGTTGGAAGTTTTTCTATTTACCATAGAATGGGTTTAACTGATTACTCTCCCCACTATAGGGCAGCATCTAATTTGAACTGATATTTTTCTTTGCAATATGTGTGCTTATTAATTTTTGTTTATATTTCAGTTGATGGCAACGAAGCGAAATGCTCCAAAAATCTTTCGGAGTATGAACAGACAGTACTTCTTTTGAAATCGCTTCTCAGATTGAGGCATATGTTTACTGGTAGAAATCATGAGGCTGCCTATGCCAGGATGCATGTAGACCTCAAAGATCAAGGCATAGACTGGGACATCGCCACTTTAACAAGGAAGAGGCGCTCAATCCTTGATCAATACAAGAAGAGAGCTAAGAATAACAAACTTGATATTTGGGAGTTCATGAAACCTGTATCAGTCATCTTGGGATTAAAAGAAGAAGAAATACTTCATGGCACTGAATTTTCTGCCGATCAGAGCCCCCCAACCGTTGACTTGGCTACTTTCACTAAAGGTTCTTTTTTTAATTGAATGCTTTCTCACTTCCTTCTCTGACTTTTCAAAGTTTATTTTTACTCTGTCCCTTATTTTTGATTGCAGGAGCGGTTTTCACTGATTCAGCTGTTAAGTATTTAATCAGCCTCTGTATCATAAATAAGAAGGAGTTCGATACGGACACTGCATCACAGACATCTGTATGGAACTCAATATCCCAACTAATGCATCAGAAGAAACATTATCATGATGGCACCCAATGTGAGCGTAAGATTCTTTCTCTAAAAGCTATGTACCGTGCAGAGGCTAAGCGCCGAGCAGGGCAGACTGGGGGTGAAACACTTGATGTCCCCTTCTTTGAAGAAATGCGAGGCCTAATGGACGATGACTTCACTGCACATCCCAAGAAGACCATGGCTGCAGGAGTTGCAACAAAGACCACATCAGCTGGGAAAGAGGATGAGAATGTTGATGAACCTACAGCTTTGAGGGGCGCTAAAGGTTTCACTAGAGCCCCTACCTTGCAACGTCCAAGACCGCTTGCTGAGAGGAAAGTGTCTGCCATAGAGCAAATTGCATCTGCGCTTGTTAACAAGTACTCTCCGGAAAGAGAGTAAGATTTTTTAGTTTCCTTAACATGTACCTGTCTTGTCCTTTTTTTGGTTACCAAAGGTTCTTGCACAGTCTTTTTTTATTTCTTTTCTTGTTTATTGAGTTTTTCAGTGAGTTTCTTAATGTGTGTTATTATCGCATTTTATGACTGAAGAAGTTACGTGATCTCTTTACTGGGCCATTTTCCAAGCAAATTGCAACTGCGCTTGCCGTACAAGCATTCTCCTAAAAGGGAGAAAAGTGTATCAGTGATCATGTTTGTTTTCTTGAAATGTACCCATCTCTCTTGTTTATATTACCACATGTTCTTGCACAGTGTATTTTTATTTGTTTGGAGGAGCCGAGCTTTTCAGTGCAAGTTTCTTATGTGTGTTCAACATAATCACATATTATGTTTGTCTATTTAAAATGTATCTCTCTCTCTTGATTTTGTTACCAATTGTTCTTGCAAGTCTGTCCTATATTTTTATTCCTGGTTTTATGAATGAAACATTTGACTGAATGATTAGGTCCGTCTTATACTTTCATTCTTACTCTGAAGACCCTTCTCCACTGGCAAATTAACAGTAATGGCATGGAAGGAAGAAAATTCAGACAAAGCATATTTATCTGTATTTATTTCACAATGTAGAAAAGACACTCACTATCTTCTCACCATACATTTTGCACAATTTGTAACAGTAAAACCCTCAGAACCAATTATTATTAGAACCTAAACTTGGCTTGGGGCTGACTATATGCCATTGGACAAACAAACATAAATTAATAAGCACACATATTGCAAAGAAAAATATCAGTTCAAATTAGATGCTGCCCTATAGTGGGGAGAGTAATCAGTTAAACCCATTCTATGGTAAATAGAAAAACTTCCAACAGTATTGAATCATGGACTAAAGGTCTTACTAAATCATGAATCGCATACATTCACTTGTACACACTCAAATACATGAAATATTAAAAAATTGAATATCCCAGTAGAAACATCAAAAGCTATTGAAAGTTCCATTTCCAAAAAATAATGAATCAAATAATCAATCATTCAAAAAAATGGTTGAATCAAGGGACATGCAGTTTCAATTTCATTGGAACAAAGAGGCAATGTACTCTCTCTTCAGAGCACCAATTAATCGTGACTCTTCTATTAAATCCGCTTCAGGTTGATCCAGCAAATGTTCATGGTTCAGGGGCTGCGCTTGATGAAATAATGCAAGCTGATCCTAATAGGAACGGTGACAATGAATAACTAAGTTGTAATGTGTACACAAATAAACTTCACATTGGCTGTAAATTTCTTCTAGATAAGTACTTACATCATCAAGAACTTCATGCAAAATTCTGAAGTTATGCACAACAAATGATGCCATTTCGTGGTCTAGAGTAATGTCCATATTGTATGTTCTGTGGTACTTCATTCTTTGGTTCTTTCCAAACAGTGTTCCAAAACTCCGCTCTACTCCTGCACGAACACGAGACAGCTCATAGTTGTGTCTTCTGTGAACTGGGGTCAGATGTCCATTGTCAATGTACGGTCTAAGAAGCTGCAACAATCAGAGTGTAATGCAGAGTGTAATGCAGAATGTAATCCTTCCGAAATAACCAAGAATACAAATATATCTGGCTGTGCCACTTTAAGTAACTTCATGAAAAATATACATGCATAAGTTCTAATTTTAGCCTCTTATAATGAGTAGAAAATAAACAAGAAAAATGAAATGAGGATTAAAATATTGGGGCACATTACGAGACTGTTGAAGGAAAACTTACATGTTTTGATAATGGGTAAGCACCGTCTCCTAATATGTGCTCATCTTCATCCATGACATCAGAATTCCTCAACAATGTTGCAAACAATGGGCTTTCCTCAAATGTTCTCAGGTCACCTACTCTTCCAGGCATGCCCAAAAAAACATCTCTATACAACAGATTGTGGTCACAAACAGCTTGTTCAATCAGTGCATGTGTATGGTGTCTTGTAATGTAGGCTTGTTTTTGCTCCAGAGGAGCTGTGATCGTACAGAAAGTTCCATCAACGTTGCCTACAACACCAGGGTAACCGTAATTTAGTTCATACTCCCGTCTGATGATAGCCCTTTCAGCAGCACATGGCCACTTTATAAACTGATCACGCATTTCACTGAGGGCCTTAATAATAGCAGAATAGTGGTGGAAAACTGTGCTTGGAGCTTTTCCAAACTGCGAACCACAGCTCCTAAAAGTGTCTGGATTGGCTAGCACCCACAGTGTGTACCAGGTGGGTCACGGACCCCGTGAGAAATGGTTACTATGCAACCCGCTTGGAGCCCTGCATCCGGGCTTGCCTATGCGGCAGTGGGCGGGCGCACGGCAGGGCTAGGGTGGCCACCCGTCAAGTCCCGTTACGTTCAACTCGAGCAGTCGGACCGCGGACACCACGCGACCTCCGCGGCCGTCGCGGGGCCCCCGCGGACACCGCGACGACCACGGCAGGCCTCTCGCGGACTCTCGCGGCCGTGGTCGTCGCGATTCCGCCTTGAGGACGCCCTGGGCCGCGGCTTGGTGCTGCTGCTGGAAGTGCGGGGGAAGTGCAGGTGCTGAGACGGGGGCAGCGTCAGCACGTCGTCTGCGGCGCGTCCTACTTGGGCGACGAGCAGCTGGCGGCCTCGCTCGTCCTCGCTCGAGCCGTTCATCGCGGCCGCGGCTTCGAACTGGGCCTCGAACACACTCCAAGACCGGGAACCGTCGAAGTGTGGGGAGAGTCACACACCGGTCGGGGGCACTGGTCGCCGTCGAGCACATCGCGGCCATGCGCTCCAGCACGGTGTTGGTGCGCTGCTGCTGCGCGGTGGACGCCTCGGCGAAGAGCTGCAGGCTGGCCTCCAAGGACGTCGCCGTCCTGTTGTCTTGCCGTGATGATCCGGGACCTTCTTGATGTTCGACCATTGCTGACCTTCACGACGAACCGCGTCGCATTCGCAGAATCCAATCAGCGGCGTTTCAGAATCCCACAATCCCTATCCCACTTCTGACACCAATATTAGGATTTGGGGTTCGAGGGATTGCAGCCGGAACGAGGAGTACACTGGAGTAGGCAGGCCAAGTGTATTCGGGAGCAGGAGTAGTAGAGGACAGAGTCTAGACCGCGAATAACAGTGCGAGTCGTCCTAGCAAGAGAGGGTGCCACGGCGCTGACAACAGCGCGGCACCAAAACCCTAACAAAAGTCATAAGTTAATTTCCCATACGAAATTGTTATGTCAGCATCATTACGACAGAAAGCAAAATGAGACTGGCATCATGGTCTCCCTGAAGATTCAAATTTAGGGGTGAAGCCATGATTAAATATTTCTACCATGTTAACAGTGCACAGCATAAATACAGTGACTCTGTCTCGCAGTGAATAAACATCAACAAAATTATCCAACTCACATTATTCCATGAGGCATCCATGGAACGGTAATGATGGTGTAGATGAAGCGGTCAGGTCCCTCCGCTTGGCCTCTCAGTCGATCAGAATCCAGGCCCCATGACTTGGCCTCTCAGTGAATCAGAATCCAACGGACACCTTTAACACACACAAAAAGAAATAAGGGCGGGCTCAAACTTTTACAAACAAGATACATTAGTCACAAGAAGGTTTCCAATACTATATTGTGTATGTCTACATTGCAAAATGAGACTGACAACATAGTCTCACCAAAGTTTGAACTTTGGAGGGTAAAGCAATAATTCAATATTGCCGCCATGTAAACAGAGCTCAGCACATATAAAATTACTTCAATTGGAGCGTCACTGCCAGTTCACTTTAACAAGCTCTTACTTTCATCAGAAGTTGCATCTGTCTTGCAGTGCCTAACCTTGAACAATATCCAACTCACAATATTTTATGAGGCATCCATGGGAAGGTAATGACGGTGGAGATGAAGCGGTCAGAACTCACAGCTTGGCCTCTCAGTTGACAAAATTCCAACGGACAGCTTTAACACAAATAAAACAATAATTAGGGCAAGGTCAAACGTTTACGAACAAGATACATTAGTCACGAGA
The DNA here is from genome assembly GCA_030522485.1 of Stenchaetothrips biformis. Taxonomy (NCBI): domain Eukaryota; kingdom Metazoa; phylum Arthropoda; class Insecta; order Thysanoptera; family Thripidae; genus Stenchaetothrips; species Stenchaetothrips biformis. The sequence goes on from CM060089.1 coordinate 20,949,713, forward strand.
AGGTTTTCCAAACTAAATTGTGTATGTCAACAATGTTATGACAACAAGCAAAATGAGACTGACAACAGTCTCACCAAAGTTTAAAATTGAGGGGCGAAGAATTATTTAATATTACCGCCATGAAAACAGTGCACATCACAAATAAAGTGACTTCGAAGTGCAGCGTCACTGCCAGTTCACTTTACCAAACACTTACTTTGTTCAGATTTCAAGCGGCAGTAGACAGGAAATTTCAATGATGAGTCGTAAAAGCTGCACTTCAACTTGTCGCAACAGCCAGTCCCCGAACTCAATGTTGGATACAACTGCAACACCAAAACAGTTAGCACGAGCCCAAACAAAGTTGACACTTACAAAATGGAAACTTTCAAAAATCTATTGTCTAGAGCGGTTGCATTTACTGAAGACCAAAAGAAGTTGAAGAACAGAATCTTTGCCGTTTCACCAAGTCACCCTAACCTCTAAACTTCTGTTCGTTAACAGAATCATAATTGGTACACCGCCACTCTCGAAAAACGAAAATGAACTTAGAATCTTAACCTGACGTAATGTGCGTTTGGTTCACAAGCCAGCATTTGCAACGCATAATATCCAACAGGATCACGAACGATAACACTGCGGTAGGCCACGGATAATGTTTGGCAATAGGCTTCGGCTCTACTCTCTGGGCTCATTCCCGAATTCCGATGTCGCATTAAAAAGCAAAATTTACCAATGAAATTGCAGAATTATTTGCAAGGAGAACGAGAATAAAACAACCGTTAGAAATAAAAATAATGACAGCACCAACACAACAAACAAAGGCGAGCGACGCACCGGCACACCGCCTCGACTCGACGACTCATCGACGCACTGCGACTGCGCATAAGTGCTTACGTCACAACCTACAATGCTTTGGCTTTGACTAGTTTCAAACAATTGGTTAGGTGCTGTGCAATAGCTTCACAATCAGAGAAGAATATATGAGGTTATTTGGAACTGCAATACAAGCCTAGTTTCATTGAATGCCCCCTTTTCTGTGCTTTTCGCCGTGAAAGTATTACTTGAACAGATCCCAACAACAAAATACTGTGGAATCATTGCATTTATCAAATTAAGATGTATATGAAATTTCCCACTTTTTGGATTTCGACGAAGCAATCTAAAATTTATTTTATAGTTTTCTAGACCCCTAAGAGAACAGTCAGATATTTATTTATATCCTTTCATCTAAATTAGAGTTTTATGGATGGAGAACATGCTCAGTTACTTTTAATAGCTCTCTGTTTACATTATTTCTTGGACTTCAAAGCACTTAACAGGAGAAGTTTGGTATAAAACCAAACTAAATTCATGGCAAAGTTACGGAGTTGAAAAAAAAAAGGTCTGCAACACTAAACGATTAAAGTTGGATGACCAGCAAACGAAAATACATTTCAATCCACTATACTTAAACCACTTAAATGAGGGTTATGTCATGAGACTTTGTTAACAGAATACTGTTAAAAGAGAGAAATTAAACATGAAGATACCAAGTATTTTAATTTTTATACCCCCACCTAACCTTGACAAATATTCTGACAAAATTTTCACTTACCTATCCATCTAAAAAGAATTATAGACAATATGAAGATCCACCTCTCACAGTAAAACTTAATGAGAAGAGACTATTTTAGACAAATGAATAAAATTAGCACAAAAAGCTTCCTCAGCCGAAAACATTGACCAAGAGGTATGTTATGATCGTGAGACACACTTCATGTTTCCTTCAAACTTTGATAATGAGAGCTCACATAATACACTGCCGTTCAAAATTAGCGGCCCCTTTTTTGCCCACGGCGCTGTTTCTATGTTTTTCGAGCTAGGATGCTGAAATTTGGCAGGTAGGTGCCCCCGTTGCTCTTCTTGAGCCCTACCAAGTGTGCAGTCCGTGCATCCCCCTCAACGGCCTGTGCAACCCCTTCATTGCTTAAGGGTGTAAAAACTGAGAGAAACGTGGCGAAATTTTTGACTTTTAATGATCGGAAACGTGAAATGTGTCGTGTACCGACTCAAATGAGTCTCCTCTTCACAACCGTGCAAGCGGAATCGCAATCGGACAAACCCACCCCTTTCCACAGTCACCCCCACCCCCTCGAGGGGGTTGTTTTCAAAAATGTTTAAAACCGGCAGCAAACGATTCAGTGGCCTCTCCTGTACACGGTGCAAGTTTTTTTTTTCGATTCCGACCACCCCGGGCCGTACCAACCCCTCCGAGGACCCACCCCTTTTTGAATTTGTGTCGTTTGAGTCCCAAAGAGGTTGAATTTTGGCGCTTATTTTCATTGGGACTCACCTTGGGTGGGCACGAGCCCATCCCCGTCAAAAAATCAGGTGCCGGAAATTTTCATCCACCGTTATAGGGGTGGCCACCCCCTATCGCCATCTGCTCGCCCGGGAGGGGAAGGGAAGGCGCTCAAGGGTGGTCTCGGTCGATAAGACACGGCTGAACCATTCCTGAAATTTTGGAGTCGATCCGGTGCATCGTTCACCCCCCAGGACGTCGAAACTGTCGAAACCAGCAAAAACGGCCCCTAAGTTCATCCCTCGTCAACTCCGAACTCAGGTGGGGTAGCGGCCAAACTCCAAGTGTCCAATCTCGGCACATCCCTTCCCTGCAAGCCCCTTAACTTTCAGACCGCTGCGGCAACGTCCGCGCCCATGCGAACGACGCAAAGGCAGTGCTGCATTCGGCCCTCTCGCCTTGACAGCGCCTCGTGCTGGCGAGTCAGGCAACCCATCACACAGGCCACGCAGGTGCGCCAACGCACTGGAGTCGTGCTCGCGCGCCAGGTCGGTGTTGCAGGCAGTCCAGCAGCACCGTGCAGATGACGCCTGCGCTCCGCATGCATTTTTGCGGTGCAGCTGGACACTGCCCCCAAGGGGCTTGCAGGGAAGGAATGTGCCGAGATGGGACACTTGGAGTTTGGCCGCTACCCCACCTGAGTTCGGCGTTGACGAGGGATGAACTTAGGGGCTGTTTTTGCTGGTTTCGACAGTTTTGACGTCCTGGGGGGTGAACGATGCACCGGATCGACTCCAAAATTTCAGGAATGGTTCAGCCGTGTCTTATCGACCGAGACCACCCTTGAGCGCCTTTCCTTCCCCTCCCGGGCGAGCAGATGGCGAAAGGGGGTGGTCACCCCTATAACGGTGGATGAAAATTTCCGGCACCTGATTTTTTGACGGGGATGGGCTCGTGCCCACCCAAGGTGAGTCCCAATGAAAATTAGCGCCAAAATTCAACCTCTTTGGGACTCAAACGACACAAATTCAAAAAAGGGGTGGGTCCTCGGAGGGGTTGGTACGGCCCGGGGTGGTCGGAATCGAAAAAAAAAACTTGCACCGTGTACAGGAGAGGCCACTGAATCGTTTGCTGCCGGTTTTAAACATTTTTGAAAACAACCCCCTCGAGGGGGTGGGGGTGACTGTGGAAAGGGGTGGGTTTGTCCGATTGCGATTCCGCTTGCACGGTTGTGAAGAGGAGACTCATTTGAGTCGGTACACGACACATTTCACGTTTCCGATCATTAAAAGTCAAAAATTTCGCCACGTTTCTCTCAGTTTTTACACCCTTAAGCAATGAAGGGGTTGCACAGGCCGTTGAGGGGGATGCACGGACTGCACACTTGGTAGGGCTCAAGAAGAGCAACGGGGGCACCTACCTGCCAAATTTCAGCATCCTAGCTCGAAAAACATAGAAACAGCGCCGTGGGCAAAAAAGGGGCCGCTAATTTTGAACGGCAGTGTATGAGCTCACAGAATGCCATGAACATGGGGCTGATCACACAAGTGGATTAAAACTCCACAAAATAATAATGTTGGGTTATGCCACACACTCTATTCCTTTCTTTATGAAATAGGCGCGCTACTATCAGCTATCATTACATGCAGGCACTGGAACAGTTATTAAAAATATTATAATCGTCTGCTAATTACCTTTCAATTATCTCCATTGAAGAGTCATTACCATCTTATTACACAAGCACGACACGAACCTCACATTATTCAGACGAACAGCACATCAAACAAAGCAAAACTATAACCACTAATTTGTAATACTGTACTTACATATCAACATAAGAAAAATTACTCTGCACGCAAAGAGCTGCGGAAAACGGCCATAACCCACAGATAGCGCCACGTGTAAACGACGACTTCCCTCGCGACGACATCTTGAAAACGAACAGGACGACGAGATACCCGAACGACGAGTTACCGGGGACCCCGATACGAGCATGCGCACCGACCTGACTGTGGCCAAAAGTACCGACCGGCAGCACTGCCACAAGAAGAAAGGTCCCACCGAGACTTGAACTCGGATCACTGGATTCAAAGTCCAGAGTGCTAACCATTACACCATGGGACCGAGCGCTGCCACGGACGCTGTCACGGACCCATCTGTTCTACGTCTGCACGATGAGATGACCTCACTAGAAAGTGACGCGGCTGCGAAGGGCCAGCAACATGTCAGGATGGCCGAGCGGTCTAAGGCGCCAGACTCAAGTGAGAATCTTGCCCGGCTTCAGTAACCGGGTCCGAGTGTTCTGGTCCTCGAATGAGGGCGTGGGTTCAAATCCCACTTCTGACATATATTTTCCTCCCCGCCTCTGCATTGACTTTAACGAGTGTCAATTCAACCGAAATATTTTATGTCGGCACGCTTTTGGAAAAAGAGAAAACCTCAGTTTTTTACGTTTTGTTTTGAGGATTTTTTGACTTTCTTTATTCCAGATGACGACAACGTAACCAAAACGAGATCGTGCACATTAGGAAAGATGAAAATAGAGCCGAGTGGTGTAGACACAGCCTTATACCCCTGGAGGGACTCGAACCCTCAATCCCCGGCTTAGGAGGCCATATGCCTTATCCATTAGGCCACAGGGGCTGACGACAAACGTTTCGGACGGCGGGCGCCCGCGCACCTGCCTGTTCTTCCGCGTATTCTTAGAAACGTGCCCAAAAATGTCCCAAAACAGTGATCGCACGCTGCCTCCAGGAAGATTTGAACGCCCAACCCCCGGATTACGAGACCGGTGCTCTAACCACTGAGCCATGGAGGCGGCTTAGGGAAGCGTGACCACAGGACCACGCGCGACGCTTACGTTTCCGACCGCAACAAACGCACACACACGCAGCGTGCTTGCAAAATTTGATTTCGCCCAGAGTCGAACTGGGGACCCTCTTCGTGTGTGGCATGAAGTAAGTGCTGCTCTTACAAATGCTGGCCATGAAGGCTGTGGCTGGAAGGCGTGCCGGGAAAGGTTCACTTCAGTGAACACCTTCTTCAAAAATTCTATGCTGAAAACAAAGGGGATGATGTTTGGCAAGAAGTGGTCGCACTATGATTCCCTATGCCGCATACATGACATTCTCCTGGATTATGAATTCCATCCTGATGAGGATGGTGATGGCACTCCTGAGGGGCAAGTCAGTGGTGATGGAACTGAGACATCAGGTGAGTCTCACCGTACACTCTGTTTATAGAATCTGTTCCCTAGGGCTTTAAGATACAGTCCTCTTGCTCTCATTGCAGACCTTTGGGATACCCGCACAGCTCCTGCGAGTGCTTCATTCGCCAGGGCTCTTAGCAAAATCATGAGTTAATCTTTAAGCCAAAAGAACAAAAAAAGAATAAAACTCTATGCCTTCAAAACAACTGTGAATCTCCTGAAGAAAAGAAACAAATGAAACCTTTCGGTACATCTGAATCCATCATATAAAAAAACACCAAATAATTAAAATTTCATTCGAGTGACCGTAAAATATTAAAGGCTTAACATGTCCAAAATAGCCAAAGTCCAAAAAAAAAAAAAAAAAAAAAAAACACGAAACAAAAGTCAAATAAGACACAAAATTAACTTGCCAAAGCATGCCAGAACGCGATAATTTTTTCTTGCTCCTTCCATCACTTCCGCACCTTACTCACTCTCTCTCTATCACACACACGCTGTCACATCATCATCCGAACATTTTCTCATACACACACTCCACAAATCGAAAATTCCAAATTCTATCACAGTGTCGACACTTCTATCAAATTTTTGTCAAATTCTTCATTGTTAAAACTTTACACACACACACGCATACACAGAACATTCACTCAAAACAATCACTAGTATTTAAGTGACGATGCAATTTCAATGGCGTTGTCAACCCAAAGGAGCCAAAAATTTCAAACAATCAACGAAAACAACCAAAGGTTAACATTTAACACAGAAAAAAAAGGATCAATTATTGCTTTCCCCTCGTGCTTCTTCGCACTCAGCACATGCATACTGTCATACACACCTCTAAACTTTCACTACTTTCAAATCTAAAACTCAATTATATCCTCCAGTCACACATGTTATCGATCGTATATTCAATCCAAAACTTCAGTCACACACACTTTCATTTCGTCTTTTCCCAACACCGACATCAGCGCCCCACACTTCAAAAGAGACCATCCGCCACCAAGTTTAGCAAACTTCAGAAAAATCGCTCAATCGTTTATTCGTACAATTAAATCAATTACATCAACCCCTCGCATTGAATTCGATATCACGAAACTTCAAAATATGAATAACATTAACAGCAAAGATTATTGGTAGGGGTAGGTATACAAACGACAAAATTTTGATATATTCGCAGTCATCCCATTAACTCCGTTACTCTAGTTGTGCACACTTATCCTACAATTTAACCTAACGTCTCCTTACTGTATTCCCGGCCGGGACCTATACTAAAACGTCTCAGTCTTCTGTTACCTATAATTAAATTAATGTGTCCTACAATTTAGACATCTGAAATGGAGATTTAATAAACAAGAAGTTGTGCCCCCTATCCAATTTTTTTTAACGAGCTCCGGCGACATACACTGAACAAACTCAAGACGTGCAAAAAAAACAAAGCAACACGAGCGAGAGCATAGGGTCAATGTTAGTGATTTTACTTTTTTTTTTTTTGTTTCCCACACACGGACACATACGGACACACTCGATCCCATACCCACTCACACAACCACACACCAACACACACAAGCACATACCAACACACCCGATCACACACACTCTTTACATTTCCGTTATTCTAAACACACCTTCTACTACCCTCTACTATAAAACACATTTTCAACTACCACGCGTACACTCTTACGAACCACACCCACGCACAACACAAGTACAACATATATTTTTCACATACACCTAGACACAACCACATCACTCATATTACTACCCATATTTCTGATACATCCACACCTGCTCTCTCCACCTTCTCTCACACATTTTTCTCCACATTTCTCTCACACATTTTTCTCCACATTTCTCTCTCACACACACACACACACACACACACATGTTTGGTTTTTGAACGACCGGTTCATCCCTCCGTCTCCTCTTCCTCACTGTCAGTAAATGGATAAATGGACCCGCCCCGTTACCCCTCCCGCTTGAAATTTCCCTCCGTCTCCGAGCTGTACATCACTAAAGCTAACCGCCCTTACAAAATCACTCGCACTGTATTCTTAACTCCTCCCCGCAACAATCCCTCCGTCTCCTCCTCTCACTGTCAATAAATGGATAAATGCCCCCCCCCTCCCCGCCCTCCGTCTCCGAGCTGCACATCACTAAAGCTAACCGCCCCTTATAAAATCACTCGCACTGTATTCTTAACTCCTCCCCGCAACAACAAAAGGATCAAATTTCCATTTGAATACTCTTTTGTAAGCATTCCCGAATTCAACCCAGCACTAATTACTAAAATTCTTCCGGGATCCCGTCTCGAGTTGAATTGGGTTGAGAAACTGAATTCTCCTAATTGTAATAAAATCCTCTCAGAGAACCTGACTCTCCATACGGAGTCCCAGTATATTCTCTTCTAACCTAAATTCCTCGCTTATTCTAAATCTTCGCATTATTCTAACCTCTCTGCGATTTAACTCCCCGCATGGGAGGGTCTGCAATTTTGCTTCCTGCATGGAAGGTTCTAGGTATGGACCACTCCAGACAGTTTAGCCTCTTGCCCACGAGAGTAGTACAGTTTTGCCTCATGCTCCGGAGGGTTCTGCCTTTTTGCCAACTCATGCTTAGGAGTATACAACCTCACCCTTTCCCCCCCCCCCCTTTTCTCTTCACTAAACTACAACAATCCATTCCCGTCTCATACAAAACCTACTAATCCTTACTCCGTCCCCCAACCAATCAATCCACAACCTTCAAAAGGAAGTAAACCCAATCATACTAGACCGCATTCAAAACCATCCAAAAAAAGAACGAACTCAATCATCCATAACAAATTCCCCCTACACACACACACAGGTAATTAAACACATCTGAATAAATTTAAAAAAACAAACCTCCAAGTATCTGAAAATATAGCCACTGCACATTCCCTTTACGAACTTACAAAATGAAATGCTCAACAACCGATTTAAAAGGAAACTCATTAATACACAAACAAAATCCAACCAGAGTAAAATTCGTCAACAAAATACTGTTATAGAGTTTGGTTTTTTTTTTCCAAACTAAAAAATTTTTTCTTCCGTCACACCGACTGCAGAATTTTGATGAGTGGCCGTCATCGCTGTAGAAAAGGGCTCGTCCCTCCACTCCGTCGATACCGCTCGGCCGCCGCCACGGGGTCGACTCTTCTCCCCGTGTGAGTTTGGTGGGTTGTACCAGTACCACAAGGGTTGCGTCAGACGCATCCTTATGGCAGAGATGGGGCGGCGCGCCAAACACCTTCCGCCGCGCACCTCCCGGCTGCCAGCCCTTCCTCGCATTGCGACTCAGACCGACGCCGTCTGGATTTCCCTCGTTGCCCGAATGAAAACAATCCATGTGCTTCCCGTGGTTTAGCGGGCGCCGCACTTCGTCTGCTTCGCTGGAGTCCTCCATGTTGAAAGCCTCGCGCACTGCCTTGCTAGTCTCGCGGCACTCCACGAGCCGTGCGTGTGGACCCCGTGGAGCACATGGTCACGGCCGGTCTCCAGTAGCCATGTTTGTTGTAGTCTCTCCCATGTGCATCTTCGATTTTCTCGACAATTTACTCCGCCGTCAACAACAACGCTCCTCGAACAACCTCTTCTATATACTTCCAATCTGATTCAAAACGACAAAACCCCCCAAAAATTTTCTTCAATAATTGGTCACTGATATGATGGTATTCCACAGCTGGACCTCCGGCCTCACATTTTCCATTTTCCAGCGCTGATTATTTCCACCGACTCTCCTTCCCACTCGCACCTTCTGCTGCCAAAGATTTTCTTCCTTTCCAAGCTTCGATTTTCCTCTTTGCTCGCCTTACTCGCCAAGCTTGCCACGCTAGCGACTCTGTTGTTCCCGGCCGATGCACCATGTTAGAGAAAGGTCGGGACGGGTTGAAAAGATGGAGACAGTCTCGATTTCCGGTGTCGGTCACTCCTTTGTATTCCGTGGTGGTTCAGTGTTCACTGCAATTCACAATTTTAAAATTCCACAATTCAGGTACACTGGTCTGTCCTGGGGTGTTTACGGAGTCGCGTGGTGGCCGTCCTCGTAGACGGTGGGTTCGTGACTCCTCGTCCGGCTAGCTCCAGTGGCCGCGCTCGGCTCGCGACACGTGCTGATCTTGCACTCTGTGTCGCGTTCCGTCCGCGCCTGGCCGCTCGGTATAGTCGGACGCGCCTAACACACTCTTCAACTTCTTGTTACACTGTACAAGGAGAGGAGGCCCAAATTTCTTTGCACTAAGTCATGTATAAGGCATGCAACTTTATATTCTGAAATTGCTGACATCATTACAAATATCCACAAGAAGATGACAGCGACACAGTGCAAGGCAAAAATAAATAAACTGCTCTCTAAATTCAGAAAAGAATTTGATGCTGAGGGTCGCACAGGAGGAGTGCCGAGTTCATGGCCATGGTTCCAAGTGTTCATGCAGATGGAAAGTGGCAGAGCAACTCTCAATCCACCATGTGTCAACTCCGTTGGCTCCCGTACCAAATATGCAGTTGATGGCAAGGAGACAGCAGTTGTGCCCCAATCATCGAAGGAAAGGCCACCAGCACCAAAAATCGCATGTGATAAAGAAGATGGGGCAAAAGTTACCTCTGCCCAACGGGGAGCAAGAAAGCCATTGTTCCAAAATAGGAGCAACCAATTTCAGCAATCTCGTGTAGAAAATGACCGGGAAATGGTGCAAGAAATTCGTCTGTGGAGGGAGCAGCAAGGGACTGAAGGAAGTCAGAGGACTTCCGCACTGAAGGACATCGCCTCCTCGCTGCGTGCCCTTTTGCAACCCCAACCTCCCAAAGAATAGTGATTTTCTCCTTCTTTAAGAAGAAGGATTTTTTTTTATTATGAACCTTTTAGTTTACTTATTTCATTCTGCTTTGATTAAATGGAATGAAATTTCCATTTTCTTGTTATGTGTTCCTTTAAGTATTTTATTATGCATTACATTGCTTCAGATTTCTAGTCAAAGAAGCTGAACTGTGCCATTTTATTTTATTTATTATTGGGAAGTATTTAGTTTCTTTACATTTGAGTATCCTTGACTGATTATTTCTTAGTACATGTGACCTGTTTTTGTGCTGTTAGTATGAGGTACCATTTCAGAAACTCCTGTTTCTTTCTTCCTTGTAAATTTGTTTCAGAATCCTCAAGTGATAACTTCAAGATTGTACTGCGGTGAAGGATTCCATTCATATTTTCATTTCATAATTGGGCAGGTCATTAGTGTAGACTTGGTGCACTTGCCATGCCAAAGTACACCGAGCTGATGATAAGTCTACTCTGTACTTGTGTGGTGTAATTAAGATCTTCAGATCCTATAATTTAGACTTTCTTTATTTATTGTTCATTAAGGATTGTTACTTTCTGATCCCTAGTCACATATGCTTAAATGTGAATTTTATTATTTTTAAGAAGAATTGTTCCAATTCAGACCTCTTTTGTTTGTGTTTGTGTTTATGTTGCGAGACATTGCCTCAGATCTTTTCATAAAACAAATGGTTAATTGTGATAATTAAAAGAAATGTTGATTACAAAGTTCCATTTTTTTCTTTACATAATCAAAAAGGCAGGGTCTACTATTACTCAACCATTCCAACTAGTGCACAGAGGACACATTTTTAGGAGTAAGAAGTATTATTCTTAATGACCAGGTCAGTACCAGACAGAAACACCATCACAAATTGGCCACAACATCTGTCAGGTGCAATCTTTTCTCTATTCCCCTTGCTTGAGCGGCATCAAGCATTTCATCATCATCATACACACCATCGTCCTCATCTTTTTCCATGACAACATTACGAAGCACTTCGGCCTCATTAATTTCTCTAGCTAATTCTTCCTCCTGAAAAATGAAACATAGGTAAAAGTACAAATAACCAAATAAAAACAAAGGCATAGGGAAAAGTGCCAGTTACACACCTCCAGCATTACTTCACCATTCAGAACTAGAAAATTATGCAATACAAAGCAGGCAGTAATGTGATCCACCAGAATAAAACGGTTTCTGTTATGCAAAAATTTGAGTCTGCGCTACTTTCCCTTGGCCAATGCAAAACTATTTTCAACTCTCACTCTACATTGAGATAATCGTTTATTAAAATTTAACTGTTGTGGTGTCAGATGGCCATTATTTTCATATGGTACCATCACCTGCAATTTAAAAAATGCCATTAGTCAGAAATATAAATTAATTAATAGTTACTGGCCACCAGTCGGATAACTTACAAAATCAGTGAGGATATAACCTCCATCTCCAACAAGGTGTTCAGAATCTGGCTGAATTCCTTCACCACGCAACAATTTTGCATGCAGAGGACTTCTGCGGAATACACGAGTGTCACTCATGCTCCCTGGCTCCCCAATATGAACGTCCCGGACCAACATATCACTGTCAACTACTGCCTGGACATTGACAGAGTAAGCATGATGACGATTGATGTATGAGGCAGCATCTTGCACAGGAGCTGTCAAGCCAACGTGGGTTGCATCTATGCTGCCAATGACCCCAGGTAGTTGAGAAGCCCTCTCAAACTTCCCTTTAATCACTTCCTTCTCCTCAGCATCTGGCCATTTTATGTACTGTGGAGCCAACTCACGCAAAGCCTCTATGATGTAACTGTAATGATAGTACAAAGTGCTGGGGCGAACGCCAAATCGAAGCGCAACACTGCGAAACGTGTCCGGCGTTGCAAATAGCCACACAACCATAAGAACAATGTCTGGGAAATATGTTCTTTCCCTTCTCAATCTTCCCATGTTCTTCAGATGAGTCCATAGAGTTTGGGTGAGTGTCTGCACAGAAAAGGAAAACAGAATTTACAAACACGCTTACTACGTGACTGATGACTGGTGATAAGTATTCTGTGGATCTTCACCTCAAATACGCCTCGTGACATCCTAAAATGAAGGCCAAAAACAGGGTCACCCATCGAATGATATTCATCGAGATTGACAGTGATAAAAACCCAAGACGCCTCATCTGGAAAAGAGGAAAACAATGTTTAGTCCTCTTTCCACAGAACTTACTTAACCTAGCATGCAAAACAAAACGATTGGCTTCTACATATTAAATCTGCTTACCAAAAGGCACACCTTCCTCATCCTCTATGATACGAGCTGCACAGATGCGAGCTAGGGCAATGGCCCGTTCATAATCTTCCTGTTCATCTTCCTCCAAAATTAGGACAGCGGCGCCTATTAATGCCAGGGCTGGTGCAGGTAAAGCCGTGGCATTTGGGTATGGTCCAGCCATACTTCTGAGATTCAGTCTTTTCGAAGGCACGAATGAACGATTCGAACCGATTCGTGAAATGAAGTGATCAAAATGTAAACAAACAATATTGGCGAGATCGATAGGTCGACAAACAATCGAGTATCGAGTGTTTTCAACGTAAATACGACAGATGGCGCTAGTGTGTGCTCTTCCTCCCGGGCTCCCCCCACCCCAAGTCGGATACCGAGTCGGATGCCAAGTCGGATACCAAGTCGGATGGCGAGTCGGCGCTTCTTAACTGGATATAACTGTGGCAGCGCGTCTGGGCCAACGTCCGACACGAGGCCATCACCGAGGACGTCCAGGACTCCTGGTGGAAGGCCGTCCACGACCTGCCTGCGACGCGGCACCGCCTCCAGCGCATCGGCCGCTCCGACACCAGGACCTGCCCGAGGTGCGCCGCGCCGGACACGCTCGCGCACCGCCTGGCCAGGTGCAGCGCGATCCGGGACGCGTGGCGCTGGACCCGGGCCACTCTGACCCGGCTGCTGGGCAGCACGGCCACGCCCAGGACGCTGCTGCAGCCCACCTTCGCGCCGGATGACCCCTACCGGCACCTTTGGTACGTTCAGGATAGTTGGTTGAACCACCCAAACAGAGGTCGAGGTATGTCTGTTCGTGGATCAGAGCACCGCACCAATAACGGACGGTATCAAAACAATGAATTGTTGTTTTTGACAGTTGGTTTGACAGTTGGCGCATACCTTTTTGTACAACCAGCAATTATTTTTTCAGTGAGAGCAACAACCGTAGAATGCGTCGCAAATTTGGTGTTCATCATCCAAACATTTACCACTTCATTAGTATGTAATTTTCAACTTGAGTAGTCACTACTTGCCTATTTCCCTATGAAAAGTTTATTCTCTTTGGCATTATTTTATGCAAAACTTGCCTTCTGCAAATTAACAAGGGAAGAGCTTAGCTTCTTTCCAATCGGCTCCCAGCAGAACTACCAATACCTAATGCTGTTTTTAAAATGATTTTGATACCAGTAAACTGGTTCTTTATTTGACGAATTAATGAGTATCACAATGCTGCTTTTTAAGAGATTTATAAAAACAAGTCAACTTGTATATAGTAAGTTTTGTGAGACGGAAGCATCTACTGCATGGGATCACTCAGTTTCTAGTTTTCTTGGAACACCTATTTTGTAGAATATTTTTGTGCCAGCAGTTGTTTGCTTCTTTGGTCTAAGTAGCTGAAGGCGGAAAGGAACCAACACCTTAAAAGAAACTACAGCCAAAATTAGTTCAGCAGGTGAGATTTGTCTAACTTCACAGCAACCTTAATAGCAAAATTTTGGTTGATCACAGTAAATAGATTTGAGGATTTAATACCTTCTGAATGTTAACAAACTTCAAGAAATTGTGTTATTTTATTTTTTACCTGATTCATTTGACGACCAAAAGTGATGAATTGCTTCCTTCTATGCTGTAACTTAACAACCGTTCATGTTTTTTTTACAGATTGTGTTCAAATCTTTGAGAGCGAGACAATTGATGATGTTGAAAGCCTCAGAAGGGGGCTAATTCCAACTAGACACAGGACAGTTCGGGCAGTTAGCAATGACATCTGCATAATCAGACTCACCCACCAATGCACTGATTCAAGAGGGAGACAATGTTTCTGATCAGAGCTTGGTAAACTTCGTACTAGCTGCATCATTGTCAATTCAAGGCCTAATTCAAGAAAGTCTTCATTGATCAGTTTATATTCTGCACAACCTCAACTAAAATTCTGCAAAGCTGTGTAGCTCATGTAGTTTTAAGAAAGATTAGTGCTAGTTTTATCGTGCTGCTCTCAGTGTAAGTGTGTCTTCCATTTTAATTGAGAAGTGCTAGAAGCTGTGAATCGCCTTTCATTCTTTCTATTCTTTTTGGAGGAGCACAAAGTCTTGGCATGTTTGTATCAGTCCTGTTACATGTTTTTCAAATTACTGTGTTAACTGTATTAGAGTACTCATGTTGTTAAATAAACTCAAAAGTACAACTAACTGTCAGTTCTTATTTCCCCAAAGTAATAATTTTGTTAATAATAGATGATCAAAGAGGGTGACAAAATGCAAAGAAATACAAAAAATGAAACATCTTTTATTTTAAAAAGAGTTTGATTAGAACAAACAACCTTAAGAGCAAGAACACAAGCCTTGAGAGGCAATACAAACATAAACCATCTTCCATTATCAAGAGAGTTTGATTGGCCCAAGGAGCTTAAGTAATAAGTGGCTGAGCGATTAGCGAAGCCTGTTACTCCAGTGGGGTTGAAAAGTTTTGTCTGTCTGTCTGTTTGTCTGTTTGCGTGTCCGCACTACTCCTCCCAAACGGCTCGGCCGATCGAGACGAGATTTTGCAGGGTTGTTAGGTATATCCTTGGCTCGCCACACGCCAAAATTTAGCTCTCTATCTCAAATAATTTAGTCGTACCAACGAAAAAACACTTAAAAAACGGCAGAAAAAGTGCAACTTTTCAGTGACTTTATATTTTAGAGACATTTTTACATGATTTCGTATGTTTTTGAAGGTGCTGATGACGAAAATGAAATCAATTTCGACCCCTGACCAAACTTTTACCAGCGATTTGGCTACCTGGGCCCGAATTTACTAACATAATCAACTTTGACCCTTCATCTTAAAAAAAGGGGGTCGACCGACTAAAAAATTTTATTGCAGATTTCGCTAGGTCTTGTCAAGACCTTTTTAAAGAGGGGTCGGAAGGGGGGCTAGGAGCCCGACTTCATCAGTTGGCCGAATCAGGATCTTGAAAAAAGGGGATCGACCGACTGAAAAATTTTATTGCAGATTTCACGTGGTGCATTACTCAATGCCTCAAAAATCCTTGAGACAGCTTGCCGAAGGCAAGCAGGGAAGCGCCGCAGGCCAAGGTAGGTGTAACGCCAGGCGTGGATTGTCGTAACTGGCGCAGCATCGCGAAGCCTGTTACGACAAGACACGGTCTGGCGTAAACCTACCTTGTTTAAAAACAGAACCCTTATGTAACAGGCAATAAGCAAACTAAAGCAGATATAGTTTCAAATAAAATTGGTCATATCCAAGTAAAGATCGTAAAGAACTTTGTCCCAATGATACACTAGATGAAACATAGTACGAAATACATAGGCTCAATGAGAAAGCCTAAACTAAGGTATTCAAGGTGTTAAGTACTTTGACGACATAATTTAACACATTACCCACATAGTAAACTTCACAATTAAAACTAATTTTGGAGTAACTTTGGTTCGTTGAACACAAATGACTAAAGAAAACTAATGAACCAAGAAGTTTCAAGAAATATCTAAAAGAAGGTGTTGAATACTTTGCGTCATGGTTTAAAACATTCAACATAGTAGGATAGGAAAGCATAAACTATGCCTAAACACAAAACTCGATTAAGTAAACTTCACAATTATAAGTAACTTTGGTATGTTGAACACAAATCACTCAAGAAAACTCTTAAACCAAGAAGTTACAAAATTATCT
The DNA here is from genome assembly GCA_030522485.1 of Stenchaetothrips biformis. Taxonomy (NCBI): domain Eukaryota; kingdom Metazoa; phylum Arthropoda; class Insecta; order Thysanoptera; family Thripidae; genus Stenchaetothrips; species Stenchaetothrips biformis. Next base: position 20,965,960 of record CM060089.1, read on the forward strand.
AAAAGTAAAAATGCATAAACAAAGTTAAACCTACACATGAAGAATGCAAAATGAAAACAAACAAAAATAATGGATGGCACGTATTAAGTAAAAAAAGACATAGAAAATGATGTACTTTACATGCGCACTGCAGTGAATGATGATGCATTAATGGGCTTGCAGCACCTTGGTTCAGGGCATTCCTGCTGGACAGCAATCTGCCTCTCAAAACAAGAGCGGCAAATGAGGTGGCCACAGGGGTGAATGATGCCGTCAGGGCGGTTGCTCCTACAGACTGTGCAGCCCCAAGCCGCAGCACTAACTGTTGGCTGCAGTGGAGGTGAACTAGCCAGTGAACCTGAAGCTGAAGTCCCAGTTGGTGGAGGGGAAGCCACAGCAGCCGGCAGTGCATATGGAGCAGCATATGGGATGTAAGGAAGCTGAGGCTGTGGCATTGGAGCGTTCATTGGTTGCTGGGGCTGGGGGCTTGGGGGTTGGATCAGCCCCATGTCGAACAGATTCCTGAGGGCGGATTCAACTGCATTGGGCCGTCCCGCCCCCTGCCTCCTCTCCCAAGGCAAAGTGACCCGTGGCACTCTTTGAGATCGCAAGTCTGCAACAAATCAATGACAATACATTATACCACAAACCATTTGATGGACGGAACCTGAATACCAAGGGGATAGGTTGAGCAGAAAGTGTTGGTCAAATTATGCCAAATGGCGTTGAATGTACAGCATAGGATGAAAAAGCAAAACAAGCAGATAGGACATGCACTGAATTTTGTAGGGAACTGAAGATAACCAAAAATAATCTTTAAATGCATCAAAAGCAAGGCATACTGGCTTCCAAATTATGATTTTTGTTTAACAGTGGCATTGCAACCAGAGAAGGGAAGACAGTCCTCGATTGATATACTCACTGTCTCTAAAAGCTCCTCCTGGACTGCCTGGTTGTGGACCAGGCAGAAAAAAAGAAGGAGACTGCTGTCCATATCCAGGCTGTCCATAAACGTACTGGGCAGGCGGAGCCTGAGGTGGAGCCTGATGATGCATGTACACAGCAGGTTGAGGAGCAAACGAATGTAGCTGCTGCGTCGGTAGGAGCTGCTGAGGAGATGCCAGCTGCTGAGGAGATGCCAGCTGCAGGGGCGATGGAAGCTGTTGGGGCGATGCTACCTGCTGAGGTGGGGCTAGCTGTTGATGAGGTGGTAGGTATACCGGGACAATGTAAGCAGGCTGTTGCCCATACTGGACTGATGACTGGACGGTTGGTGGAACAGGTTGAGCACTTGCAACAGCTGATTGGGCAGCTGATGGTCCTTGCTGGCCCTGAGGAGTGGCTGAAGGCTGGGGAGAATGCCCTCCAACCTCTGCCTGTTGACGATACAACAGCTGGGCATTCGGTGCAGCAGGAACACCTGGGTCATCAACTCGTTCTGCAAGCACAGAGTAATTCAAATCATCCAATGCATGAAAAACAGTGAGGTGGGCTGAATAGACCAAACGAGCATCAATCTGTAACCATTTAGTGTTCTAGTTGGCAGGAAACTTAAGATACGTAGTTCAAATGGAAAGTTTGGGAAAATAAAACAATGGACAGACACCCATTTGATACATTAGAGACCCACCGTCACTCTTGTCTCATTGAAACGATAGCATTCAGTATAGGGGAAAAAATTTAGGTTAACTAACTGAGTAGTCGTTACAGTAAAACGGATACTAGCACAGAAGCCGAGGTCGAGCTAAAAGAGGGCAATCTCTGCACCAGACGGCAAAGGGGAAGAAATCAGGGAGCCAATTCAATGTCTGAGACGGCGGTGTGAGCCGAACGACCACGAGGCAGGCAACAACTGCCAGACAGGTTAGGAACAACACGCCACGAAATGGGGCATTGCGGCATTGCGGAACTTAAATTCGCCAGCGCAGTAGAGATCGCAAAACCTTGACATAACGATGTCACTATGGAACAAGAGGGATTCAAAGAAAAGATGCCTTGGGCATTCCTCTGTAGGCCTAGAGCGAAGCGGCCCGTGCCGTGAACTTAAAGCAAGATAAAAGACCTTCGAATTCGGTCTCAGGTTGATGCAGCGATCAATCCCAACCGCAAATAGTAATGACAAACCTTCTTCAGCACGATCACGGTCCATGATGGATTTGAAAGAGCGCAACGTGGTGCGAGCTGGACGGCGGTTGCGACGAGAAAGATCGAGCGATGGAGCTGAAGCTGAGCAGGTGAAGAGAGAGACGCCCGCCAAACCGAAAAACAATTGCAATCGCCACTATCGACGCGAAGCGAAAGCAATGGTCCATACCGGTCCATGATTCAACCGAAACATTTTTATCTCCTTTCAACGGCCGAAAGTTGATAAAAATGATTGCAGAAATACTCTGGCTGAAACACAGTTGAGTTAAGCCACACACCAAGTAAACGAACGTAAGTCGTGACGCGGATAGCATCTGTGCTTGCGTCGAGATTCGTTCCTAAAACCGCTGGACGCGCTGGACGACGCCCGACTCCCAATTGTCATGCAGACAGCGCGAAATTTCAAACGGTCGCGTTTTTGCCGCCACACATTACAGCATTAATTCAAACAAAATTCTGTAGAATAAGGCTAGAGACACATCCAATACTAACCATCAGGCATTTTCAAAGGTCAAATGGACCGCTCTTAGAATAACACCAAGTCTGTATGAAAACCAACGAAACTCGCGTGCGCAGCGGGCTTGCCTAATGTCTCTAGCTGCTGGGACAATTGAGTGCAAGCTGTTCACCAATGCATAATTATTGATAAATTGGATACTTATCTGTTTACGAAAGAGGCTTGTGATGGTTTTTGGCAGTGGAGCTAGCAGAAGACAGATGTTGCGGTTGTGTAAATTCTCATACCACCTAACGTACCCTCGCACGACACCAGCGGGCTATAAGGAGAGGTACGACCCTCAATTTGTCATACCAAGCGAATAGCCTCGTGTGCTCAAACTGAGCACATTCACATAGGTGTTCATCCAGCTCAACACAACACAATCCACCTAAGCTTGCCGCATCCACGGAGCATGATCGTCGTTCACGACAATTCGAATTATTTTTTTATTAATACCATTATTTTAGAATAATAATAAATAATTTGAAATAATTTCATATAATTAACAAATAATGTCAATTATTTAAATTATAAAGTAATCATTTGGATCAGGTGTGCGTGTTTTGTCTGAGGCCACCTCCTGGATGCTTCAAGAAATAACTTGGCAATTTCTACAAGACATTAAAAGTATCAAGACAGTAAGAAATAGTCTCTCGTAAAACTGCAAGATAAGACAATTGGTCCTGCATTTAGTTATGAAGATTAAGGGAGATGGAAATCTGTGTTAATAAATTTACTTTGAGCTGTCATGAAATCAATAAACCCAACTCAGTAAATTTTAGGTAAAGATCCAGGATCCTAGTTTTTGATTGCAGTACCACCAAGGAGACTGTAATGATTATTTTAAATTTAGCTTAGTTGATGAGAACTTAAAACTCTCCCTGTACATTGGATGCAAATTCAGTTACTGTTCCACACACACGTCATAAAAATATAGTTGAAATATTTTGGGGTAGGTTTAAAAGAGAAGATAAAATGTAAAACATAAAACAAGAGACAACAATAATGATCAAAAATAAATAAGTAAAAGTCTCACCATTGTTGCCCCAGGCAAAAGGTAGATCCCTTCGGATCAGGGTGGCCAGGCGCCTGATTGAGTGGCTTAAGGGAATGCCCCAATCTCCGGATAAATTCATGCAGCGGAATGTTCTCTTTGTCCTGTCCATGCTTAAACCCACCTGCTGCCCGGAACGATCTACTAAGCCCAAAGCTAGTTGGCCATTGGCCTGACCCCGGCCGTCAAAGCGCCGTAAAGCCTCTAAACAGACACAAAAATGATAACCCATGTTAAAACACTTCACAATAATTGGAAAACTTAATTTTAAGACCATGATTTGACTTAGCGGACTTACTGTAGAGCGTCCAGAAGTTTGGGCTAGGTGTCCCAAGCACCCCAAGTAGACCCAGCTCTTCCCGCTCCAGGACACAATCCCTTAGCAGGGAGTCCCTGAGAGTAGCTTCATCAAATCTTGGCAGATGTTGGGAAGCCTGGAAGTTATCCAGGCGGTGGCGAAGCGTCCTCAACACTACTTCGACATTTGGAAGAAGCAGCAGCGCCGCCTGTTCCTGCCTAACGAAGTCAACAATTGAGGCAATGGCTTCACCCCTCACAAGAAACGAGACTGAGCCAAGCCTCTGGCAGATCTGCCTAAAGGCCTCGTTATTTCTCATCATGGCGAGGAACCCATTACGTGCCACTTCCTCTAGAACACACTAAAAAAAAGAGCCATTAATTTGATTGTAAGTATTCACACTTGTGATAAAATGCAAGAGGAGAAAAACATACTTGCTGGAGCAGATATGGGCTCGCCGCCAGTTCCCAGTTTGGAAGGACAGCCATCAACGCTGCTCTCAGGCTAGTTACGTTAGACGCCTTTACACTGCCCACCGCAGCAAGCCTGTGTAAAGGCAGCAGCTGCTGGAGGGCTGCGGGGAGGGCAGCCACCGTCAGCCTAGTCAGCAAAGCATAGCCCAGTGTCTGGTGAACCTAAATGAATCAACAGAGCAGATCCATGTCAACATTAGCATGAATTGGTTTTATTATGCAGAAAAGGGAGTTGGACCTGTACTCGACATTTTAAATTACTAATTTATTTTTTTGGAGTTAACGAGCCTTTTGAGCCAATTCTGCCATAGAAAACTATAAGAGCCCCCTTTTCGAGTTACGTGGCAAATAAACATTGCTGTGGCCTTTACCACTGCACTTCACGGTAGCTCAGATCAGTGCTCTTCGAGTCCAACGTTATCAAGATTTTACCTAAATAAAACTCCCAAATGCAAATTTCAGAACAATGATAGTGAATAAATAATATAATGAAATCTCAAGAAGGCTTTTCTTTAAAACAATAACTGAATAAACCTTTAGAGGAGGTTCTAGAGTCCCTCTATGAAACAAACATTGATTTTCATTCTTAAAAATAATTTCTACGCACTAACCAAAGTGTATACTGAGTTAACGTACCATCCCTTGTTGTATGGCGACTCTAATAACTTTCAGTCCAAACTGGCTGGTGTTAAGGGTCGCCAGCAACACTCCCTCATAGTTGACAAGGGGTGCGGAGTTGAGGACCATCACCTCTACCCCATCGCCGACCTGGACAACGTTCCCCAAGAAATCATTGTCGTGGGCGTTAGCGTTGAGGCGCCGTGACATCCACAGATGGTTGGGCTGCCTCAGTAGGTCGCTGGCCGCTCTCAGAGAATTAACGACCGCCTGGGGCAACCCTCGGCGGCGGGCGGTCCTTACTAGGTTCCTTGCTAGTTCGAAGGTGAAATCCACCACTAGAGGAAACCTATAACATGATGACGAGACACAGGACTGGGTTTATAATCCGGCAAGTGCCATTTTGGCGCCAAAACGACTCCCCTGACCTTAACCTAGACTTGCCGACACAGTTAAACCTCTGGTACTTACCGCAGGCGTTCTTCATCGTATATTTCACGTGATGGTGTATCGTGGTTCAGCCCACGCTCGATAACAGCCGCTCTGAACTGCAGCTCTTGGATAAAAGCGTCCTCCCGCTCGTCGTGGTTGTGGTCCCCATTGACCACCGGCTCTCCCAGGAAGCGGTACGACAGCCGTGCCGGGCACTGAGCCACTCGGCATCGGCAAAATGTTGTGAGGTTTCTGACGTGAGTTCGCTGGTACGCAAAACCGTTCAAGCAGTAAACTACTGAATTAATGCGTATCCCTTGCACAACTTCAATCACTTCATCCATGATGGCAGGCAAAAAACCACAGACACAGTCACACGGCCTCACTGCCTCTGACCAACAGCCAAACCGAGCTCTAGGATTGAGATGGACTGAAAACGGATACGAAGCAAAGCTTGCAAACATAACATTTTAAGTATCTATATCAAATATGTTTCATGAGCAGTGAGCATCAAAAGAGATATGCCAAAAAATGCAGTTAATTATTCTATCTTTGAAGTACAACCCTTTCAACACGCTCCTACAAAAATACAAAGAGTCAAAATTAATTTAAAAAAAATAAACGTAAGTGTCATGGTTGTAGCCCCTGGTCTGAAAAAATTGTCAACAGAAGAAAACGGCTTTATCTCTAACAGAAAAATAATGCTACTTCGATCTAGGTACAATTGAAATGGAGGAGCTATGAAGATTATTCTTTAGTAAAAGAATTTTGTTATGTTTGCTTGCTTCTTGCCTTGCAAGATCTTCAGTTGATCATTTACATATATATTAAACTCAGAGCTTCACCTTATTAGAAATTAGATCCCACAAATTAAATTTGCGAAGGTCAGGAATGACAAGTTACTTTAAGGAACAATAGAACTGGTCACGTGAAATAACCTTGTTCTCAGACCCCTGCAACTATTAGTTTAATTTAAAAAGGATAATTGATCACGGTAAAGGTCAAATTCACACAAATTACAAAATGAAAGGCTGGATTGGATGAAGGAGCAATGGTACATTTCATTAATGACATATGTGGTGTTGATGTGAACAGAGCATTAATTCCTGCTAATAAATATCAACATGGAAGTCATTAAGAGAATAGAAAGTAGGAAATCGAAAGAGGTAACATGTTAAAATTTGGGCACAAGATGTTACCGTAACCACCATGATTCATAGTTAGTCAGACAATGACATGCTACAATATCCAACATTATTAAAATTTGCCAAAATGATTCATTTATGAGCTGCCTCACACTCACCCCAAGATAAAAATTTCCAAAACAAATAAGTGTCCAGTACAATACACCATGTCCTAAATTGTTCCTCCACTATTGATTGTTAAGTTATTTAAATTTAGGAGCTGATCCCTTTCAACTCACCTCCCACACTGTTGAACTGAGTTGTTTTTACAGCAAGGTCAGCGATCCATTGGAGATTTCATCATGCTAGAGAATATGTGTCTCCTGGAAACTCTGGTTAATTTATGGTAAAATGGCAGAAAATGTAAGGGGTGGCGTTAAAATGGCCAGTGTTGTCGTACAAACCTAATTATGACCTGAGATACTAAACTTTTTTAAGTATGTTCAAGCATTGCTACTGTTATCACACTGGCGCCATGAATGGAACAAACAAAACAACAGAAGGAGAGAAGGACAAATTTATGTGATTTGAGCTGAATTTATCTTACTCAAATTTGGAAGCTTCATATGGTGCTGCCACCTAAAGCAGCAATGTATGGAAATTAGAAACACTACAAACACACTTTTGAAATAGGAACATCTAGCAGAACACAGAGTTACAAGAAGCTAAGAACAAAAGCCGGAAAGAGGTGCCAGATATCACTAGTCTATTGATGATCAGTGTTTACGCTCAATCTGAAAATTGAAGAAAGATTAAACACATGATCAAATACGATTTAAACCTGCCAAACACCCCGACAAAGAGTGATTTCTTGTACTGTTTCCAGTCTATGTTCTCTTCCTTGCTCTTAACTTCAGACCCTGCTAGAAGTGTCAAGTCAGTAAAGTAAAGACAGTATTATTATTAAGCATACTCTTTAAAATATTGTATGGAACATTCATGAATAGTGAATAACAAAGCCTGCTAATGTCTGACACAAGTTAGACAAAAAATAAGAAATAAATTAAAGGTCTATGAACAAAATCAGCAGCACATACACACACAACTACCGCGAGGGCGGCTGCGGGAGCAGCGGCGGTCAGCACGGCGGCGGTCAGGACTGCGGCGCCGGGGAGGACTGCGGCGTCGGTCGCGTCGGCCATTGTTGCGGCGGGAGGCACCCTGCGGACGATCTCGCGACATGTGGCCCTGCTCGTTGCAACGAAAGCAGCGCCCGTCAAAAGTCCCTTGGCCCGCGGCACGGGGCGTCGTCAAGCCGTCCGCGATGGTCCGCAGCGGCGCGACCAACTCCTCGAGGCCGGCAGGGCCGCGGCTGGGGCCGGCCACTGTCCGGGCGGCAGCGACCCGCGCAGGTTCGCCGCATTCCTTGGCGTCGTCCTGGAGGTCGTCCGCAGCAGAGGAGGAGCCGGCGTCGGCCGACACCTGGCAGATGCGGGGACGCTTGGGTGGCGAGGCCTGGAAGGCGGCCTCGACCGTCACGGCGGCGGTGATCGCCTCATTGAGCGTCGCCGGGCTGGACAGGCGCACCGTGCGGGACGCGTCCACGTCGCCGTAGCCGTCCAGGAACCGCGTCGTCGCGATGGCCTGGATGGCCTCCTCCTGCAGGGCCGGGTACGCCTCCCCCTGGTGAGGCGGAGGATGTCCCCGCCGAAGTCCATTACAGCCTCACCTGACCGCTGCACGCGGCGGCTCAGGTCGGCCGCGGCCACAGTGCGACGCTGCACCGGGTCAAAGTGCGCCTGCAGGTGGGTGCGCAGCCGGTCAAAGTCCGCGTAGTGGGACGGGTGCAGCGACTGCACCAGTTGGCGGCGCGGCCCTTGAGGGCCTGCAGCAGGCGGCGACCGCGGGTGTCCGGCTGCCAGTCGTGCGTTGCGCTCTCGAACTGGGCCAGGAACACCAGCCACGACGAGCTGCCGTCAAAGTCCTGGATGGCTCCCTGCTGACGGCGGCGCTGCCCGTCGACCTGCCTGGCTGAGCGCTGCTCCTGCAGCAGAGTCATGGAGGTCGCGGCGAAGGTTTGCGCCAGCTGCTCCAGGGCGGCGACGCTCCGGCGTCCCGAACTCTGGCTGCGGCCACGGCTGCGGCCCGCTCGGCTTCGGTCACGCCGTTCATGCCGATCTCCCCGGCTGCGGCTCCGCTCCCGCCGCGGCATGATGAAAGGCTTCTCCAGTAGTCACTGGCTGTCCGTCACTGATTCCCAGATCCCACTTCTGACACCAGTGTAAATCAAGGGGCAACTGGTAGGGAATCGGGTTTATTGCGCGACGATGGCTCTGACTCTACACAGGTCCGCGCTCAGTCACAGAGTTGACTGGCCGGTTGCTACGCGACACTGTTAGCGGGGGTGGCCGGCAAGTAGTCGGCGCGGGGTAGTTCCGCCAGCCGTGCTGTCGCGGGGTGTATTCCCTTACAATACCTAGAAGAAGGCCGAAGCCGAATGCCTGTCCTAAACGCGCAGCGGCACAAACAGAAAATTGCCTCTAAACAGGCTGCATGCAAAGCTCTAAAATCATGAAGCCACGTGAAAAAGTGCCTCTTACATGGGGTGCCCAGCCAGAAAGTGCCTCTTTACACAAAAAAATGAAACTATGCATTTTTCTTTTTTTGAATTTCTACGATGGAGGGGTTGTCCACAGATGACTTAAGATTCTCCTCGCACTTACTGCATCGGAAAGCGTCATGCTCCGCAGTGGCGGATCTAGAGAACGCCAGGTGGCAGACAATGAAGGAATATTTTGCCTACCTTCCAGGCGGCTATGTAGGAGCCATGGGTGGTGGCAACTACCACTTCCCCCTCCTTTCCACCCGGTATACTGTCCTGCTGACCTCCGGCTACAATGCGGGCGACGCTTCGCGGTTGCCTCCCTTAGACGGCTGGACTTATTGATGGACGCTCCTCACATCGCGCGCGCACGCACACACACACACACACACCTAACCTAACCTCTCGTAGGAATCAACAATGCTGGAGACCCAACTCCCTGAGCCCGGAAGTGGTGCTGTTGGCAACATTCACAAACGAAGCCCCTGCGAAGGTTTAGGTAGGCAACCCGTTCTCATGCCGTCTGGAGCGGGCTTGCCTATTGCCTACTTCGCAGGGGGTCACCCGAGCTTTCCTCGGTGGCAGGTAGAGATGCTTATTTTCCGGAAACTTATAAAGTGTCCGAAAGAAACCGGAAAAATTGAAAAAAAAAACGAAAAATACCGGAATATGTGGAATCTACAGTGGAATGTGAGCATGAAACCCACTACTTTTGTCTTTCGTTAGACTTTTTCTTCCACTGGCAACCCTTTTTTCACAAGTTCAAGGAAACATAAAAAGGTATAAATAGTATAAGTGCACTTAGAATCGTCCTCACACTGAGATGAAGATATGCTTTTAGCCTACGTACAGGCGAAAAGTCGGGCTTTTTGCCTACTTTTCTGGATGAATCTTTCCAATTTTTCCAAGGCCAGGTAAAGAAACAGAAAAAATACACTGTTTTTTTTCCAATGTTTCCGGAAACTTTCCGGGCATTTTCATCGCTAGTGGCAGGTTAGACAATTTGGGTTGCAGTTAGGTTACAGTTGTGTTTAGGGTGAGGGTTCAAAAGGGTGGGGGATGTCGCAAAAGTTGCCTCCGTACAGGGGCAAAGCGCAATTTTTTGCGCACCTTTCAGGTGCCTTCACTCACTGAACTCGCGCCTGGTAGTGTTTAAAAAAAAATCTCGGTGTGGGACAAGAAACAAGGTGGTATGTGATTCCCGCTAGAAATGGTCTTCCTTCCCGCGGGAAGAACGAGAGGTGCTGTGCGTCCCGGAAGAAGTGATCGCCAATCCCGCGGGAACGAGAGAGACAGTAGTGGGAAGCTGTGCTTCCCGCGAGAAATGCTCGTCATTCCCGCAGGAGACACAGGGGGTGCTTGTGCTTCCCGCAAGAAATGCTCGTCATTCACGCGGGAGGAAAAGGGGGTGCTGTGCTTCCCGACCAAAAGAGTCGCCGCTCCCAGTGCCTCTCCCCCCATGAGCCTTCGCTCCCATGCAATTCGATCCCGATTCTATTCCTTCCCGTTCCCGCTGACGGGATCTCGCACACTTTCGACGAGACAGACGGCGTCCGACACGATAGCCTCTCTTAACCCTACGATCGCCGGCTGCCTTCATCGGCGGTCCTTTGTGTGTGGAAGGCAATGGCGGTCCTACATGGCGTACACGATTCCGTTGTTTGTACCATGTGTTGTTGTGCCGAGGGCGCGACCACGCACCGTTCACTCAGGTCGGTCCTGGAAACGGGCACTGGGGCGCGAAAATGGACCCAGTTCCCGGACCGTCCTGGAAGCGGGTCCGCTGACCCAAACCGAGACGTTGCAGACCTGGGGAAACCGAGACTCAAGAAAAAATGCAAGTTGCACGTACCAGAGCAAGGTTTCGATCCTCGGACCTCTGGGTTATGGGATTATGGGCCCAGCGGCGCAAGGACCACGAGGCCTTCCTCGCCAACCAGAAGGCCGCGGCGACCCGCGCGGCGCAAGCCTTGGCCGACGCCAACTCCTTCATGATGGACACGACACCAGTCGGCCCTCCGCCGAACACCAGCTGCAGCACTGGCGCCGCCGGTCGGGGGTCCCAGAGCCAGCACTCCAGGGGCTCCTCCAGGAACCCGTCCAGAACCAGCTCGCCAGCGCGCTCGCAGGCCTCCAGCACGGAAGTACCGCCGCACTCGCCGATCCAGACCTTCGTCGCCGGAGACCCGCGCGCTGCACGCCACCGACGCGCCAAGATCCCCGGCGTCGTCATCAAGGCCTCCACCAACTACGCGCGGCTGACGGAGCTGCTGGGGAAACACTTCGGCCGGCTCTACGAGGTGAAGCTCCGCGGCCCCAACATGGAGCTGCTGGTGACCACGGAGGAGCACCACGCCCTCCTCCTCAAGGTGCTGGACGACAACGGCATCAGCCGCCACACCTACAACATCCGCAGAATGGAGAACACCCACGCCGTCATCCGGGGCCTCCACCCCGACATCACCAGCGGCGAGATCCGCACCGAGCTGTCTGAGGTGGGCTACACCGTGGTCGAGGTGCACCGCTTCGGCTCTAACGACAGGGCGTAAGGGAGAGTGGGGCACCTAGTTACAGGGGCACCTAGTTACACTTCGCTGCCTGCGGCTATTGCCGGGTTGTTGAGTGCATCTGTCCTCGCAGGAATTCAGATATTAACCTAAAAACATGTTTGCAATAAGTATTTGCCCCAAGGATCTAGTTTGAAAGCGTCAGGAAAAGTTTGAAATGTACATTTACTAAATTTGACACACTTTTCGAAATTTCGTCAAAAGTAAAATGTTGGTTGTTGTCTTCAAGAGACTTTCACGCCCAGGATTCGTTTTTTCCATCATTAGGCACAGTTATCTTAACTTTTTCCAGCTAAGTCATTGAATTTTTGATTCACGGTTGTCTGTGTAGATCAGTTTTAAGATAAACTGAGCCCCCGGGGTAGGTAGTTACAATTTCCTGTGGGGCACATAGTTACAACGTGCCTAATTAGCTTTTTGTCGACAACCACTCCTTTTCGAATTTATTTATTAAGTAAACATACTTTCGGACGTGATTGATCCATTTTTGAAATTGGATGTCCCAAAATGCCTTTGAAATGTTGATTTATAGTCAACCACTGTTACGTCAGGACGTGGCGCAGGCATATTTTTAGTTTCCCTGATTTCTGTGTTAATTTTTGTATTATGCATTCCAAATCAATAATTTAACTAATAACGACTGAAATGTTCACTTTCAACTACATACCCACGAATTTCAATACGTAATACGCTGTTTTCAAGCGCTGTAACTAGGTGCCCCACCGTGGGGCACCTAGTTACAAGTGCAGAGGTCATTTCGCGGCCGTACTTCACCTATAATTTGGTAACTCCCTCCAAATTTTTTGATTAGGACTTCAAGACGAAGGTTCAATTGATGTGTTCTGTGCCAAATATTTATCATACAGCGGGAAATGCGGAGTTTATATGGAAATTCCAAAAAGTGTCACTAGGTGCCCCACTCTCCCTTACCCCGTGGTCTCGGTGACCGTCGTCGGCACCCCCACGGCCTGCGACGGCCTGTTCAAGCTCACGCGCCTCTGCAACATGGTCGCCACAGTGGAACGGAAGAAGAGGTCGACCATCACGGCCTGCTTGAAGTGCAGCCGCTACGGACACACGGCCAACTACTGCTCGCCGGCCCAGGAGGACATCAAGTGCGGCCTCTGCGGCGGCGCCCACCTCTACAAGGACCACCCCGACGGAGTCCTTGTCAAGTGCCCGCGCTGTGAGGGCAGCCATTCCGTCACCTTCGGGGACTGCTCCAAGGCCGTCGAGTGGCTGAGCAGGCGGGGTCGCCGCCGAGGAGAGGACCCTCCCGGCGCCGTCAAGAACACCACCAACTTCGTGCCCGCACCGCCGCCCACGGTCAACGCCTTGTTATAGGGGATTTTTGTATGAACTCGGTGGTTATTCACCACAGCACAACTAAGGTTTACTAGTTTCTATTTATTGATTCACTAATACCCTATCTTAACGCTAAGACTAAAAACCCGTGGCAACCGTAACACGTGGCGTGGGGTGCACTTACCACCTGAGGCCTCCTGCACTCCGATATCCAGTTTTTGGCCCGCCCTTCTATTCAAAAAATAGGGGGAGGGCATATGCATTTGCCTTTGTGTCTGTGTGTCGTCGTCGTTGTTGTCGTCGTCTGTGTACAAGGAAGGAGTTGAGCTGGAGTGACCAGATTTGGAGGGTACTTCAGGAGTACCGTCCAAACAAATAATCCGGTGGTGCAAATCCCGTCCGGGTCGCACAAGGGCTGCTGCAGGTGCATCATGGTTTACATGAGCGGGAGGGGGATTTCCGCCATTATTGGTGCTAGCAGGGCACATAGGGGTATTTTTGGAATCAGGGCGACGAGACAAGATGAATGGACCTGGTCCCGACCCCATCGGCCGCTTTTACAAGTTGGCCAGATCAGGATCTTCAAAAAAGGGGGTCGACCGACTAAAAAAATTTATTGCAGATTTCGATTGGTCTCAGCAAGACCTTTTCAACGAGGGGTCGGAAAGGGGGTCCAGGAGCCCGACTTCGTCTATTAGTCACATCAGGATCTTGAAAAAAGGGGGTCGACCGACTGAAAATTTTTACTTAAATTTTCGATAGGTCTTGGCAAGACCTCTTCAACGAGGGGTCGGAAGGGGGGTCCAGGAGCCCGCCTTCATGAGTTATGTGAAAAAGTGCGACGGGCTCGTTTTGCGCTCCTGCTGTGCCTCCATTGCAAGGAGTTGCAGTAGCATGGCAAATATGAGTATTTTCGGAATGAGGGCTAAGAGACAAATGAAATGGGCATATTCTAAGGACAGTTGGAGTAAAAAGTGTAAGGACTTTTGCATATTGTGAATAGAAGGGCGGGCCTAAGTCACGATGGTACATCGATAACTTTGCCTTACCCGCTCACGGGGTGTTTGATGAGAGCGGGCCGAAGGCCCGGGCCTTCGACTGGCCAAGTTGGGTCTGATGCGAGGGCCGAAGGCCCGAGGAAAGGCCGCCGGCAGGCCAAGCTGGGCCGGCCCCCTGTCGAACCGAGTTGCCGGCGCAGCGAAGCGGAGCTGGCAACTCGGTTCGACGGAAGGGCGGGCCCTAGCTTGTTTGGCTTCACCACAAAGATATCCGAACAGTCTGTCACTTTTCTCAATCATACAGGCACTTCACTTTTCTCTTCAGTACACTTCACGTTCTCTAATTCTTTCACAATCAGTCTCTACCTCCGCTCTCTCTCCACGCGCACACCTTCGCCTTCCTCACCCACGCACTCGCCACGTCTCTCCCTCTTTCTTAATTTATCATAAGCGCCCCAGGCGGTGGTGCACCCTGGCGGCCGAGGACGGAACCTTCACTGCACTCCAGCTAAAGGGGGGCCTCCGCGGGCCGCTGTGTCATCCGACACCCCCGGTCAGCTGGCCGCGCTTCGCGAGTAGGTCATCCCAGGCCGCTACCCGGGGCACAACAATCCACCGCATCGAGGACGCCGACGGCTGCGTGCTCTCGGACCCAGCGGACGTGCGCGAGCTGTTCCACGACCTGTCCGAGGCCAAGTTCAGGGCGCCGGCCGTGGACGACGGGCTGCGACTCGACTCGCCCATCCTTGCCGCCGCTACCAAGGTCCTGGACCACACTGACAACCAGGTGCTGTGCTGGCCCTTCAGTCTCGACGAGGTGCTCGCCGCTGTCAAGCGGTGTCCGAGACGGAAGTCCCCCGGTGCGGCAGCCTCCAGGGCGAGTTCTACGCTGTGGCGTGGGGCGTCGTCGGCGAGACCCTCACAGAGGTCATGAACGCGGTGTGGGAGCGCCGCTGGGTGCCGCCGGCCATGACACGCGGCATCATCACCCTCGTTCCCAAGAAGAAGCGACCAATCACCACCAAGGACCTCCGCCCCAACACCCTGCTGGACGTCGACGCCAAGATCCTAGACAGGCTCATGACGGCGAGGTTGGCCGCCTTCCAGGACCGCCTGCTACATGCCAACCAAGTCCGGCCCGGTGGCTAGCGCACCAGGAGCACCAGGAACTGCCCGAGGTGCGCCGCGCCGGACACGCTCGCGCACCGCCTGGCCAGGAGCAGCGCGATCCGGGACGCGTGGCGCTGGACCCGGGCCACTCTGACCCGGCTGCTGGGCAGCACGGCCACGCCCAGGACGCTGCTGCAGCCCACCTTCGCGCCGGACGACCCCGACCGGCACGCGACGGCGGCGTTGGTTGCGGGTCACCACGTCCACCAGGTGGTCATCGCTGCGAGTACGGACGCCGCTAGCTTCGCGCGCTCTATCGTCAAGGCGAAGTCCAAGGCCCTGGCGTGCCCCGCCTGCCCGCCGGCGCTGCAGCGCGGGCTGGCCTCTTTCATCGTGTAAGGTGACGTCACGCACCCGGCCGGCGCGTCGTCTACGTCGTCTGCTGCGGCGAGCCTGGCCGAACGTCGCGCGGAGTAGTGACGCGGCGCCAGGGACGGACTGGGGGCCCACGAGTCGGGTGGGAAATCTGGTCTAGGGGGCCCGGATTTGCCTACCATCCAGGGGCAAAAGAGAGCTTCGATGTATTTAAGTGCCGTAAATTCGATCTGTGACCAATGAGGTATTTTAGTGGTGAGAAGAAGAAAGGATTGTAGTCTGCTAACCGTCGGGCGTCCGCTGTACTATATAATTGGCTGAGCGATTAGCGAAGCCAGTTACTTCACTGGGGTGGGAAAGTTTGGTCTGCCTGTCAGTGTGTGTGTGTGTGTGTGTGTGTGTGTGTGTGTGTGTGTGTATGTCAGCACTTCTACTCCTGAACGGCTCAGCCGATCTGTCTGAGACTTTGAAGGGTTATTAGGTATGTCCTTGGCTCGCCACACAAAAAATTTCAGCTTTCTATCTCATTCCATTCAGTCGTACTAACGTAAAAACACCAAAAAAATGGCAGAAAAATTGACTTTTTTAGTGATTTTATATCATTCCAAACGAACAACTCTGTCGATCTGACTGAGATTTTGCAGGATTGTAAGGTATAAGGGAGAGTGGGGCACCTAGTTACAGGGGCACCTAGTTACACTTCGCTGCCTGCGGCTATTGCCGGGTTGTTGAGTGCATCTGTCCTCGCAGGAATTCAGATATTAACCTAAAAACATGTTTGCAATAAGTATTTGCCCCAAGGATCTAGTTTGAAAGCGTCAGGAAAAGTTTGAAATGTACATTTACTAAATTTGACACACTTTTCGAAATTTCGTCAAAAGTAAAATGTTGGTTGTTGTCTTCAAGAGACTTTCACGCCCAGGATTCGTTTTTTCCATCATTAGGCACAGTTATCTTAACTTTTTCCAGCTAAGTCATTGAATTTTTGATTCACGGTTGTCTGTGTAGATCAGTTTTAAGATAAACTGAGCCCCCGGGGTAGGTAGTTACAATTTCCTGTGGGGCACATAGTTACAACGTGCCTAATTAGCTTTTTGTCGACAACCACTCCTTTTCGAATTTATTTATTAAGTAAACATACTTTCGGACGTGATTGATCCATTTTTGAAATTGGATGTCCCAAAATGCCTTTGAAATGTTGATTTATAGTCAACCACTGTTACGTCAGGACGTGGCGCAGGCATATTTTTAGTTTCCCTGATTTCTGTGTTAATTTTTGTATTATGCATTCCAAATCAATAATTTAACTAATAACGACTGAAATGTTCACTTTCAACTACATACCCACGAATTTCAATACGTAATACGCTGTTTTCAAGCGCTGTAACTAGGTGCCCCACCGTGGGGCACCTAGTTACAAGTGCAGAGGTCATTTCGCGGCCGTACTTCACCTATAATTTGGTAACTCCCTCCAAATTTTTTGATTAGGACTTCAAGACGAAGGTTCAATTGATGTGTTCTGTGCCAAATATTTATCATACAGCGGGAAATGCGGAGTTTATATGGAAATTCCAAAAAGTGTCACTAGGTGCCCCACTCTCCCTTATCCTTGGATCACCACACGCTGAAATTCAGCCCTCTATCTCAAATTATTCAGTCGTACCAACGAAAAAACGGCAGAAAAAGTGCAACTTTTCAGTGACGGTATATTTTAGAGACATTTTTACATGGTTTCGTAGTTTTTGAAGGTGCAAATGACGAAAATGAAATCAATTTAGACCCCTGACCAAAGTTTTAACTGCGAATTGGCTACCTCGACCCGAATTTACTAACATAATCAACTTCGCCCCTAATCTTGAAGAAAGGGGGTCGGCCGACTTAAAAAAAATTATTGCAGATTTCGATAGGTCCCGGCAAGAACTTTTCAAAGAGGGGTCGGAAGGGGGGTCTAGGAGCCCGACTGCATTAGTTGGCCGAGTCAGGATCTTGAAAAAAGGCGATCGACCGACTAAAAAATTTTATTGCAGATTTCGATAAGTCTCGGCAAGACCTTTTCAAAGAGGGGTCGGAAGGGGGGTCTTTGAGCCCGCCTTCATGTATTGTGAAAATTGGTGCAACGGCCATGTTTTGCACATTAACTTCGGCACAGTGGGAACACAAGACCGGGCCTCAGTCCTGATGTTACATCAATAAGTTTGCGCTTTACCTCCACGGGGTATGAGGTGCGAGGACCGAAGGCCCGAGAGATGGCCTCCGATTGGGCCAAGCCAGGTCTGGTGCGAGGGCCGAAGAAGGCCCGAGAAGAATCCGCCGGCAGGCCAAGCTGGTATCGGCCCCTGTCGAACTGAATTACCTGCGGGGCGAAGCGGAGCTGCCTACTCGGTTTGACTGAATAAGGGCGCGCCCTAGCTTGTATACTTCGACCATTCATCACGTAGTGCACTACTTATTGCCCCAATGATCCCTTAAAACAGTTTGTCGAAGGCAAGAAGGAAGCGCCGCAGGCCAAGGTAGGTGAAACGCCAGGCGTGGATTGTCGAAACTGGCGCAGCATCGCAAAGCCTGTTACGACAAGACACGGTCTGGCGTAAGTCTACCTTGTAACAGTGTCTTTTCTTTGTTTGATTTAAGCTATTTACGCCATAATATTTATTTTTTATAACTTGTGTGATGTCCTTAAAGTCACCAAACCTCAAACCCACAGCGACGCAAGCGGGCCCCTTGACGGGCCCCGCGGGCCCGTGTAATCTTCCTGCTTCTCATGTGAGAAGGCCCGGCCCGTCAGGGGGGCCCGCAACCCATATCCCGAGGGGGGGCCCGGGTGGGGATCCAACAATCCCCACCCGGGCCAGTCCGTCCCTGCGCGGCGCGGCGTCTGCTACGGAACTGCGAGGACCGCGCGGAGTATTGCCGGAGCAGCGCTGTGGCGGCGCGGGAAGCAACTCGGAGAAGCGACGAGCAACGGGCCACACAGACGCATGGAAGCGAGTTATGTGTTCCGACTTTCTAAGTATTGTATATTTTATTCCTTGTTAAGTGTCCCTTAATAGTCCTTTCTTTATCCAACACGGTTAGAAATAATGTTGTAATTTTACAACACTGGTGTTGTAAAGGTTTTTAGCAACATATAATGTTGGCCAACAAAATATGTTGTAACTATGGTGTTGTCATCTGATGAAGTCATCATCCACCAACAACTTTTCAATCAGTGGTGGCTGGAACTTCATCGATCTTGAAGTCGTCAACAACATGCAATCAGTAAACAACATTATGTTTACATATAACAATATCGTTTATAGATTACTTTAACTGTTTCCCAACAACCTCTTAGTTTTCCTCACCTCCTTCAGACTTTGTTGTCAGTAAACGACTTGGTTGTTTTCAAACAACGAGTTTTGTTTGCACATTTAATTAACTTCCTCAAACAAACTCACTCTTTATCCTTCCTTACATGGACAAATGTCTAACTATGTTGTCAGTGAGTGAAGGAATTGTTGACTTACAACAGGATCGTTAACAGATTATTTAAACCTTCTTCCAATAAACTCCAATGTCACGATCTCTTTTCTTGTCCATGGCTCAAATGTCAAAAAATATCATCAGTTGATGACATGATTGTTCTCATACAGCCAGTATCATTTACAGATTACTTTAACTTTTCTGGAACAAACTCATTGTTCACCTTTCCTTGCATCCAGAATTGTTAAACTATGCACAAAACATTTCATCATTGAACGGCATTATTGTTTAAAAACAATATATTTTTCACAAACAATATATCGTTTACAAACAATAATGTTGTTCACAAACAATCAATATTGTTCACAGATTGTTTTAACATTCCTCCAACAAGCTGGTTGTTTTAAATCAAAATAACTTTTGTCATTCCTTGATGAAAATGCTGTTAAGAGATAAAATAATAATTGTTTTGAATCAGAAAAAAATTATTCATCACCGACCAAAAATATCGTTTCAAAACAAGTTTAACTGTGTCCTGATGACATTTTTATTTTGGATTTCAACAACATGTTGTAATTCAACGAGTTTTTTGTCAGTTTTTGTGTTGTTATTGCACAACTATTTCTAACAGTGAATGATCTAGCCTTTATATTCTTTAATTTGGTTATCCTTTACTGATCTCTTAATTTATTGGCTTGTGACGTTTTTAAATCTTGGACGCTCACGGGAGGTTTTCTCTGTTTCAGGTCGGCGTAGGGCACGGGGGGCCGAACCCACTTCGGTGGCAATAAGCCCCTCGCCGCCGCCGCTGTCCTGGAGCAGAGAAGCATCACGTGGCGGCTATTTTACGAAGCACTTGGAGTTCTTTGTTATTTTTTTTTGTTTTAAACCGTTTTAGTAATGTATAAACATACAGAATAATATCTGTAAATTTGAGTACCTAAGCTTTCCATATTTATTTGTTTTATTTATTTTATTTATTTATGTATTACTTGTTAAACGAAATAAATTGATGTTTTCCAAAAAAAAAAAAAAAAAAAAAAAAAAATGGTTAGCACTCTGGACTTTGAATCCAGTGATCCGAGTTCAAGTCTCGGTGGGACCTTTCTTCTTGTGGCAGTGCCAATCCCGTTTCCCGAATCGTAACTTGTTCAGGGTGTGGGTTGTAGCTCAGTAGGGGCGGAAGTGAGTGGGACCCGCGGCCCGTCTCCCCAGTTCGAGCAGCAGCAGGAGCAGCTAGTCCAGGCACAGCAGCAGCTGAGCCAGATGGGCATTCAAGTGCCGAGCCAGACGCCGGCACTCAACCCGAACGTGACACAGAACCCCCCCGAGCGGCAAGCCCCGGCCCAGGAGCTCCAGGCCCAGCCGGAATCATTGTTCCTGAAGGATCAGAGGCACCGGCTGATCGGCCTGACGGGGGTGGACCCGAAGAACTCCAAGATGCCGACGGAGGAGGACCGAACATGGATGAGGGGTATTGGTGGCCCGGGCCGTTCGCCAACATCAGCCGGCTCGAGCTCATCCAGCTCTGGGGCAGGCGTCTCCCAGACCTCCCAACCTGGCATCCCGGCCATGAATACGTCCCGGCTCCATCAGAACGTGCCGCGACCACATATCAGCGGTGGCCCTTCTGCCGCTGTAGCCGCACCAATCCCGGCTGTGCCGGGTACAACAGGCAGCGGCCCTTCTGCTACCACCTCGCAGAACCCTGAAGTCAAGGTGGGCAAGCACTCGGTGCATAGCATCGGGCTTGCTGAGAAACCCATGGGCCAAACAACTGTGACGCCTGGAGCGCCTGACTTCTTCCGCAAGTTCAAGGTCGGGCTCGATGCACAGCCCGCCAATGTTGTCCTTGTTGAAGGAGCCGGGGGCGGTTTCCAGGTGCAGTCCTCCGTGCAGGGCGCCGCAGCAGGCGGCATCTTGGGCTTGCCCGTGGATGTGAAAGGATTGGCCCTTCCCGTGCATCCAAACCAGCTGGATGCGGTCAATGCGGAGGTGAAATGTTTCAATCATTTATCTAAAGCAGATGTACCCTGTTACTCTAGAACTAACTGTAATGAACAAAACAAGCTAAGGCCCACCTTTCCGTCGAACCGAGTTGCGAGCTCCGCTTTGCAGCGCCGGCAACATGGTTCGACAGGGGGCAGGACAAGCTTGGCCTGCCAGCGGCTTCTCCTCAGGCCTTCGGCCCTCGCGTCACGTCAGACGTCGCTTGGCCCAATCGCAGGCTATGTCTCGGGTTCCCCAGACCCCCGGTTCTAAGTGGTCTAAAGCGTCTAAACGGATTTCATTTTCGTCATCAGCACCTTCAAAAACCTACGAAGTGATGTATAACTTCCTATAACGTGTAAAGTGACTAAAAAGTTGCATTTTTCTGCCGTTTTTTTTCAGTGTTTTACGTTAGTATGACTGAATAGGATTTTTAGCGTGTAGCGAGCCAAGGACATACCTAATAACCCCACTCCAAAAAAAGTGTCCTGTCAATGCCGTTAATTTATTACCAGTTTTCACTGTAGGTCAATTCACAGCGTTTACTGTGATCTGCTCACGCGATTCACTGTGATCTTGTTTGCGGTGTTTACTGTGATCTGGTTCACAGTAAACACTGTGAGTTTGACGCCGTTGAGCACCGAAGTACTGCAAATCAGGCTCCAATCAGGCTGCAATTCACGGCGTTTACTGTGGCCAGATCACAGTGAACACTGTGACCGAGATCACAGTGAACGCCGTGAACTAGTTCACAGCAAACGCCGTGAATTGCATAACAGCAAACATTGGTAATAAATTAACGGCATTTACAGGACCTTTTTTGTACAGTGCCTGCAAAATCTCAGTCCGATCGGCCGTGCCCACAGACAGACAGACAGACAAAGCTTTCTAACCCCAGTGGTTTAACTGGCTTCGCTAATCGCGCAGCCAAAATTTTTTTAGTCGGTCGACCCCTTCTGATCCTGATCTGGTCAATACATGAGAGCGGCCGATTGTGTTCAGACCCGGTCCAATCAACTTTTCTCGTCGCCCCGATTCCATTCAGCAGCCTTTCTGCGGGTCGGACAGGATTTGCCCCACCAGATTGTTTGTCCGGACGGCACTCCTTAAGTACCCTCCAAATCTGGTAACTCTACCTAAACTCCTTCCTTGTGCAAAGACGCCAACGACACAAAGACACAAAGGCAAATGCATATGCCATCCCCTATTTTTAAGTAGAAAGGCAGGCCAAAAACAATATTTTTACTGTTATTTTGACTGATTGGCTGAGCGATTAGCGAAGCCAGTTACTCCAGTGGGGTTGAAAAGTTTTGTCTGTCTGTCTGTTTGTTTGTCTGTTTGTGTGTCCGCACTACTCCTCCCAAACGGCTCGGCTGATCGAGACGAAATTTTGCAGGGTTGTTAGGTATATCCTTGGCTCGCCACACGCCGAAATTCAGCTCTCTATCTCAAATAACTTAGTCGTACCAACGAAAAAAACACTAAAAAAACGGTAGAAAAAGTGCAACATTTAAGTGACTTTATATTTTAGAGACATTTTTACATGATTTCGTATGTTTTTGAAGGTGCTGATGACGAAAATGAAATCAATTTCGACCCCTGACCAAACTTTTACCAGCGAATTGGCTACCTCGGCCCGAATTTACTAACATAATCAACTTTGACCCTTAATCTTGAAAAAAGGGGGTCGACCGACTAAAAAATTTTATTGCAGATTTCGATAGGTCTCGGCAAGACCTTTTCAAAGAGAGGTCGGAAAGGGGGTCTCGGAGCCCGACTTCATTAGTTAGCCGAATCAGGATCTTGAAAAAAGGGGATCGACCGACTAAAAAATTTTATTGCAGATTTCGATAGGTCTCGGCAAGATGTTTACAAAGAGGGGTCGGAAGGGGGGTCTAGGAGCCCGACTTCATCAGTTTGCCGAATCAGGATCTTGAAAAAAGGGGATCGACCGACTAAAAAATTTTATTGCAGATTTCACGTGGTGCATTACTTAATGCCTCAAAAATCCTTGAGACAGCTTGCCGAAGACCTAACAGGCTGGCTGCCAGTCAAAACGAATTTCTACGAGTATTCGACCCCCGTACCGGTCAGTTACTGACCACCGCCTGTGACCACTGGGCGACCCACTCCTCCCGACAAGGCCAATGTTGCAGCGGCTTTGGGTATGGCGGCGGCAACGCCAACGCGTCACCCCACGTGGCATTGGCAGCCACGTTGCTCTGCGCTCCACTGAGCCGTCAGCAGTGCGGTAGCTCAGTGGTCTCCGTGCCTGGCGGCTGGATAGGAAGTCGGGTTCGGGGTTCAACTCCCCGGAGGCAACCAGTTTCTCCTGGCGCAGTGTCATTTGATGTTGTTGTTCTGCCAGGAGATGGACTGTGGGACACTTGGGGCCCCAGGAAAGGGAGCGAGCTATCGTTTCCTTTGCGCATCCGCTCTCATTTGTTAATACAGGCGTCCAGCAACACCGGCTTCTCTCAGAGAATAGTATAGCCGAAGTGGCACAGCCCCGAGCTGGAAATACAGCTGTCCGTGGATCAAATACTCATTTTCATTCAGCAAGAGTATTTGCTCTTATGACAAGGTCCTGCGTCAAGAGTATTTTTCAAGAGCTTTTGGGCTCTAGGGACAAGAGCATGCTTTTCTGGGTGTAGGGTTTAGCCCCTTGACCGAAAAAAAACAGCACCCACAAAGCAGTAAAGTCGTCGAATTGTGCTGCGGCTGCATCAAAATTGCCAAGTTTGGGGCGCGTTACCGGCGTTTTCAGAGGTGGACAAAAATCTGGCTGGAGATTTTCACTTTATTGAGGGGCTATATTAACCGATATTGAATACGGTTCACCTCCTTAGTCGATACAACGGCACCCACAAAGCAGTAAAGTCGTTGAACCGTTTTGCGGCTACATCAAAATATCTAAGTTTGAGGCGCGTTACCGGCGTTCTCCGAGGTGGACAAAAATCGGGCCGGTGCTTTTTACCTAATTTAGGTGCTAGATAACCTGATTTTGACTGGGGTTTAGCCCCTTGACCGAAAAAAACAGCACCCACAAAGCAGTAAAGTCGTCGAATCGTGCTGCGGCTGCATCAAAATTGCCAAGTTTGAGGCGCGTTACCGGCGTTTTTAGAGGTGGACAAAAATCTGGCTGGAGGCTTTAACTTTATTGAGGGGCTATATTAACTGATATTGAATAAGGTTTACCTCCTTGGTCGATACAACGGCACCCACAAAGCAGTAAAGTCGTTGAACCGTTTTGCAGCTATATCGAAATATCCAAGTTTGGGGCGCGTTACCGGCGTTCTCCGAGGTGGACAAAAATCTGGCCGGTGCTTTTTTACTTAATTTGGGTGCTAGAATAACTGATTTTGACTGGGGTTTACCCCCTTGACGAAAAAAAAACCTTACCCACAGATCAGTAAAGTCGTCGCATCGTGCTGCGTCTACATCAAAATTGCCAAGTTTGAGGCACGTTACCGGCGTTCTGCGAGCTGGACAAAAATCTGGGTGGTGCTTTTTACTTCATTTGGGTGCGATATTAACCAATATTGACTGCGACTTACCTCCTTGACCAATAAAACAGCACCCACAAAGCAGTAAAGTCGTCGAATCGTGCTGCGGCTACATCAAAATTGCCAAGTTTGAGGCGCGTTACCAGCGATCTCCGAGGTGGACAAAAATCTGGGTGGTGCTTCTTACTTTATTTGGGTGCGATATTAACCAATACTGACTGCGGTTTACCTCCTTGACCGATAAAACAGCACACACAAAGGAGTAAAGTCGTCAAATCGTGCTGCGGCTACATTAAAATTGCCAAGTTTGAGGCGCGTTACCGGCGTTTTTCGAGGTGGACAAAAATCTGGTTGGTGCTTTTCACCTTTTCTGGGTGCTATTTTAACCGATTTTGACTGGGGTTTACTTCCTTGGTTGATAAAACGGCACCTACTATCACTTAAGGGGGGGGGGGGGGGAACACCACATGCTAAATCTTGCTTGAATGGACTTTTTTTTAAGGTTTTCAGGGATGCCAGCGCCACTATCACTTTAAAAAAGTGAAAAGAGTGAGTTTTTTTTTTAAAAAATAGTGAGTAAAAAGTGAACTTTGAAGGGTGAAAAGTGAGCAAAAGTGATCTAAAATGTTCCTAAATAGTGCAACGAAAGAAAAAAAAAAAAAAAAGGTACTTGTGTGAATCAAATTTGTACTCAGAGATACATAAATAAAACATATTTATTAAAGGAGGTTTGCGACGGGCAGAAGCGAAGGGCACCAAACGCGGACACCGCTACGCCGTAGCGCCGGTACGGACACGCCTACATCCACACACACAAACAACAACCCAGCACCGCCTTCTCGAAACGTCGCTCTGCGCAGGGCGGGTACAGAGGACCTCGCTGATTGGTTGGAGGGATCATGGGACATATTGGCGGTAGATTCAAATAAACTTTTATCGTTTTCAGCAAAAATAGACGAAATATAATGCTTTCTGTTCATCTTAGCCATTAAAATAGTGAGAATAGTGAGTATTTTAGCCAAAAAGTGAGAAAACTCACTGTGATTTTTCAAAAGTGAGTAAAAGTGAGAAAAGTGAGTCGCTGGCATCCCTAAAAAATGGTTAGTTGCATTGAAAATAACTCAAAACAACCCCCAAAGTTGCCCCGAATTGAAAGGAATTTTGAGTAGAAACTTTTTGTCGAGGTTTATAAAAATGAGTTGTTGCAGGGTACCTTTCAACTTAGAGCGTTGAGACAGGATTTGTTTTGCACATAATACCCTAATCTAAAAATTTACACGAGCGTTTTTTAATATAGCTCTCCTGAAAATTTTAATGACGTATCAAAGTCAAGTTAACTAAACAACCAATTTTTTACTAAAATTTTCTTAATTCATTTTCGAATAGCAATAGATATCCACAAACCCTCGTGTAAATGTGTAGAGCAACCTTTTGTGGTCATTTTAAGCCCTGGCACGTTCCTCTACCTCCAAAGATACCCCGCAACAACTCTTGAACAGGTTGAGAAACGGTCAAAATTTCTATGGAGAGAAAACAGAGGTCGAAGTTCGACAACATTTTTTCTACTGATAATCACCAATACTTTAAATGAAACTATAAATCCCATGTCTTGGTTTGGGTTTGAACATGAGTCTAGGGTTCCTTGACGGTCAGTTTTAAGCAACAGTAAGGTAACTAAAGAGCAAAAAAAATAAAAAAAAAAAAAATTGGATCTTGAAATTTTTGACATTTTGACATGTTTTTGAAAATTAATTTTTTGACCGACTTAGACTTTGAATTTTTACAAACCGGTTGCAGGGTTTTAAAGGGAAAAGTCCATAGATTAAAAAGAGCCAATAAAAAAATAATCAAAATTTTGACCCTCAGACCTCATTTTGGTGTCCCCCCCCCCTTTTAAGTCTTTGAATCGTACTGTTTTTGAGTGCAGGCCCGGAGACCGCAACGCATGTAAGTAACGGGTTTTTTCGAAAAAAAAAAAAAAATTACGCGTCGCTGCTGCAGTTTTTCTAGTATTTATTTAGTTAATTTCGATAGAAAGTCATTCTGTATCCTTTGGAATACTTCGTAGGTGTGGCTGGTCTTTTTTTATGGCTTTTTAAAAAAATTTACTTGGCGTATAGATCGTTCGTTTAAGCTTGGTCTTTTGTGGCCACAATTTTGTGGCCAACAACACAGCCGTCTGTTACGGCGAAGGCGCAATAGGCGCCAAGATCACAATACTCAACCTGGCCGACCCTAACATCAATCAAGCGGCCGTACCTGCTGCAGTGGGAAGCGGAAGGGTGACATTTGTGCGAAATGTGACAATGAGGCGGGGGACGACCAAATGTTGGCCTATCTGGCCACTGATCAGCAATTGATTGCGACCGCAGTTGACCCCCATGCTGCACACGTCACGTGGCCTGCCATTTCCCTCACCCTACTCAAGCGTGACGGGGTGGCCATCAATCATGTTGCCGCGCTGCCCACCCCTGCCCGGATCTACGAGTGGTGCCGCCGTGTGGCTGTGCAGCGAGGTGAAACCCCCGATTTGCTCAAGGGAGCATACCTAGCCGCCGAGATAATGGGAGTTAGATATTCCCCACCGGTTGGCAGGGGAGGCAACAGGCAATACAGGCACATGCAAGCCGACATGTCGCTGTGCCATTATACTGTGCCTCAGCCCTATGATGCCTGCCTGCTTGTGCGCACTCTGGAGCAGCAAGAGGCCCCCGAGCCTAGTGCGGCCCAGGAGATCGAGGCCATGCTAAGCCTCACTGCCGCGCAGAGAGTGGCCAGCTTGGCACACTTGGCCTTTATGTTGGCCATTGCTACTTCCACAGCTCTCCACTCAGTCAATGTGACTAGGGTGATGCTGGCGGACTGGTGTCATGGGCGCATCGTTTAGGGCCCGACTGAGTTCACAAATGTGGCTAGTGGCTCATATTTTTGTAACACCCAGGCCGGACTCCCCCTAATCCAGAAGCAGGTGCGGCAAGCCGTGCTGCTATGGTGGGGGTACTCTTTGCCTTTGTTGAGCTTCTCTGCTGCGAGATGGTTGCCTAGGAGCGAACGATCATGCTGATCAGATCTGGGCAAACATGCCGGCAAACAACGCTCCTAGGCTTGTCAACCCATTGGTCCTGAACAACTGGACTCTGACTAGACCACAAGAGTGGGAGCTATGCTCACCTCGCTCCACTCTCGACTTTAAGAGTGAACTCATCCTGCGAGGCCCGCTCGTGCGGCAGGGATGGTGGTCGCGGCTGGGCAGCGCCGAGTGGGACAGCCGTGTGCAGAACAAGATGCCGTGTCTGCAAGACCTGTATGCTGCGCTCGCTGTCAACGCCATCCGTCAGGTGCTGCAGCTGGATGAACCCGTCCTCCATCGCCAGAACTACCGATGGAGTGCTCTCGGCAACGTTGGGACATGGGCCGATCCCGAACAAGTGCCAAAAGAAGAGCTGGAGTACAATGAGGACTTGCGGATGTACACTCCAGGGTGCATACGCACATACAATTGGGCCACCGGCGAAATATATGCCGTCGGGTTCTTGAACGCTGACTTGGTGGGACAAGGTAGCGTGATCCTCCTGGCAGGGGGACCAAACACGGCCGACATGGTGGGCATCTTTTTGGGGCCCATCACCTTGCCCATCCTTGGGCCTATTGCGACTCAAGGCTTCGACTTTGACTTCGAGTCGGGTTTTGGTTAGGTTCGAGCCAACCTCCAACCGGCCGATGCGCCGATATAAGTCAGAGCGCATACACGTGCCGCACACGCCAAGGCGTTGTATGAAATGTTATTGTTATGGCTGAGGAGGGCCTGCCGGCCAGGCTCACACCTCATGCTAGTATTTTAAGATTATTGTGTAATGAAATGACGTGCCTGCTGGCCCAGGACGCCAATTTTTGTGATTTGTTAAGCAATAGATGCTATTTTGTACTGAACTTTTCGGCCCCAATGAAATGGCAAGACGGGCTTGGCGCTGTGATTGACAGCCAAGCATCACTGACTGATTTGTCCAGCCTAAGATTGAGAGAGATGGAGCACCCTATTGGTGCGTAGGCGCCGAGCAGGCTGCGGCTGGCCGAACCGTTGGCACGAGATGCCATCGAGAAGAAGCTAGTGCATGCCGACTCGCAGCAAGTTATGCTTGGTTGTGACTTCCCTGAATATTCGATCGGGACAGACCCCCTTTACAGGTCGAGTGCCCTGAAGAGCTTCTGGATGGATTGTGAGAATGCCGCCAAAGAGAAAAGCAACCTGATAGACCAACGGCGATGCGTTTTGAGCGCGTACGAGGCGCTGGCCCGGCTATGCTCGTTAGAGGGCGAGCGTAGAGCCGATCGAGTGCGGGCCGCGCTGCGGGCCTTCCCGCTCAACGTATAGCTGTGCGTGGAAGCCAGCGCCATACGGCTGCTGATGTGTGCCGGCTATGCAAGGGATGAAGGAGATTCGGTTAGCCCAAGGGGAGGTGAGATGGCTCGATATATCAGAGAGTTTGTCGACATGATGACGAGTGCAGTCTGCATGAGTTTCCAGAGTGCAAGCTTTTTCTATGGGAAGTGTGGCGTGGTGCGATTAAGCGATCTGAGTAAAGAGGCGCGGCTATGGTTCTCATCAGCCGGTTTTAAGCCGATGATGGACTGGTGGGACAATGTAGACTATGGAGCGCGATTCGAGGCTTCCAAATGGTGGAAGGACATACTCCCCGCATACGACGGAACTGCCTGGGGCATGACAAGCGGCCTGTATGGGGAAGTTGGCCTGACCATTAGCCTGCGTAATGCGCGCGCGCACAGGCACTTTAAAGTGTTAAATAAGGTGTTCCCACCCACCTCGCGAACTGACGCGAGGCACATGAGCGCACACATAGCCGATTGGGCGTATCACCATGTGATGCGCGATGCAGTCGTGCCTACGGATGCCCGCATCCTTAAGAGCGGAGTGTGGCCCGCAACAAGGGCAGCCCGGATACGCAAGATGAATGATGTGCTACGGGTAGGGTGTTCCGTCACCTCTAATTTTGTGCCCACGTGCGGTTTTTCTGAAAGGCCTTGGTCTAAAACGAAGCTGTGCCAAGTTTGAGCGTGATCCGATAGTGGGAAGTGGAGGCGCATCGAGCCTGAAGTTTTCGGGGTTAGCGGCGCATCAGGGCGCACCGACTCACAAAAGCGCGCCCCTTTCCGGCCTAAAGCGGTGCATACCCACAGGGAACACGTAGGCACGTTCACAAGGGTCCATAGTAAGCGTTCATCAACTCGAAAGCTCGGCTGCTACCACAGCCGCGAAGGGTAGGTGAGGCAAAGTCAAATTTTCAGTCGCACCTCCGTACGCCCAAACGGTTTGAGGCAGCAGCCCCTTATTTTGCGCGTGACAGCTGGGTCGGACAAGGAACTGATGCAGTTACTATTGGTCACGGTAGCGCACCGCGATCCCCGTCAATACGCGACGCGAATGTCGCAGCGCTGCGGCCACTCGTTTGAACATAGTGGCGCGCAGGCTTCGGGCCCAGCCGGGCCGTGCTGAGCCGCGCTACTCCCGGCGCTCGGGTCCGCCCCGCCCGCCGCCAGAATGCCGAGCTTCGCCACGGCGGGACCCGAGCGCCGGGAGTAGCGCGGCTCAGCACGGCCCGGCTGGGCCCGAAGCCTGCGCGCCACTATGTTCAAACGAGTGGCCGCAGCGCTGCGACATTCGCGTCGCGTATTGACGGGGATCGCGGTGCGCTACCGTGACCAATAGTAACTGCATCAGTTCCTTGTCCGACCCAGCTGTCACGCGCAAAATAAGGGGCTGCTGCCTCAAACCGTTTGGGCGTACGGAGGTGCGACTGAAAATTTGACTTTGCCTCACCTACCCTTCGCGGCTGTGGTAGCAGCCGAGCTTTCGAGTTGATGAACGCTTACTATGGACCCTTGTGAACGTGCCTACGTGTTCCCTGTGGGTATGCACCGCTTTAGGCCGGAAAGGGGCGCGCTTTTGTGAGTCGGTGCGCCCTGATGCGCCGCTAACCCCGAAAACTTCAGGCTCGATGCGCCTCCACTTCCCACTATCGGATCACGCTCAAACTTGGCACAGCTTCGTTTTAGACCAAGGCCTTTCAGAAAAACCGCACGTGGGCACAAAATTAGAGGTGACGGAACACCCTAGCTACGGGCCATTCCGATTGGGAGTAGCCAGCAGCTAGCCATGGGAGTGCTGAGCCTGGCAATGGGCCATCAGCAATAAAGGGCCGTGATGAGATGCTATGTCAAGAGCAAGATCTTGATTGCCGAATCCAGCGAGCAGAAACGGCGACGTAAGGCAATAAGCACGTTAGTGCGGAAGACGGATCCGTGCACAAGCGGCGCGCAACTGAGCTCGAGCGAAGTACCTTGCTTGGGCTATTATGACATGTTCTTTGGGCGCTCAATGAATGTTTCCGATTGGCGCGCTGAGCGTGAGAACAGGTGTAGCTATACCTGGCACATTGGAGGTTGGAGCTCACTTGAGACGATTTGGAATGAGGCGCACTTTGTGGAGATGGGTGCCCCATACATGAAATGGAGAAGCACGGAGAGCTGCATGGACCACACGCAGCAGTTTTTAAAAAAAATTGTAGTAGAGCATTTGACTGCAGATCGACACCTCCCCTGTTTCACCCGGGTGCCCCCTGCAACTGAGTTGTTTTGCATGTTCTGCGTTTTGACCAGGCAATCTGTGCGTCGGACGCTTTTATGGGGATCTTGGTGCTTCGTCGTCACAATTCGAAACGTTGCACACAAAATGAGAGATAGCAAAACAAGGTTTCGATCCCCGGACCTCTGAGTTATGGGCCCAGCACGCTTCCACTGCGCCACTCAGCTGCTTGCTGACTCCTGCCAGTGACTTTCCAAGGCTTGTCGATGGGTCCTATGAACAAAGACCGATGTCTCTCGGTCCCGTTCAACAAAGACCGATGTTAGCCGCTTGTCCGCCATCTTGGGCCTGCAGTCAATATGTCACTTGCGATATTAAGAATACGTTCACAGCAACCTCAATGCTTCGCTAACTGAACTTTCTGTTCAGTATTAGGAACCGATTTATCACACGAAAAATTGATTGAACGGTAAAATAGGGTTTAGGAAGGAGAACAAAATTACAATGAGTGAGGTTATGTTGCCCGTATCTCTGACATCGGCCTTTGTTGAACGAGAGCCAGAGAAATCGGTCTTTGTTGAACGGGAAAAGTGACATGTTCGTAGGACCCATCGTTGGGCACCCTTCGGAGCGGCATTGCGTCCTGACGCCGTCACGGCACGCACGCGATGGTGGCAGTTCATCCCGGTTCCGTGTTGTGGTCATCACATCTGCTTCACACGCAGAGGGTCCACAGTTTGACTCTGGGCGGAATCAAATTTTGCAAGCACGCTGCTTGTGTGTGTGTTGCGGTCGGAAACGTAAGCGCCGCGCGTGGCCTTGTGGGCACGCTACCCCAAGCCGCCTCCATTGCTCAGGGTAGGTCCCCCGGTAACATGGCTGCGGCCATTATGAAGAGGGTAGCGGTGCGCGAACTCCAACCTCTACTATGTAGAGGGATTGTTACACACACGACTCGCCCTCTCAGAGTTCCCCTCACCCCCTTACCGACATGAGGCCGTGTAAACCCCCCCGGGAGTAAGCGGCCTGGGTCGGGGCGTGAAGCCGCTTAAAGCGGTCGCTTCGGGCAAAACGTGGGTGCCACGAAAATGCCCTGCTGGCTAGTAAGCTGTGTAGCATGCCAGCAAGTTCTGATCGGCCCCACATTTGAGATCTCAAGGAAGTGCCCCTTATGAGGGGGGAGGCGCTGGACAGAGCTGACAATGGATGTGATCATCTGTGTCGGGTAGGCCTGACGCATGCTCGAAAGAGTGGGGCTTGGCCTTTGTAGGGCCGGGCAGGAGGGCAAGGCGTAAAGCAGCACAGCTGCCCGCAATTGGTCTGCTGTGACGAGGTAGATGGCCAGGAGGTGATAAGCCAGTGCAGTATCACGAGCCTCTTAAGGCTTCGGATGTGGGGCGGAGGACTGCGATTTCCTTTGGGGTAGACTCGGCCTATCCCAAAGGCCAACCTCGGCGGAAGACGGAGGCGTAAGGGGTGCCCGTCTTGCCTGCAGCATCAGATGCAGCCCCCTACTTAAGGACCAGATACGACCAAGGCAATAGAGATATAGTGCGATTAAAAAGCGACTGACCAGCGATAGCTATATATTTTCTGTGTTTTCCTCGATGTGAAGAAGCTATGGATGTGAACGATCGAGTTCTGGTGAGGACCGGTACCGGCCTCATATATGCCATACATCCGCTGATAGCGGCATAGTGCGTGGGGATAGGGATGACGTTAATTTATGTCTCCCCCGCGTGCGACGGAGTAGTCGCGGCGCAGGACCTTCTGCCCTGCCGACTGAGCAACGAGCAGCTGCAGGGTCTGCAGATCCTAACGCTCCGCGAGCCGGGCGCATTCATGGCGGGCCCCGCCCCCCTCCCCGGCCCGCAGCACGAGCACCTTTTGTACCCAGCGCTGCCCAGGGGCAGTTCGGTACACCGGGGGCTGCTGCCCCCTACATTGCCAGACTCGGCACCCAGTATGCTTTGGGGTGGGGGGAAGATATCTCCTCCTAGCCACGGGCCAATTCGGGCCCGTAAGATACTTGGGTGCGGGCGCGCCGGCAGCGGAGAGCCGAGCCCCATCCCAATTGGAGAGGGGGGCCCACACAAACGATGAGGACTCCGCAGGGCTATCTGCAGTACCCAAACCAAGGTGGTGTCCTGCCGGCGGGGCCAGGCCTGACACCTATCCCCCTCCAAGGCATCCGGCCCCAACAAGTGGAGCACGGAACCCTGCCCCGCCTGGCCGTGTCGTTCGTCCCTTCCCACCGGACGCCCAGCTACGCGCAGCGGCACCCGGTGCCGCGACCGGGGTTGCGCCCCAAGGGCGCCCCAAGGGCGCTCGCGTGGGCTTGTCGGAGGAGGAGTGGCCGCAGACGGGCAGTCCCCACCTAGGCCAGGATCACGGACCTGCTCTATTTCAGATGCCTACCCTGGCAGATCCCTGGGCTCTCCACCCGAACCGGCCGGACGCCACAGCGGGACCAGGCCGGCCAGTGCGCCAGGACTCGGCACATTGAAGCGCCTCTGGCCTGAACCAGGGCTGGACTCTGATGGCCGATTCCTCGAATGCCCTGCTGCAGCCGCCGACAGCCCTAGCACATCTAGGAGCGGAGATGAGCGGAGATGAGCGGCACGCGGGGCCCTTCGCCCATGACTCAGCACTAGCGAGAATACATGGATCAGGCTCAACGCCAATTGGGCCAGCTAGGACTACACTGCAAAACCAAACGTGGTCTAGACCACACCAACTGATGCGGTCAAATGAGTGCCATTTTGACCGCATCAGTTGGTGTGGTCTAGACCATGTTTGGTTGGTGTGGTCATTGCATTGAGAGAAAACTCCAAATGTGGTCGAGACCACACCAAAGCGCTCTAAACGTGGTCTAGACCACACCAGAGCACTCTAAACGTGGACTCGACCACACCAACTGATGCGGTCAAAATGACACTCATTTGACCACACCAGTTGTGCGGTCTAGACCACGTTTGGTTTTACAGTGAAGAGACACCGAGCCAGAAGCCGGTGCCCAGCCAGAACGTGACACGAGGGGAGCAGCCCGAGCAAGCAGCCCAGGGCCAGGAGACGCAGACACAGATAGAGTCGCTGTTCTTGAAGGAGCAGCGCCGCCGGTTGCGTGGCCTATTGGGCACGGATCCCCTGAAGAGCAAGATACCGACGGAGGAGGACAGGATGGGCATGAGGGGGATTGGTAGCCTGGGCCATTCGCAGACCTCGAACCAGACGAGCTCGAGGAGCTCTGGGGCATCACAATCCCTCTCCCAAGTTGGCACCTCAGCCACCAATACACCGCAGTCGCCTCCAGCCGCGGTGCCGCCTTCTACCAGCAGTGGCACTACTGCAGGTGTAACCGGACGAACCCAGCGGGTGGAAACTCTATTGCCAAAATAGGCATGCAGAGGGTTTTTGTTCACGCTTGATCTCAGGATCTAAGAGAGACAGGGGAAATCCGTGGGCATATTTGGAATCCTCATAAAATTTCACGTGGCGTAGGATATGTTTTATGTCGAGGGTGGAGGAAATGATCGGTTATTTTGCCATTGGAAAGAAAAAACAGAGCAAAATAACGTTTTGAAACAAGGATCGAAACGTTGCATTGTTCTGCTGTGTACCTTAATGCAAGAGAACGGGACCTAGTACGTAAATTCACAGGCCATTTTCAGAATCCTGAGGAAATTCCCCTTGCAAAAACCTTTCATGACGTCTTCAACACTATATTATCTTAGTAAACCGTCGCCGTGTAACTAAGACAAGGTTTGTAGCAACTACATTTCATGAAATTGACAAAACAGTCCGCGATTGACCGCACGTTTCCAGGGTACTGACCATCCTTTTCATAACCCGAGAAGTGAAATGCACACAGTAAAGTACGCTGAATTCATATCTGTGCTCAGATTTTGAATTGGTCTTTCCGTTTTCTCACATTAAGGACCACAAAATAGCTTTATCCGGGAAAAGCGAAAATTTCGATCCTTGTTTCAAAGCGTTATTTTGCCTTATTTTTTACTTTCCCGTGGCAAAATGACCTATCATTTCCTTAAGCCACGGCACAAAATATACCCTACGCCACGTGAAATTTTATGAGGATTCGAAATATGCCCACGGATTTTACCTACCTCTCTTGGATCCTGAGATAAAGCGTCAACAAAAATCCTGTGCATGCCCACTTAGGCAACAGAGTTTCCACCCGCTGACGAACCCCGGCTGCGCCCACTACAACCGCCAACGCCCCCACTGAGAATCCAAAACGCTATGAATATAGCGTCAATTGGCGCTATGCGTTTGAAGCCGTTTTCATCGCGCTAATTGGCGCTATGCTTTTGCATCGCACGTGTGGTGCAATGCCTTCCTATGAACTAGCATAGGGCATTTTCGGGACGCATCGCACGCAAGGTGCAATGTGACTATGGCATTGCACGTGTGGCGCGATGTCTCAATGCATGAGTGGGCCTGGGTGCACCAGCCTGCCAATGTGGAGTTGGTAGAGGATGAAGATGGCGGGTACCAGGTTGGTTCCACCGTGCAAGGGGCGGCTGCTGGCGGTATACTTGGCCTGCCCGTTAACATTGAGGGCATGGCCCTTCCCCTGCATGAGGTACAGCTGGACGCAGTCAATGCTGAGGTACAGCTCACTGCTTTTAAAGTCATTGGGCCCGTGGACCCAGCATTCGTGGCTGAGGTCTGTCCAGGAGGCATGACTGACAAGAAGAAGCTAGAGCGATTCCTGACCGGCCCCCTGGCTGTAGTGAACAGAACAGCAGCTGCCATATTTGCGCGATCTGTGGTGGCACAGCAGACCTACCACGATATGTCTGCGATGTACGCCAAGATGTTGTATTTGGCACACATACTGGAGATGTTTGGGAAATAAGATGTGGTGCCGGTGCGCGGGCCAGGTGGGGTTGGCGCGAATATCACTGTCCTCAACTTGGCCGACCAGAATATAGATAAGGCTGCCATTCCAGCAGCGGTTGGTAGTGGTCGGGTTACATTCATGCGATCCCGAGACAACGAGGCTGGTGATGACCAAATGCTAGCATATCTAGAAACCGACAAGCAGCTTATCGCCACAGGCGTAGGTGCAGTCGATCCTCATGCGGCCCACGTAACCTGGCCAGCAAGCAATCCATATCACTTTGCTGAAGCGCGACGGGGCGCTCATAAACCACGTGAATGCTCTACCTACACCGGCGCGCATCTATGAATTGTGCCGTCGAGTGGTGCTGCAGAGAGGGACAACCCCAGATCTACTTAAAGGTGCGTATCTAGCGGCCGAGATTATGGGTGTGAGGTACTCGCCACCAGCGGCGGGAGGGCGCAACCGGCAATATCGGCACATGCAGGCAAATATGTCACTGTGCCACTACACCATGCCCCAGTCCTACGACTCGTGCCTGCTGGAACGCAACCTTGAGCAACAGGACGCCCCTGAACACAGTGCTGCCCAAGAGATTGAAGCAATGCTTAGCCCAACTGCTGCGCAGAGGCTAGCATCTTGGGCTCACATGGCCCTTATGCTGAGCGTAGCCACATCCACTGCGCTACATTCAGTGAATATCACCCGAGGGATGCTCGCGGATTGGTGCCATGGGTGAGTGCTGCAGGGGCAGACAGAGTTCACCAATGTCGCGAGCGGCCCATACTTCTGCAACACCAAGGAGGGCCTCCCCCTGACACAAAAGCATGTGAGGCAGGCTAATCAACCGAGAAGGACCTTACCTAATGAGTCATAAAACCTTACCTAATCATCCGAAAAAAACAGCGGCGTTGAATGATAAATAACATAGTGATATACAGGTCCAAAGCCTTACAACAGTTCTGGAATGAGTGTGAGGGCGGACAACAGTTCGTAGGACAACTTCTGGAACTTCTTCCATAACTGACCACAGAAATAAAGAAATTTTTTGAAACCATACACCTTTGGGATATAAATCAACAGCCCATTCACATGTTATGTGTCCTTTGTGATCAGCAAGTGCCGTGTAAGATGAGAAAACATGACTTAACTGATAGGGAGGCAAATGTTTGTAGCTTTCAACAGGAAGTACCATAGACCAACAGTCAGATGTGGGGTTGAAAAACTTTTCGTGGGTGCGTTCGTGTGTGTTTGTGTCCGCACTACTCCTGAACTGCTCAGCCGATCTAGCTGAGATAAGGCAGGGTTATTAGGTATGTCCTTAGCTCACCACACGCCAAAATTCAGCTTTTTCTCTAATATCATTTAGTCGTAACAACAAAAAAACACTAAAAAAAAAAACGGAAGAAAAAGTTGAACTTTTTTGTGACTTCTCATTTTGGAGACATTATAACAGGGTTACGCATGGTTTGGAAGGTGCTGATGACGAAGATGAAATTCATTACGGCCTCTGTTTAAAGTGCTAACCACGTAGGGGCTTCCTCGTCTAGAATATGCTACTTCGACCATTTATCACGTAGTGCACTACTTATTGCCTCAATGAACCTTAAAACAGCTTGCCGAAGGAAAGCAGGAAGCACCGCAGGCTAAGGCGGGTGTAACGATAGGCGTGGATTGTCGAAACTGGCGCAGCATTGCGAAGTCTGTTACGACAAGACACGGTCTGGCGTAAACCTACCTTATAATTGGCTGTGCGATTAGCGGAGCCAGTTACTCCACTGGGGTTGAAAAACTTTTCCTGTCTGCGTGCGTGCGTGTGTGGCCGCACTACTCCTTTTGAACGGCTCGGCCGATCTAGTTGAGATTTGGCAGGGTTATAAGGTATGTTCTTGGCTCGCCTAACGCCAAAATGCAGCTTTCGAACGCAATTCATTCAGTTGTACCAACGATGAAACAATAAAAAAACGGCAGAAAAAGTGCAACTCTTTTGTGACTTCTCATTTTAAGGACATTTTTACATGGTTTCGCATAGTTTGGAAGGTGCTGATAACGAAAATGAAATCCATTATGACCTCTGACCAAAGTGTCAACCATGTGGGGGCTACCTCGCCTAGAATATTCTACTATAATATACTTCGACCATTCATCACGTACCTTAAAACGGGGTTATTTCGGGCACCCGGGGTAATTTCGGGCATCTCTGCCCGAAAGCATTGCGATGATGGAGCTGTCAAGCGGCGACCCCGCAGGCTTGCCCCGTTGCGCGCATCGCAATCGCCACACTCAAAACTGTCGGATCATTCCTGTGGAGACCAAAACAGATCCAATTTTTCGAGATACAGTGATTTTCGTATTTTACACCTTTTACCTAAATTCAGTGTATGCGTGAAAACTTCAACCGGCAAGCCAAACCTGTTCACAAACGGTGCATAAGGTTTTTTTTTTTTCCGATTGGGACATGTTTTGAGCATGCTGTGTCAAATTTTCAATCACCTGCGGCAAATAGTATGGTAAATAGGGGCTCAAAACTAAATAATTGTTACTTTTAGGGGTAACGTCGGGCACTGAAATGGCTTGCAAGGGCAAGCAGCGTTGTTCTGTACACTTTGAATTTCGCAGGGCTAGAGTGGTGTAAGCTTCTTCCAGCTCCTCAGAGCTCATCTGAAAGATGAAGATAATCAATTAACAAAGATAATACTTAACTGCCGCAGCACTCGCTTTGTGGAACTTTGACTTTCATAAAAATGGGCCAAGGCTACATCTGAACTTATGTGTAGTATGCACGCATCCTATCTTAGTGTCAATGATTGGTTCGAGACTAAAATTTTGTCATGTTTACTGGGACTTTGACTTTCAGAACGGCCGCATGGCTTGCCGGGTTGCTACGGAATGCAGAGTTTTCCAGAAAGCCCCTGTATCTTCCCAATTGTGCATAAGACTTGCCTCATGTACGTCAGTTTCAAGAGGAAGATCCACGACTCATCAAAGAAACACTAAATAACTGCAGAAAAAGTGCAACTTTTTTTGTGACTTCTCATTTTAGAGACATTTTTACTTGGTTTCGCATGGTTTGGAAGGTGCCGATGACCAAAAATGAAATTCATTATGACCTCTGCCTAAAGTGTCAACCACGTAGGGGATACCTCGTCTAGAATATTCTAATTGGCTCAGCGAAAAGCAAAGCCAGTTACTTCAGTGGGGTCGAAAAGTTTTGTCTGTCTGTACGTTTGTATGTTTGTTTGTTTGTTTGTTTGTGTGTCCGCACCACTCCTCCCAAACCGTTCGGCCGATCGGAACGATATTTTGCAGGATTGCTAGGTATATTCTTGGCTCGCCACACGCCGAAAATCAGCTATGTCAAATAACTCAGTCGTAACAACAAAAAAACACGACCGAAACAGCAGAAAAAGTGTAACTTTTGAGTGACTTTATATTTCAGAGACATTTTCACATGGTTTCGTATGTTTTTGAAGGTGCTGATGACGAAAATGAAATCAATTTCGACCCTTGACCTAAGTTTTATTTGCGAATTGGGTACCTCAGCCCGAATTTACTGACACAAGGTAGGTTTACGCCAGACCGTGTCTTGTCGTAACAGGCTTCGCGATGCTGCGCCAGTTTCGACAATCCACGCCTGGCGTTACACCTACCTTGGCCTGCGGCGCTTCCTTCTTGCCCTCGGCAAGCTGTTTTGAGGTTCATTGAGGCAATGAGCAGTGCACTACGTGATAAATGGTCGAAGTATATTATATGAGAATATTCTAGACGGGGTAGCCCCTACGTGGTTGGCACTTTGGCCAGGGGTCATAATGGATTTCATTTCCGTCATCAGCACCTTTCAAACCATGCGAAACCATGTCAAAATGTTTCTTAAATGAAAACTAACATTAAAGTTGCACTTTTTCTGCCGTTTTTTCAGTGTTTTTCCGTTGGTACGGCTGATTGGATTGCGATAGAAAGCTGCATTTTGGCGTGTGGCGAGCCAAGGACATACCAAATAACCCTGCAAAATCTCAGTTAGATCGGCCGAGCCGTTCAGGAGGAGTAGTGCGGACACACAGACAGACAGACAAGACAGGAAAAGTTTTTTAACCCCAGTGAAGTAACTGGCTTTGCTAATCGCTCAGCCAATTATCAACTTCGACCCCTTCTCTTTAAAAAAGGGGGTCGACCGACTAAAAAATTTTATTGCAGATTTCGATAGGTCTCGGCAAGAGGGGTCGGATATGGTACTAGGAGCCCGACTTCATAATGTCCTTTAACTTGAACAGTTTTCTAACTGGTCGGTTATCAGAATCAAGTGACGAGGAGCAGACTGAATCAGCCAACGATTTCATCACTCTTGACAAATCAAGAGAAGGGCTGTAGAAAGGTACCTTCCTCAGTAGAATCCGCGAAGCACAAGGTTATCCAGAAGATCTAGTATTTAGGAAGACACTCTGTTCAATGGATGCCCCAATGAACGAGTCTACTGGCACAACAGATTTGATCCAGGAGCATCGTTCGGATTCGGCTGAACAGGAACAACTATCTGTTGGACCTTGTTCAGAAGGGGAGATCGACATGGACCTAGAAGAAAGTAATTTAAAAAAAAAATACATGGCCGAATAAGCATTTTGAAAAAAGAGGACGACCGACTAAAATTTTTTTTGCAGATTTTAAAAGGTCTTGTTCAAAGAGGGGTCCGAAGGGGGGCTGTGAGCCCGCCTTCATGTATTGTGAAAATTGGTGCAACGGCCATGTTTTGCACATTAACTTTGGCACAGTGGGAACACAACGACGG
The DNA here is from genome assembly GCA_030522485.1 of Stenchaetothrips biformis. Classification (NCBI taxonomy): domain Eukaryota; kingdom Metazoa; phylum Arthropoda; class Insecta; order Thysanoptera; family Thripidae; genus Stenchaetothrips; species Stenchaetothrips biformis. The sequence goes on from CM060089.1 coordinate 21,006,741, forward strand.
GTTCAAGGAACAAAAGGCTAACTCGGAGCGCATCTTGACTGTGCGCTATCTCGCACTGCAGCACTATAATACGCTAACTCGAGTCGCCATTTTGGGCATCTACTTTGACACGCGATATATACCAAACTATTGAGAGTAAAAGGTTCAAACTTGTTCCAAGCACGGATGCCAACCTATATTTCAATAAAAAAACGCCGTTGCGTCCTTACAGACATTATTCTCTAAAATACAAGGTAGGTTTACGCCAGACCGTGGCTTGTCGTAACAGGCTTCGCGATGCTGCGCCAGTTACGACAATCCACGCCTGGCGTTACACCTACCTTGGCCTGCGGCGCTTCCTGCTTGCCTTCGGCAAGCTCTTTCAAGGGTTCATTGAGGCAATGAGTAGTGCACTACGTGATGAATGGTCGAAGTATACAAGCTAGGGCCCGACCTTCCGTCGAACGGAGTAGGCAGCTCCGCTTCGCTGCGCCGGCAATTCAGTTCGACAGGGGCCGATACCAGCTTGGCCTGCCGGCGGATTCTTCTCGGGCCTTCTTCGGCCCTCGCATGGCTTGGCCCAATCGGAAGCCGTCTCTCGTGCCTTCGGTCCTCGCACCTCACATCCCGGGGAGGTAAAGCGCAAACTTATTGATGTAACATCAGGACTGAGGCCCGCTCTTGTGTTCCCACTGTGCCACAGTTAATGTGCAAAACATGGCCGTTGCACCAATTTTCACAGTACATGAAGGCGGGCTCATAGACCCCCCTTCCGACCCCTCTTTGCAAAGGTCTTGCCGAGACCTGTCGAAATCTGCAATAACATTTTTAAGTCGGTCGATCCCCGTTTTTCAAGATCCTGATTCGGCCAACTGATGAAGTCGGGCTCCCAGACCCCCCTTCCGACCCCTCTTTGAAAAGGTCTTGCCGAGACCTATCGAAATCTGCAATAAAAATTTTAGTCGGTCGACCCCCTTTTTCTCAACATGAAGGGTCGAAGTTGATTATATTAATAAATTCGGGCCGAGGTAGCCAATTCGCAGTCTAAACTTTGGTCAGGGGTCGAAATTGATTTCATTTTCGTCATCAGCACCTTCAAAAACATACGAAACTATGTAAAAATGTCACTTAAATATAAAGTCCCTTAAAAGTTGCACTTTTTCTGCCGTTTTTTTAGTGTTTTTTCGTTGGTACGACTGAATAATTTGAGATAGAGAGCTGAATTTTGGCGTGTGGCGAGCCAAGGATATACCTAACAACCCTGCAAAATCTCGTCCCGATCGGCCGAGCCGTTTGGGAGGAGTAGTGCGGACACACAGACAGACAGACAGACGGACAGACAGACAGGAAAAGTTTTTCAACCCCAGTGAAGTAGCTGGCTTCGCTAATCGCTCAGCCAATCAGGCTTCAAAAACGCGAGGTGGAGCGGGGTGCCGAGATACCGTACTATAGTGCTGCAGAGCGAGATAGCGCACAGTCAGGATGCGCTCCGAGTTAGCCTTTTGTTCCTCGAACCCGTCGACAAGAGCGGGCCTCAGTCCTGATGTTACATCAACAAGGTAGGTTTACGCCAGACCGTGTCTTGTCGTAACAGGCTTCGCGATGCTGCGCCAGTTTCGACGATCCACACCTGGCGTTACACCTACCTTGGCCTGCGGCGCTTCCTGCTTGCCTTTGGCAAGCTGTTTTAAGGGTTCATTGAGGCAATAAGTAGTGCACTACGTGATGAATGGTCGAAGTATACAAGCTAGGGCGCGCCCTTCCGTCGAACCGAGAAGGCAGCTCCGCTTCGCTGCGCCGGCAATTCAGTTCGACAGGGGCCGATATCAGCTTGGCCTGCCGGTGGATTCTTCTCGGGTCTTCTTCGGCCCTCGCACCAGACCTGGCTTGGCCCAATCGAAGGCCGTCTCTCGGGCCTTCGGTTCTCGCACCTCACACCCCGTGGACGTAAAGCGCAAACTTATTGAAGTAACATCAGGACTGAGGCCCGCTCTTGTGTTCCCACTGTGCCATAGTAAATGTTCAAAACATGGCCGTTGCACCAATTTTCACAATACATGAAGGCGAGCTCACAGACCCCCCCCCCCCTCCTGTTTCTTAAGTGTTTTTTTTGTTGTTACGACTGAATTACTTGACATAGCTGATTTTCGGCGTGTGGCGAGCCAAGGATATACCTAATCGCTGAAACGCGCGGGACGGTCTGTAGTCATCGATGCCGCACCAGCATTCTCGCAGGCGGCTCCGTGGCGCAGTTGGCAGCGAGGCAGATCGGCGAAGCAGCGTCCCGGGTTCAACTCCACATCAGAACTTCATCATTCTTCACCGAAATGACCTTGCAATGGGGTTACTTGGGTTCAGAATTGAATTTATTTTTCAAAAGTTAGCAAACGTGCTTCATTTTGAAACTGTCTGAAAACTGGGCCCGAAACTGCAGTTTAACTGAAAAGGTCCTAAAAAAGTACTACTTTTTTGGCAGTTTAGGCACAGCTAGAGTGCAGATAACTGCAGTTGAAACTGCAGTTAACTGCATTCCAACTACATACTAACTGTGGCCACTTGACTGCACTTTCACTGCAATCTCCATATAATTAGTTCTGCATAATTAAGAGCTGTGTCGAAGATACTTAGGCTCTGCTTCAGTTTTAGTTTAACTGAAATTTTTCTACATAATAAAATACAATCTATGTACAATTCTCAGCTGCAATTTGAACTACTGATCCTTCCGCGCGGGACACCACCGCCATCTCCTTCTTCATCACACCAATCTCCTTCCTCAGCTCTTCAATCTCTCTCTTCTGCCTCTCTGCCTCTTCCTTCCTCTCTGACAACTTCTTAAACACAGCATCAATATGCAGGGCACAAGCGCAGGTGCAGTCCTGCCCCTGCCTTGCGCCGGCACTGGCCCTGCGGCGCCCCTCAGCCTGCCCTGGCCTGCTTCGGTGAGGTGACATTATGTTTCTGTAACAGAAAAACAAGGAAGCTTACACTCACACATCATTAACAAAATACAACCATGCGAGGGGAAATAACTGTTAAAAAATCTGTACATCAAAATTATTAGGCGCCCACTGACACCAAGTTAAAGTCCCGCAAAATTCTCAAAGTCCAAGAAATTCTTTGAAATCCTTTAAAAAAAATTTAACTCAAACCGACATTTGTCTGTAGTCGGCCGCAGTTCATCGAAATTCATACAAAGTTTCTTCAATTTAAAACTTAGCACCCCAAAATTCAAAGTTATTTCCCCTTGCGTATGTACGAAAACAGATAGAAAAAGTTACTTATCGTATGAAATGTGGTGTCAGATCAGAGACATGTTGAATTCAAAAGACTCCCACCATATTCCACATATTTCACATTTGACACTGTTGCTGCTTGATGCCCGTGTAAAGGATCTCTTTCCATTTCTCATCTTCGATGGCAAGGATTCTTCTCTATCCTCATCCTCAGACCTTCTGCGCTTTGAGTGCATCGTTTTATATCCTTACTAGGGAAACAAAGAAGACATGACACATTATCCGTCACCTATATTGTTGCGCCACATTCCATTCTATTCTTTTTCATTCAACTTTAAGTCCACATTCGGTTAGATTCACTACAGAAGAGTCAAACTTGTGAGAGAGCATGCTCACATGCAACAGATGGCATGATTAGAATAGAACGAAACATGTCAAAATGCTAATCGCTACTCAAAAACATAGGTTTATTAATATTTAATAAAATGCAAAATGAGTCGAAAAAGAATGATTCGTTAATGACATGACAGCATCAAGAAAATACGGAAAACCTTAAATACGTACGTTCAGTTCTGCAGTTGAGGGCAAAGTGGGACGAGACTGGAGTGCAGTGTAGAAAACACGACGTTTTAAAATTTTAATCCGAAGTTCGTAAAGAAACCAAACACCTACCTTGAACAATATAAAATAATTTTCTCAGTCATTTATGACAAGGTAGGTTTACGCCAGACCGTGTCCTGTCGTAACAGGCTTCGCGATGCTGCGCCAGTTACGACAATCCACGCCTGGTGTTACACCTACCTTGGCCTGCGGCGCTTCCCTGCTTGCCTTCGGCAAGCTGTCTCAAGGATTTTTGAGGCATTGAGTAATGCACCACGTGAAATCTGCAATAAAATTTTTTAGTCGGTCGATCCTTTTTTTTTTTCAAGATCCTGATTCGGCAAACTGATGAAGTCGGGCTCCTAGACCCCCCTTCCGACCCCTTTTTGAAAAGGTCTTGCCGAGACCTGTCGAAATCTGCAATAAAATATTTCAGTCGGTCGATCCCCGTTTTTCAAGATACTGATTCGGCCAACTAATGAAGTCGGGCTCCTAGACTCCCCTTCCGACCCCTCTTTGAAAAGATCTTGCCAAGACCTATCGAAATCTGCAATAAAATTTTTTAGTCAGTCGATCCCCTTTTTTCAAGATTCTGATTCGGCTAACTAATGAAGTCGGGCTCCTAGACCCCCCTTCCGACCCCTCTTTGAAGAGGTCTTGCCGAGACCTGTCGAAATCTGCAATAAAAATTTTTAGTCGGCCAACCCCCTTTTTTTAAGATGAAGGGTCGAAGTTGATTATGTTAGTAAATTCGGGCCGAGGTAGCCAATTCGCTGGTAAAAGTTTGGTCAGGGGTCGAAATTGATTTCATTTTCGTCATCAGGAACTTCAAAAACATAGGAAACCGTGTTAAAATGTCTCCAAAATATAAAGTCACTGAAAAGTTGCGCTTTTTCTGCTGTTTTTTTAGTGTTTTTTCGTTAGTACGACTAAACGGAATGAGATAGATAGCTGAATTTTTGCGTGTGGCGAGCCAAGGACATACCTAATAACCCTGCAAAATCTCAGCCAGATCGGCCGAGCCGTTCAGGAGGAGTAGTGCGGACACACAGACAGACCGACGGACAGACGGACAGACAGACAGGAAAAGTTTTTCAACCCCAGTGAAGTAACTGGCTTCGCTAATCGCTCAGCCAACTAGTTTTAAGGTATTATTTGCTTTAATTAAAAATATTATATATTATCGAGGGCTTTCAGTGTTCTAGGGTTGGCCCCCCTGCTCCTCCAGTTTGAAACCCCCCCAAGCGCCCACCTCCTTTCCCCCACCCTGGGAGTTACCACGCACTGGGGCTGGCCCCGGCTCACGGTGTAGCCGTGCCCCAGCTCCACCGTGCCCCGGCTGGAGCCCCGGTCCGGCTCTATCCAGGCAGGACTCTTTAGGACAGTCCGTGACTTGCAGTGGGGCAGAAACCAAGAATTGGAACTATCCGGTCCGGACTTCTACTCGGCCCGGACTCAATTCGGACTAAACCAGACGAAGAGCGGAACTGTCCAGGGCGGGTGGACAAGTTCGGACGTGTCCTTGGCAGGATTTTGGAACTCTTTGGTATCACAAGGGAGACTTCAAAGAAAGCCGTGATCAACATTCCCACCACGAGTAAGGACTAGAAAAAACTGAATTTGGCATCTTTAAGTACATCATTGGCATACGGAAGCACTTGTGTAGTAAATAGTTGTTTTTTTTTTGTTTTTTAGGCACGAAGTAGCCTTATAGCCTCACCGGGGTTGGTTTTTTTTTATTTTTGTTTTTATTTCCAGTCTGGCCCCTTATGCAGTTTCGAAATTCTCTATACGATTCTGATGAGACTTGGCAGAGTGGTAGAACTTTGTACCCTGATTTCAGTGGTGAAATGTGGTTGAAAAGTGCAGGGCCAATTTTGAGAAATTTTGAGTTGAAATCGCCGTTTCCATGGCAAAACTGGACTCGTCAGCGAAAAACACAGGGAGAGAGGGGAGCCGAGCCACCGGGAATGGAATGCGACCAATAGCAGCGTTCCTTTTCGTGTCTGTACAGCTTACACCAAAAACGCTCGCTCCCCTGAAAAAGCGCGTTCGAATCAAAATTGTCTTTTACTGCAGCTAGAAGAGCTCCAACAATGGTATAGACGTTGTTTTCGAACGTGGCCATTTGGATCGGCCGGTCGGTCGGTGATTGTTGGCCAGAGTGTCCCAAGCCGCTGCGCGCAGGCCCTGTTGTTTTCAGAAATACCAACCCTAAATGTTCCAAACTCATTGAATCGGAGTGAAATAGGACATAAAACTGCGTGCCTGTGCAAATGCATTTGTGATAAAACTATCCCTAACGTAGTTTGAGTGTGACTATAAGTCCCTTTTGAAAACAGTGGGCGTGTAGCTGGGGGGAACTTCATCAGGTATAACATCCCATCAGGTATAATCCCATCAGGTATAATGTTCTTCAGGTATAATTCTCTACAGGTATAATTCTTAACAGGTATAATGAATTTTTTTTTGGTTTCATCAGGTACAATTTGCATCAAGTATAATTCCCAACAGATATAACTCTATTTTTTTATTATATAACCTTTATTTTAAATTTTAAAAAATATTTAAATAATTATTAGATATATTTAATTATATATGGTCGCCTAAAATAGGAAATGCATTCTAAATACCGTGAATAATCTGAACTGCTAGCTTTAACAAATTTAACAAGTGATACTTACTTGACGAAAATGCAGGTGAGGTTGATCGGGCTGCGGCCGCGGTTGCAGCTGCGATGGCCTGTGATTGCTGTTCAAACTGTGCCTGCCGCCTAGCCACCGGCTGATTTTAGCGTCCTGCCGAATCCATTTAGAATCCGGCTCACTAGCGCCGCCAAGCGGCAGGAATGGAACTAATCGAGCGGAACCGCCGCGAGGGAGCAGAATGCGCGGGACGTTTGAATGTGGCGAAGTCATATATATCATACTTGATACGAGTTATACCTGATGTGAATTATACCTGATGGGAATTATACCTGTTGATATTATACCTGATGGGAATTATACCTGTTGATATTATACCTGATGGGAATTATACCCGTTGATATTATACCTGAAGCGACGCAAGTATTTATTAAATAATTTCGGTTATATCTGATAAGAATTATACCTGTTGAGATTTCATGTTAGTGGACAAAAGTTATTTAAGCGTTATATCTGATGAGAATTATGCCTGACGAGATTATACCTGATGGGATGTTATACCTGATGAAAACTACTCGTGTAGCTGCACCTTGTAGCGGGGTTTGATGATACTTCTGAATCTAAGACGAAACGATCTGGACACGGGGGCTGTGCTCTTTACTAACCTTAAAGCTGGGTGAACTGGACTCTTTTACTGCACGTTTCTGTGAATAACTTGTCCTTCAGGTATTATGAGCCTGTCTTAAATGTCTGTTTTTGACACAAATTGATTACGCAGCTGGTCTTTACGTAAGTTTTAGTATTATTTATAATGGTCTGACAAACGTAAACAGAACTACACACAACGCAGTCCTAGCCTTAGCTATCTTTGTTAAACCAGAACAAAAATAGAAAATTAACTTCGTGACTACCAGGATTTCTTAAAATCGTATTTTTATTTTTTTAATGTTGCATTTTATTTGTTTTTTCAAGAGAGGAAACTTTTTCTTTTTCAGACTTCTGAGGCTCTATCAGAGGCCCTTAAAAAAATTAAGCTTATGAAAAAAAAATGAGGCAAAGAAGAAGAGGGGAGAAAATAAAAAGAGGAAGGAAGAAGAGGAAGATGGAGTGAATGCTGCTGTGAAGAGGCTCAAAGAGCAACAAGGAATAAAGAAGAAAAAGAGGAGGCCGCCGAGAAGAAAGACAGAAGGATGATCCAGAAAAGACGGATGATTCAGAAAAGAAGGATGATCCAGAGAAGTAGTTTACGCGGAACCTTTTTTGTACAGTCATTTTTAAAAAACTTCATCAACATTTTTTTTAAATGTTTTATGTTTGGTTGTTCTTATATTTATTTATTTTTTTTTTTCAAAAAACTTGATTTAGAAAACAAACAAACTTAAGCATCATTTTTTAAAAATGTTTTATGTTTGTTTGTTTGTTCTCTTAAGTTTTTTTTTTTTTTTTTTTTTTTCAAAAAACTTAAGCAATATTTACTTTTTTATTTTTTTTATTAAAACTTTTTTTAAATGAATTGTAGTCCTGTTTTTTCTAAAACCTACTTTTAATTTTGCCTGATAGAAATTAAAGCTTTCTCGGGTCAAACCTACGCTTTTCACTTTTTTAATGTTTGAAACATCTTTTGGGTGTGAGTCATAGACTCATAGCAAGAATATGAAGGGGGTGTGCCCATTATTATACTTTAGAAAAGTGACACTCTTGAAAAACTTATTTCTGACAAAAGTTGTATGTAAGGGCAGTTTAACTTCCAAATAGCTTCAAGCCTCTACCGCAGGGGTGAGACTGTCCCAGCAAGCTGCCCAGTCAATATATGTTTGTTGATGCTGGCATTGATTTTCAATAAAGTTTTGGTATGGGGCTAGGTTGCCTGACTGTCATTTTGATGGATTTTAAAGAAATTTTTGTTTTATTTGGGGTGATAGAGTCATGCTCTTTCTCGGGTCTAAATCCAACGGAATAAGTGACAGAATTGTTTCCACTCTTTGTTTGGGTCATGTCTCCTATTTTATGTGCTTGAGATGAAGCACATTTGGTATTCATAGGCAAGAGTTTGTTGTTTAAAAAATAAGTGGAGAATTAATCGAAAAATTGTTGAGATTCTGGAACTTGCACTTTTGTTGTTGGAAGTCAGTAAGGATATTTTTTTGATTTTTTTTTTATCTGTGCATATCTATTTTAAGCTGAGCATGACTATGCTTCTCTTGATCACTGTCGCAACATTTTCTTTTTAAAAAGTAGAGCTCAGTGGAAAAACTTATTGGTTTTCATCATGCATCATAGCTCTCCCTTAAATTATATTTTAAAGAGTATACTTTTCTTTTGAACGGGCCAGCATGCAAACTCCCTGCGCTTAGAATCAGACTCAAATCATTAGTATTTTGGGGGGCTTTCTTTTTAAACTTTTTTGTGTTTCAACTATTTTTAAATTTTTGTTGGCTTTTTTCCTTTGTTATGTAAATGAGTATTAGAAACTCATTCTTGTCTCATGGCATCAAAGATAGCTTCTTTAATGAATTCTTTATGGTAAGTCACAAGATCAAGTTTGATCGAGACAGGCAAAGATGCAAGATAGCATCTCAAAGCACTCCGAATCTAATTGTCTGCATGATCATGAGACAACTGAACAATAGATTAGGGATTTTTGTATCCACTTTTCACACAAAAATCTTGACAGTGTTAAATTAAATGGTTATAATTGGACTTGGCCAGGATAGACATGTCTGTCAGATTAAGCAAGTGGTACTCCATATTTTCTATCAAGTTGAAGATCATTTTCCAGCTTGATACAGCAAGGAAAATTTTAATGGGGGACTCTTTTTTCTCCAAGCACACTGTGGTAAACTTGGCATTATCTTTATTTATGGATAAGGTCATTGAACCAAAAGAGAGGGGTTCCAGCTGAGTTCTGTTTTCCAGAGCATTTAAAACGTGCTTCTGGACTTCTCCTGACATCATGACATTGAGTTCAGCAGGTGACAGTCTGTGGTAAAGACGATTCCCATTTTTATTGGTTTCGCCCAAAAGGACGAAGGGGGCCAATTCATGGGCTGCATGTGAACCCACTCGAATGGTTTTGGAACCATTTATAGTCGGCGAAAAGTCCCTTGGGATGCACTGCAGGGGGAACTGAGATGGGTAAGACTTGAATAGGTAAGAGATGGGGACGACCAGGGCAACATGGTCACCGAGCCCACGACCGTCGCCGACCTGGTCCGCGTGCACCAAGTGAATGGCGAGACTGCGCGCCCACGTTGGGATGCCTGCCTGCCCGGCGGACAGCGAGGCAGTGCTGGAGAAGCACTCTTCAGGCTGGACAACCTGGAGGCCGCTGTCGGCCGGACCCCGCGGCAAGACCCGCGCCGCAGCACCATGGCGTGGTCTCCATCACCGGCGAGGTGCTTCCCTCCACAGCTGCAGCACCCTGCCCGCCTTCAGGGTGGCCGTGTTCGTCTTCTGTCCTCATCATGAAATTTTTAGAGTTTATCCAAAGGTAAAATTAAAAGGTGTTGGTCTTTGTAACTGTACTGTATGCATGTATTCGACCTTCATTCCTGTCCCACTTGAGTTTCAAAGGAGCACATAATTTCCTCTTCAGTGGCACTTTTGTAGCAAACTTTATTTTTCATGATTCTGCTTCGTATAATAATGATAACAATAATAATCTCCCTATGACCTGGAAAAACAAAACGGATGACGATCAGAAAATTACTCATCATTTATATAATGGCAAGAGATGTTGTCTGCACACAAATTACACTCCCGACAAAAATTAGCGTAGCTCTTTTTGTCACTGCGATATTTTCTAAGTATTTTGAGCAATGAAGCTGAAATTTGGTACACGCGTGCCCCCATTACTCTTCTTGAGGCCTGCAAAGCGCGCGGGCTATGCGCCCACCCTAACGGACGGCACACACCCCTAAGCACTGAAAATAGAAAGGTCAGATTTCTGACCCTTAAAGGGGTTATACTGAAATGTTAGACCAATAAAAGGGTCATACACAAATGTATGGCTGAAGAAAAGGTCATACAACAATGTATGACCGTTGTAAAGGTCATACACAAATGTATGACCGTTTTGAAGGTCATGCACAATTGTATGACCGAAAAAGGGTGATACTTTTTTGTATCACCGATGAAGGTTGATATATCCCCAAGGAGGGCCACCCTCGCTAATGTGTGACCTTTCTTTGGTCATACATTTGTGTAAGACCGTTTTTCGGTCATACATTCGTGTATGACCTTTCTTCGGTCATACATTTGTGTATGACCTTTTTATCGGTCATACGTTTTGTATTGCCAAAAATTGGTCCGATGTCTCACCTTATGAAATACAGTGAGTGCGCAAGGGTATAAAAAACGATAAAAACGCGGCGTAAAAACCACTTCAAATTTTTCGGGAGGTCAAAGTTTTTGGAGGACCGACTCAAATGAGTCTCCCCTTTCTAACGGTGGAAGCGAAATTCAATTTGGACCGACCCACCCCCTCCTGCAGCCACCCCCACCCCTTCGAGGGGGTGGATTTTGAACACATCCGAATTTTGCGCCAAATGGCTGCGGGGCGTCCCCCGTACCAGGCAAACATGTATTTTCGCGGTTCCGACCACCCCCGGGGGAACCACCCCCAATGAACCCCACCCCCTTTCGAACGACGGCTGACCGGGGCCCTTCGGTTTGTGAAAAATGCGAAAAAACTTTCGGGGGCATTCCTCCAGTGTCCAAGAAGACGCCTCAGCCGAGAAATCGAACGCCGGACCATTGCAACTAGTGGTGTGCGAAGTGGCATTTTTCAAAGTCGAATCAAATCGAATTTTATTTTTTTTTCCCGAATCGAATGTTAGTTTTTACGCTCGAATCGAATATCCCTACTTCGAATCCGATTTAAATCGAAGAAAAAAATGAACTGGAATGAACTCAGTCGTGGACCAACTTGCAACTTGGGCCTAGTAAATGCTCTTTAAATCACAGAATTATTGGATTATGACTCATTTAGACGTGTTTTGCGTAAATTATCAGGGTGAAAGAAAAATACTGGCAAACATGCGCGGGCTCCACATTCGAACACAAACGAAAGTTGACCGGTTTTCTCGAATCACCTAAATCCGAATCCTGTTCATTCGAAATCGATCCGAATCGAACGTAGCGTGCTTCGATTCGATTCAATTCGGATTCGAACGCTTCGCACGTCACTAATTGCAACCCCCGCAGTCAGGGTGTTCACCCCCCAGCGCCCCTGCACGCACCCGGAGGGGTTGGAAGCCCTCCGATTAATGGTCTGGTCTGGGTGAAAAAGACACGGTGGAAACGATCCTGAAGTTTTCAAGATGATCCAACAAACCGTTCGCCTTCCAGGGCGAAAAAAGCGCCATTTCCAGTGAAACCACCCCCTGACTCTCGCCCCTTGCAGCGACTTACTGAGTAAGGCTAGCAGCCCCTACCAACGTCGCCTCGCTTGACCCAGGCATCATTTCAAAGGCCAGCAAGTTTCAAACCGATGCGACTTCGAACGCGACCGTGGGAGCGACGCAATAAAGGCCCTGAACTTGGGCGGCGAGCGGCGCCGCCAGATCAGTGGCACCATGCGCAGGCCGGGCAGGCAGCGGAGCGATCTGGAAGCCCGATGGCCTGCCTACACCACCGGCGCAAGGTGTCACTAAACTGGCCGCGCCGCGACCGTGCACGGTCGCGTTCGTTGTCGCATCGGTTTGAACAGCAGGTGGAAACTCTGTTGCCAAAGTGGGCATGCACAGGATTTTTGTTGACGCTTTATCTCAGGATCCAAGAGAGGTAGGTAAAATCCGTGGGCATATTTCGAATCCTCATAAAATTTCACGTGGCGTAGGGTATATTTTGTGCCGTGGCTTAAGGAAATGATAGGTCATTTTGCCACGGGAAAGTAAAAAATAAGGCAAAATAACGCTTTGAAACAAGGATCGAAATTTTCGCTTTTCCCGGAAAAAGCTATTTTGTGGTCCTAAATGTGAGAAAACGGAGAGACCAATTCAAAATCTGAGCACAGATATGAATTCAGCGTACTTTACTGTGTGCATTTCACTTCTCGGGTTATGAAAAGGATGGTCAGTACCCTAGAAACGTGCGGTCAATCACGGACTGTTTTGTCAATTTCATGAAATGTAGTTGCTACAAACCTTGTCTTAGTTGCACGGCGACGGTTTACTGGGATAATATAGTGTTGGAGACGTCATGAAAGGTTTTTGCATGGGGGATTTCCTCAGGATTCTGAAAATGGCCTGTGAATTTACGTACTAGGTCCCGTTCTCTTGCATTAAGGTACACAGCAGAACAATGCAACGTTTCGATCCTTGTTTCAAAACGTTATTTTGCTCTGTTTTTTCTTTCCAATGGCAAAATAACCGATCATTTCCTCCACCCTCGACATAAAACATATCCTACGCCACGTGAAATTTTATGAGGATTCCAAATATGCCCACGGATTTCCCCTGTCTCTCTTAGATCCTGAGATCAAGCGTGAACAAAAACCCTTTGCATGCCTATTTTGGCAATAGAGTTTCCACCCGCTGGTTTGAAACTTGCTGAGTAGTTCCATATCTAGAGAGCACAATTTTTTTTTTTTTATGTCAGCGATCCGGACTGAAATTTTACCATATGTGGCCCTAGGGTAGAGGAAGATTCCCAGAAATTTTGAAGGTCCTAGGTCAAACCAGTCCCCAGCAGTGGGCAAAAGTATGTTTTGCGACTTTTTTGGTAAAAGTCAACTTTGAAGGTGCAAATCGATAGGAAGGGCTTGACCTAGGGACTTGAAAATTTATACAGGTCTTAAAGCCTATGAGTACAACATTTTAGAATTTTTTTAAGAATTTTGAAAAAAAAAATACTTTTTTTAAAAAATGGAACTTTAATTTTTTTTTCTTGATCTCAAAAACATATTTTTTAAAAAAAAATAAAAAAAAATGAGGAAGTACCTTACCATGGTCCTAGACTAGGGATGTAAAAATACCGGTAAGATTCAAAGTTACGTAAAATACGGTATTTTACCGTATTATACGGTAAAATTGGGTAAAATTGATTTCATACCTTATTGGGGATAGTTCATGTCTCTGTTGTAAAAGAGGGGTACATGAGGTACAGTTGGATAGGGAAAGTCGTGTAAAGATTATTGTATCATAAATTTTTAACACTGTCGTTGATTTTGCGATACTTTTACTACAATTTTTTGCGATTAATCTGAGTTTGTGATTCCTACGATTTATCGCACCCTGGAGTGCAAGAATTCTGTTATTGCATTATTTTGCAATAACCACTCCATTTTTTTTGCGATAAAACAGATTTTTGTGATAATTTTTATCACAATTGTTTTTGCTGTAAGTTTTTATTGCACTTTCTTCGTAGTCCTTATTGCAAAATTTTGCAATAAGTTTTTTATTGCAGACTTTTGGTATTCATGATTGCAAAACATTGCGATAATTTTTTTACTGCAAAATTTTGGGACCTAGACTCTGTATAAAATTAGATCCTGGGCACTCACTTGGTTAAGGAGCTATGGAAGAAAGCGTAAACTTCTCAACGTAGTTTGAAGGACTTTTGCGGTGAATTCACTCATATGTAACCAGGGTGTATCAGAATGAGATAAATAATTATCCCGAGATAGAAATACTGGTCTGATGAGTATCTTCTACCTCCTTACTTGTGTTTTGAGTGTTTTCAGCCTGTCAGGAGCATGTGTCGAGGAGCCCAGTCATGGTAAGTTCACTTCACAACTGGAATCGTAATCAAACCTTGTCTCCAATTTGGCCAACTGCTAATTTGCCTTTTTGCAAAAACCATATCATAAACTATTCACTTGTATTGTCTTTCAAATTTTCATTGCTGAGCAAATGGGCAAGAAGCCACAAACTAAAGGTAATTTTTTCAGGGAGGAACCAATTTAGAATGCATAACTTCCTAACCTATACTTAAATAAAATTTCTTTAAATACTTAAATAAAATTTCTTAAATTAATGTTTTTATGCGTTTTTTCTTTAGTTTGAGGCTTCTTCACACCCCACTTAGGGGTGTGTGCCGTCCCTTAGGGTGGGCGCATGGCCCGCGCGCTTCGCAGGCCTCAAGAAGAGTAATGGGGGCACGCGTGTACCAAATTTCAGCTTCCTAGCTCAAAAGACTTAAAAAATATCGCAGGGACAAAAAGTGCTCCGCAAATTTTTGTCGGGAGTGTATATCGTTAATGGTTATAACAAGATTTTTGCTCTTCTTCGACAAATTGTCCCTCTCTGGATTCAACATCTGTTTCTTAATGACATTCAATGTTTCAGAACCACCAAATTTTCACTCATTCGATTGTTTCTGTACAACTATTTTTGAGCAGCGTATTTACTTGTAGTCTGAGTGTACTAATAAAATATTTGAATTGATTCTACAGCAGGAAGTATCCTTATCGCTGTGTGTGTGTGTGTGTGCGCGCGCGCGCATCTGATTCATTTGAAATTAGTTGTTTCAGCACTCTCAGAAAAACCTTACTTCATTCATAAATTATCAAGCAAAGGAGCTGCTGAGAGATTTGTGGGTAGAAAGCTTTCAAGCAAAATGAAAGGTGTCAACACAAGAGATTAACAAAATTATTAAATAAACCAACTTTATTTAAATCAACTTGCAGTTCAGCTATGCTTCACAAACAAAATAAGTCAGAAATTTTCCCAATTAACTGGGATTGCATAAGGAAATGCGAAATAGCTTAACTTTACAATTAAGTCAGTCATTATATGTTAAAACTTGCATAAGTACAAGCAACTAGGACGTCCTGGTTACTTAAGTAAAAATTTACCAATTGGTCACTACACGAAAATAAAACTTGCATAAAGAAAAGGAGTTCAACCACGACAACAGTTGAGCTTATTCTTCGGTAAAAGTAAACCAATTGGTCATGACACGAAAATAAGACTTGCGTAAATGCAAGCCACCAGGACAATGGTTAAGCTTACTTGGATAAAAATAAACCAACTGGTCATGAAACAAAATATAAAACTTGCTTAAAGACAAGCAACCAGGACAATGGTTTACTTAGGTAAAATTGAACTAATTGTTCATGTCACAAAAAATAAAAAGAATAGTGAACAATGAATCACGGATAACAACTGCAAAACTTCATAAAAATATCAACCCATTACATTGTAAAGCCTTACCCAACCTGAGATGGACTCGTAGCAGTTATGCACTGGGCACAAGTACAACCTCTTTAAAGAGTGCGCCTTATCATGTATTTTATTCACACACTTGGTGCAGAATGATGCATGTCCGCAAGGTCGAAGCATTACTTCCCCGTGGTACACTCCGCACGAAACGCAGTCCTGGCCATCATTAGTTGTCTTGGGTCGCCCCATGAATTTGTCAGGCAGCTCGTTCACTCGGCGCATTGCAATTTGAGCTTCCGCAGATGAGGGTTGTTTCTTGGCAACAGAAGCTCCTGGGACAGAAACAAAGCACTCACATTAGTCCAGCAATCAGTAAGACTTTATTAAAGCAAAACCAAGAACAAAATAACCTGTAATACCTTTGGAAAGCGACATCCTTTTCTTTGAGCGTGGGGCGACAAAAACATCATCATCGTCATCGTCTTCATCATTATCTGCTTTCGACCAAGCCTTGCTCCTCTTTGAACCTGGACACATCAAAAAACATCATCAAGAAACTGAAAATACCAGGGGCGTACTGAATGTAGTAACCAAACGATACCTTGGTTGCTGCGTGCAGAGGAAGCAGCTGCCATTGACATAGCCATCTGAGGCATGTAGAAAGCAGTGCCGCCTGGCCCAGCAGCAGGCACAAAGCCTGAGCCTCCAGCCTGATGAGGATTCACGAAGGGATATGGTACCATCATCATCGCAGGCTGAGGCTGAGAGGGGCCAGCCTACAACAGACAAAAAGAAACATTGACACAAACCAAAACACAAAGAGGGGAAGCATAGCCCGATCAGGGCGCGGAAAGTTTCACTGTAAACTTTCATTGGTCCAACAATATGTAAAGAACACAATCGTCATGCCACGATATCAGGGAACACTGGCGAGGGCGAGGGGACGCGCACGCCACGCCACCTCCAAGTTTGCAGGGGTTAGGTTTAAATCAAAGTGAGCACTTCCTAAGAATCAATCACAAGGAATTAAATTTTACGAGTGGATTTAACGTTCCTATAAGGCCAAGGTGTGGCCCGCATGGGTCAGCTCCACCACGTGAGCGTTGTAAGCGTGGGACGAAGTCGATAATATTCCATTCAATGTACACTGCAAAAATTTCCGTGTTTTGGTACGGAAAATGTACAGAAAATGGGGTACAGAAAAGGTACGGACCCTCCGTACTGGTTCCCTGTGGTCCCCATAAGGATCTCATGTAAACTGCTACAGAGAACATGTACAGAACCTCCGTGGTTGGCAAGGTACGGACGGTCCAGGTAAAAAATTGACCATACATTTTCCGTGTAATTTCTGTACTTTTTTCTATCAGTGTAGGATTCCATGGTGGGCATGGGCAAAGCGAAAGCTTTCCCAACAAATGCCCTCAGTTACCTTACTTACCTTCCCTAGTTACACCGACTTGTCGCTCGACAGTCGAAATAGTATCGGCACGTCGATAGCCGATAACTAAATTTCGTTTGTTGAGCGACTGTCGACGCATCGTCGCGCGGTCGACATTTGGCGGCCGATGATTTCTCGTTGTCGCTATTCTATCGGTTGGCCGATAACGCGCTTCCGACAACGCTGCGATAGTAAGTCGATGATGACCGGCCGTTGTCGAGGAGTTATCGGGACCGATGTTGGTGCGATGCGGGAATTTCGAAAGTCGCGCTCCCGACAACGCAGCGATAACGACTCGATGGCGACTGACCGATGTCGAGAAGCTGTCGAACTCGATGTTGGCTCGACGGGGAAACTTTGAGGAAACTCCGATGGTCGTGCTCCCGGCAACGCTACGATAATGACTCGATGACGATCGGCCGTTGTCCGGGCGGTCAGTTCCTGAGCGCATTTGTGGCACGCCCGACGATGCGCTAGGAAGGCGACGCGGCCGCCCCGAGCAGTGAGGGAGTTGATTATCCTCTCTGCTCTAAGAGACGGAGGTACTAGGACGCTTCTCGGGGCCTTTGTGAGTGGTCTGCGGCGCGTCGGGCAAATGCAAGTGGGCTGCAGACTATCTCTGGTGAAGCCGGCCAGCTGAGCGCAAACCAGGAAAGTAAAGGAAACCTCACTAGCCGGCGGCGCCAATAGGGTTCACACGCTCTCAAGACGCATAAAAATTTTAAGTCCCTATGTTGGCGTGGGTTGCCTTGGCGGGCCGCTCCGCACCCCCCTCCACCGCGCGCTTCCCGCCTACCCCCACCCCCGCACGCAGCAGCTCGCTGCGGCCCGCCCGGGCCATGTGCTCGGAGCCGCGCGGCCTGCTCCCCCAACAAGTCCGGTAGTCTCGGGTTCGGGGTAAGCGTCCGCGCTACGAAGCTACAGGACCGGGGTTCAGCTCCTCCCGGCCGCGGGCGTCAAGCGTCGTTCGGCGGGGAGGCGAGAATGGTCAGCATGTTAGAAAGGACAGGTAGAAGGAACCTAACAAAAATTGATTAAGGAAAACAATTTTTATCCCGCGATCTGCCGAAAATTTATCGACCACCGGATAGCGAGGTGATATCGCATTCTGATGTCGAGAAATCATCGGCGCCGATTGTCGTACCATCTCGGAAAGTGTACCATTCCAATGATTTAAAAACGTCGGGACCGACGGTCGACCGACAATTTTAAGCCGAGGTGCCGACAATCGATCGACAATTTTTCGACTGATCTGTGCTACTAGGGTTTGCTCCTGGATTCTGACTTCCTTCTGCTAGCCCGTGAAATATTTTGGGTCCGAGCAAACTTGAGCAAAGGTCGATGGACATCCAAGCAAAACCGAGCAAAGGCCGAGCAACGACCGAGCAACTTCGAGCAAATACCGAGCAAGTACTGAGCAAGAACCGAGCAACTCCGAGCAAATGTCCTGTCGAGCAACGCAGCCGAGCAACGGCACCAGTCCACACTAAAATGCCTGCCCAAGCCCAGGAAATAGTCCGACATGCATCGACCTGTATGTTTTTGGAAAGGGGATATCATGAGCCACACGAATAGATATGTGGCTTTGCCCTTTTCCTATCTATTTGCCGAAGCACGCTTTGAAATTGAAGGAACATCAACAGTGAGTGCAGCCGCCGTGCAGGGTGAGCAACACGCCCGCGCCCGTGTCGAACGGGGCGGCCCACCCTGTGGCTGCCGCACTGGTAAAACTAAAGCGTAACTCTATGCTTGAGTCAAGCATAAAGTTAAACTTGAAGACGTTACGCTTGAAATGAAGCATACTCTGGAAACCTCCCCATGCATTTAGATAGGGGAAATCTTGGCGGATGAGCCTGTTAGGCTTGATTTCAAGCGTAAACTGATTACGCTTGAAAACAGAGGGTAATGCTACGCATTAATTTTACCAGTGCGCGCAGTGGGCCAGAAAACCGGCGCAGGGGGCCAAAACTCTAGACGCGTTTGAACAGGGGGCGGCAATGACCAAGAGAGCGCGTGAAGCTATGCTTCCCGCTTCTGCGCAGGTTACAAACACTTTCGAGATTACGAAAACTTGGCCGATGATCGGAAAACGCTTTGCACAGATCGAAAGAGCATGAAATTTAGAGTGTATTAGACTCATTCGCCTTCCCAAACTTTCCAAAATCATCTCTTATTACAGAGGAAATGTGTACACATAGATGGCGTCACCGGGGTTTGTTGGCTTTTTGGCAACTTTAAGTGTTTACACGTAGATTTTTGGCGGGTAAAAATCTGGGTTTCGGGAGGGCCTATAAGCCTAATACACCCTTCATTTCATGCTCTTTCGAACTGTAATATATGTAGTATCCAAACAACGGCCTAGTTTTGATGATCTCGAAGTTTTCCTAGACCCCTTCACCCAATCGGGGAGCATGTCTTCACCTGCTCCCTATAGGTCGTTTCCGCCATCTGGTTTGAAACTGCAGACTCGCTAAACAGGCCTCGAACTGAGATTCCTCGTTCGGAGAGCAATCCATTGGCGGGGTCACGTTCGGTTCGAGTCCCATTTAGCAACTGTGGAGCTCCTTACGCGTCCGCGATTTTGACCACCTCCACTTTGTCTTCTGGGGACATTCCCCTGTGATATGGCAAGACCCCCGCCATGGACTCCTCTCCAAATGAAGGTCTCGGTGGGGTCACATGTTCAATTTGAGGCCTTTTTAGCGAGTCTGGAGTTCAATACGGGTCTGAACTTTTGGCCTCCTGCGCCGGTTTTTTGGCCCACTACTGTGCGGTGGCCCTGCCAGTCTGCAGGGCGGGCCGCTCCGTCAGACACGGGCGTGGACGTGTTGCCCACCCTGCACGACGGCTGCTCTCGGCACGCTTCGCTGTTCATGATCCTTCAGTTCCATAGCGGCGGCCGTGCCTAGCCAGAGGGGTCTTTCCTGGCGCACAGTGGGCTAGAAGACAGGGCGGAGGCGGTCTAAGTCGGGGACGCGTTAGGAAGTCCAGAGATGCTACATAGGACTCGGACGTATCTACACTGTCAGTAACGATTGTTCGAAAACAACAAAACTGTCAACAACATGGTCGTTTTCCTACAACATCATTGTTTAATACTGAAACGACAGAAAAGTTGTCTTCCAACAAGTAAGTTGTTTTAGAATGACCCAACTGTCATTTATCAACAACATTCTCTGTTCGTGAACGACTGCTGTCGTTTAAAAACAACTGTTGTCAGAAAAAAATTAGCAATAGATTTGTTGTTAATAAACAACAAAATGTCTGACAGTGTATTCGTGTGGCCCATGATCTCCTTTTTCCAAAAAAAAATACAGGTCGATGCATGTCGGACTATTCCCTGGGCCTAGGAAGGCCTTTTAGTGTGGACTGGTGCCGTTGCTCGGCTGCGTCGCTCGACAGGACATTTGCTCGGAGACGCTCGGTTCTTGCTCGGTACTTGCTCGGTATTTGCTCGAAGTTGCTCGGTCGTTGCTCGGAGTTGCTCGGCACTTGCTCGGTTTTGCTTGGATGTCCATCGACCTTCGCTCAAATTTGCTCGGACCCAAAATAATGTCTCGGGAGGGTGGGCCGCCCCGTTCGACACGGGCGCGGGCGTGTTGCTCACCCTGCACGGCGGCTGCACTCGCTGTTCATGTTCCTTCAATTTCAAAGCGTGCTTCGGCATATAGATAGAAAAAGGGCAAAGCCACATATCTATTCGTGTGGCTCATGATATCCCCTTTCCAAAAACATACAGGTCGATGCATGTCGGACTATTTCCTGGGCTTGGGCAGGCATTTTAGTGTGGACTGGTGCCGTTGCTCGGCTGCGTTGCTCGACAGGACATTTGCTCGGAGTTGCTCGGTTCTTGCTCGGTACTTGCTCGGTATTTGCTCGGAGTTGCTCGGTCGTTGCTCGGAGTTGCTCGGCACTTGCTCGGTTTTGCTTGGATGTCCATCGACCTTCGCTCAAATTTGCTCGGACCCAAAACATGTCACGGGAGGCCCCTGTTATGTTGAAGCAAAGTCCAAAACAAATTTCAGACCTAGTCAAATGTTTTATACACAAGAACCAAATCCAATAATAGGAGCCCACTGGTTTAATGGATGGGTAGATTGGGATGAAACTTGGTATGCAATAATGCATCACCATGTACGTTTAATTTCTTAAGGTTTAAGGGACTCAGACAATGTGTATCCAATTTTGCATTTTCACCCACGCCCCCTCATACAGGCAAAAATTGTAATGGACGATGGGGTATAATGAGGCTGAAAGCTTCTAAGAAGCAGTGTGCCTGCTTTGAGAAAATTTGCAAAATGGATTGCTTTATATAAATAAATAGTGAATAACATTGAAATCAATAATCTAAATTGAAGAAAACACAAAACGATGAAGCTAACACAAAAATCGAATTGTGAGCCAGCATCGACCTTTCAGCGCAAAGGCAGCAGTTTGTTGTGAGCAGAAGTCGTTAGGGCTAGACACAGGTTATACACTGCCGCTCAAAATTAGCGGCCCCTGTTTTGCCCACGGCGTTGTTTCTATGTTTATCGAGCTAGGATGCTGAAATTCGGCAGGTAGGTGCCCCCATTGCTCTTCTTGAGCCCTACCAAGTGTGCAGTCCGTGTGTCCCCCTCAACGGCCTGTGCAACCCCTTCAGTGCTTAAGGGTGTAAAAACTGAGAGAAAGGTGGCGAAATTTTTGATTTTTAATGATCGGAAACGTGAAGTGTGTGGTGTACCGACTCAAATGAGTCTCCCCTTCACAACCGTGCAATCGGAATCGCAATCGGACCAACCCACCCCTTTCTACAGTCACCCCCACCCCCTCGAGGGGGTTGTTTTCAAAAATGTTTCAAAGTGGCAGCAAACGATTCAGTGGCCTCTCCTGTACACGGTGCAAGTTTTTTTTCGATTCCGACCACCCCGGGCCGTACCAACCCCTCGGAGGACCCACAACTTTTTGCATTTGTGTCGTTTAAGTCCCACAGAGGTTGAATTTTGGCGCTAATTTTCATTGGGACTCACCTTGGGTGGGCACAAACCCATCCCCGTCAATAAAATCCGGTGCCGGAAATTTTCATCCACCGTTATAGGGGTGGCCACCCCCTATCGCCATCTGCTCGCCCGGGAGGGGTAGGGAGGTCGTTCAAGGGTGGCCTCGGTCGAAAAGACACGGCTGAACCATTCCTGAAATTTTGGAGTCGATCCGGTGCATCGTTCATCCCCAGGACGACAAAATTGCCGAAACCAGCGAAAACAGCCCCTGAGTTCATCCCTTGTCAATGCCGAACTCAGGTGGGGTAGCGGCCAACCTCCAACTGTCCCATCTCGGCACAACCCGTCCCTGCAAGCCCCTGAACTTTCAGACCGCTGCGGCAACGCCCGCGCTCATGCGAACGACTCAAAGGCAGTGATGCACTCGGGCGTCACGCCTTGACAGTGCCTCGCGCCGGCGAGTCAGGCAACCCACCACACAGGCCGCGCAGGTGTGCCAACTCACTGGAGTCGTGCTCGCGCGCCGGGTCGGTGTTTTTTCTACGGGGGCAGTCCAGCAGCACCGTGAAGATGACTCCTGCGCTCCAGCACCGCATAAATGCATGCGGAGCGCCGGAGTCATCTTCACGGTGCTTGGACAGTTTTTCAAACTCCAGGGATTATAATGTCTTAAAATACTCTAATCACCAACTTCAAACGATCTAAATCCTGCTGATGAGCCTGTCGGTTTTTCAGTCCAAGAGCGACAAGGCAACTTCTTGATGACATCAATTCAAACTAACGGTTACAGAGCTTCACAAAGAAAGCTGTTGTTTCAAATTCTGGTGGCACTAGTCCTTTCAGAACAAGGTATGTTGACACTTTCATCACGTGGAAATTTTTCAAGCCACTCAATATGACCTATGTCAACCATTCCCGATGACAGACCAAATTGAGACACTATCCAAGCTGGTGGTTCCAGGTGGCGGTTTGCACACAAGCATCCTTTCAAGGCCTTAAATACATGGACATCTGCAACACACCACAATCTTGCCAGTGGTTTCATGGGGTTCTGTATGCAGTATTTCAGGGAATCTTTCAGAGCAGTCGAGAACCCCAAGGGGTTTAAAAGCCTTCGATTACCCATATCACAGACTTTTGCCACAACATTAGCACCCACCTCAACAAGTTTTTTAAGAAGTTTCAAGATTACCTTTTTTTTTTTCTTGTACATCGACTGACGGTGGATTGAGGTGGTACGCCAACACCTGTTAGAATTTTCTGTGGCACCCTCTCATCATGAATATGTCCCCTTTCTCGGCCAGATGATGTTCATGACCAGGAAGGGTATCTCTCCCAATAAGCCGCTTGAGGCTGTTGTCGTAATCAAGCCTCTTTTTGATGGCAAATTCGTAGAAAACGAATGTTACATTGCGGTCTCTTTCATCCTGTAGTTCGTAAAATCTCGTTTTCAACGCCCCAAAAACTTCTTCCAATATGCCAGGTGCAAACTTCAGGTTGGTACATTTCTGAAGCAGTCTGACACTTGGGATACGCTGCGAGTCAGACATCATATCCCTAAAAGTTTTGTATCCTGTTGTGCCACAGGAAAATCGAATTTGGAGGCCTTTCCGTATCTCTTAAGGAGTTAACTTGTTTCTTGTTGACTGAATATTTTTCACAGACTTCAGAACAGTAGAAAAGGTATCTTTTGGAGTACCACCTTTCAATTGCTGCTGCAATTGAAACACTTGGTTTTGAAGCGCACAGTTCAGCTGCATTTGGCTCTCAGCAGAAATACTCGTGAACTTGGCACAACCCACTCGGCTGTTGCTTAGAGTAGCTATGCTCGAGTTCTGCACCAACTCGAGGGAGTTTTTCACAGCAACAGTCGAACGTGGAGACACGGAAGGGGACGGCATCGGCCTTCAGTGTGAATGGGTTTTTGAATTGGTCGACGGCAAAGTGTACCTCGGAAAGATAAAAAAAAGAATAGTACTGTAGTGTCTCTGGGTGGTGGGTGAGGGTTAGAGGCGGCGAGTCAGGGGTCAAGGAAGGCAACTGGAGTTGGAAGGGTTTTATTGAGGACTTGGTACACGAGTACTACTGGTCGCGGCCGTAGCTGGCAGAGCTCTCAGGCCCGCGGTCGCCGGGGTGCCGCCATTTATCGGTTCCGCGACAATGGCGCCGGCTTCGGTCGCGCTCGGGTGTTCGGCCGGTTCGGGCCGGCTTCTCGGCTCGTGCGGGGGTGTCGGGCCGGGGGCCCGTCGAGGAGCCAGGAACCCAACACTCCCCCCTCCGTTGGAAGATTAGAGTCCCAGCTCCAGGACGTTCATCCCGTCGTCCGCCTGGTGTCCGGCACAGCCGCCGGCGAGCTCCTGCAACTACTGGGTGATCTCGTCGATGCCGGTGCCAACGCCGAGGGGCGCGGCCTGGGCCGTCGCCGGGTCGTCCGGCACTGTCGGCGTGCCAGTCTCGAGTGCCACAGTCGTCTCTGGAACCGCCGGCGTCGTCTCGGGTGCCGCTGATGTCCTGGGACCCGTCGGCCCCACGATGACCGAACGGACGCGAGGTTCCGGCGTCCGCGGTCGCTGCTGCTGCTGTTGCTGCCCGCGGAACAGGCGCGAGCGGCTCCGTCCACCCGCGTCTTGACGGCTGCTCGGTGTCCGGGGCACCGGCGCTGGGGGCCCGCCCGTGTGGCCCGGATCGTGGTAAATGTGGTGTTCTTTTGGTGTTCTTCCGACTCCAAATTTAAACTAAAAAAAAACCGAAAGAACACCATAAAAGCACACCATAATTATACCAAACGCGTCTGGTGTATTTTTGGTGTAGCTTTGATGTTTTTATGGTCTAAATAGGGCCTTTTTTACACCATAAAAACAACAAATTCACACCAACCTGAGGCAGGCTACGCGCAGCGTTGCCGCACTTCCCTACTCGAGCCTCTAGCCAATCAGCGGTAGGTACGCTTTCCCGCCCAAAATTCAAACGAAGCGCTCTGCCTTGGCCTATTCCTCTATTTCCTCCAACTTTTTGGCTTTCAGTGATACCGGGAGACGTTAAGAGAGAAAAAAACAAGGCACTAGAATTCACATAATTTTTTTATTTTAACAATTTCTACCCAATTGTATTCTACAATGTGATTAAACCACCTGTTCGATGTCATTTCTTAGACACGCCACAAAGCTGAGTAACTGAATAAATTATTTTTTACATTTCTATAAAGTCAACAAAAAAATATATATAACAGGGCTCTGCCCTCTAGTCGCAATTTCAACAAATTCAACATGATTTCAACAAAAAATCCACTTAACTGTTTCATACAAAAATAAACATTTGAGCAATAACAATTTCACTAGAAGTTTTCAAATTGCAGTACTTTCTCTGAAACATCTTGCTGTACATGGGAAAATGACATATCATAGTAGTTGTGTTCTCTGTTCGGGGTGGTGAAAATGTTGTCATTTTTGTCTCTGGTGACAATTATTATGTCTGGGCTGGTGGCAGGACGAATGGAAGAGGAAATGGTGGGAGGGGGAGTGGTAGGCAAAGGAATGGGTGAAGAAGGATTGGATGTTGCAGGAATGGGTGAAGAAGGATAGGATGTTGAAGGAATGGGTGTAGAAGGATTGGATGTCGAATGATTGGATGTTGAAGGATTGGATGTTGAAGGAATGGGCGTTGAAGGATTGGGTGTTGAGGGACTGGATGTCAAAGGATTGGATGTTGAAGGATTAGATGTTAAAGGATTGGATGTAGAAGGATTGGATGTAGAAGGATTGGATGTAATGGGTGAAGAGGGATTGGTGGTAGAGAGATTGGTGGTTGATGGAATGGTTAAGGTAACAGTGCCCCATTTTTTTTTGGCGTTGTTGATTCTAGTCTTCAAAATTTCATTTGGGTCAAACTGGACATCCTCGACATTGCCCCCCTTCTTCTGATAGCAACCTAGAACATACACTAAAAGAAAAAAGGTTAGTTTCATGAATAATGAAAAAATTATTGAAATAAAGTTGAGGTCACTGTTAAGTGAAAAAAGTGACAATTTCTATAAACCGAGAAACCGATGACAGCTGGGACCCTTAACTGTGGCATTAAATTCACCTGATAAGCAGTAAATGTTAACTTCAGAACACATATTTTGCCAGAAATATTTCTAGGGCGTTGGAATTTTACTGAACAGTGTCCTTAAACTTTGTAAAGTTTTTGCCAAAATACTTACAAAGAATAGCATCAACAACTTGAGGGATTTTGACACAGCCCCGCTTTCCTGTAGCACTGATGCCATCTATGAGAAGAATGCGTCGAGGCAGAATTGCTCGCAGCAAAGTCTTGAAAAAGTCTTTTGGACTGGGGTTAAGGGAAAATTTCATCTTGGCTGCTGCCAGCTTGTCATTGCTGCAGTACACATTTTTATCTTTCCACAGCCGGGTCTGGAAAAAATAACAGTAAGCAGCAATCAGCAAACTTTGCCTGTTTATACTTTTGTTCAGTGACTCATGAAACGTGTTCCAGTCAACATACCTTTCCATTCCCAGCATGAAAACAGGGCAGCTTGTTTATTTCAGCCCTCAAAGCATTCAAGTATGCCTCCCTCCTTGGTTTGGGAAGGGATGTCCGTCTTGTCTTTTGCACTGGCTTGAGTGTTCTCAAAGCAGCATCTGAAAAACCCGCAAAATTAGTAACAGACTACTGCTATAGTGCATGTATTTGTCGCACACTTGAGTTATTGCAGTGTAAGGTGTGTTACCTAGGCCTTCATCCAGCAACATTTCCGCTCCCTCCTGTTGGTTCAAGGCTGACGCATTTTTTTGTGCCAGGCGTTCACGTTCTATCTCTTGCTTCCTTGTGCCTACTTTGGGATCTGATGTTTCTACAATGCCATGTTTGTTCACGTTGATTTTAATCAAATCTTTCTTATATCCTAAAACAAAATCACACACAGATGTAACTAAATTAGATGAAAAAATAACACAGATGTAACAAAATTGAATGAAAATAGACAGCACGGGACGATTTAAAGAGGGAACCACTAGAGCAAGGATGAATGTTTCAGAAACTACATACCAGATGCAACAATTTTTCCATGAATGTCATCATAGACATTTCTGGCAACTTCACATCTAAAGACACACTGTTTGGTTTCCTCATTCACTTGGCGAATAAAATCTTTTCTGACAATGTCACACGCTGGGGGATCCTCCGAAAAGATGGCGTGAAAGCCGTGCTGCATAAATCCTGGATACATTGAAAATTAGGAATCGGGGAAACTATAATCTGGAGTTCTGGAACACAAACAACTCAAAAGTCTCTGTCAAATTCAGCTGGCCCGATCAGCTGGGTGACTCAAACAATAATAGACAGTTCGCTAACTAATCACACAAATCTAAAAACAAAAAAAAAACTACTTTCGACTAACTAAGTGGCTTAAATGATGAAAAATTGTTTACATTTCCTTATTTTCTATTTTATTATGGCATAACAAAGCTTGAAGCTCAAAAATTCGAAGTACGAACTATTCGTTCGTATTACTTATGTTGGCAACAGTCGGGGCCTGTGATGAAAACACTCTGCCCGCGCCCCGCCGCCCCGCCGCACCCCTTCGCCTGTCTCTCTCACTCCCTTTGTTGATACTCGCCGCCGGCCGGTTCACGGTCTAAAACACCAAAAAACTCAGAAAATCGAGGGAGAATTATGGACGAGGAAAGCGACGAAGAAAATTTTCCACCACTTCTCACTTCCAGTGAGTTTAAGAAAGTTCTGGATGAGGAATCAGAGGAAGACGGAGGGCCGCTTGAGCTTGAGTAAGTACTCATAACCTCTTGGTTGGGGTTTTATTTGGCTTTTGTTGTGTGCTCGTGTGTGGAACAAGGTTGTATTTGGTGTTTTTATTCCCTTTTTAGACTTTTACCAATGGAACCCTTGGAACTGGACCTATGTCCTAATCTAACCAGTGACATTGATCTTTCGCTTTCTGAAGAACCAAAACCAAGTTCAAGAAAACGTCCCTGCCAAGGTGTGAAGCATCTTTATTAGTAAAAAACATTTTAGTTTTCTAAAACCGTTGACCAACATTTACGAGAGCGAATTGCCTAAGTTACTTTTAAAATTTATCTATTAATGTTTGTGTTAACAGAAAGCTGTCCTGAAGGTGCTCCAGCTACAAGCAGTGATGTAGTTCAGCCTCAGCCAATTCAAGTTGTAAAGGCTACTGAGAATATATCCCATCATCTCCCAGATGCTCTGCCCTTTCTTGATATCAGCTGTTCTTCATCACTCACCACGGAGCTGGCCCAAACTAAGAGGCAACCCTCTCATGAGCATGCTAAAATTCTTGTGCAGGATGAAGAACCATGTGGTGGTATGTAGTATTTAGTCTTTTGTTCTTACTACCTCATTTAAAATGTGTTTTAATTTTTCATTTTTTAAATTTTTTTAGAAGTTTTCCTTGGTACCATGCTGCCAGTTTCCAATATCCAACAATCAAATTTAAGTGATATGGCTCAGGACCTTGAGACCCTAGACAATGAATTGCTGGCCGATGTTGGAGATTTGAACATAAATGGTAATTAATGAGTTATTAGAAATTATTTTTAAACTGTCCATTCTGTACACCCTTCTGTTATTTTTCTCTCTGTTTTGCAGATTTCTTGGATTATGAAAACAACAGGGAAGATGCCGGTCCAGAACCTGAGTTTGAACCTTTCAGGCAGCATCAACTTGAAGAAGAGGAAATGAATGAAGATTCCGACAGTGAGAATATTGAAATGGATTCATCAAAGGAGGTGCCAATATATGAAGGAGCTAGTGTAACTGTCTGGGAGAGTCTGGTGGCCATCCTGACATTCATGCAGTGCGAACATTTGAGTGGAGTTGGCCTTAAAAGACTCCTGTCGCTCATAAATTTGTTTTTGCCACAGCCAAACAATTTTTTTACATCTCACAAGAGATTTTTTAAATTAATTGAAGATTTAGATGAACCCGTCACTTTTCATTACTTTTGCAGTGTCTGTCAGAGAATAGTTAAGTCTCCTAGCGACCTTTGTGATAAATGTACAGATGAAAATAGGTCTGTTAACTTCTTCATGACATTCTCTGTAACTTCACAACTGTCTAAAATGTTCAAAAGACCTGAATTTGTTGAGCAGCTTAAATATAAAAATACAAGGACAAGGAAAAATACAGACTGTATAGAGGATTTGTATGATGCTGAAGTGTACAGAAAAGTCAATGAGTATCTGTCAAAGTATGATGTCACTTTCACTTGGAACGCTGACGGACTTCAAATTTTTAAAAGCAACAATTATTCACTTTGGCCGTTTTTTCTGGTTGTTAATGAGCTACCCCCTGAAAAAAGATTTCTTAGTGAAAATCTTGTGGTTGCTGGTCTTTGGGGTAGCTTGCACAAGCCTCGCTCATACCCCTTCCTGCTTCCTATTTACAAGGAAATGAAATCTTTGATGGATGGTGTTGATGTTGAAGTGTATGGGGAAGACAAGCCTCAAAGAGTACGTGTGAGAATTACATGTGGAACCTGTGACGCTCCTGCGAGAGCTACTTTCATGAATATGAAATTGCACTCTGGATTTTATTCCTGTCCCGTGTGTCTCATCAAAGGGCAATCTCACGACACGGTTGTTTTCCCTTATCAAGAAAATATTCCCCTTAGAAATATGGTTCAATATGAGGAGCACAAAAAAAATGCTGTGGTAAATAAAGTGGTACTTCAGAAAAAGTTAAATCCCAGACTTGAAGACCTTTGTTGTGGGATTAAGGGGCCCACTATTTTATCAAATATGGTTCCTGATTTATTTGAATGTACGGCCATTGATTCGATGCATTGTATTTATTTAGGTGTAATGCGTTCTATGTTGGAGTTGTGGTTTGACAAGGACCATAAGGAGAAAGCATTTTCAGTCCACAGCAAAAGCAAATTAGTATCTCTAAGAATTAAAAACCTTCAACCCCCACATTTTCTTCAGAGGCGTCCTCAAAGTGTGGAAAAATTAATCTATTGGAAAGCAACAGAATTAAGATCTTTTTTATTCAACTTGTCATTAGTTGTTCTTAAAGATGTACTAAAACCTGAGTATTACAATCATTTTGCTCTGTTTGTTGAAGGTATTGGTTTGTTAAACTCAGACAGTATTAGCCAGAATGACATAGATGTTTCATTTAATTTACTTTCTCAATTTGTTAAAGAATTTGCAGCACTGTATGGTGTTAGATATATGACTCATAATTTACACATGCTATTACATTTGCCGAGATGTGTCCAATTGCATGGAGCATTATGGATTTACAGCTGCTTCAAATTTGAAGATATTAATGGAAGACTTACCAAGTTGATCCATGGAACAAAACATGTGTCTCTTCAAATTCACCATAGTATGTCAATTGTAACTGGGCTTCCTCTCATGATAAAGGGTTTAAGAGAAAGTAGAGTTAAAGAGTACTGTACGGACCTTGTTCATAAAAGGCAAAGGTTGAAAGTTTCTAAGAAAGTTAGCAAAGGTCTTCATTGTGTTGGAGATTTTTACAATGTTACTGATAAAAATTCCTGGGTTTTGGGTGTGCTTACTGCAGCCCATATTCTGACATCAAATGTAAAATTATTTTATCGCCTTCGTAAGGACAAAATTCAGATTCATTCTTCCTTCTATTCACGAGGAGAACGTGTGTCCTCTTATGTGCAATACAGAATAGGAGAAACTGTAAAATATGGCAATGTAGAAGTATTTGTAAAAATTGATTGTAATTGTGGTCCCAATTGTACTTGTGGTACTAATTCATTCAGGGCTATTATTAGACCTGTTTCTGTTCAACCATTTAAAGTTGATGAATTAATTATATCTCATCTCTACAATGTTGTTGTACAGGGAAATGTTTATGATGTAATTAATCTGAATGATGTGGAAACAGTTGTATTTAAGCTTGAGTGCGAGGGAAGCACCACCCTGTCTAAACCTTTGAATAAATTTGAATTGGAATGAATTCTAGTGCCTTGTTTTTTTTCACTCTTAACGTCTCCCGGTATCACTGAAAGCCAAAAAGTTGGAGGAAATAGAGGAATAGGCCAAGGCAGAGCGCTTCGTTTGAATTTTGGGCGGGAAAGCGTACCTACCGCTGATTGGCTAGAGGCTCGAGTAGGGAAGTGCGGCAACGCTGCGCGTAGCCTGCCTCAGGTTGGTGTGAATTTGTTGTTTTTATGGTGTAAAAAAGGCCCTATTTAGACCATAAAAACATCAAAGCTACACCAAAAATACACCAGACGCGTTTGGTATAATTATGGTGTGCTTTTATGGTGTTCTTTCGGTTTTTTTTTAGTTTAAATTTGGAGTCGGAAGAACACCAAAAGAACACCACATTTACCACGATCCGGGCCACACGGGCGGTTGCAGGGCCGGGCCGCGCGGTACCTCCGTGCTGCTGCTGATGAAACCGGTGGTGCCGGCGATCGCGGCTCACGCTGGGCTGCCGTTCTCTGGTCGGCGACGTCTAGGACGCCGCGTCCCGGCTCTGCACGGCAGCGCGCTCTCTCTCTAGCGGCCCCCGCGGAGTCTGCGTCGTCCGCGTGGTTACGCCCAGCTGGCGCGCGGTCTGGACTAGGGATTTAAAGACTGGTAAACTTACCGGTAAGAATGGGTAAAATACCGGTAATTTACGGTAAGTTACCCTGCGAAAATCGGTTAATTACGGTATTTTCGACTTAACCTAACCTTTCTGATGTTTTTACAGCAGAAATTTATTAAGAGCGCTCAAAGGCGTGAATATTTGACGATAAAAGTGTCTCAACCACTTTCATATGCCTTTTAAAACACTCCGCTAGTCTTAAATTCCCTTTGAAAACAAATTATTAACAGTTCACGTGCAAAAGTGCACATAAACATTAGGTCGAATTTTACCGTTATTTACCGTAAATGACGGTAAATTACCAATGTTACCGTAATTTACCGTCCAGATTGAAAATTACCGGTAATTTTAAATTCCTAGTCTGGACCGCGGCGTGGGCACGCGACTTCGTCTCCCTGGTCCGCGACTCCCTGCTCTTTCGCTGCCGCAGTCCGGCGAGGGCGTCTCGGAGATCCATTGCTGCGGGTGCCGGCGGCAAGTGGGACAGCCGTGGCTAGGCAACCATGGCAAGGTGGCTAGGCTTTGTCAGCGCCTGGCGTTTCGGCGGGAAAGCGCGGGGATGGCGTGGCGCAGGGCCAGGCGGTCCGCGTGCACGGTCTTGTTCCGCGGTCTGCGCCGGGACGCTGTCTCGAACAGGGGCCGGATCTCCATGGTCACGTCGTTCAGGGCGCGCTCGACGAGGTACGGCCCTTCCCAGGGACACTCCATCTTCGGGTTGCGCCCGACCCGGCGTCGCGGGGCGTACAGCCACACTTCTTGACCTTTGCGGATCGGGTTGAACGTGCCGGCCGCGTCGTAGTGCTCTTTGGCCCGCGCCTGGGCCGTCGTCATGTTGCGCCGAACCTCCTCGTGGATGAAGCGGAGGCGCTCTCGCAGCCACGCCGGGTACAGTGTCGGGTCGTCGTCCTCGTAGCCCGCGTCCGGCGGGGGAGGAAGGTTTAGGTCGGCCGGCAGCATGATGTTGCGCCCGAACATGACTTCTGCTGGGCTGTACTTGGTGGCGCTGTGTGGCATGGCCCGGTAGGACATCATGATGAGCGGCACCACCTCGTCCCAGTCGGTCTGGTCGTCCCGGACCATCCGGGCCAGGTGTCCCGTGATGACCCTCATGAAGCGCTCCACTTTCCCGTTGCTGCTCGGGTGTAGGGCCAGGGACCGGCCCTTCCGGATGCCAAACATGGCCATAACCTCGGCGAACAAGTGCGCTTCGAACTGGCGGCCTTGGTCGGTGTGCACCACCCGAGGCGCGCCGAATCGGGAGAACACCTCGTGGACGAGGGCGCCAGCGACAACATCGGCAGTGATGGTTCGGATGGGCATCACTTCGGGCCACCCGAAGAAACTGTCGATGGCCACCAGGCAGTAGCGGTTGCCGCTCGTCGTCCGTGGTAGGGGCCCCAGGATGTCGACGTACCACTTGGTACGGCACGAGCCGGTGAGGACGCCTCGCAGGGGGGCTCTGGTGCGTCTTGCCAGTCCATTCTTCCGGATGCAGGTCTCGCACGCGTTGATGACGTCTCGCACGTCGTCATACATGCCCGGCCAGTAGAAGCGCTCCCGCAGAGTGCAGAGGGACTTCCGGACGCCGAAGTGGCTGCCGGTGCCCGGGGCGCTGTGGAAGGTCGTCACAGCCTCGCGCACCTTGCACCGCGGCAGGACCAGCTGCCACGTGATTCTGTCGGGTGCCGTGGGATGGCGCCACGCGCGATGCAGCAGTGCGGTCTGGATGGAGAGGCTCTGCCATTGTTGCCAAAGGCAGTGCACCTCCCAGCTGTAGGCCTCAGCTGTTTCTCGGGACGGCCGGTCCGCAAGAATTGGTTTGCGTGTCGAGAACAGGGCAGGCGCTAGCTTCTCGCTCCATCCCGCGCGGGATCCTCGCTCCGTCTTTGTCCGACGCGCTGCCCCCTCCACGTCCATGTGCGAGTGGGGGGAGAGGGCGCGCTGGAGTCGGCCGCCGAGCGGTGCGGCGCATACTGGATGCAGCTGGACGCAACCACCCACAGCGTACCTGATGGTCCAGGGGTAGCGCTGAGAGCCCACAACCTGCTGGCGTCGGATCGAACCCCATCTGAGCAGGAACTTTCTGGTCGCGTTTGACAGTAACTGCCATGTAGTTAATATCTGTTTATCTCCCCAAAATCTGCCGCGAGAAGGGTAAGACCGTCGGGAGTAGGGTGAGACCTGTCGAGAGTAGGGTAAGACCTGTTGGGAGTAGGGTAAGATCTGCCGCGATTAGGGTAAGACCTGTCGCGATTAGGGTAAGACCGTCGGGAGTAGGGTAAGATCTGTCGCGACCCCGTTAGGTTAGGATGGGTTGGAACCAATTAGTTGTAAGAAGGAGCTGGTCACAAACATGTGCAGCTTGGAGCGCGGGGCCTGCGGAGGAGGTGGAGAGGGCGCGTGGACGTGGTGGAGGGGGCAGCGCGTCGGACAAAGACGGAGCGAGGATCCCGCGCGGGGGGGAGCGAGAAGTTAGCGCCTGCCCTGTTCTCGACACGCAAACCAATTCTTGCGGCCGGTCCTGGTTGTGCTCCACGGCGTCCCGGATTGTCTTGATCCCCGGGTCCAGACTCTGTCCCGCTTGGAGCTCCTCGACGGACCAGTCCGGGTTCGGCACCACGGTCGTGCGCCGGGCAGCCGCGCGACGATGCTGGAAGGTGCCTTCCTCTTTCTGCTCCAGGCGCAGGCACTTGGGGCAGGTGTCAGGGCACGGGCGCAAGGCAGGCGTCGGGTACGGGTACCGAGACAGGGCGTCGGCGTGAGTCATCTGCGTGCCCCTGCGGTACTCCAGCACGTAGTTGTAGCTCTCCAGCCGCTCAACCCAGCGCGCAAGCTTGCCGTCGAGGTCCCGGAAATTCTTCAGCCACTGGAGTGCCGCGTGGTCGCTCCGGATGAGAAACTCCGGTGCTCCGCAGAGGTAAAAGTGGAATTTCCTCACACTGTCCACGATGGCCAGGAGCTCGCGCATGGTCACGCACAGCCGACTCTCCGAGGCCGTCAAGGCCCTGCTGTGGTACGCGATCACCCTCTCCTCCCCGTTATGGATTTGCGAGAGGGCGGCCCCCAGGGCGAAGGCGCTGCAGTCGGTGTCCAAGACGAACCGGCCTTCCGTGAGGACGGCAGTGGCCAGGATGGGCGGCGAGGTGAGGGCCTTCTTGAGGGCGACGAAGGCGGCGGCCGTGTCTGGCGTCCACTCGAAGGGCACGTACAGCCGGAGCAGTCGCTGCAGCGGCCGCGCGATCTCCGTGTACCGCGGCACCGTGCCAGTGTTGTGTCTGTGGGTGGTGGGTGAGGGTAAGAGGGGGCGAGTCAGGGGTCAAGGAAGGCAACTGGAGTTGGAAGGGTTTTATTGAGGACTTGGTACACGAGTACTACTGGTCGCGGCCGTGGCTGGCAAAGCTCTTTGGATCGTCGCGATTTTTTTTTCTCAAGTAGTACTCTCTAAAAGATAAAGGTTTCCAAAATTTCAGATCACAAGGTCCTTTTTTGTGGACTTGGTGGGCAATTTTCGTTTTTCTTACTGTTTTTACAGTGAATTTGGGTATTTCTTGCTACGCGGCGACTTTTCGGTCTAGAGTCGTGAAATTTTGTATTCCGCCCTCAAATTGAACGAGAAAAACGATGAGCACAACAGATTTGAGCTGCAACCAAAAGAAAGTCAATTTCAGGTCGAAATTTTAAAAAATTTACTTAAAAAGACCCAAATCGTGGGTATTTGAGGTTTTTTTCTCCCGACTGACACAAAAATTGGTATGCGTATGTAGAAATGTGTGCTGAATCCGAATATAACTGGCGCAGCTTTGCGCGGCTAACCGTTTCAGAGATATGCGGCTTTGAAGTTGGAAAAAGGCTCGGCTCGGCGGCTCGGCTCTCCGAAGCTCTCCCCTGGCTCCGCATGGCCTTCCCTGCCCCCCGCCGACCCCTTACTGCCTTCTTTTCCCTCCCCTTCCGTGCCCCCGCCTCCCTCTGACTGCCTCCCTGCCAGTGGTGCCGTCTAAAATAAATTATAGGTCATACGGTCATACGCTGACCACTTCTTTATTTACAACCATTTTTGGTAAATGTACAGCAAGCCTTGATTTCCTTCTCGCTTTGGTCCTTGGCTACGAAATGCTGTAGAATGGTTAGCATGGCACTTTGTGGCTGGTCCGCCGGGCGTATATCGCCGTTTCAGCGAGGTGATACGCGTATACCTGCGTATGACCTCCAAAAAATTATAGGTTATACGGTACCCTTGATTTCAACCCTAAACGGCACCACTGCTCCCTGCCCCCTCCCCCCCCCACCAGAGATGCAATATCACTGGGTTGTCTGATGCGCCATTCTTTCCTCCAGCACGGATCAGGCTGCTGGGGACGATGTAGGCCACCTAGACGACAGCAGCGTGTTGCGGGACGGGTTTGCGAGTTGGTGGCCTAATTAGAGAGCTGGTACAATTTTTCTAGTAGGGCGGCATGGTTTAGGCTGCGCAGGTGGCTTGTGCAGCAAGCATTATGATGAGTGGGACAGGTTGAAAAGAAAAGGAATACAAGGAAAGAATTCGTTGTCCTCGGACAGTCTAACATCAGACAGGATATGAGGTTGTGGGGCAGTTGCTGATGTCGCAAGGTAATGCAAAGTCTTTGGCCGCAAGGTTTCTGATGTAGATGAGGATCAAGGAGAGGCTTATGTCTCCCTGCTTATGCAAAGGCTTCCAGCCAAAGAGTTAAGAATCATTTTAAAGTAAAATAAATGTCATATCACCAACAAAAAAAATTCTTTCCTTGTATTCCTTTTCTTTTTAACCTGTCCCACTCATCAGTGTGCTTGCTGCACAAGCCACCTGCGCAGCCTAATCTATGCCATATCACTCGAAAAAATTGTATCAGCCTTCTGGGTAGACCACAAACCCGCAAACGCTGATGTCGTAGGATGTCGTCTAAGTGGCCTACCTTGCCCCCATCAGCCTGATCCGTGCTGGGGGAAAGAATGGCGCATCAGACAACCAAGTGATATTGCATTTCTGGTGGGGGCAGGAGGGGGCAGGGAGGCAGTCAAAGGGAGGCGGGGGCACGGAAGGGGAGGGAAAAGAAGGCAGTAAGGGGTCGGCGGGGGGCAGGGAAGGCCATGCGGAGCCAGGGGAGAGCTTCGGAGAGCCGAGCCGAGCCTTTTTCCAACTTCAAAGCCGCATATCTCTGAAACGGTTAGCCGCGCAAAGCTGCGCCAGTTATATTCGGATTCAGCACACATTTCTACATACGCATACCAATTTTTGTGTCAGTCGGGGGAAAAAAACCTCAAATACCCACAATTTGGGTCTTTTTAAGTAAATTTTTTTAAAATTTCGACCTGAAATTGACTTTCTTTTGGTTGCAGCTCAAATCTGTTGTGCTCATCGTTTTTCTCGTTCAATTTGAGGCCAGAATACAAAATTTCACGACTCTAGACCGAAAAGTCGCTGCGTAGCAAGAAATACCCAAATTCACTGTTAAAAGAGTAAGAAAAACGAAAATTGCCCGCCAAGTCCATAAAAAAGGACCTTGGGATCCGAAATTTTGGGAACCTTTATCTTTTATAGAGTACTACTTACGAAAAAAAATCGCGACGATCCAAGAGGGTCGATGTAAGGTCCTGTTTTTCTTAAATAATCCTTCTCTCACTATATTACCTCGCACAGCCTCGCCCCAGGATACGGAGCCCAATCGGGACGCCCTGGCACTTGTAGCCAAATATTTCTCAGACGAACATCTTTAGGGTATTGAACATGGCAAATGTTTTTTTCTTGCCTTTGGAACCATGTCCTGAATTTCGGCACCTCGGTGCCGTGCAGTTTGACGGCATACTGGAAACAAGCAGAGCTTCTTTAGAACAATTTAAATTACAATAAACACTAACCAGATGAAAGAATGTGAACGCACGTGTTCAAAAACAACACTAGAACTGGCTGCAACTACAAACTGGATTGTATTGAAACTGATTGACGCGCGTAGTGTAGCGTCGCGTCACTGAACCGCCATTGCTCTCATACCCTAGTCTCGCACGGGGCAATTTTCCCCCAGTTTACTCCAGCTCTTGAGCGTGCGCATCTCTGACACAGAGGGTCCCTAACATTGGCCCAGAAAGAGAGTGTGTGCACCCTTGGCAGTCTTGCGATGACGCGGACTACAAGCCCGGCGTGTTCCACGTGCTCTCGCCCCGCCATAGAGAGAGAGGGAGAGAGAGAGAGAGAGAGAGAGAGAGAGAGAGAGAGAGAGAGAGAGAGGATGGCCCCATGTACTTTTGAGCACACTCTCGTTTTGATGTCACCGGCGCTGCTCTCGTCGCGCCGTGACGAAAACGCGCGCACCGCACCGGAAACAGCGCCGCCCCGCGCCCGGCCCCGCAACGCCCCGTCCGGCCGGTTTAAAGGTCGCGCAGCCGAGCTGCTGAGCTTAGTGATCATCACGACGTCAAACATGATGTACGCCATGTGTGACCTGCAGCTCATGCATGGAAAGAAAGGAAGCTATGTGGTCAAAGAGTTCGCGATATTCAAGGCTCATGCCACGGGAGAGTTCCTTGCCACCACCACCTTTGACCCGCCTTGCAGTGCCAAAAAGCTGAAAAGAATAGACAGACATACGAATGAGTGGCTGACTATGTAAGCTCTAATGGCCTGGAATGGGCGGAGGGCGAGCGGCCCTACGCAACACTCACAAGGGAACGTTTTCTGGTGATACAGTTAGAATTCGATGGCGCCTTGAAACGTTGTTCCTTGGACTCTTAGACAAGGTTTGGCACCGGTTTTAGCTGCCCGTAGGGAGTTTGAGGCTAATCCGAAGGAAATAAGACCCGAAAAAAGGTGAAAAAGGCAAAAATCACGATTTTGACATAAACGTTGCCAAATGGTCTTAACCATCCACACACACGAAAATTACCAATTTATGAAGAAAAATACCTATTTTAGTGGAAAGTAAAAGGAAACCCTATTTTCAGTACAAAACCGACAACTTGCCATTTTGTAATTCATACAAAAATGACATTTTCTTAACTTTTAACTTAAAATGACATTTTTTGAAATTTTTTACAAAAAAGTCTGATTTTGTCAAAAGTTTAAAAGTTCTTTGTGATTGGACGTCTTAGACCGTTTTGTAATATCTTTGCCAAAATCATGTTTTTTTTACTTTTTTCACCCTTTTTTGGATGTTATTTACCCCGGAACAGCCTCAAATCCCCTACGGGCAGCTAAAACCGGTGCCAAACCTTGTCTAAGGGTCCAAGGAACAACGTTTCAAGGCGCCATCGAATTCTGACTGTATCACCGGAAAACGTTCCCTTGTCAGGAGTACTCTCGAGTACATTGTAAAAAAAAAATCCTTGACAAAGCACCATTATTACGACGATGGAGATGACACACAATAAATCCCATTACGAATTCTGAGATTTCAATGTATGGCAGTTCAGTTTTCGTTCTTAGAATTCATATCCTGTGAGAAAACTTAAATTAATCAGCACTGATTCTTCATGTAAATCACTGCATTACACTGTCTTGACACTACTCCACTTTTTCTCCAGCACACGATACCTTTTTTCACTCTGTTCACACTACCTGAAGGAAGAAAACAAGATTAATACTAGGTGAAGCGTAACTATTCACTTTGTCAAGTGTCTTTCTAGTGAATTTCATCCCAGTTCAAATATGGGGTGCTCCTTGACACCGTTTTATTTCTGTCCACCACGCGTACCGGCGCGAGCGGGGGTCGGCGTGCTGGCTGCCCCCTGTCAGTCCCACGAAGTATATAGTTGCGCGGTGGCAGCTCGATGTGGCATTCTGCGCGTTGACTCTTGACCCGGGCGGGGTCAGCACAGCTCCTACGTTTCCGCTGGAAAGACGTGTGTCATTTTGGCCAAAAAAAGTCTCAGCTTAACAGAACCGACCATAGACGGCCAAAAACCGACAAAACCACAATTTTAGGGTTGTATAAATTGAACCACCACAAGAAAATGAATCAGGACCGCCTTGGACAATTTATGCAAGCATCAAAACGACGCTGCAGGGCTGCCAACATGCGTTTCTGCGATAATCACCATTTAGGTCGTCTTGCGGCCCAACCACTCTTGGTGACTTGCATAAATTGAACCACCTCAAGAAAGTAAATCAGGACCGTCTCTGACAATTTGTGCAAGCCTCAAAACGACGCTACAGGATTGCCAACATGCTTTCCTACGAAAATAGCTATTTTTGTCGGCTTGGAGCTATCTTTATCAGTCTTGGTAACTTGCATAAATTGACGCACCTCTTAGAATAGAATCAGGGCCGGCTCAGACAATTTATGCAAGCTTCAGAACGACGCTGTAGGGCTGCCAACATGCATTTCTACGAAAATCGCTGTTTTGGTCGTCTTGGAGCTGTCTCAAGCACTCAAGGTGACTTGCATTAATTAAAGCATCCCTTAAAATAAAATGAAGACCGCCTCAGAACATTTATGCAAGCATCAAAAGGATACTGCAGAGCTGCCAACATGCATTTGTACGAAAATCGGCCTTTTGGTCACCTTGGAGCTGTCGCAAGTACTCAAAGTGACTTGCATAAATTCTAGGACCACTTGAAAAAGAATTATTACCGCCTTGGACAATTAATGCAAGAATAAGAACGACGCTACAGGGCTGCCAACATGGATTTCTACGAAAATCGCTGTTTTTGTCGTCTTGGAGCTGTCTCAAGCACTCTTGGTGACTTGCATAGATTCTAGGACCCCTTGAAAAAGACTGATTACCGCTTCGGAAAATTCGTGCAAGCATCAGAACAAAGCGGCAGGGCTACCTACATGCTGTTTTGCGAAAATCTTGACGTCACTGTCCTTGCAGCCTCTTAAACCGTTCTTTAAGACTTGCATCAATACCAACAGCCCTAACGGTGACTCCCGCCCCCTTTTGACCATTGATCCAAGCAACGATTGGACGCTGCAGGGCTGCCAAGACGCTATTTTGCAAAAAATATAATTTTGATGACTATAGAGCTTACGAAACCGTTCTTGGAGAGTGGCATAAATACCTACACCGTGCATTAATGTTTAAACAGGATCAGGATGTACGTTTTAGGCCTGCCGGTATTAATGCAAGTCTCCAAAGCCGGTTTCGTAAGCTGTAAAATCATCAAAATTATATTTATCCCATATTTGCGTAAAAACAGCCCTGCAGAGTACTATCGTTGCTTGCACAAATGTTCAAAAGGGATCAGGATTTACGTCTTAGGGCTGCCGGTAAGTATGCAAGTCTGCAAGAACGGTTTAAGAGGAAGCAAGGTGAGTGAGGTCATGCTTTTCGCAAAATCGCACGTTGGCAGCCCTGCAGCGTTCTATTGTTGCTTGCATTAATGTTCAAATGGGATCAGGATTTACGTTTTAGGGCTGCCAGTATGTATGCAAGTCTCCAAGAACGGCTTAACAGGTTACAACGTCAGTGACTTCATGATTTTCGCAAAACAGCATGTTAGCAGCCCTGCAGCGTCGTTTTGATGCTTGCATAAATTGTCCGAGGCGGTCCACTGGTGTATATGCATTCAGGAAGTCACTCAGGAAAATTCACTCAGAAAATTGTCTGAGTGACAAATCCTGATTCATTTTCGCGCACCTCTGAGTGGTTTTTCCTGAGTGATCAAAACCGGAATGGTATTCCCAGAGTGGTTCATTTCTGAGTGGCTTTCTTTGAGTGATGCGTCCCTGAGTGGCGCTTTTCTGGCTGTTTTAAAATGTCAAATATTACTGATACGAAAATGGAAAAAACTGCATCCCGGTGTCGAAATCAAGTCTGATCCAAATCTGCGGTCCATTTTTCGATAGCTTGCCATGGGCTCCCCGAACTTCTGTAAATGTGGCCCGATTTCTTTGAAACAAAAACTGCCCTTGTCAATCGTCGAGAACATGCCGCTGATCAAATTTGAGCCAAAAACTCCTTCAAGTTTCGGTTTTGCGAGCCTCTCGATTTTCTGAATGGCACCGTCCTGAGTGCCCCTGCCTGAGTGTCGATCAGAATTAAGGAATTTTCTGAGTGGCACTCAGATTTCTGAATGGCATTCAGACTTCTGAAAACCACTCAGAAATTTTCTGAGTGGCATTCAGACTTCAGAATACCACTCCGAATTGTCTAATTGCCATTCAGAAATCAGAAAACCACTCAGGGTTTCCTGAATGCCATTCAGAAATTAGGAAAACACTCAGGAAATCCTGAATGCATTTACACCAGTGTCCTTTCTTTCTTATTTAGGGTCCTTGAATTTATGCAAGTCACCAAGACTGCTTGAGACAGCTCCAAGACGACAAAAACAGCGATTTTCGTAGAAATCCATGTTGGCAGCCCTGCAGCGTCGTTCTTATTCTTGCATGAACTGTCCGAGGTGGTAATAATGCTTTTTCAAGCGGTCCTAGAATTTATGCAAGTCACTTAGAGTCCTTGCGACAGCTCCAAGGTGACCAAAAGGCCGATTTTTGTACATATGCATGTTGGCAGCTCTGCAGCATCATTCTGATGCTTGCATAAATGTTCTGAGGCGGCCTTCACTTTATTTTAAGGGATGCTTTAAGTAGTGCAAGTCACCTTGAGTGCTTGAGACAGCTCCAAGACGACCAAAACAGCGATTTTCGTAGAAATGCATGTTGGCAGCCCTGCAGCGTCGTTCTGAAGCTTGCATAAATTGTCTGAGCAGGCCCTGATTTACTTTTTTGGGGTGGTTCAATTTATGCAAGTCACCAAGAGTGGTTGGGACCGCCGCAAGGACCTAAATGGTGATTATCGCAGAAACGCCTGTTGGCAGCCCTGCAGCGTCGTTCTGATTAATTTTC
Source organism: Stenchaetothrips biformis (assembly GCA_030522485.1). Lineage (NCBI taxonomy): Eukaryota > Metazoa > Arthropoda > Insecta > Thysanoptera > Thripidae > Stenchaetothrips > Stenchaetothrips biformis. Next base: position 21,049,130 of record CM060089.1, read on the forward strand.
TTGTGGTGGTTTGATTTATGCAACCCTAAAACAGTGATTTTGTCGGTTTTTGGCCGTCTTTGGTCGGTCCTGTTAAGCTGAGACTTTATTGGCCAAAATGACACACGTCCGAACACGTCGGGAAGTGCTGTTGAACTCAGCGTTTAATCGTGGTCCAAAAACACAGTTTTCTTCACCGTAAAGTGTGAAAACGGGACAACACTGGCGTTATGGTAAGCTCCCACCATGTTCCATCCTCCGCCCGACAAACTGGTGTCGGTCCCGTCGCTCTACGACTACCCTATCAGAAGTTACCCCTTGTTGGGGTGAAAGGGGTGGGTATGAACAGGGGGGTTGAAACTCGCCAAATCGCTTCTCATACGGTCAGTGAAACTGTCCTGCATAAAATTAGTCAAAATTGAATTTTAAAAGCCACCTTGTGACCTTTTTTTTTAAACCTTGTTTGACACCTTTTATGTCGAGGGGGTGGTTTACCCCCTTTGGGGTAGCTTTCAGGTTTGCTATTCGAAGAACGGAGTGATTATAGACACGCCGCGTGTATATAATAAAAAACAAGTTATTTGCACGCCGGAAAAGTTTTTCCAGCGTGTGTAGAATATAAAACTGGTTTATTTCCACGCCGCGTTTTTCCAGCGAGGACCCCTACCCACCAGGTCGGCATGGTGGGTGGGTGGCACCGCACCTACCTGCAAAGTTTTTGTCCCCGGTTCGAATCCCGGCAAGTGCGGCGTGGACATAGTATTTTTTTTTTTTAAATAGGCACGCCGCGTGAAAATAATGAATGCACCAATTATAATCACGCTGCGTGCTCGCAACATGAGTTTTTTTTATGTACACGCCTGAAAGACCTCACCCGTCGTCATGAATCCTTATCACCTTATTTTCTGCCACCTAGGGAAAAAACGCATTATATCCGACAGGTTTTTTTTAACTGCCTCGTTCTTTTTTCGTTCTTTGATCTCGGCTTAAAAGAGTTTGGAACATGAAATGAGCAAAGTTGTGCATCTACATGGGGAAGCACTTCTTTGATTGAGCTAATTTCACTCATATCATGGTAAATTACCACAGTTTGTTTTAAGTATGGCTTCTTCTCCTACAGCATTCCTAAACTGTTTGAGTATTTCTGCATAAGTCTCTACGGTTTCATTCACCAAGAATGAATAAGCAACACACTCAGTGCCGCCAAGGCCATTCATGGCATTAACTAGCAGTAGAGGCATTTTGTTCTTGTTCGTATTGTCAGTTGAGTCTGCTAAAAGGACCTCTGAAAACTTCATCGTGGGAATAAGAAATTTGTGGTTTATCTTCACGCTGCGTGGTAATTGTAGCTTTAAATATTATGTGCACGCCCCAAAGCTTTTCGGGCGTGTACATAAGAATAACTCATGTTGCGAGCACGCGGCGTGATTATAATTGGTAAATTCATTATTTTCACGCGGCGGGCCTATTTTTTTTAAAAAAAAAACAAAACATTATGTCCACGCCGCACTTGCCGGGATTCGAACCGGGGACAAAAACTTTGCAGGTAGGTGCGGTGCCGCCCACCCACCATGCCGACCTGGAGGGGAGGGGTCCTCGCTGGAAACACTTTTTTCCAACCGGCGTGCAAGTAAGAAAACATTGTGTTCGACGCACGCCGCGTGTACTTTTCTACAAGAAATATTAAATGCACGCTGAAAAATATTTGAAGCGTGTCAATAATAAATATGCTTCTAGGGACACACCGCGTGAAAATATAGCTAAAAATTATAATTGGCACGCCGGAAAAGCTTGCCCGGTCGGGTCAAAACGCTTTTCCGGCGCGTTAATAATATTTTTTGAGTTAGAGTTATTGTGATAATGCGGGTTTAAGAGGGAGGTTTCTAGAGAGATGAGTTGGAGGTATGGCTTATAAACACAAGGTTTATTGGGTACACAGAACAGGTTCAGGTAATCAGTGCAAGAGAGAGTTGCGCGAGAGCGGAGGCCCTTGGGACACGGCGGTGTAGGCGAAACGGACAGAGAGAACGATGTGTCGCTGCTGCTGGCTGGACTCGGACTTCGGGATCGGCCCGGCGGGCCGCTCGGGACCCGATCGGCGCGATCGGCTTCGATTGGCGGCCGCGCGTTCGGGACGGCGCGGCGCGGGATGCTTGAAGCGGAGCCGCGGACGGCTGACGCACGGGGTAGCGCAGCCGGCCGTTTGGGCTGGCGGCTGACCCTGAGCGTGGGGTATCGCCACGCGAGTAGTGCGCGTTCTGACTTGGTGCATGGAAAGGGTGGTGGAGGCTTACCAAGCCGTATCACCACATCACCCCTCCCTTCTCCGGGAAAACAGGCGGGTGGGCCTCGGCCTTCCAACTGTCCTCTGGACACGCTGGAGTCACCTGGCTGTCCGTTGGACGCGCCAAAATGATAACGCCTCTGTCGAGACCTGTCAGTGTGACGCGGTCCCATCGAGAGTTCTAAGCCTAGCGTTCGTAGTTAACTGGCAAACGCAGTCACGCTGAGCTTATAGTGAGTAAGCTAGCAGACACAAGTGCAAAGGTCAAGCACTGCTCCCAATATGGGCTAGCCGCAGCTAGGTCCAGAGAAAACTAAAGACCTGTATAGTAAAAGACCCGCAACCGAGGTAGTCAGTTTTGATTGGCCGAGCGAGGTCACGTGCTCACGGGGTCCGCCATTTTGGGGGTGTAGGGTAGGCAACATATAATGAAAAAAAATAACGTAAATATACTAAATAGTTTGATATCCGCAAATTGATATCATATTTCTATCAAAAAACTGAAATCAGAAAGCATAAAATTTGAGAAATAAGTTTCAAAGCTTCTGAAACGAAATGTACATGTCCATGTTTGAAGCTGTATGTTGGCATCATTGAGCGCGAAATGCAAGTCTATGCAGGCACCGGGGCGCGGGGTGTGGGGCAGAGGGAGGGGAAGCGTCGCCATTTTGGGGTGGCGGGCCGAGCCGTGGCGAGCCGAGCCGTGAGTCTGCGGGTCTTTTACTATACAGGTCTTTAGAGAAAACCACCCAAAACTCTGGACGAGCCTCGGAGGCACTAATCAGACTGGAAGCAGACTGGCTGAAGTCCATGAAGTAGTGCTGCAGGCAGTTGATCCATGAAGCGGAAGAAGGGGATAAGTCAACTTATTCCAAAAATGATTTTTTGATGGATAATAATACTTCAAAAAAATTCGAATCTAACTGTTTTTAACTTTTGCCTGAACTCCCCATAGTAAGGGAGCAAATCGACACAGAAAAAGGGGATAATTCCACTTGGCTCCATTTACGATCATCTTGTAGTCCCAAAAAGGAGACAAGTCACGGAAAATCCACATGGCTCCATTTGAAAGTTGGGAAAGGAGATAAGTCAACTTAGGTTGTTATTCATCGGTTGGAAAAAGGAGTTATCTCAAATTAAGTCCAAATGTCAAGTCTCGTTTCAACAAAATTTGACTTGACTCCAAATGTTGTGTTGCAAAAAGAGTCAAGTCGAATTTTTGTGCAGCGTTTCCAGGACACTTGGAATTTCATGTCATAAATGAGAAAAGAACTCTTCTTGGCGAGTTACGAGTGTCAGTAACACATCCAGAGCGATAATACTTATCACAACATTGCAATAAGCGGTGGCTTACTCACAGGTTAGGTTACCATATTTTGGTCCATTGTAGCTGCAAAAAGGGCTGCCCACTGATTTGAGCAGATGAATACAGTCGTTGAGCCTGGCACACCGACTTGAGGGCGATAAAACAGGGTGACATGATGGAAACTTAAGATAAAAACATACGTTTTTCTTAATTTTTGAACAAGCTGTTGAATCCCAAGGCAGCAAGCAGAAAACATTTTCAAATTGTAGCCAGTGTTGACAACCAATTGTACAACATTTACTGATGTGTTGTTATCAACGTGTACATTTTTCTCGGTTTGTTTCGCGCAAATCGTTTATATTTTTTCCACTGTTTTTTTTAAATCCGCAAACGCGACCAGGTTGCATGGGAATGGGCAAGATCACTGACACTCGTAACTCGCCAAGAAGAGTTATTTTCTCATTTATTACATGAAATTCAAAGTGTCCTGGAAACGCTGCAGAAAAATTCGACTTGACTCTTTTTGGAACATGACATTTGGAAACACGTCAACTTGTCTCTAAATTCAATTGGACATTTGGACACAAGTCGAGTTAACCCCTTTTACCAATTTTTTTCCTGACTTGACTCCATATTCCATTCATTTGATGGAACTAAATAGACATGACTCTTTTGTCCACTTATGCGTATAGTGGCAAGTCTCCGAAACCCTAGAAGGAGCGGCCTGACCCCTCCAACTTTTGTCCCATTTTCGAGCTACGCTTTATTGAATTATCACCATTCATGATATCATGTCAATTAGTTTGAATTGGTCCTGCAAACTGTTTTTTGTTTCTCCTGTAAAATGACTAAAAATGACTTATCCCCTTCTTCCGCTTCATGGATCAGTTGATCGTTGCGTAGAACTTGAAGTGGTAGCTTCTCTATGGTGAGCGGGCGAGGGAAGGCTTGAGTCATCGTAGAGCTGCTGGCGTAGAATCTTGAAGGACCAGGGACGATGCTCAGAGCAGATCAGCTGACCTAGAACAGTGCAGACTGGTGAGAGGCTTATGTTGTTACACGATGGTTCACTTTTTGGGGGATCGGCTGGAATCAAGACGGAAAAGCTTTAAGTTTGTCAAAATGAAACTGTGAACTAGTCCAGAGTGAGTCTAAGTCAGACTGGTTACTTAAGGCTCTTTAAATTAGGAAAGCGTTACTCGCTAAACAAGTCTGGGTTTAAATTAAGGGGAGTAAACAACATTGGTTGTTGACAAGTTAACTGCTGGTTAACCAGGCTGTAATTAAGAGGTTAGTGCAAGACAAATTGGAGTTCCAACACTGGAATTAAGTTTGAAATTACTGCAGTGGAACAGAGAGGTTGGACAGAAAACTAAGCTTTTGTTTGGGGTTCTGATGTCCACGCTGATTGGGGTGGGCCAGCAACGGTGTCCATTCTCTCGTAGTTCGAAGTGTAGTCCGTCAGACCTTGGTCGTCCAGCAGGGGCCGTGGGTCGTCGTCCGGGGGCGTGGGTTCGAATCCGGAGTGGAGTGCGTTGTTTTTTCTGCTGCCCTATTTTGACTGTCGACTTTAGGTGAGATGCGGAATAAGGAATATATATGATCTACTCTTTACCGTTTTATTGAAGTTAATGTCTGAGGTTGCTTACAGTGTACTATGAATCACCATGGCTGACCCTCTCTCCTCTCGACGTGCACGTACCTGGGTTCCAACCGCGACTGCCGAACCCAAGCTCCACCGCTGCGCTCCCGGCGCGCGGGGGCTTTCCATGCATAGGGCTCGGTTAGACTCGGTCGGTCCAGCACACTGCGATATCTCGAGGGTCAGACCAGGGGAAGGGACAATAGTTGAAACAGCGGGAATTACAAAAGTGCCGGGGGCACGGCCACCGTGTCTACACGACAGCCCGTCTTCCAAGTTCTCGTACTGGCGAACTGTCGTCCGGGGGCGAAGGTTCGAAACCGAGGCGAGACTGGTTGAGTGCTTTCTCTGAGGACTCGCAGCATCAGCTTGTCGTCTGCGTTGGTTAGAATCCTGTCGAGGCGCGTTGATTCTTCTAGTGGAATCGCTGTCGAAAGACTCGCGATGTTACACTGTCAGAAATTTTGTTGTTAATTAACAACAAATCTATTGCTTATTTTTTTTCTGACAACAGTTCTTTTTAAACGACAGCAGTCGTTCACGAACAGAGAATGTTGTTGATAAATGACAGTTGGGTCATTCTAAAACAACTTACTTGTTGGAAGACAACTTTTCCGTCGTTTCAGTTTTAAACAAAGATGTTGTAGGAAAACGACCATGTTGTTGACAGTTTTGTTGTTTTCGAACAATCGTTTCTGACAGTGTAGCTTGTCGTCTGCTTGTTTGTTGACAGCGCGGCCGTCTTGCGAATAGGGAGGCTGCATTCTAATCGTGCGCTCCGCGCGGCGAGGTTGGCAGCTCCGGTGGCTCGGCCTGTCATTGGCTGACGCGGCGCGAGTGCAGATAGTGATCTTGGTAGGGCGAATAAGCCCACGTGGGTGTAAACAGTTCTGCTTGTTTGGTTAGAGCTTCTAATTTTGAGTTTTTTCGAAGTGAATTCAAGCGTCGCGCGACCTGGCTGTGCGCCGCGGTGCATGCGTTCCACTTGTGCTTCTCAAAAACATTTACAAGCAGTACAATTACTGTTACCCTCTCCTCCCTTTCTTCTTCCAATTCAAGCATTGGTGATCTTGAAGGGTTGTGATGTTTTGAAGTTGATCCGATTTCCATTGCACTATTAGTTACCAAGCAGTTGTGCAAATTACTTGCAGTTGTGGGCTCAAAAGGCGAAGGCCTTTCTGTGTCAGTTTGACGCCAGACTTTAGTGAGTGAGAGTTTGAATTTCTGTTCTGTGTCTTGAAGACTCCAGAGAAATTTTTAACTGTGTTGACTCCACCATTGTGGTGTGTCATAATCAGCTGAAGGGTTGAGAGACTTCTTGTTGTGTTCCGTGTCAGTATGACTCCGGAAGAACTTTCAAACTGTGCTGACTCCACCGTCTGTCAGAGGTGTGTCACGTATTCATCAGTTTCAAGAGAAAGTTGTGCTGAACAAGAACCAGGAACTGAAATTCTTCCCAAAGCTCAAAGTCTCACGTGCCAAAGTAGTTCAAGTATGAATGTTGTGCTGATTTTAAAGTTAAAAGCAACTCGGCCAAGCAAACAAATTATTGCGTGTAGATGCAGGCACAATCAGATTCAATTCATTTCAATTCAAGTGAAGCAGCTATGCAAGCTGAGCGAGGCGAGGAACACAGGATTACTCGAGCGAAAAGCAAGGTAAGATTGATACATGTATTACAAAAATAAAATTAAATTGTGATATACAAAAATGGTACAAGTAGTAGTGACGAAACAGCTTAACAAAAAGGTTTTGCCCGCCCGTGGCGTAGCTGGTGGTTACAGAGAAGAAAAATAAAAATGAGTCCAATTGCGAGTCCATAGGCGAAGCTTAGCCAGGTTGCCCGTCTTGAGGCGAAGCTGGGCTATCGTTGCCCGCCTCAAGACGAAGCGCTCAGTTACTACTGGAGAGCAGGGCAATAGGCGATGGAATGGCGGCGGTAACACCTTGCGCAGAATACCCTGGGTGCGCCTGTTCTTTGTTTCCTGTTGATGATTTTCACCTGTAGGGGTGGGAGAGCGACGGGCACTGCCATCCACTGGAAGTGCGCCGCTGGACTGCCTTCCAACGGTCAAGGCAATATCTGTTTTATGGGCGAACTTAAAGTAAGACGACACAGCCGCACTCGTCCGTCGGGCCGACGAGGAATCGATTCTGCTCGACATTGAAAGGTGATTTTTACAAATATTTTTGCTGAGTTGTAGTGTATTTACCCTACCTTGTTCCCTTTTCCTTTGAATAGAAGACAAAGTCCCTTTCCTGTAGACTTTTCTTGTCACTTTGAGGCCCAGTGCGCTTAAGATTACCTACAACCACTGTTTGTGTGACGTTTGAAGACGAAACTCCCCTCAAACTGGATCTTTCCTTATGGTCTTTAAGACAGCATGTGCTTAATCTCAATGCAACCACAGTTTGTGTGACGTTTGGAAATCAAAATCCACACAATCTGGTTTTTTTTTTTTTTGTAGGTACGCTCCGTACTTTGAAGACTCTACGAGAAGAGAGCAGATGCTCGATGACATAGACCAGCTTCTGGAAGAGACGAAGCATCCAAAGAAGTGGCTGTTGGGGGACAACGGTCGATTCGACCCCGAGGTCTCACGAAAGTACAACAACGTTTCCCAGTACGTTGCGTACACCTTGATTTTCTCAACGCAAGAAAGGGGTGGTGTCCCAACTACTATGACCATGAACGAGGTGTCCAAAGGAAAGAAGATTGGAGGAAGAGTCGTGATCCTCGTGAACACACACAAGATGGGCGTAAAAGAGGAACCCCTTCAGGGGCGGCTCTGGGATTTTGCGACGGGGAGGGGGGGGGGGGGGGGGCATCAGGCCATAAAAGTGAAAAAATTCTCTTTTCCTTTTTTAATTATTATAGCAAAATTTAAAAAAATTGTATTGAATTTGGCATAACAGCATTTATTGCAACAATTTCTACTAGTGCCCTTATTCTCATAGAGGATTAAATATTACAAATTAGCATTCATCATAGCAATAACTTTCACTAGTACATTGTTTTAGAGAATCGACACTCACAAAACAAATTCTTTTCGACGGTTGAAACTGAACTACTCTGCCGAAAAACTGAATCCACCACCGAGGGCCAGTGGCAGAGCCCTTCGGGCGTCGGATCTGACGGGAGGGCCCATGCCCCCCCCCCCCCCCTTGAGCCGCCACTGGACTTCTTCACGTCGGACTTACAGATAGAGACTTTGCCCTCCTGGGAGAATTTGTCAAACTTAGGAAAAAAATGAACGCTATGCCAGGCTTTGAGAAGGTGGATCAAGTGGTCATCGACTTGAGCGGGAGGCCCAAAGCGAAGCTGTACACCAACATACAGAAGTGGGCGAAGGAGCAGGAGGCTATTTCTGGAGCCAACATTCTCGAGCCGATCAGTGCGAAGAACGCTGGCTTCATCATCTAAGGACTTCCACAGCAAAGAAGACAATGAAAAGCTGGCGCTGGTCCAGAACCACCGGCCCACCACTGCTGACAATTCCTATGTGGTTCGCTCTAAGAGAGCCGCGGCAAAGAATGCTGAAGTGGGCGCGAGCGTTCTGGCCGGGAAGATCTTCGTGTCAAGAGCCATCAGGAGTTGTCTGGACCAGCGCTGGTTCACGGTGGACTATAAAAGCAGCTTTCCATCCCGCAAATCGGCCCAGGAAATAATTAAGGCACAATGTATAGATTCTCCCTATATTCAAGATTTCAAGTTGACCAAGAAATGGTACCTCGAATTACGGGGCAGCCATAACGAGGCTCTTCAAGAAAAACTAAAATCAGCTATTGTTAGGAAAGTAGAAGCAAAGAAGACTGATGCTGATATCATGCGCATGCTTGCAAATACCAAGTTTGACAATAACGAGGACATCAGAAGGTTTATCAAGGAACTGTTCAAGCCGAAGAAGTAACTTCATAATTGTCCTACTTGACTTTTGTGACCTGTTTTGTTTTTTTTGTGTTTTTTTTTTTTTTTTTTTTGTAATTGATGTTTACTCTTTGTAAACATGAACTGTGGCTATTGTAATTAGGTTCTGGGTGGTAAATCAAAAATGACCAAATGTATATTTAAGCAGAAATAATCAACCGATTTATTCTCTGAGGTTTTAACACATTAAAGTAGAACTCAACTAGACAGACAGACTCATCTCACTCCGCGCACTCGTATCACACAGACACCGTAGACCTCCGCGCATACAAAATAGTTCGTAGAGATATGAGAAGTTGAATAGTCATATGAATATGAATGTATGAGAAATTGGGTCATTACAATACCCCTCCTCAATTTCGCAATACATAAACAAAAAAAAATTTAAAAAAAACACACACATAAACAACAAAAACGAAGTAACATGAAATGCAAGAATATATATCTCATGTAAAATAATAATAATGATGGAAACATGATTAATGAATCAGCATAGTAAAATAAGTAAAATAACATAGGATAAATTGCTTATGACAAACTAATACAGAGTAAGTCTAATTAAGCTGAAAAACAAATAGTTATTATAGAATAGGAACACTTTAGTAGGAACATATTATTTAGTTCAGTCATCTCTTTTCAGGTCACACATTCCCAAGGTTTGTCTATGATATTTAAATACATCATAAGCCAACCCTTTGGTAAACACATCAGCCTTTTGTTCTCCAGTAGGAACATATTGAACAGAGATCACATCCTTATGATATAAATCCTTAATGAAATTATATTTAATATCTATATGTTTAAGTCTCTTCACATTCCAGTTATTCAGTGCATGAATGCATGACTGATTGTCTTCAAAGACAGGCATACTTTTGTCCACTTGTACACCTAATTCATTTAACAATTGTCTTAACCACAAAAGTTCAGATGTAGCAGTTGCAAGTGCAACAAATTCTGCTTCTGTTGAAGAGAGTGCAACACATGTTTGTTTCCTGGTCCCCCATAATACAGGATCCCCAAACATTTCTATGACAAAACCTGAAACTGACTTCCTTCCTGGATCATTAGCGAAGTCTGCATCTACATATAAACTTAGAGGTACATCAGAATTTGCTTTAAACCACAATCCCCAAGATTTAGTACCTTGAATATATCTCAACACTCGCTTCAGACCTTTCCATTGAGTTTGTGTAGCATTTTCCTGAAATTGACTAAAGAAGTTTACCGACATACAAATATCTGGTCTTGTTGCCATACATCCATACATCAGGCTACCAATCAATTCCCTGTATGGCTTTTCTCCAATAATTTTAGGAGTACTAGTCACATCATAACTTGGCTTTATCTCCAAAGGAGTCTTTACTGCTGCACTAGAATCCATTTTAAATTTTTCCAATACTTTTTGCAGGTAAGCTTCTTGACTCAAATACAATCCATGCTCATTCCTTGTTATTTTCACTCCAAGAAAATATGATGCCTCTCCTAGATTCCTCATCTTAAATTTATTCATCAATTCTGTTTGAAATTTCATTAATAGTTCAATCAAATTACTGGCAATAAGAATGTCATCAACATATAGTAGCAAATAAACTACTCCATCCTTTTCTTTCTTTATGTACAAGCATTTATCTGCCAAGCACTGAGAAAAGCCCATGGATTTTACTGTATCATCAAACTTTCTGTTCCATTCTAATGGAGCTTGCTTAAGACCATACAAGGACTTTTTGAGTTTACATACTGTATTTATAGGAACTTGAAGACCTTCAGGTGGATACATAAATATTTCCTCCTTTAGGTCACCATTCAAGAATGCATTTTTAACATCCAATTGATTGACAAATAAATTCTCTTTGTTTACCAAACATAAGAATGCCCTCAATGTTACAAGCTTTGCTACAGGTGCATAAGTCTCACTATAATCCACTCCTTGTTTTTGAGAACACCCTTTTACTACTAGTCTTGCCTTGTACCTGTCAACTCTTCCTTCACCATTGTACTTTAAGGCAAACACCCACTTACATTTAATTGGAGATTTATGATCAGGCATTGAAACTAAATCCCATGTTTCATTTTCTCCCAACGCTTGCAATTCTTCTTTGATTGCTGCCAACCACATGTCTTTATCAGGTCTATGCATCACATCTTCAAAACACAAAGGAACATCATTACAGTGGTCCATTGCACTTACTGAAACTTCTGTCTTCAACAACTCCCTATAATCTAATTCATTAGTACCAGACTTAATTGAAACACCATTAACATAGTTAGCAACAGTAACAAGTGTAGCATAATCTTGTAAATATGCAGGTTTTATTCTAATTCTAGTGCTCCTCCTAAGTTTACAACCACTCTCATCTTCATCAAATTCTTCAATTTGTGGAACATCAACATTCAGATTTTCAGAACTTTCACACATATTCTTCTCCTGGACATAATCTTTGTCATTGAAATCCACTGCAATTGGTTCAAGTTTCTCCTCATCATCTTCAAATACTATTGGATCATACACATCTGTTGGACTGAATTTTGTTCTTGTTTCATCAAATACAACATCTCTTGCTACAATTATTTTCTGTTCTTCAATAGACCATACACGATATCCGTTGTCACAATATCCTAACAGAATACACTTCTTACTTCTCGAATCAAATTTCCCTTTCAACTGTTCTTTTGGTTTTTTAACAAACACAATACACCCAAATATTCTCAATTTAGAAAGATCTTGCTTGCTGTTGAACCACAGTTCTGCTGGCACCTTATTCACATCAATCGCTCGAGTTGGACACCTGTTCAACAAATAAACAGCAGTCAATGTAGCTTCGATCCAAAACCTTTTGCTCAGACTACTACCCAATAACAAACAACGAGCCTTTTCCAAAAGACTTCTATTATATCTTTCTGCTACTCCATTATTTTCTGGCGTTCCTGGAATAGTAAGTTCAAACTCTATTCCTTTTTCAACACACAGTTCTTTCATAGCATTAGAAACAAATTCTGTCCCATCATCACATCTCAGATTGCATATCTTACGTGGAAACCGATTAGTAACTCTAGCCTCATATTCTCTGAAATATTTAATCACTTGAGCTTTTCTAACTAAACCATAAACGACAGCAAAATGAGTGTAGTCATCTATGAATGTTAAAATATATTTTACTCCTCTCATGCCAGTAGGTGATATTGGACCACACAGATCAGTATGTACTCTTTCAAGAGGTCTTGTAGCTTTAACCCTACTTCCACCAAATGGACGTTTTGCTTGTTTCCCTTGCACACATACATCACAAACACTACTCTTTTCACACTCCAATTTTCCAATTCCTTCAACCATACTGCTCAGTTGTAACAATCTCTGATTACCAATATGTCCTAGTCTTTTGTGCCAGATATTTAATTTTTCAGAATCACCTGTCAACATTGAAACATCTGAATATTTAATATTTAACCACAAGATATACAAATTATATTCTCGTTGACCAAGTGCAACTATAACTTGACCATATTGTACATAACCTTTCCCTTCCCAAAAAGTTATTCGATAACCTTGTTTCTCAAGAGAAGAAATTGAAATTAAGTTGTGAGATAAATTTTCTACTATCAATACTTCTATTTTCAAATTTCTGACTTCACCATTGACTTCTGACTGGCATTCAATACTTCCTTTAAAACATGCCTGCAATTTAGTGTCACTCTTAGCTACTTGAATGTGAACTGGTTTAAGCAACCTTTTCTTGTTCAGTACGGGTACATCGGTTTTAACCAGATGTTTTGATGCTCCAGAATCCATAATAAACATTACAGCAGACCCCTCCTGAACCTGTCCAAACAATACATTTTTCTCATAAATCGGACTTTCAACAGTAATAGTTTCAGTTACCTCAGTTACAAGACTGTAGACTACAGCTGACTCGTCAAAATCATCTTCACCAGCTTCTGTGAAATTTGCAGCCCTCTTGCCACAGTTATTACAATTATTAGGAAAATAGGGAGCTTGTTTTGTCCCTCTTGCAGTAAATGCAACACCTGGCAATTTGTTTGAATTTCCAGATACATTTCCAGATGCTTTCTTCCCTCCATCTGTACGAATTAAATCAAATTCTTCCACTCTCAATCTCACCATGTCCAATTTCAATTGACTGTGATCCAATGCTTGCAAGGAGTTCACCACAGGTTCAAACTCTGCTGGAAGTGACCACAAAAATTGCAAAACAATTCCAATTTCATCCATGTTATTTCCACATAACTTCAACTCCCTGACCAACTTGTCAAATCTGACAGAATATTCCACAAGTGTTTCTTCTTTTGGCTTATACTTCAATTGATGGAACTGTTTAGACTTAACAATTCTTGAACTGACTTGCGTTTTAGAAAACCTGTCATTTATCACCTGCCACACTTCAAATGCTGATTTCTTTTCTTTCACAACTTCCAGCACTTCATCTCCCAATCTTTCAATAATATTATTTTTGCACTTTTTATCCTTTTTAATCAGTTCAACCAACAGCTCTTCTTTTCTCTTTCGAGCATTCCCACCATCTGTAGGTAAAATGTCAAACTGCCTTGATAATTCTTTAAAATCCTTCTCCACCAATTCCAGCAAATCTTCCTTATCCAAATAGATTTCCATTCGAAACTTCCAATCATTGAAATTTCTTCCATCAAACAGTGAAATCTTTGTCTTTTCATCAGACATTTTTAATCAATCTAAACCAAGATTAAAAAAAAACAGTTATATTAAAATTTGAATATGTACTGTTATCAAAAACGAAAAAACTAAGTGCATAGCATATTTAAACAAGTATTTCTTATAATTCTTATCCAAGGAATTATGACCACACTCACCAGTTAAACTGGTATTACAGCGAATTATGTCCACCCCTATAACCTCTGGAATTATGGCCACACCCACCAGACAAAGCAATCTGGTGTTATAGTGAATTACGCCCACCAGATCAACAAACTGGGACAATCTTTGGTATTACAGCCACATCCACTAGATATTTCTAGTATTACAATGTATTACGCTCACCAAAATCATCCTTTATACTCTTTATGGAATTACGAGCCACATCCACCAGAGACTGGTATTATAATGAATTATGCCCACCATACTTTACTCACATACTTATTAATATTCTTATTTATTCTTAAATTTTTTTTTTCATTCAGTACACACTCCATAAATTATAAGAAATACTTTTATATCAGGATTTCCTTTGTTCTGTCATATGAAACAAAGGATGGGAGGGAAGACCCAAAATGCACAAGCTGCACCAGCTCATTTTGCATTTCATGTTTTTAAAGACAATACTTACTTCTAACACACACCTCCAATGTCAGAGTTACCTGGGCCCATAACCTATTGTAATTAGGTTCTGGGTGGTAAATCAAAAATGACCAAATGTATATTTAAGCAGAAATAATCAACCGATTTATTCTCTGAGGTTTTAACACATTAAAGTAGAACTCAACTAGACAGACAGACTCATCTCACTCCGCGCACTCGTATCACACAGACACCGTAGACCTCCGCGCATTCAAAATAGTTCGTAGAGATATGAGAAGTTGAATAGTCATATGAATATGAATGTATGAGAAATTGGGTCATTACAATAGTGGCTGTGAGATTTTATTTTATTTTCAGTTGTACTCTTACTGTTTGTTGCTATGTTAGTCAGAAGCGACCTGTGATTCTCTTGAACATTATGCTCAAAGGTTTATTTTTGTATAAAACAAATGTAAATATTGTACAAATACAGCCCAAATCCATAAGTAAATTTAAATCCTTATTATCCTTTAAATAATCCTTGCACTTCGAGCTTTTTTCCGACTCTACTTACACAATACACTGTTCGAGAGGAGTTTGATTCCCAAACGTCACACAAATCTTGGATTAAGCAGGATTAAGCACACTTTTCGTTAAGACCCAATGAGAACGATTTGAGGGGATTTTGATTCCAGACGTCACACAAACTGAAGGTTTGGCAAGATCAAGCGCTATTTAAAAAAAAAAAATAAGGCAAATTCAGCAACCACATTTCTTTAAGCGCACTTTATTTACCTTTTTTTTTTTGCTTTTCATTCCAGTGTACATTCCCCAAGTTGCGGGTATGTTCCACAGTCAGTGGGCCTGCCAATGCATTTTCGCAGGGTTCACGCCCGGTTCCTGACGCAAAGAGGACTGACCTCGCAGGGGCTAGCCAAGGAGCTCGGGGGGATGCTGTGGGTGTCCGAAAGATAACTTGAGAACCACTTTAGCAACTCTTTTCTTTTGCGGCAAACGCTCCTAAGGGAGTTTGAGCTATTGGGCCTCACTGTGCTGCAAGGCTTAAACCTGCCGCGGGTCAAGAAAAGGAAAATTGAGAAGGCAGTGAGGCTGAAGAGAAAAGGCCAAAATTTGGAGCCTTTACAGCTGGTGGAAGCAGCACCCTTTCCTCCAGAGCCAACGACACCGGAAATACCACAAGTGCGTTCGCCTATCCACTTCACGCCGCTGCGCACCCCTTCTCGGCAACACGATGAGAGCAGCGACTGCTCCGAGTTCACTCCGCCAGACCAGACAGGATTCCAGCAGTTCGGCATGCTGCAGAGACACCCAAGCCGCAGCCGGCCCCCAATGAGAAGGCAGATTTGGCCCAAAAAGTTAAGGGCGAAAAGCAGTCACCCGTGGAAGTAGACTGTGAGGTCCTGCAGGACCTCAACATCTCGCCTTCCATGTATAACCAGCTCAGAAGAATATTTGGCGAGCTGGTCCAAATCTGCCGGCTCACTGAAACTCAAAAGGTGAGACATAGGACCAATTTTTGGCAATACAAAAAGTATGACCGAAAAAAGGTCATACACGAATGTATGACCGAAGAAACGGTCATACACAAATGTATGACCGAAAAAAAGGTCAGACATTAGCGAGGCTGGCCCTCGTTGAGCTTGGGGATATATCAACCTTCATCGGTGACACAAAAAAGTATCACCCGTTTTCGGTGATACATTTGTGTATGACCTTTACAACGGTGATACATTTGTGTATGACCTTTACAACGGTCATACATTTGTGTATGACCTTCACAACGGTCATACATTTGTGTATGACCCTTCTTTCGGCCTAACATTTTAGTATCACCCCTTTAAGGGTCAGAATTATGACCTTTCGATTTTCAGTGCTCGGAGAGCCAGAGCTCTGGCCGCTCTCAGACACTGCTGCTCTGCAGGCTCGGCAGGCTCGGCAGGCTCGGCAGGTGTGTACCTTCAAGGTACACACCTCTTTGCCGCATGCATGCAGCAAGCTAAGTGTATGCCTTGTGGGTGACTCCATGTAGCGCAAGTTTGACTCACGCTCAAGTTTGTGAATTAATTCGCTGCCGGACGTGTGTGTGTGTGTGTGTGTGTGTGTGTGTTAAGTATACACTTGAGTGTTCTGTGTATGTGTGCGCGCTATGTGAGTGTGCTTAGTACACAGTTAAGTTTCTAATACCGGCAAACTCTAGGCTTGGAATCCAAGGGATGCTTTGGCTCCATTTCTAAGGGGTTTTCAGGAATTTTCAACTTTTGAAGTTAACGAAACGGGCAGTGTGAGACAAAAACGGAAACTCAACCTCTCTGGGAAATAAAGGCATGACATCCTTGGAGTCCAAGGAGGAGAGTTAAGTCAAAGTAAAAACAAAAGGCATTCCGTGCCATGAAGCGGAGGTCTTGTGTCGTCCTTTATAACAATTTTGGCTGAAGCTACCAAACCAATAAAAGTTGGAGGTTGCGTTAATACTAAATGTTAGGTGGAGGCACGATAAAATTTTGCTGAAACCATTTGTGAAAGGCAAATCCTTCTTTCATTGCAGGAATCGGGGAAGCGTGTTTGTGCCACGTGGGATCATCGACGCTCAAGATCATCGACGCCCGGCAGCAGCTGCAGTTCTCCCAGACATTCTTTTATATTTTCAGGTGCGTTTCGTTTGAAACTGCTAAGGCTACTTACCAACCCTTTTTTTAATATGTTTATGTGTCTCAAACCGCACTGAACTGCCCATTTAACGAACCACGGGTTTCACAATCAAACGATAAAAACCTTTAAAATTCCTGTTCAAAATTCAAGATGTTCGCAAGTCATTTTTTGTCACTTAACCCGTTCTAAGGTGTCAAATTTACATTTTTGCTCAGTCGCTTCCCCCTCGCCTGGCAGTTAGTAGGGTCAGGGTCTAACTACTTTAAGAGCTGATGGTTTTCCTTCTTATATTTTCAGGGGGAGGGAGATATTCAACTTTGCCTACCGGACCATCAAGACAGCGGCTCATCTCGCACGCAGGCCATTGAACTGAACACCTTCAGGAGCAAAATATTTATGGCTGACCTGAGTTTGTGGGAGTGACTGATTTATTGATAGCTTTCTGTCCCACCGTGGAAGTGATACATTGTGGCCTCCCTCGGGGAAGTTCCGGTGTCACAATTAACCACAAAATGTCATTGATATTTTTCCGTGGCGTTTTTGTTAGTCTCAACTAATTCAGTTTTTAAGTCCCTTCGATGGTGACATAATTTGTTTCTGCCTGGCGACACAATTGCAAATTTCACTCTTAACGGACAATATGTGTCGTGAGGTAAAATCAATTTTGAACTGCCGTTGAAGCATCAGCAGCTTAAATCTGTATCGTTGGAAGGACGAAATTGTGATACCGAAACACGCGAAGTTTATTGGCCCAAGCGCATTTGCAATGTGGCTCACAGTTGACGGAGGTTCAGAAAGAAAATCAAGAGAAACAAAAGCTGGTCTTGACTAGGATTATGGCTCTTCTGAAGCTGCAGAACAGCGACGCTGATGCTAATTCCCAGGATTTTTGCATACTTTGTTCTTCTTGATTCCTTCTCAACTTCCGCTCAAGCTTTTCTCCGATGTACCCATTGTCAGTCACCAGCAGGATGGTATTGAGGCTAGATATCAATTTTCGCCTCGTCCCTTATTTACATTATGGGTAGAGAATGGAGGACGGGTATATGGTCGCATTTATGCTTTATGAACGACTTCAAACTGAAATAAGAAGAAGAAAAGAAGAAGGGTCTCTATGAATCTGTCGGCCACCAGGGCCAGTCAGACTTAGTAGTGCTTGTTCGTGTATAAAATACAAGAGTATTTCATTGTATTTTTCCTTCTTTAGATAATATGTCCGAGTCCTCAGTTCTGGGATGTGTTGAAGAAACTCATGATAATACGACAATCCCTTCGTTTCCGAAAAGTGACACTGATACTGTGAATGGATCAAACATGGATGCTTCTGAACTGGAAAGCAACACAGTGCTGAAAGGTAATAATTTGTCAAATGCTAATGAACCAAATTTGTACAAGTTAGAAGTGAAAACGTCTGAAGAGCTAAGAGTCATTGTTTGTTGCTTTTTTTTTTAGACAAGGTACACAATAATCTTCACATCCAACATATTCAGCCTTATGCCCTAAAAGTATTAAAAAAAAAAATTTTGTTTCTCAGGCACTACCCTTAGTTTGTCACTCAATTACTCTGATGCACTAGCTCCGACTTCCAAATGTAATTCATTAGCTGAGAAACTTTCTCCAGATTTTGATGATCATTCTGATCCTTCGAAAGAAGATTGGGATAAACATTCTGATGATGTTCAGTATAAGAGTGGTGACGAGACTCTAAAGATCACTTCAACGTCCAACAATAAAATACTTGAAGACCCTAAGCTGTTGGAGGTTTTTGCTAAGAGCTCAGAAGCACAGGAGCTGGAACCACATGCAGGTAATTAACATTTAAATATTATGTCTGCCCCTAATTTGAACCTTGACACTAATGTCTTTAGTTAAGAGTTACCTTCAGTTTTCATTATCTATTGTCCACACTTTTTTTGAATTCTTAAATTTTTGTTTTCTGAGTTTGGATTGTTCCTTTGGTTCGATTGAACACTCTGTCTCGTCGCTTGTTACACAGGCAGCAGAACATTTTAGTCCTGATGTGACTGCAACCAAAAACCTTGGATCAGCTTATCAAACAAGTAAGGCCTTTGCCAAGAATAAATTAAGAGTTCTTTATTTCATTTTTATGCCGTAATATGTGCTCACATCCAACATATTCAGCCTTATGCCCTGAAAAGTATTAAAAAAAAAATTTTGTTTCTCAGGCACTACCCTTAGTTTGTCACTCAATTACTCTGATGCACTAGCTCCGACTGCCAAATGCAATTCATTAGCTGAGAAACTTTCTCCGGATTTTGATGATCATTCTGATCCTTCGAAAGAAGATTTGGATAAACATTCTGATGATGTTCAGTGTAGGAGTGGTGACGAGACTCTAAAAATCACTTCAACTTACAACAATAAAATACTTGCAGACCCTAAGCTGTTGGAGGTTTTTGCTAAGACCTCAGAAGCACAGGAGCTGGAACCACATGCAGGTAATTAACATTTAAATATTATGTCTGCCCCTAATTTGAACCTTGACACTAATGTCTTTAGTTAAGAGTTACCTTCAGTTTTCATTATCTATTGTCCACACTTTTTTTGAATTCTTTAATTTTTGTTTTCTGAGTTTGGATTGTTCCTTTGGTTCGATTGAACACTCTGTCTCGTCGCTTGTTACACAGGCAGCAGAACATTTTAGTCCTGATGTGACTGCAACCAAAAACCTTGGATCAGCTTATCAAACAAGTAAGGCCTTTGCCAAGAATAAATTAAGAGTTCTTTATTTCATTTTTATGCCGTAATATGTGCTCACATCCAACATATTCAGCCTTATGCCCTAAAAAGTATTAAAAAAAAAATTTTGTTTCTCAGGCACTACCCTTAGTTTGTCACTCAATTACTCTGATGCACTAGCTCCGACTGCCAAATGTAATTCATTAGCTGAGAAACTTTCTCCGGATTTTGATGATCATTCTGATCCTTCGAAAGAAGATCGGGATAAACATTCTGATGATGTTCAGTGTAGGAGTGGTGACGAGACTCTAAAAATCACTTCAACTTACAACAATAAAATACTTGCAGACCCTAAGCTGTTGGAGGTTTTTGCTAAGACCTCAGAAGCACAGGAGCTGGAACCACATGCAGGTAATTAACATTTAAATATTATGTCTGCCCCTAATTTAAACCTTGACACTAATGTCTTTAGTTAAGAGTTACCTTCAGTTTTCCCTATCTATTGTCCACACTTTTTTGAATTCTGTAATTTTTGTTTTCTAGGTTTGGATTTTTCTTTTGATTCGACTGAACACTCTGTCTCGTCGCTTGTTACACAGGAAGCAGAACATTTTAGTCCTGATGTGACTGCAACCAAAAACCTTGGATCAGCTAATCAAACAAGTAAGGCCTTTGCCAAGAATAAATTAAGAGTTCTTTATTTCATTTTTATGCAGTAATAGCCTATGTGCTCACATCCAACATATTCAGCCTTATGCCCTGAAAAGTATTAAAAAAAAAAATTTGTTTCTAGGTACTCGTTACGTTACTAGGAAAAAGGTAGCTTTACGTGGATACAGAGAGGAAGACTCTGATTGGGAAAATTGGGGTGATAGTTCAGATGATGAATTTAAACCACCTGTTGCACATGAGGATAATCGTTCCAGTGGAAGTAATTCTTCCGGGGATGAAATTCTTGAAATTCATGATGAAAGCTCCTCTACTTCAGGGAAAAAAAGGAAATCTGCTTCAGAAACTGCTTCAGATAATCATGAGAAAGTAGTGAAGAAGAGGAAATGTGATTCACCTGCAACTGTTGAAGCTCATTCTGTAGAGGTTGAAGAGGAGGTAGACAAGGCTGAACAGACAAACAATGTTGCTGATGAAACTATAGTGAAAGTGAACTCTAAAAAACCCAAGAGGGATCACTCAAAGCGATATCCATGCCTATTTTGCAAAGCATTTGTGTTAAAACTTCCAGACCATTTGGAAAACATCACAGCTCTTCGGAAGAAGGCAACAAAGAAGTGCTGCATTTGATTGACCTAAAGAAGAGCATCAAGTCTCTAAAGGCAAAAAATATGAAGAAGAAAAAAGAAGATTCAACAGAAGATTCAACAGATTCTGCAGACAAGAAAAAAGCTTTGCTCCAGCAGGTGAAGTCATTAGAGAAAGAAAGGAATGACCTGTTGAATTCCATCCGCTCCAGAGGACTCTTCATACACAATCAAAACGTAATTAAAAAAGGGAAAGGAACCATTGTCCCCAAGAGCAGAGGCAAGGCAGAAATTCCGGTTGAAGACTTAGTGGCCTGTCCAAACTGCCTCGGAATGTATAGAAAGGCATGGTTATACAAGCACACCAAAACCTGCTATAGCAAGGCCTCTGAGCAATCTGGGAGTAAGACTAAGCTCAGAATGCCTGTTGTATCCTCTGCAAAGTTTATGTCTGCAAGTGCACCATCAGCTATCAAAACTGAAATTTTTGAGGAAGAAATTGTCAAGAAATTAAGGAAAAAAATCACTGGAGATGATGGAAAGGAAATTGAAGATCCTGTATCCAAAGAAATCCTTAATGATCAACTGATCATGACGTTTGGCATGGACCAAATTGAGGTACACGCTGGGTTGGACCAGGGAACTTCTATTCGAAGCAAACTAAGAGAATGTGGGCGGCTCCTCTTAGAAATGAAATCCAACAAACTTGTTAACAATTTAAGCGAAGTCTTCTGTCCAGCCAACTTTTATCCAACTTTAGATTCGTGCTTGAAATTAGCAGGCTATGATATGGAAAAAAATACCTTTACTACACTGTCAGAAATTTTGTTGTTAATTAACAACAAATCTATTGCTAATTATTTTTCTGACAACAGTTGTTTTTAAACGACAACAGTCGTTTACGAACAGAAAATGTTGTTGATAAATGACAGTTGGGTCATTCTAAAACAACTTACTTTTTGGAAGACAACTTTTCCGTCGTTTCAGTTTTAAACAAAGATGTTGTAGGAAAACGACCATGTTGTTGACAGTTTTGTTGTTTTCGAACAATCGTTTCGGACAGTGTACGCCCAGTCTAGCACAACGAGTTGGTGAGCACCTTGATAAATGTGGTTCAATAATGTTGAGAGAGGCAATTCTGAAGCAGGATGAAAAGTTGAGAAAAGAAGTAGCAGATTTCATAAGTCTTCATAAAATGGAATGGTCTAGAAAAGTATCTGCCAAGGCAACCATGTGTTTGAAAGAAAACAAATATAATAAACCAACTCAGCTCCCCGACAAGGAAGATGTAATAAAGATTGGGGTATTTATTGAAAAGGAGAGTAAAGAGTGTTTAGAGTTGCTAAAGGGAGATCCTACCAATCCTGTGTATTATAATCGTCTGATGATGGTTACGCTTGCATCAGTCATAGTGTTCAATAGAAAACGACCTATAGACTGTCATAAGCTTCCGATTGAGACTTACCGGAAAGCTTCTAATGACAGGCCCCATGATGACATTTACAACTCCCTAGGGGAACGTCAAAAAATGTTGGTCAATTCCTTTAAAAGAGTTGAGACAAGAGGAAAGAAGCGCATAAAGGTTCCAATCCTCTTTACCCCAAGAATGCAAGAGGCCATTGATTTTCTGATATCTGTCAGATTACATTGTGGCATTCCCAAGGACAATAAGTACGTCTTCACTAAAGTTGGAACGGAATTATTCATCAGAGGCCATGATGCCATCAGATTTGTCAGGGAGGAAGCCGGCTGCAAGCACCCAGAGCGGGTCATCACTACTTGCCTTCGTAAAGAGGCTGGCACCCTGGCAAAAGAAGTGGGATTATCTGAAGCTGAAGTCGAAGAACTAGCAGAATTCCTGGGCCACAAAATAGCAAGGCACAAAAATTATTATCGTCTAGATGAGAAGACTTTACAAACTGCAAGAGTCAGTGAGTACCTAATGAAAATCTCGCAAGTCACTGTCGACACTGAGACAGGCAGAGAAGATGTGGATATAAATGAAAGTGATGACTCAGATGATGACTCCAACGATGAAGATGGGGACAAGAATAAAGGTGTGAAGAGCAATAAGGCCGTGAAAGGAAAAAAAATAAAAGTTCAGGCCTCAAGAAGAAGAAATAGACCGAGTAGGGTGAGAGTTAGTTGGGATACCCCTTCTAAGAAGTTGATGTTAGAGCACTTCAAAACTTACATTGAGAAAGGCACTCTCCCTGGACGCCAGGAATGTGAAAAGGTCCTAAAATTTAGTCCCCTCAAGACAAGAAAATGGTCAGATGCAAAAAGTTGATAAAGATGATGATGACTAGTTTCTTTTTATCTTTTCTCTAGTAACTGAACTTGTTCACTTTAGTTGTTATGTGGTTTTTAAGTGTGTACTTTCTTTATTTTACTATAATTATTGATTTTTAAGCTTGTAGTACTTAAAAAACTTGTAATACCGTACTTTTAAATTGACAGAAGGTTTGACTAAAGTGATAAATGTTTCAAATTGGTACTCAAATAATTTTTTAAGTCTGTTTACAGTGAAAGTCGTTTTATTTCCATTTCCTTCAATGCTGTTAGCGGCTTTCACAATTTAATAAATACTTTGAAACTTTATACACTATTTATAAAAGTAGTTCCCTCTAGACAAGGAGGTGGACTGATGTAAACCTCTTTGTTTGGAAACATTTTTTATGTGGTTTTAAGCTTGTAATTTCTCTATTATTGATTTTTAAGCTTGTAATATTTTTAAATTGACAGAAGGTTTGACATGTGATACACATGTTACATTGGTACCATAATAACTTTTATTAAGTGTATTTATTCAATAAGTACTCTTATTCATTGATGTACTGCCTTCTTCTAGATTCTTATTTCTTAAATTGACAGAAGGTTTGACTTATGTGATACATATGTTACATTGGTACCATAATAACTTTTATTAAGTGTATTTATTCAATAAATACTCTTATTCATTGATGTATTGCCTTCTTTCAGATTCTTATTTCCCATTATCCACCTTCCTCACAACATTATAAACCCATCCTCCTCTGAGGCTGACATCTCCAAACACAGCACTCATGTACCTAGGGCATCATAAACAGTTTGCAATAGTTCCTGTTCGAGTTCTCTAAATGGCTTCAGAGACAGTAAATTTAACAGCTCGCTGGCCTTTTAAATTTTTTTTATGGTTAGAAATTTGTTACAGTGATTTTAAGGCATGGTGTTAACATCTCAGAGATTCAAACTGGCTTCAACAACTGTGATTACATAAGACATTAATCTCGCGGAGCGAGCGAGCGAGCGAACGCGCGGCAGCGCGTTCGCGAGGTCGCTCGCGAAGCGACTAAATACGGCTCCAAGTCTCAGGCGTCCGTTAGTAACGCTAACAGCGTCACTGACAACGTCACTGACACAAGCGTCACTGACAGCGTCACTGACACAAACGTCACTGACACGAGCGTCACAGCACCGGTCAGCAGGGCGAAAAATTCACATGTCCGTTAGTAACGCTAACAGCGTCACTGATAGCGTCACTGGCAACATCACTGACAGCGTCACTGACAGCGGCACTACCAATATCACTGACACCAACGTCACTGACACCAGCGTCACTGACAACACCGTCACACAAACGTCACTGACACGAACGTCCTTGACACCAGGGCTGCAGACAGGGTCACAACCCGCGCGAAAGGATCAGCAGTCAGAAGTGCATGTCTCAAGTGAAGTCTCACTATGCTTTTCAGTGAAGCACAACTGCACAACAAATTCTATTCGAATGTTGTCGAATCCTCACCAATAAATGAAGTTCTAAGTACACACAAAAAGCAGTGAAACCGCAGATGAGCAGTTGCAGGTGGTTTCTAGTCAGATTGCAGTTAACTGCACTTAAACTGCACTTTAACTGCATGCAAAGTGCCGAAAAAGTAGTAGTTTTTTGGGCCATTATGCAGTTTGGTCCCAGTTTGTCCCTGTTCTTGGCAGTTCACTTGTGCAGTCCAAGTGCAGTGTCAATAATAATACTGAGCAATAGTACAAAGTTCACTTCAACACTTGTTTGGATTGAACATCGAGAGCAGTACCTAATTTCACTTCTACCATGTTTCAATACTGAGTTACTGGAATTGGACCCGGGAACCCGGGTCGCCGCATTGAACAAAGCGATCACAAACCAAAAATATGATGGAGGCAGACGATGAACTATGTCATCGTCTGTCGACCACCTGTGGAATATCCGACGTTCACCGAGAGGATTGCGGGTGCACCTAACCTCGTGGCCGGCCGTGGACGCCATCGAGTCGCAACATGGAAATGCGTATTTCTCAACTTCAGTGTGATATTTTGTTAAAAACTTTTAGCTAACGGATTGAGAAGATATTTACTAAGGCAACAGATGGAATCAGTTACAAAAAAAAGTTTTGTTTAGAAAGATAAAGTGGAAATACTAATTGGGGACCGGACACGACGCTCCAAGCACCACCTAGCGGCAGGTCTGTGAAACCTGACGTTAAACCCAGCGACTGACTGTGGACCATAATAGTGGCTTGTAAACAGTTTGCTTACGCCTATTTCAAAGTAGTAGGTTGCTTCACTTGAAGGAATTTAAAAGATTTATATCGTCATCAGACCCTGGCGTAAAAAGGCTTCCAGATTACAATAAGAAATGCCCTTTCACACCTTCTTAAATGACTTAAAATATAATTCATGGATGTATTCCTAATTGACCTAATGACTGAACATGCCATGTGCTTATCTATACTCTTCACGTGTGAGCAAAGAACAATTCAAAAGTATACTTGCAAACACACCTTGCATCTGAAAGTAAATTGGATTTGAGTTGCCGTTTCAACTGCATTTTAGAATGTCATGATAGACTGCAGTCGGATCTGGCAGGGAAAATACAGTTAAAAGACAGTTTGAGCCCATTGCCGTGCACATGCCCGACTGCAGTAGACACTACAAAATAAATTGCTCTTTTCATACAATTAAACGGAAGAAACAAACTGCAGAAGCGAACTACAGATGAGCCACTGCAGTTTCAAACACAGTTGAACTACTGATCCTTTCGCGCGGGAAACACATCACTGAGGTAAGGTAAGGACACCAGCGTCACTGACAACAGCGTCACTGACAGCACAATCACTGACACCAGCGTCACTGACACCAAAGTCACTCACAACAGCTTCACTGACACCAATAACACTGACACCAGCGTCACTCACACCAGCGTCACTGACAGCGACGTCACTGACACCGGCATCACAAACACAAGCGTCACTGACAGCAACTTCACTGACACCAGCGTCACTGACACCAGTGGCACTGACAACAGCGTCACTGACACCAGCGTCACTGAAACCAGCGTCACTGACAGCGACAACACTGACACCGAAAAAAAAGGAAAAATGAAAGCGAGGAAAACGAATCTCGACATCAGACTGCTTGTTACAGACCTGCATTGTTTCAAATTTGAATATATTTTGATGTAAAGCATTGCGAGCGAGTGACGCGAAGGTATAAACCCATTTAAAATACGTTACAAAAAATAATTAAGTGAGCGCCGCGATGTACCACTGGGTGGTTTTCTAGTTTTATGTACAGTGCCCTTTTGTCATGACTGTACGTCACTACTGTTATCCCGTTTCTTTTGTTTCAGAGTGCTCTGCTTCGCCTTGGGGTCTGTGTTGCCCCGCCCGCCCCTGACCCTCGTCCGCTCATGGGAATTCAATTACCCTAACGCCCTCCCTTCATGGGCCAGCAGCCCTCACGCCCTCCCCCTCGTCCGCTCATGGGGATTCAATTACCCCAACGCCCTCTCTTCATGGGGCAGCAGCCCTCACGCCCTCCCCCTCGTCCGCTCATGGGGATTCAATTACCCCAACGCCCTCCCCTCATGGAGCAGCAGCCCTCACGCCCTCCCCTCATGGGGCTACGTCTCCCACACCCTCCCCTCATGGGGCTGCGTCCCCCACGCCATCCCCTCATGGGCCAACAGCCCCCACGCCCTCGTCTTCCCTGCTTCAACCCCGCGTCGGTGGCACGACACCCTTGCCACCCCCCCTCCCCCGCCCCTCGTACAAAGGAGGCCATCATGGCGACGCTCCCACCCCGCCCAGAGAAGGGGGTCCCGCCGAAGCCCAAGTCCCCTCAGCCCCCCAAACGTGCGCGCAGAGGGAAGGCACCGGCATGTGCCACTCCAGTGGAGCCTTGGGACAGGCGCAACGGCCCCCCTCCCCCTCCTCCATCTAGTGGCGCTGCTGCTTCTGCTTCATGCTAGGTGAGCATTCATGCATGATTTTATTTTGTTTTTACCTCAATTCAGAATTGTTTTCAAGTCAGCCTTCAGTCACCAAAATTGTCAAGTACTGTTTGGTGTTTTCATCATGAAGCTGACAAGTTTGTCATTCGTACTAACTTAGTGGCATTAATCTTTTTGTGGTTGTTCTCATTAACTTTCACCCTTGAGTCGCTCAACTAACCGAATCTATTTTTTATCAACTGCCACTTTCATTTACAAAGGTGAAGCTCTGCTCCATCTTTTATCATTCTGTATTATCTAACTCATCCCACCATGGTTTTACTAATGGAGTCAATAGTTGTTTCAATATTTTAAGTTTGCTAACTTCGTCTCAGGGCTCGGAAAAGGTTTAAACTTTGTTCCCATGTCTAGGACTTTGGATATTGATTAGTTAGCTTAGTTTCATTTAAGGGAAGGTAAATGAGTATCTTTTAGTGCTATTTTATTCATCATAACATTAGATTTATCAAGGAGTGTATGGGACTTGTATTATTTTCACTTCAGTTCACTCGTCCAATTCAGCGAAGTTAGTTCTGAGTTGTTTTTGTCATTGTGACTCATAAATCACTAAAAGGGAAGCATAAATACATTGAAAGTAATTAGTTTCATTATCAATTTCACTCTAAATAATAATCTTAACCTCAGTTTTATGTTTTCATGTCTTATAACATTTTTAATCCTTGGTTCGCCCAAGTAGCAGTAACTCAAATTAGTCTTAATTTTGGAGGGGGCTTTGCAACAACTCATACATTCATAATTAAGGGGAAAGAAGTAAGATTTTAAGAGGAGTGGGACTTGGAACATTTTTCACTAACTGTTTGTAGTGGAGGGAAGTAGGGGCCAAGGTAACTATTTGTCAGTGTACTCATCCAATCTGATTGTCTGCTTCAGGAGCTGATCTGCTGGCCCTGAGGCCATTAATCATGTGGCCTTGTAGGCCTAAGCCATTTTTTTTAAAAAATCATGTGGCCATGAGGCCAAAGCCTTTTTATTTTTAATAAATCTTTTTTGTGCATTTTGTTGTTTTATTGTTTTTTATTTCCTTTTCCTTTTATTAGTTTTGTATTGGTTTTTATTTTTTATTAGAACAAATTCAACACTCCTCGCACTTCACACATGGGAACACTAATGAGAAAACTTGTAGAAACGGAGCCACATGGCAAGTCTCTTGGCTTGCTTAACAGGACAATTGTAAGCAGGATACTTATTGTGAATTTCATTTTCACAGGGTGCATCAAACAGGGGAAGCTTGTCAAAGCAAGGGCATCCCAGGGATTCAATATTCAACACTAGGAGATGGGGCAAATGAGCTTGGAGAATTTTAACTTTCTCGGTGCCTTTGGCATACAAGACTTTGAAATTATAAGTCATAGTCCACATAATGTAGTAAATATTTTTGAAAGCATATTCTCCATCATTCCATTCAAGGCCATGGATATTGTTGGCACTAAAGTCATTTTGCTTTCTCACTTTCTTGGGGAGCAGTTCTTTTTCGTAGGGTGGGGCAAAGGTAGCTACTTTGTACAAGTCCATTCTAAACCCAGGGAGATACACTGCAAACTCTTTTATGATCAAGTGGTTGTTTTGATCGCTGACAAACTGAGCGTCACAGGTGACTTCATCAAGTGGGGGATGGGGCGGACCGTAATAACCTTCATCATGCCCAGAGGGCAGGAGGGAAAGGAAAGACTTGTTTGACATTTAGAGCTCTGATCGATTCAATTGTAAACGTTAGACTGTGACCGGTCAGCCTAGGCACTCAAATTTATAGTGGCGACGCGCGCACCCCGGGAGGTGCTGCCCCCTCGTGGCAGAACTTGGAAACTTTTTCGTTGCTTCGCTCTGATTGGTCCAAAATTATAATTAAGAGCCAATCACGGCACAGCGGCGGTGTGCATCGCCTGCGCGGCAAGTGTGAACTTGAAATGATGTCATCGCGAGTCAGCCGCGGCGCGGTGCGTTCCTATTGGTCAAAAATAGTAATTTAGACCAATCAGAGCACAGCACGGCCAGTGCCCCGGTGCCACGGCGCACAAAGCGGGTGCAAGTTGGAACACGTTTGAATCAATGACGTCATCGCTAGGAGCCACGGCGCGCTGCGTTCCTATTGGCCAAAAATAAATTTTTCGACCAATCAGAGCACATTGCCCCCAGCGCCAGCAGCGCCGCGCGCCACCTATGTGGTGAACTTCGGAACTAGCCGATCAGTATAAAATAGTATAAAACGGGGCGCTCCAGCCAGGAGCGGCACAGTTACACAGTCGCAGTTGTCCAGTACACTCTTCTAACTTACTATGTCCCTCTCTTACATTCTCGACGAGTACGAAGCAGCCTGCTTCTACTCCGATGAGCTTCTTGCTGAGGCCTACCACACGGCCCTAGAATGCATGCGCACTGCCTCTCCCGCAGAACGCAGTGACCCCCGTCTCCCTGCATTCCTGAAAGCTGGATACTTGGCTTTCCTTCGGGAAAAGTCCAAGCCCAGTCGAAAATCGTTCGCTTCCGCAGCGCTTTCCGCGCGCTTCGTCCATAGCGCTGAGGAAGCATCGCGCTAGCGGCCGGGACGCGAAGCGCCAGCGTTGGGGAAGCGACCGGGAAGAGACTTATGGCCGCGGTCGTCGCCTCCTCGAAGCCCTTGGGAAGCGATCTGGCGGACCACCGCCACGCTTCGCGTTGAAACATCGCGGTAGCGGTGACGAAGCGGCTGTGAGCGCTTCATTCGTGGCACGAGTGGCGGGGGAAGCAGTGGCGAAGCGACCAGCAGCGCTCCACGGGGCGCGCGCGGGCGCGCGGGAAGCGAGACGGCCACCTTCCGCGACCCTACGTGGAGCGGTAGGGAAGTGATTCGGAAGCGTTGCCACTCGCCAGCATCGAAGCGACCAGGAGGTGGCTGGAAAGTGTTACTGCGTGCTTGCAGTAAAGCGTTGGGGAAGCTACTGCGCTCACTTAGTTGCGCCTTGGGGCTTGAGTCGAGGAAGCCGCCAGGAAGCGTTTGGGGGAGGGGGGAGGGACGGAGCCGAAGGGGCCGTCCATAATTTGTGTGTGGGGAGCATCCATAGCCTCGGTGCATCAGTTCTCATCCGCTTCACCTTGGGAGTGATATCCACTGGGACTATAGTGTTGCCGTCTTCATCCACAATTACTGTGTCCCCACAGTCCAGATCAAGGGCCTGTTAAAAAGGTGAGAATCATTAGATGGAAAGCAAGAAGCTTCATTTTGAAAACCCGCAACAAAGCTTACATTAGTACTCTGGGCAGGACCGATAAAGATGCTAACAGAAGGCTGCAAACAAGAAAACTCAGTAAGGAAGGCGTTGCATTTAGAAAAATATTGAAAGGAAACAGAAAAGGATTTACTGAGAATATGAAAAACTATACAGGGGGAAATTAAATAGGAGAGCTACTTGGGAGAGGCTAAACCACAAAGGGGGTTTACCTTAGAGTCCTACCAGTAAGAGAGAGAAAAGGATACTCCGAAAACGTACTGTGAAGTCTTCTCATACTTGTCTGTTCGCTACGCGCAATTTGCCATACTGGGATCAAAATGGCCGACCAGTAGTCTGATCTGTCAGGAGTCTGTAGGACGCTGCCTGACGCTGTCACTCCGTGTTTTCTATGCTTGTTGCTGAGTTAAACATTTGTTAATTTTGGTTCTGGTAAGATTCGGCAACGCTTAAAATTGGCGCCCCTGCTTGGTTTTTATGAAATTTGAGTTGAAATCAAAACGTTACACGGCTCGTAAACAAAAGCCTAAATCACCGGAGTACTTCGTTTTTCATTTTTGCATCTCCTAAAACTATCGGTTAGTATTTCGTTCCTTTGTGACTTCAGATAATTCTGTTTACCTGATTTCCATCGTTGATTGCTTTGTGACCCTTCAATAACCGTGGCCTAAAGCCAGGTTATGTTGCCTAGTGTTGCCCTGTCAGCAGAAGTTTCTAGCTTTGAATTTGAATTTCAGGAGTTAAACCGGACCTCAAGCAATATGATTGCTAAAACACTTCTATCCGACAGTAACAAAAGAATTTTTAAAATGGTGAGTTTTGAGCCAACTGAATGTGAGAAATTCAATACAAGTAAAGGCACTAGTTGACTGTTCTTTCTTCTGTGATAAAGGATGCTGCAAGGTTTGCAAAGCTGAAGGCAAGTGTGGAACAGAACAACAAGATAATTCAGCAGTTGCGAAAGGAGGTAGAAGAACAGGAATGTATTCTGAACGGGCTGGCCCTCAGTCACCTTTCTCGTGTCTTGAGACACACATCAACACAGTGAGGGTGAAAAAAACAACAACTGTACATAATCCGCAGTCCAATTATCAAGCTTCTAAACCATTTGTACTGAAACTCATCGAGGGTGAAAATAATTTGTCTGCCTGTGTATCCTATGCCAATTTCAAACTTAAAATGTTACCAATTTTACTATTGAATTGACTTTGTGTTTGTTGAGTAATATAACTGTCATCGGTGCCAAGTCCAACTTGCGATGATAGTGTCTTTGAGGAAGAGCGTTTGATGTTAGGCTTACTCTGCTCATGACTTTGATTATTTATTTAATGTGCAATATACCTGTGATTATCCTTTGAATACAATTAAAAATTGCAATCATGGTGTTTGTAAGGAAAGTTTTTTCCAAAGTCTGTATGCTGGGACTCTAATAAGAGCATATTTACCATCAATTGTGGCAAGTTAGAGAATATAAAACAAGAATTGATGTAACTTAAGGAAAGTGTTCTCCAAAGTCTATGTGCTGGGACTCTAATAAGAGCATATTTACTATCTATTATGGCAAGTTGGAAGAAAATCAATCAAGAAGTGATGTAACTTGATAAATAAGTATTTTCATACACAATTTGAATTTGATGGTTTACCACAATTGCAGAGAGACTTTTTATTTTATTTACGATATATTTACACCTTTGAGTTCAATTGTAAATTGTAATATCATGGTATATTTTAAAGTAAAGTGTTTTCTATGTCAACATGGAAATGGAATGCACATTAAAGCTTTATGAGTATCATTTGAATCTAATTCTTGCATGTTTTGCCCAGATGTAATATGCTTCTGCACAGTGGGGACAAAAATTACTACCCAAACAACAACTTCATGATAACCACCTTTAATTAATCAAAAATAGCATTGCATTAAAAGTTACGATACTAATGCTAAGATACAGAGCAACATGTTGGTAAAAAATTTCAGAGCAATTATGAACTACAATCAAAAAGTAAAAACTTGTAATGTACATTGAAGTACATTCAACAAGACAAAGCAACTTAGATATAAAGCAACATATTGGTGAAAAATTTCACAACAATTCATCATGAACTACAATCAATTCAGTGTACAAATAGTAAAACCTTGTAATCTACATTAAAATACATTTAACAAGACAAAGCAACTGAGATACAGATCAACATGTAAGTGATTTTCACAATTCATCATGAACTACAATCAACTTACTTATAAACAGTCAAATCTTGTAAACAACATAACAGTACATTTAACAAGAGAAAGCAACATGTGTTGCAGAAAGCTGTCACAGCCATTTACTAAATGAGTCTACTAACATTAGTAATAGGAACACAATTCAGACTTTGAAAAAATGAGTCAACTAACATTAGTAATAGGAACACAATTCAGACTTTAGATGAATACAATTCAGGGGAACTCAGTCAACAAATTATGTTATTATTTTTTTCTGGAGACAGTGATGAGATCACCTGCAGCATGCATGGCAACACTCTTGCTGCTTTTTCTCACCTCTTTTTCTGCCAGTGATTTCAATTTTATCTCTTCTCGAATATTTTTTCCATGTTCCTTTAATCTGGCATCAATAAATACATTCAATATTTTCTTGGGCAAATTGTGGCACTGCGGAATTGGTGTATTGTTCCATACATACATGAGATTGTCAACAAAGTATTTTTTGACATCTGCATGTTCAAATTTAAAAGTCTGCTCTCTGTACAGTCGGAATGAAATTTCTGCAGTCAAGATGGCTTGGTAAACATGATCTGAGACACAGACTTGGAGGATCTTTTCCCCATCATCACCCCGCAAGATGGTGAACTCCTTCATATGAGTGACGACGGATGCTGGATGGGGAATTTCTTCTTTCCATTTAGTTGCAACAATACAAGCATCACAAGTAAGCATGCCTGATGACTTAACAGCAGCAATGACACTGCCCGCCATGTCATAAATGACATTTTTTTCCCACTGGTCAATGCTCTTGAAGTCTTCCTCCTCAAGCTTCCTAATAGCATTCCGACATAATTCGTCAAGGGTATTAGCAAATCTTTCCGTTGCACGTTCCTGCGCTTTCTTCTTAGCCTCTTCCAAGAAGTCAATACATGAGACTTTTGAACATTGCTCGTAGTCATAGCTGGACCCCTTCACAGCTTGAGAAAACTGGGCTAGAGTTATGACTTTCAGAATTTGCAGGAAGGCCACAGCATGAGGAACAGACTGAGACAATCGGATACATGAAAAGAGGTTTTCTATGCAGTCTGAGGTAAAGCGCCCCAGAAGCACGAAACGGTAGTTTCTTCTTTCCAATAAGCATTCAAACATGCCTCGAAGGCTTGCACATAAAATTCGGACACCTCTCTGGCATGGTTTGTAATCCTTCCCAACCTTCATATTCTGGAAAAGATAGTCAATCTTATTGAAGAGGTTCAGTGCCTTAGCATAAGCCGTTGGGTTCTGCTTAGATATGGCCATTGACCCTTTACGATTTGTGACTAGTGTGAAAAATGTATTAACCAACAGTATGAACCAGGCTGTGGTAATATACGATGGCTCTTCTTTCTCTTTAGCCAACAACTGCAACCCCACCCCTGTTCGATGGCACAGTACTGCCTTTGCTGTACCAACGTTCATTTTTTTAAATTGCTTGTTGCAGTGGACGTTGTGCTCCATAAGCCTAAATGCTACCTTCAACTCATGTCCTTTTTCAAATTCCATCAAATCTTCAATGTGCTTATAATTTACCTCAGCAATTGGAAGCCCCTCTTCTTTCACAATATCAGGAGGAAGCCAGATAATTTTGTTACTTTCCATCATATTTTTTGCAGCTTTCATCAGATGCACTGCATCGGGTGCTACATGGATTCTTTCACCTGTTCGAACTGGATTGGGATACGAACAGACAACTTCTTTGTTTCTTCCTCCAGTAATTCCTTTCTCTCTCCAGAAGGCCAGGTTATCAGCCCCCATGTCGCCTGTTATGCCACTCACATACAGGCCAACACCCTCTGCTTTGGTTACCACTTCGTCAAGAATGTCTGCATATGCTTTACCAGTAACATTAAGTTTTGAGTCCTTGTATTCCTCACTTTTTTTATTAGTGAAATGCACTGCCACTGCAATCTTCCAGCGCACAGCAATACCAGCCAATAGTATGACCAAAGCCTTTGATGCGATTCCACTGTGGCTAGGCATCGTGCACTTTCCAACCCATTTTTTCAATGAGTTGCAATACCGCTCTCCTTCCTGTATGGCCATCTCATCAATTACAATCTGGCAGTCTCTCTCTATGTCTTTCATTCCCGCAGCCATACTCTTTACTAAGTCAAACACTTCATGAAGGATGCCGTTATCAAATCTAATAAATGCAACACGTTTCTGAAGGCAAGAAACTGATGGCAGAATAAATGGATATTTTTTTGCCATGTCTGAATACGCTGATGTTCCACAGCGCATCTTCCAGATAAGACCCTAGTAGTAAGAAATACCCCAGGTCACCTCCCGCCATCTTGAACCCCCAGGTCACCTCGACGCCATCTTGGACGGGGGTAACCTAACCCAACCTTGCCGCCATCTTGAACCCCAGGTCACCTCGGCGCCATCTTGGACGGGGGTAACCTAACCCAACCTAGCCGCCATCCTGAACCCCCAGGTCACCTCGACGCCATCTTGGACGGGGGTAACCTAACCCAACCTAGCCGCCATCCTGAACCCCCAGGTCACCTCGACGCCGTCTTGGACGGGGCTAACCTAACCCAACCTAACCCGCCGCCATCATGAATACCCCAGGTCACCACGTCGCCATCCTGAATCCCCATTCGGACCTGACGTGAAGGAACGTAACCTAACCTTACTTTCAAGTCAGGACTTGTCTTTTTTCAATGGGGCCTTTTGGTGGGCACCCAGTGAGAAATGAGTGCTCGAATCGACGTCGATTCGACATTGATAGTGGAGATCGATCGATGCGTCGAATCGACCGGATTTTGTCCGCGAAATCGATGACTTTTCGACATCGATCAAAAATCGATCCTCAGGATCTTTTAGCTTCTGAGAACGAATTTGAAACTCTAAAGAGGAAAACAAAGTATATTAGTAATAGTCTCGACTCATCGAAAGTCCGTCGATTACTCATCGAATCTCCGTCGATTCGATATGGATTCCTAGGTGCGGCAGTGCGTGGGCGTTGAAGCTGTTGGGGCTGAAGCACTCGACCAGGTCGTGCGAGGACGATTCTATGCCAAGGATCCCTCAGATCAGATGAACCACAAGTATACGGAGGATCATGCGGGCACCCAACATAATGGCCGAACGCAGACGCCAGCGAGAGGCAACATGGAAATGGGGTTTTATCGACTTCAGCGTAATATTTTGTTAAAAGCTTATTGCTAATGGCTAGAGCTGATAATTAGACAGGCAACAGATGATGTTGTTTGCAAAAATTATTTACTTTAATAACATTAATCGAAATTACTAAGTGGTGATCTGACGCGGCGCTCAAGGCGCCACCTAGCGGCAGGTCTCTGAAACGTAACCCCAGGTGGCTGCAGTTCAGTTTTTAAACCCTGTAGGGCAAATTCTTCGTTCATGAACGACGGTTTTGAACGCAGGGTTGCAGGCGGGAGAATCAACTTCGAAAAGCCGGAGATTCGAAGGTTTAACATGATCGATCTCGAATCGCGGAAGATTCGATGTCTGACATTTTTACGGAATAGCGCTAAGAAAGTTGATCAAATATACGATTGACTGATGTGCCCTAGTTCTAAAATGGGTTCTGTAATCTGGAAAAGGGTCATCGAAAATCAATCGAAAATTTTGTAGGATCGATCGTCTACAGGATTTCGAACTGACGACGTCGAATCGACGTCGATTCGAGCACTCATTTCTCACTGGGCATCTCCCCTGCGCGCCACTGTTTGAATTCTCGCGCCACTGTCGTGGTCGCGCCGCCAGCCGTCCGTGCCGTGGTGAGCCGCGCGCCGCGCTGTGGTGCGCGCCATCTCTCGGTGAGTGTGTGTACTTCGTCGCCGCCACATTTGCATAAGGGAAGTACGTGCTCGCTGCCGGCGGCAGGTCGAGCCCCCCTCCACTCGCACCTCCGTGACCGTGGCGTGCCGAGGGAATCCCTCGCACAGTGTGTCACCACTTTTTCGTGGGTCTCACGTTCGGTTCGAGTCCTGTTAAGTGACTTTTTTTATTTTTTTTGTGTTTTTTGTTATATTAGTTTTTTTGGGTTTTGTATTATATTAGTTTTTTTGGGTTTTGTATTATATTAGTTTTTTTGTTTTTTTGTGATTTTTTTTTGAGAAAAGAAAGGGTGTCTTAGTGTCTAAGCCTGGCGGTTGCTGGCAAAGTGGAATTCTAGCCAGAGTGCGAGGCGACGGGCATTCTGTGCCGCGCATGAGAAGTTGTGAACTCCCCCGTGCTCCTCATTGGGGCATACTGACCACAGCTCTGGAAGGTGGCTGAGCTTCGGGCATCCGTATGACTCAAGGTTGATTATCTCCTTGTCGGGGAGGAGGGCCTGTAGCAGGCGTTTTTTCCCCTCGCCCTTTACGTAGAGAACACTGTATATCGCTGTTAGTTTCATGAGTGTGTCTAACAGTGTGGGGTACGGCTTCACCCCGGTCTCCCAGTGTAGGCCGTGAACTTGGCCGGTCACGTAAGCGTTTTGTGCCCTGTACCTGGTTGGCACCTCTTGTTCTGGGTAGGGTGGCATGAAGGTGGTCGTCGCACCGTACTCCCCGCTTCGTGTTGGTTTGAAAACGGCGAACTCCTTCACCACCCACTGGCCATGCCGCCCGCGAAGGAGCTGCATGTCGCGGCAGGCATAAGACATATTGTTGTGTGGCAAAGAAAGCGAAAGAGAGTGTGTGTGAAACGACGAGGTGCTGTTGCACTGTGCGCGTCAAGTGAACGAAGGATGCTCTCCGGGGTCGCGCGCGTTAATTTATCCCTCAGGCCGCGCAACACTAGCGACGCCTATGTTCGCCCTGCGGTGGACGCGACAACTGCGGCTTGCGGACGACGCGTCGGCTGGACGCCGCGACACTAGCGACGCCTATGTTCGGCTTGCGGCAGACACGGCAACTGTGGGGTGCAGACGACGCCTTGTCGCTACCCCGCGCAGTGGCGCTCCCCGCGCCCCTGGCGGTGGACTTCGGCAACTCGCCCTCCTTCGGTCATTGGATTAATTGATTTATTTTCGCAATCCATGACATGCT
This sequence comes from Stenchaetothrips biformis, assembly GCA_030522485.1. Classification (NCBI taxonomy): domain Eukaryota; kingdom Metazoa; phylum Arthropoda; class Insecta; order Thysanoptera; family Thripidae; genus Stenchaetothrips; species Stenchaetothrips biformis. The sequence goes on from CM060089.1 coordinate 21,086,916, forward strand.
GTGACTATCGAGTGACTCTGCCTCGTCAAAAGGTGTCCATCACACATCATTTTTCGGTCAAGAAACGCGCGAGTATCATGCAAATCACTATGTATCGGCCTAGCAGACGACGGATGTTTTCGCGCGCTCTCCCTGGGGCAGTGAGAGGGCGGCTAGAAGGCGTCGCTGGGGTTGCCTGCCGCAACCTGTCGCGGGGGTCGTGTTTTTGTTGCCTGTTGTGTCCTGGTTGTGTATCAGTCGGTATGGATCAGCTGGAACTAGACCTGGAGCTGAGCTCCTCCATAGAAATGGACGTGTCCGGGATGCTGCTTTTCGAGGAAAATACTTTGGTAAGTACCCTTTTTTTCTCCGTGTTTCGAAAGTCTATGTGTCAGGTTAACCTAGTGTGTTCGCGTGCATTTTTCTCTGTGGCCGCTCCTCTTGTTTGTGTTCGGCATGTTCAAATCAGGACGATTTATTTCATTCCTTGTTCGCAAAAACTTGTTGGTTTTCATGTTCAATCTTTTGTTCGACTTGATGTCATTCTCTGATCGCGGCAATTTCGGCCTCTTTATTGTGCGCGTGTGTGCGTTAGGTTATTTCGGCTTTCGTCACTTCATGACGAGTCCTGTTTTTCTTGAACGTTATAACGCCGGCAGCGGCAGGCTGCAACAGGTCGGGTCGGCCTGTTCGGCGAATCGCGCGCCTGTTCCGAGAAAACGCGCCGGGCCGTGGCGAGCCTTGCCTTTGTTGCGTCTCAGGCGCCGGGGCACTGTCGCATTTATTGATCAAATTCTTGTTAAAATGAGAGGAATTTCGTGTCCGCGACGCTGCCCCGAACTATTATTTGTGTCACTCAAGTCTCAGAATCGAGCTTTATTCCTTTTACCGCGGCCGTCCTAACCTAGTCTCGACTTGACTCGCGTCGTGTGTGCGCGCAGCGCGGCGGGGAGGGACCGCGCATAATGCATGTGCTTTCGTTTTCAACTCTCTCGTCTTTTTTCAGCCTGATGATGTTGAGGGCGCAATGGCCGCAGTGGCCGAGGAGGTCGCGCCCGTGCGCGTGCGCCCCGCCGGCCTGCCCCCGTCGCCCCCGCCAGGTGTGGGGTACGTGGTGGAGCTCCCGGAGGCTGCACCCCCGGTCGTGGCCCAGGCCGCCCCGCTGGATGAGGCCGCCCCGCTGGATGAGGCCCAGCCCATTTTGTTGCGGCTGGCCGACCTCCCCCTTCTGCAGGACGCCGAGGTGGGGCGTCCAAATGGGCGCAGCACCCCCGTGCACGTCAGTAAAAAATTTTCAGCTCGCTCGAGTTCTTTTTTTTTTATTATTATTTTCAGTGATGTGAGTAATTTTTTATTTATCTTTTTTAGATCACCGTTTTTGACCGCTTGAGCGTCGTCGGGGTCGTGGGGCCCATGGCGCCTGTGATGCTGGAGAAATCGTGGGACTCTCTCCCTTCCCTGGGGACTCCTTCCCCCCGGCGCAATGCGCTCCCGCGCCCCTTCCCCGCCCATCACCGGCCCCGTACCCCACCCCTGCCTGTGGAAGTGGGGCCTGGGGTCCAGGTGCCCACACGCCCCCTGAACCCAGGCAAATATGTAAGTTCAGTTCACGATTCAAGTTTCCGAAGTGGTGTCTGTTTTTGTTGAAGATCTCATCTTGAAATGACATTCTTAAATCCAAGTCTCTGTCCCTCTGACATCATTCCAGTCAAAATTCATTTATTATTTTAAATAGAAACAAGTATTTTTGACCAAGTAGCTGTTGACTCTATAGTGAAGTAAAATGTCTCACTGCATGCAACTGTTGTTGTCAAACTCATTGGATCAGCTTTGTTTTACTTGAGAACAGCTCCCTTTAAAGTATCGTTGAGAAATTTTGAGTACAAGTCACTTAATTTCCAGTGTAAGCTCTGCGGTGTTTTGGGTTCGGAAACTTGACTTATGTTTGACTGGAGGTCTAAATAGGATGTCACAAACCTTCTTCTGTCTTTAAATCCATATCCTTATTCTTTTGATATGATCCTAAGCTATATTTATTTGGAATTTCTTTTAAAAAGTTGCATTTTTGACTGTTAGCAGTGTAGTAGAGAAAATGAAAGTTTTCCAACTAAATTCAAAATGATTTGAGACTTCAACTGTGTGAGGGAAGCTTTATTATGATGTTAACTCTATGTAAAACAAAAATCTTTAATGAGAATCAATAATAACTTGTTCAAATTAAATTAAGCGAACCATGTTCACTCAGTCGCAGTTGTGAAATATTTTCATTTCCTAATATCTTTTTGCAATGGCCTTCCACACTGTGAGTTTTACTTTTAAATCCAAGTGTGAGCTACTCTGGCATGAGTTTTAGTTAGATTGACAAAAATATTTGGAAAAAAGTTCAGTTTTTACCTTTAACAGAGTGGTACAGGTATGAATCCTTTTTTTATCTTATTGAATGTTTGTATAACCACCATTCTTGTTGGAATAGCTTTGTTTTACTTCAGAGTAACTCTCTTTAACATGCCATGGTGACATGTTGAGTCCAAGTCATCAATTTTGCTATACATGTTCTTTGGTTTTTGTTTCCGAAGTTGCTCGATGAAATGATGGAGGTCTACAAAAGTTTCCCCAGTCCATCTGATGTCTTTTCATCCAAGCCTAAGTCCTTCTGACATGAATCTAATGTAAAATAATTTTCAATTTCATCAAAAAAGTTGTTTTATTATTTTTTTAGTTTAGTTGTTGATGTTGATGAATATCTTTTGGCAAACACTTTCTACACACTCCAAATTACTTTTAAATCATGCTCTGAGCCACTCTAACATGAGTTTCAGCTAGATTGACAAAAACATATAGAAAAATAGTTGAGTTTTTAGTCTTTTGTAACATTTCATAGGTAATGCAAACTTTATTATGTTATGGAATGGTTGTATGTCCAAAATTCTTATTCATGAGGTTTGTTTTCTGTTCAGAGCTACTCTCTGCAAAGGCTCATGAAGAAATATCAACTCATTCTCTCATTTTATCTTTAGAAATTGTCTTAGAGGTTTTACGGCAGTTCTGTTGCCGAGGCAGGTTGCAATTGAGTTGGAGGTTTAATTGAGTTCTCATAATTCTTCTGTTGTCTTTTAATTTAAGCCTGAGTCCTTCTAACATGAATCTGATAAAAAATAATTTTGAATTTCATCAAAAAAGTTGGGTTTTTAGTTAAGTACTTGGTAAATATAATTCAGCCTATGTGTGGCTGTCAACTCTTTTAAGAAGCATCAGATTTACTCTCAAAATAATTATTTTAAAGGGGTGGGGCCTTATTAGAGTGGGCATCTCCCCTGCGCGCCACTGTTTTTTTTATTTTTTTTGTGTTTTTGTCTGGTTATATTAGTTTTTAGGGTTTTGTGTTTTATTCGTTTTTTTTGTTGTTTTTCTGTTTTTTAGGGGGAAGTGGCTCAAGGTGTCGGAGAGGAAGGTGTGCAGGAGGTAGAAGTGGAAGGAGAGCAGGAGGTAGAAGTGGAAGGAGAGCAGGAGGTTGCAGTGGAAGGAGAGCAGGAGGTTGGAGTGGAAGAAAAGAAGAGTGAAAAAGAAGAAGGAGAATGTTCCACCACCACCGATGATACCACTACCACCGATGATGATGTCAACGATAATGAAAATTTTATTTTGTTTTAATTTGTTTTTATTTGTTTTTATTTGTTTTTAATGTTTTATCACATTTCTCAATTTTTATAATGATTTTTTTTTAATCATTTTGTATTATGACTTAATCATGACTTGCATTGTTAAATGCTTTGTATGTACCCTGTTGTTTTTTCTTTTCACTCCTCCAACTTGGTTTTCAAGTGGGCCAGATGGTAGTTGATGAGCTCCAACTTGAGTGTTTCAGGAAAAGGGTAGGCTTGGCTAAAAGCTTGCTCAACCTGGGTGTCTGAGGGGTCCTTGATGTTGTTTTGAGTGCAGTAATTCTTGGCTGACTGCAGAAATGGAGCCCACAGAGTCTGTGCTTGCTGAGCTGTGTGCTTGATGTGGCTCAGTCTGATTTTGAAGAGGGGCATGGATTTGTGGAGCATCAACAAGGACGACTCTGCCAGACATATGGTGATGTTAGGGGCTTGTTTACGCCACACACACACGGAAGTCCTGAACTTTTGCTTGGCATTGACCAGGATTTTTACTTCCATGTCTCCAACACTTAGTGTGGGCGGGTCCAACGCTTCGTTTTTCTGGAGAGCCTTATGCAGTATGTCATGAATGTCAGGGGCAGTAAAGACTTGAAATTCCTCCAGAGTAAATCGAATCCAGGGCCTGTTGGACCGGGCGTTGGCCTCGCCCAGGAGGAGAACGTAGGGTGCCATGGTCATCGCGTCCAGGCCGAGGCGCAGGGCCTTCGAGCCGTTGCGCGTGAGCGGCAGGTCCTTCGTCTCGCACTCCATGGGGAAGGGGAGCACCTTGGGGGCCGTGCTGACGGGCACCGCCAGGGCCAATGGCTCGGCGGCGTCCCGGCGCACCGTTGTGGGCTGCACCGGTGCCTGCTCAAGGGCCGGGGCCGAGGGCTGGGGTGCCTCTAACCCTTGCACGACGGACTGGACGTCTTGTGCGCTGAAGTGGTGCGCGAAAGCATCGCTGCACAGCGCGTCCAAGTCCACGTCCTGCATGTTGGGCTGGCCCATGGTTGTGAGTGCTGTGTAAGTGGCCGCGGGGGCTGGGCCGTAGTCACCCTCGTCCACCGCGGTGCACATGGGCATCGCGGGGAGAGGCGCGACTTCCTCGTCGTCAAGGCCGAAACGGCTGACTAAGTCTGCGAGCACGGCTCGCTTGGCCGGGACAGGCCAGGTGGATGGTGCATCGCACACGCGCTTTCCAGAAAAAGCCATCGAGAGAGGTTAGGAGCGTATTGACAGTACGGAGCGTAGCTGACAACTGATGCTCCTCGCCTTCCAGCGCGCCGATTTATACCCTTGAAACGTCGACAAGATTGAACTTGTTCAACGTGTGCTGCCCCCTATCGGCGCCAAATGACCGCCGCCACCCCGCGCCGCCCCGCCGCCGCCCCCGTGCCGCCGCCGCCCCGCCGCCGCCCGCCGCGCGCAGCAGCAGGATGGGTTGCCTACCCGCCGGGCGCGAAGCAACGCGACGCAGCGTTGCTCGGGAAAATGAGGAACGCACCGGCCGCCGCGGGCGCGTTGCAACGCGACGCAGCGTTGCCCCGGGGAAAATGCGCAACGCAACGCGGCGTTGTGTTTTATTTCTTTTTTTAGCGTTTCTTTATTATTTTGGCTACTTTTTTCTTGCGGATGATCGCTGTACCTTCGTTTCATGAGGTAGCACACAATTAGTTTTGTTTCCAAATAGGCGTTTGTACATGGTGTGTACAACTCTGTCGTTTTTTTCAGTGTCGGAACCAAATAATGTTTTGACAAAGTTTTGCAGGGAAAACCCGTGTGCGCGGTGAATTAAATACATCAGACAGTATTCGCCACAAACTTCTGAATCAAGGGATTGTAAACTTGTATGATTGTAGGTCCACTTTTTACATACTCTGTTAAGAAACTTTCTGTGGTTCGGGACGATGGGTGGCATGCCATAGGAGTCCCAAAATTCGCCCACGCCATGTTTTCCTATGTAAAAAGCTACCCAATGCTGACCCGGTTTAGTGATGGGGTCTGTGTTGGCAATGAGTAAGGCTGGCCGTTTTTGAAGTCGATATGGCAGTGTGTCAGCGGCAAACACGCCCTCGAAGAGTGGGGCAACATGTTTGTCTTTTTTCATGAGTGTGTCCAGTGTATGCCCATCCATTATTAATTTTTTATTTTTTTATTCTTTTTTCTGTTTTTTAAAAAGTAGGTGTACGATTTTAAACGTTATAATCAACCACCACGTTGCGATATTTGTCAATCTCGAGCAAATTTTGAAATTCTGCATACACAATGCAATTTATAGGCTGTGTAAGAGGTGCTGCAAATTTCAACTCTAGACGAAGAGTGCCTTGCTTCTGGAGATTCCAGTGTGGTTCGCTAGCTGACAGGTCAGGGGACAGATCGAAACAGAACAAGGTGTTTCCTCCAGGGTAATCAGAGTAACTGATATGGTTCCCTTCGTCTTTCCAGTGTATGCCTGTGCCACAGAACAGGGTGTTGTAGCTTTCCATGTACAGCCCGTTTGCAAAGTCTGGGGTCAGAGGTTGCGAGGGGACAGGGTGCCCGTCCACCATGAGGCTGAGGTAATTAATATTAAAATGTTGAAAATTGAAACCATTTCGGGCATAATCGCCATTAAAGGCTCGATTATCAACAAAGCCAATAATAATTCTTTGAGGGAGTTGGTTCATAAACAGACTGTCCAGATTTTTGTCTCGGAGTCCCTGAGTGATAGTGACTGTTTTTATATCCACTCTGTTAACTGGGTATTTGGCTGGAGACTTTTCCAGTGCTTGAGCATGACCTAGCATGACCGAGGGAGAAATAGCTACTTTTCTAATGTAAAGAGTCGCGTCGAAAAGTTTGATGCGCTCTGTACCAGCAGTAGACATGAGAGTAAAGGCATCTCGGTTTCGAATGAGTTTAATTCTCATTTCCACGTTGTTCAGCAAGAAATGATCTTGGTTAAAAAAATCAATGTGAAGGGGGCCCATTAATTCAAATGGACGACTGTTTGATGTGCGTGATCGTCGCCATGCAAGGCCCATATTTTCACCACCATCAAGTGAATCGAAATGGCCAGGCGTGTCCTCGTACCACATGCGTTGTGTCATGTGGGACTTTTTAGCCGAGGCGTCATAATTCATGAGGGATTCTATGTAAGCTCTGTAAGCATAGGTCATGCTTGAATGACTAATGACTTTTTGATTGAGACTCACATCGACTTGACTCCAAAGAGCGTGTAGGGGATAATTGACAGGGGCTGCATCATTCTGATCGTTTGCAACGATATCAGTGCCATCAGCCTTGACAATTTTGGCCTTGATGTACAGCAGAGTGTGGGCAGGGTCTATGTATTCATGTCCCACTCCAGGTATGGAAAATTCGACTGTGTTGGATCCATCCAGAGTAGTGAGTGGCTTGTATGGAACCCAATGTGTGGATTCGAGTGCTGTTTGTGTGGGAGGGACCATCCAGAGGTCCAACTCAGAGCGGAGACACTCTGATGACGCCGTGTGCATGAAAGCCATCTTTACTTCAGATGAGTGAGAAAGTCAGGACTTCGAGAGGTCTTACCCTTCCGAGTCTTAGACACAGAATGAGCGGTGCGTCCTCGGCGTGCCCTTTTTATAGCACCAGAGCCTGCCATCGTTTCGGCTTTGCGCTTCGCCTTGTTGGCCAGATTAACCGCAGCCTCCTCCAAGTGTTTTTTGGCGCTGCCTTTAAAATTTTCGCCCGATGCGACATCAGCAAGGACGTGACTGCCTGCCCGCGCCGCCTCTTTACCGACGGCTACCGCGCCGCTACGGAGGATAGGCAGGACGGTACGGAAAAGCCCACCGAGCCAGGAACCAATGCCATAACCCTTCTGGAAGGAACTACCCGCGTAAAATTGTCCGGAGCCTCCGCCGGCCTGAGTAAGGTAATAGTTTGTAATGTGATTTTGTGGAGCCATTGTTACGAGAGCTGTTTAAAGTGTACCAGCAACGTTGACGTTCCGAATTGGAATGGCACGTATCGTCCTGCGTGGTCCCTTATATCTATTTGGACCGTGTCAAACGACCGTGTGTTCAGATCGAAGTAAATAGGGTGCTCACAGTGGAAAATAGACATGCTGCCATAGCGAGCATTGACATCAACAGGTACGGTGCGAAGTATTGGGGCCCGGGTGTGTCCGATAATCTGGTCGGCCAGAATATCCATGTAAATAAAAAGTTGAGGGGGGATGCCCAAATTGAGTTCAATGGGTTTTACAGCAAATATTTTTTCGTGTGCAGGGTAGGGGCCGGGATTTTCCAGACCAAGCTGGAGTGCCAGTCGTGGAGAAAAATGTACTTTTGTATTTTCATTGGCATCTGGGAAGGGTCGAAAAACGACCCTTTGATCTGTGGTTTCAGCCAGAGGGGGCTCTGCATTGACATTATTGGTTAAAACAATCAATGCCACAGTCACAGCAGCCATAAAATCCTCTTTTGAGGGGTAGCAACCCGACTTTACGGACACTGTGTCAACTATTCCGTCTTTTGTGAGTGTGATCTCGTTCTCCCCTTCAATGACCTGAGCTATAGTGTTCGGGTAGTGTATTTTAATCAGAGCTGCCTGCCATTGGCCATGAAGTTCTATACGCTTGGACAACTCGATTTGGAAGTGGGATGTTTTGTTTTGGGGATAAACCAGGGGACTAGCATTGCTAGGGAGGAAAGCGTAAAAATCCATTCTAGGTCTCTATAAGATCTGAATCTAAAATCCAGGACCGACTTTTTTCAGGATAACCTCTCCAGTGGACGAGATGTTGCTGACTACCCTTCTTGCCTTTGGAACGCGCTATATATGCGATTTTGAAGACCTCCGGCTTCGTGACCTTCTGTAATTCCATGTCATAAAAAGTCCCCTCAATTGGATCCGAATCGAGATCCTCCAGCCGGTACACCGGCATTGCATGAGGAATAACCTGAATGACCTTGAAAATTTCTTCTGACCAGTTCCATGTGTAGCCTTTTTCGAAGGTCTTTTTCTCTCGGCTGATTCGCACATGATCACCTACTTTGAATTTGGTTTTTTTGTTTCTGAGCTTCATTCCATGGTACAGGTTATTATATACCTACAGAACTTTGTCTTCCGTCACATCCACGGGTCTCATTTTTATGGACCTGTGATAAGTGTGATTGTAAGCATCTACTATTTTTTCCAGTGCACCATCGACGTAACAATAATTTTCAGTTGCCGTAAAGTACCTAAACAACTTTGATTTTATCGTTTTTTGCCAACGTTCTACAATGGAACATTTTATATCAGGGTTATGAGTATGGATATATTTTATGTCATTCTTTTTCAGTAACTGCTGGACGTGTTTGTTCGAGTACTCCGTTCCTTTGTCCGAAAACAGGCGAACAGGCCGTCTCGGTGTACTTTGGAACAAAGTCTCAAACCCCTTAGCGACAGAAGGACCCGATTTGTTTTTTAGGGGGATGGCCCAGGCGTACTTGGAAAAAACGTCAATAACGCACAAGACAAACGTGTGATTGTGGTTATCTTCCTTTAGCGACGTGAAGTCTGTCAGATCACTTTGCCAAGACTCATCAATGTTGTCAGCATACGTCACATTTCGAGGGAAGTTTCGTCTGCAGGGTTTATGTAGTGTGTATGCATCTTCCCCCTGAAGAAAATCATCTACTTTTTCTTTCTTTTCACCTGTAGCTTTCCATAGTTTCCAAACAGAGCTGTATGAGGCAGGGTGCTTGGGGTCATGAAAAACCTCACCAAGTTTTCCAGGCATGTTTTTTCGGCTGGCGTGTGTTTTGAGTGCGCTTAATTTTGGGTTTGGGTTTTTGTCTGTTTGGTTTTGGAACAGGTTGAAGAGAAGTGAGTGAGGTTATTGTGATGCCACCGCCACTCTGTTTGGCTTGAAGAATAGCCGTTCTTCTCTTATCGTTACCTATCAAGTCTAGGGGAATATTTAATTGGGCTAGGGCTTGGATGAAGGGGCTTGTGCCTTGAGGCTCAATGTTTTTTCGAAAACGGGTCAGATCGGAGATCAAATCAATAATATTTGAATGGGGAATCGCTGTTCCTTTCACAGAGACTACACCGTTAGCATCCCATGTGACGGGTGAACCGCTCACTGCTAAATAATCATGAATTCTCAGTGCTTGCTCTTTATATGTCTTGGGGAGGACGGAGGCCAACTGCTGTCGCAGGGCAGACGAGGTGTTTGTTTCCTCTGTCTTACTGTCCACCATGGGTTCAATGGCAATGGAAAGAGGCTTCCGACCTTCTTTAGCAAAATGGAGGAAACGTTGAAGTGTTTCATTGTACTTTTTCCATTTTTCGGAATCATCAGCATATTGCTGACGTAATATGTGGTCCATTTCCGTGTCGAGGGCATTCATCTGTGCTTTGGGCGAAGAAGTGGACGTGTCATGAAGCCTCGCCACCGTTTCGTGAGGAACGAGAATCATCTTTTTGACGTGATTCATTGGAATAGGTGTGGAAGCACGGATGCTACTGCTGTTAGGAGGAAAGGGAGGAATGATCCTCCGTGTTGAACCAAGTGTTTTTTCTTGTTTTTCCAACCCTCGCCTTTTTGAGCTAACTGCCTCAAAATTTTTCGATAAGCCCTGAGTCTTTTTCTTTGTTCAAGTGTGAGTGGTATGTTACCCAAGAGTAAATTATCTATGATCTCACAGATAGCAAAGATAATGGGTTTGTCAGCTGCCTCAAGAATAGCTTTCCGTAGAGGAGGTTTGGCGGACTGAAGAACTTGCAAGACAGCCTTCTGCGTCTTCACGCTGGGAGCCATCATCAGCAAATGATCTACAAAGAGTCCATCATCTCCCTTTTATACTTGGCCTTCGGGATATAAACGACACAGGACTCCTCAGGAAAAATCTTAGTTCTGATTCGCAAATGATCTGATTGTTTCGGCTTAAAGTCAAAGAGAATGTACGTGTGCCCCAGTTGTGTGGCGTCTTGGTAAGCTTCGAGAAGAGCCTTCCAATGCGTGGGATCGATCTGAAGGCAAAACGTTCTGATTTGTGCCAAGTCGCGCGATGTTTTAAATAAAACAATATAGTGTGAATTTAAACTTATTTTTCGAAGTCCGTCAGGGAAAAGGGACTGACTGAGGAAGAAAATGGACAAGTTCCTATGGTGCGATCCCTTGATAAAAAATTTAAGAAGTTCTTTGCCATGAGTTTTTATCTCGTCCAGAAAATCATCGATAATCACCAGCTTGGCGCCTTCTCCCGAGGGATGATCAGTCATAAGAGGAAGTTCTTGACGAAATTCGACACCTTGATGAGACAAGTCCTCGTAAAGTGGTTGCCACTCAGAATAGTAAAAGATTATTTTTTCGAAGGTCACGTTGAACATGTCACCTCGTTTCTCAATCAATGTTTTCATGAAATACGTCTTTCCTGCCCCAGTCCCTCCGAAAATGAGGGATGTGCATGGGTGTTGGAACCTGAGATCCATTGGAAAGTCAAGAAGAGAATGACTTCTAATTCAAAATCCTCTTTCTTTTATAGTCTGAAGGGGCCTTGTGGTGGGCACCTCCCCTGCGCGCCACATAACCTAACTATTTTTTGTGTGTTTTTTGTTTTATTGATTTTTATTTTCATTTTATTTTTTTGGGTTTGAGTAGGGATTGTGCGAGTTACTCTTGTTCCAAGAAGAGGTCCACAAGCTCCATGAGTTCAGGGTCATCCATGCCATCATGATTGTATCCATGGGGAACCGTTTGGGCCAAGTCAATGCGCCTTCGCTTTGTGTTCTTTGCCTTCCAGTTCTTTGAGGTCTGTATGGTCAGAACCTTCCAAGCGGGAGTCCTTGTTATTTGGCGAGGGATGGGCACCGTCACTTTATCTTCCTCTCCCATGACCATGGCTTTAAGGTGTTCGAAAGTAACCAACTCGTCGCATGACTTGTTGATGCTTATGCCACGCACCTTGATGCACACTTTTGTGTTTTCGGGGTCCCCACCGATGCACACTTTGTAAGCATAGTTCTTTGGACCACCAGAAGCAAATTCCAGGATATAAGAGCCTGGACCGAAATCCTCCTCAACCTGGTCTGTGAGGTCACCCAAATGGGTGCCAAGGGGGAGGTCCGGTTCGTCCGGGCGACTGATGTAAGCCACCGAGTCGGTATCATGGTAAAGGGCCCGTCGACCTACCAAATCCAAATACTTGTAGAGCTGAAGACGTCCGAAACATGTCGTGAAACAAGCATGAAGCAGCGACGATGCGGGGAGACTCTGTTCAGTATCCTGAACAGGGAGGATACCTACTTGAAGACAGTCTTCCCCCAGCAGTACCATGCTATTCACAACGATAGTGGGGTCTGCAACAAGTTTCATCAGGTCTGCATAGTCGTAAAGGAGACGTGTTTTGGGTCGCAGTGTCTTTTCCCCAAACTTGCCCCAGAAACTATTCAAGATCAGTTTCGACAAGGTTCGCAGGGCAGGATTCTTGGCCACCTTTGTGGGGTCGATGGTTATGCCATCGTATTTCTTAACATCAGCCATGAAGGCTTCCTGCTGCTCCTCAGTTTTACAATCTTGGGGCCACCCACTAGCCTGGATTTTGAGGGCCATAAATCGCCTCACATAACCAGAAAGTAACCCATCCACACCCGTTTCAGGATTATATTGCATGGTTCCAGGATACTGAAAGACTTCATGGACACGGACAAGAGTATAACCTTTTTCGAGAGCTAAACGCAACTCCGGGGCACACCACTCCCCAGTCAACTGCCTATCACATGGATCATCATGATGGCACATGTCTTTACTCTCTGTCTCCGTGCATGACCTGCAGAGAGGAAACATAAGTTTCCCGTTGCATTTATAAGGCAACACAGGAAGAAACAGATTTCGAGGAGGAAGAACACAACACTTTACAATGCCATTCCACTGGTCAGGGGGTGGCATGTCTGAGTCGCCCTCCAAGAAGATGGATGCATGGCCATAGGGGTAACACCCCCTCAAATTCGCATTTGGATACTCAGAAATCACGTCCGCCATCTTGATTTTCTCACCCCGAGACACATCGGCCTTGTGATACCATCGGAGAGCACTAGTACGTCCGCCGCACAGAGCCCCACGAAGATTGAGGGCTGGTGTGTGTGTCGACGGGTGTGTCTTAAAGTAGGCCACGATCTCAGGATCAGACTTAACCTCCTGCAGCCATTGGCACTCCCATTTTTCAATCACGACATAACCTGACCTTTGGTAAAGGGAAACCAACCTACGCGTATTTGTCCACCGGTCATCACCAGTCTCAGGGTTAGGAGGATAACAAGTAAGGCATTGATGCCAGTAGCAGCCATTGAACTGGTAGATCCGGCGTTCAACACCGCCCCGAGGAAGAGGGATCTCAATATAACCATCAACCCTACGACCGAGGACAGAGATCTCACGGTCAGTGTGAATGGTACTGATTTTTGCCCCTAATTTGTGGGACTCGTAGTCCAGCCACTGAAGAGCGATGTGAGATTGTTTTCCCCTGCCGTGATAACCACCCGCAGGAACGATGCCGATTGTGTTAGGTGTGAGGAAGTTATATCTGAACGCCGCCATACAGGCTGAGCTCAAGGTAATACACTGAAACATCGGGTCGAAGCCAGCCGACTGTGCAAACAGCTCACGGAAGGCCTGGCAGGCCTGCCGCAAGATGGTCACATCAGACACACAGTAGTCAATCAATTCCTTGCGGAAGTTAAAGACCACATTGTTGGCCAGTTGTTCGTCGTACCATGCATGAAAATCGTCGGCCGCCTTCGACTTCATCCCGGACCAACAGTAGAGGTCACGGTCCAGCATAGGGCCTAAGTACTGGTAGTACTCTGGCTTGTTTGCCAGGAAGGGCCAGTAACCTTTTTTCAACTCATTCAGACCAAAAGACTTAGGCATAGTGGCAAGAGCCATGGGCAAAAACATCAAGCTGTCAATGAACTTCCAATTCCCTATCTTCATGCAAATGATCTTAGCTCCCTGGAGAGTAAGGTCAGGTTTCAGTTTCCTCGCAATCATTTCCTGAAGGACAAAGATGGCATCGAAGGCTTTGGCATTGTGTGCTACAATGAGAAGCTCCGTTTTCGCAGGAAAGGACTGAAGATAGTCCAGGAACTGACTCATGACTTTGAGGTTAGGGTCGTCCAAGTTGTGAAAGACTTGCTGACGAGTTTTGCATACCGTGCAGAAGTATTCGTTTTGTTGAATGCCCCAACACTCGTCACAAACAGCCTGAGACACGAGCAAGTTTGGCTTGTGTTCAAAGGTGTTTTCTTTGTCCGCAACCGGGTCACATTGTGTGGTCTCAATGTCATAGTATATGGTAACATAGTTCCATTTAGCCTTCTTTTCCCTGCCAGACCAGGGCTGCATATAGCAGAGGTGATTTTCGAGAACATTGTTTTTGCAGAAGTTGCAGTAAACATAACCACACATATGTGGTCGACCCCTTGACACCACAGAGTAACTTTTCTCACATCCAGCACAGTAACGAAAGGAGGTGCACTTGGTCCGGTCCGTGTTGGGAATGTGGATAGTCATGTGATTCTGGAAGCACTCATCACCTCTAAACTTGTGCCCACAAACGTCACAGCGACGAAGAGGAATGTCAGGGTTATCGTCGTGTGCCTGAGGACCAAAGCATCGCCAGCAACTCCCCTCACAGCGATGAGAACCTTTGTTCATGTAGTACACGACACATTTAGGGCATTCAAAGTTGGCATTGAATGCCTGGCAAGGAAAGAGTATGGCGTGAAAATGGGCGTTGTGATGAAGCAGGTATATGTTTTTGACTGTGGCAGAATGAGGCCCCTTAAATACACACTCCTTGCCGTGTTGGTCAGTAAAGACACATAACCTATAACCTGGAAGGGCGTCTTGTAGTTTCCTAACCTCGTCCAGCCCACAAGGTTGTTCCGGGTCGATGCCGGCCAGCTCACAGAGCTTCAAGGCCTCCTTACGCTGTGGAATAGAATCCGCCTTTTTCATTTTGTAAAATGCTTGTTTGTGCATACCACCCCTAGCCATGGCCACAGCTACAGACCTGGTCAGACAGAGATTGTCTTCGTTATTAGGACAGAAAATAGTACCCAACTTGATTTTTTGCTCGAGCCATTGGTCTATAGACTCGTTAAGAACCCTGGAGATGCGCCTACCTGCGGGTTCGGGTGTGGGGATGTGGATATAGCTTAGGCGAAGAAGCCCATTAGCCATAAAGTTTTGATTGGAGTTGAGCACCCGGGCAAGCTTGTCGAGAATGACGCGGCCATTGAGTTGGTCTGCACGGCGCATGCTGAACCACAGGGGATTCTCAGCATTGGCGCTATTCTCAATTTCAAGAATAACCCTATCATCATCCTTGGCCCCCAAAGCTTCACGTTGCCGTGAGAGCATAGTGTCAAACATCCCTTCCATAAGTTGGTCTGAAGGGAGTGCATTGCCAAGACCCTTAATTACGGCCAATTCCTCGCGGAATTTGGTTTTGAACCGTTTGAGTTCCCGTTCACGAGACTGAAGAATCTCAAGCACGGGTTCGAGTTCCTGCTCGGGTGCCGGTTCGGGTTCCGGTTCGGGTTCCGGTTCGGGAGACCGAGGGCGCTTAGCAGGGGCAGGCTCGGCAACCGCCTCGGCACTAGGACCTGAAGCGACAGGGCGGGGCGCAGCATAACCTCCACCGACCATGGACATGGCCATACGAAAGGTGAGGTGAGCATGTGGATCTTCGCCAGCCTGCTCCCGACAATACGCTTCGTACCCAGCCGAAAGAAAGCTGCAGACACGCGGGTCCAGCCGCTCCTCTGGAGAAGCATCCAGTAGGACGATAAGAAAATGTGAATACGCCTCTGAGAGGAATTCGTCAGTGTAATAACTTCCACCGTCCCATTCATCAAGAATCTCAAGAAGAGACATTGCTTCGATGAGAGAGGAACTGTTGCACTGAGCGAGTCGAGTGAACTGTGATGCTCCTCAGCCGGGGCGCCTGTATTTATACGGGAGCAGTAGTTCCTTTTCCACCGATAGGCGGCGCGCAGCGCGCGGTGCGCTTGTCCAGACTTGTCCGCGGTGCGCTTGTCCAGACTTGTCCGCGGTGCGCTTGTCCAGACTTGTCCGCGGTGCGCTTGTCCAGACTTGTCCGCATGCTAGGGCCGTGCGGCGGCGCGCGGCAGTGCGTAGTGCGCACACTAGCCACATAGGCGGCGCACTGCAGCGCGTAGTACGCACAGTTGCCACATAGGTGGCGCTAGTGTCGCACCACCGTCAGTATAAATACAGGCGCTCCGGCCGAGGAGGAGCATACTTCACCTGACTCGTTCAGAGCGGCACATCTTCCAGACTCAGTCAAAGCAATCACCAACATGGGAAGTACTGCAGTTGATGTAATTTATCTTAAGGGGCGGCACGGGGCCAAAGTGGTTAAGGAGTTTGCGGTGTACAGACGCGAAGGTTGCGGTGCTTTCCACGGCGTGGCAATATTCAGTCCGCCATACACAGAGGACATGTTACAGAAACGTTACAAGGATGACAATGCCAACATGGCACACAACCATCATGGATTGCAGTGGGGAATGGAGGGACGACCCTATGACACTGTTAAAGACACACTCGAGTGTTTGACAGCCAATACAGATTTCCTCTTTGTCATCGGACAGAAGAGGGCCAGACTGATTCAGTCATTCCTCCCAGAGAAATGTATCATTAATGTGAACGATTTTGGGGTTGCAGATCTCAGTCGCTTCCCCACAATGCAGTGCAACATTGACGAGCACAGACACCGGGACAACGTTGAGTGCGCACAAACCAACGCATGCAAACTCTCGCACTGGCTTGAGTACTATGCCATCAGATGTGAGCAGCATGACCAACCATAAACCTAAGTTCCCACCAGTAAAATACAAAAATACAAAAAAACTAATAAAATGCAAAAGCCCTAAAAATCAATAAAACACAAAACCCAAAAAAACTAATATAACCAGAAAAAACCATAAGTGGCGCGCAGGGGAGATGCCCACCAAAAGGCCCAAAAAAAAAAGACAAGTCCTGACTTGAAGGTGAGGTTAGGTTACGTTCCTTCACGTCATGTCCGAATGGGGATTCAAGATGGCGACGAGGTGACCTGGGGTATTCATGATGGCGGCGGGTTAGGTTGGGTTGGGTTGGGTTAGGTTGGGTTAGGTTAGGTTGGGCTGGCTTAGGTTAGGTTGGGTTGGGTTAGGTTAGGCTGGGTTAGGTTAGCCCCGTCCAAGATGGCGTCGAGGTGACCTGGGGGTTCAGGATGGCGGCTAGGTTGGGTTAGGTTACCCCCGTCCAAGATGGCGTCGAGGTGACCTGGGGGTTCAAGATGGCGGCTAGGTTGGGTTAGGTTACCCCCGTCCAAGATGGCGTCGAGGTGACCTGGGGGTTCAAGATGGCGGCAAGGTTGGGTTAGGTTACCCCCGTCCAAGATGGCGTCGAGGTGACCTGGGGGTTGAAGATGGCGGGAGGTGACCTGGGGTATTTCTTACTACTGACCCTGTCTGATATCTTCAGAATGAAACTCGATTCCACGATTGCTTTTCAAAAATATTCTTCTTAATTGTGAGTCACTCAGCCAAGGCGAGTAAAATTCTCTCCTGAATTTAGCTTCAAGATCGTTGTATTTCATTTCTAGACGTTCCTTAGATTTCCTCATGCAGTCATATTTCTTGAAGAAGTCGCCATTGATGGTGCCATTGAATTCCAAATCAGCTTCATATTTTTGGATTAAATTTTTCTGCTCTTCTGTTACTTTTTTTAGTCTTTCAATTTCTTCATTTTGGCTGGCTATAATGAGATCAGGCTCAGTGCTTGCTTCTAAAATGAACTGAAAGAAAAGAAAAGGTATATTTTAAAGTTTCTCACATTTATATACAGGCCACTCACGGATGGATAAGATAAATGTTTACATACCTCAGTTTCATTTTCAATATCATCTGAAATGCTGGGATAAAATTTTCCAGTTACTTCATCCAGAACAAGGGACCCACACTGGCTCCAATTTACAGTAAAGAAAACCTGCAACAAGCAAACAACACCACTTTGAAAAAAAAAAAAAACTCAACAAGAATGCATTTGCATCAGAAGTTGTAAAAGAAGGGAATCTAACTCACCTCTTGCTCCTGATGGTTCTCAACTATGCTTGAAGTCTGAGCAGCATCACTTACACTGCTCGAAATGGGAATGAAGTGCCCTGTAGTTTCATCCAGCTTGTAACTTTCAGAACAGTGCAGTTCATGAGACTGTTGAGGAAAAATATTTGTTTTAAAAACAAACGTTACATTAAGGATATAAAAATGTACATACAACTTTGTGTCACCTTTTCAAAGTCATCCTCATGCTCTATTATTGTGGAGTTGAATGCCTCATTTCCCGCATCAAATGAAATGTCAACGGACTGGAAACATGGACATTTGACGTCAACCTGTAAACAGAAACTATATGAACAAACTGCCAATAAAATTTTAAAAATAAACAAGACAGACCAAAGATTCAAAAATGTTTCTTTACTGTAGAATGAGTATCATGCAGCATGGTCAGTGCCTGAGCAGCGAGTGCTTCCATTGTATTGCTGCGCTCTGCTAGAGGTTTAGCCACCGTAGTGGGTGGTGACACATTTGTAGGGGGTGCTTCCAGTATTCCAGCCCCTCGGCAACACGGTACAGCACTGCCCTTAAGTCTTTTCTTCCCATCTTGCCGCGGCTTCTCGAACTGCCTCCAGTCAAAATGGTCCTGAAATTACGAATCGATATTGAAGACTAGATAACGACTGCATAACAATTCAGTAAAAGTATTACAGAATCGGAAAAATCAGCAGTTACCTCACAGATCGCAGAACTTTTCTTCAAAACAAACGTTGCCGGAAGGTTATTTAACCACCGACTCGCCAGGTTTTCGTCGTGAGGAAACTTTCGAAATAGTTTCCCTTGCCCCGGACGACTTTGGCACCCTGGCACTGAGCACCGGCTATAGTCCATAATGATATAATTTTACGCCCTAACCATGGTACGCTTTCGTAGCCTGTAGCGATAATCTGGACAATCTGAAGTGAAGTCGCCTCCGCCAAGGAACCTGCAAGCTACTGCACTGCAAGCATGGCCCGGCCGGGATCGTCTGCTCGGAACAAAATGGCGGCTATGAGAAATTTCACAGAACGAAATCGAGTGGTACAAGGTAGGTTTACGCCAGACCGTGTCTTGTCGTAACAGGCTTCGCGATGCTGCGCCAGTTACGACAATCCACGCCTGGCGTTACACCTACCTTGGCCTGCGGCGCTTCCCTGCTTGCCTTCGGCAAGCTGACTCAAGGATTTTTGAGGCATTGAGTAATGCACCACGTGAAATCTGCAATAAAATCTTTTAGACGGTCGATCCCCTTTTTTCAAGATCCTGATTCGGCAAACTGATGAAGTCGGGCTCCTAGACCACCCTTCCGACCCCTCTTTGAAAAGGTCTTGCCGAGACCTATCGAAATCTGTAATAAAAATTTGTAGTCGGTCGATCCCCTTTTTTTAAGATCCTGATTCGGCTAACTAATGAAGTCGGGCTCCGAGACCCCCCTTCCGACCCCTCTTTGAGAAGGTCTTGCCGAGACCTACCGAAATCTGCAATAAAATTTTTTAGTCGGTCGACCCCCTTTTTTTAAGATGAAGGGTCGAAGTTGATTATGTTGGTAAATTCGGGCCGAGGTAGCCAATTCACAGTTGAAAGTTTGGTCAGGGGTCGAAATTGATTTCATTTTCGTCATCAGGAACTTCAAAAACATAAGAACCCATGTCAAAATGTCTCTAAAATATAAAGTCACTGAAAAGTTGCACTTTTTCTGCCGTTTTTTAAGTGTTTTTTCGTTAGTACGACTGAATGGAATGAGATAGAAAGCTGAATTTTTGCGTGTGGCGAGCCAAGGACATACCTAATAACCCTGCAAAATCTCAGCCAGATCGCCCGAGCCGTTTGGGAGGAGTAGTGCGGACACACAGACAGACAGACAAACAGACAAACAGACAGACAGACAAAACTTTTCAACCCCAGTGAAGTAACTGGCTTCGCTAATCGCTCAGCCAATGAGGAATTACGCGTCCTACCTGTCGGACAGGGTATCCTTTTCTCTCTCACTGGTAGGACTCTAGTTTACCTCAGTGTCTGCCCTCCTCAGTTGAGCCAAGGGTTCTGTAAGATCAGCTCTCAGGCCGACCTCAGGAACCAAGTCCTTCACATGTTCATCAGTCAAGTTCTTGACGCGACGCATAGTGGTGATTTTCACCTGAATACTACAGGAAATCGTTTCACACATCTAGTTAACCTATCCAATAATGCAGGCACAGCATGTTCAACACAACTCGCGACTATTTCCGTAAAAAAACCGGCACCCCAGGCAAACAATAGATGAAGTGTCTTCATGGTTAAGGGATAAAAAATAGACAGGTGTTCGGTAAATTCGAAATTCTTCACTAATTAGTTAAGTTGTCCAAACTATGTTTTTACATTGGAATGTTGAATAAAAAGCTCCATTCTAACCTTTCTACCCACCCATTCAGCCACATTTGGTTCTTTTTTTTTTAATACAAAATAGATCTAGCTGTCGAATAGATTTTTAATAGAGATGAAATTTGTTGCCGCAGTGCATTGTTTATTTACTACTCACTGAAGGGTTAAGCAAATTTTTTTCCTGACCTTGTCCTTCTTAAAACTTCATACCTACTCATCAACTTATAGAAGCAGTACCTGCATGAAACAAATTCTTTAGTCCTTCTCTTCACGAAGCTGATACCATTGTTTTCATCTGTGACTTGACGTGTACTGTGGACTTGATGAGGTTACAATAGAGTGACATAACTTACAGAGATAATGTAACTTTCCAAACAATCTGAAAGATTTCAATACCGATAATGTGTACGATATTGATCCTATTTTCTGAACTGCTGCATGCCTGCTTCCTGCTCAAAATCAAGCCCTCAGATATCGTAAATGTTCCCAAGTTTGAAATAAGATTACACCCTTTGCCAAACAGGGGTTTCCTCTGGTGCGAGTCACCGTAACTTTACCTTTTGGTACTTAAAATGACAAGAGAGGAAAAGACAAACAGAAATGCTTCAGTGTTAAAAAAAAAATTGTTATAAATATGAGTGCATAATTAGTCGATCCTATTACATCACCCCTGATTTGAAGTATCTGAGAATATGATAGAAAACAATAGTTCTAAAGCTTCTGCCTCAATACTCTCATTTCTGTTTCGTTACAAAAAATTATCAGAGATCAACAGTTGAAAGTAAGAGTCAATATAACCAGTAATACAGTAATTCTGATAAAGTTACAAACACAACTTCCCTGGTGTACCTTGCTAGCATTACAACTCAGCACTGGAGATGGTCCTGAGGCCTCAGTCCTGCTGGATGCTGCAGCTAGTTTCCTTAGCAGTTCGTCTTTCTCGCATTCGTCACACAATGATCTTTGATGCAGCTTAACAGCAATCAGCTGCCTTTCAGCTGCCTCAAGTCCACCTTCAATCAAAAGAAGAGCATTTCTATAAATTACATTATGCCACTTCGTATGGGCTACCTCAAATCGGAGTTGATTCATCATTCAGTTCTAAAATTGCAACGAAACAACCTCAAATTAGTGCATTGCGGTACAACTGTTGTGGCTTTCAGGAATCTTTTCTTTAAAAAAAAAAATAATTACTTCATTACTGTTACTTTCGCTGCTATCAGTGGTCGTGGTCTCGCTGCTGCTGCGACGAAAATTTCGGCGCGGCGATGTAAGTGGCCATTCCTCGTGGAAGCCCATCGGGGCTTGCGATAGCGGAGACGATGAAGAATCCATGGGAGCAGGGATGGCTGAGTGTCTGATCCGAGGTGTCTATGACCGTTGTGGAGTGAAAGGAACGGCCCAAAAATCGCGTGGCAGGGGGACAGGCAAATAAATTTGTTGTCTTATGTTCTTCTTTTCTTCTTCTTCAAAGGCGAGAGGGAGACCTTTGTACGCACTCATAAGGCGTTACCGCCTGCCCAGTCCGAGATAGGCAGTCCCGCAACACAGGGAAGCAATATTGTGCCTACCTAAAGAGGCTTTCCCCGGGTTCTTACACGATACATTCTAAAAGTAAGAATTGTGATTAGAGGACTGCATAAGAATAAATGCTCAGTACAGAAATATACTAGCTATGAGAATAGCTACTAAATGTTAGTATAAATACTACATGTTAGTATGCCGGATTAGAGGATTCCATTTGAATACATGGTTAGTATATAAATATACTACATACAAGAAAGGGAGTTTTTGAGTGAGGATGTTGATGACCCACAGAGTGTTGGGAAGCTGGCTTCCTGACAGCCCCCTGACCCCCGAGCCGAGCGCCCGGAGCAACCGAGCCCAGCCGAGGCCGGGCATTGTCGCGAACCAATAAAGGGCGGCACCCCGGCGCCCCGCCGCCAGAGCACCGCGGACCGCGACACGAGGAGTACGAGGAGTATTCGCGTGCATCACTGACCAATAAACCATCGTAGTTCCCAGTTGCCTTCCTTGACCCCTGACTTGCCCCCTCTTACCCTCACCCACCACCCAGAGACACAACACTGGTGGCAGCGGTGGGATTGAGGGAGGACGGGCCGAGCTCACTGTGAGAGGTTAGGCCCAGCCAGCAGCACAGCGGTACGACAGCTTTCGAACGGGTCACGGGGTCACGCCCCCCCTGATTCCTTCGCCGGCCTAGTCCGCGCCTGCACCAGCACAGCGGAGCGACAGCAACCGAACGGCCCACGGGGTCACGTCCCCCCTGGGTCCTTTGCGAGCCTAGCCAACTGCACCGAGTCGCTCGGCGTAGCGTCAGGTAGCGCACGGCACGGTTCGCCCCTGTCCTGTGTTCCCTGCCGTTGTCCGTCGCGAACGAAGATTCCCCGTTGCTGAACCGGCATTAGTTCCGGGCGGATCACGGCACCCCTTGCCCTGAGCCCCTGTCGCTACCCCGACTCTGCCGACTCCGACCATGCCGTCGAGTCAGCGATCCCGGCAACCAACAGCACGTCCCAGTGTTCGCCCTGCACGCCAAGCTGCAGGACTGGCTGCTGGAGCTGCTGCTGCACACCGACACCGGCCTGCGCTCCGAGCAGCCGCAACCCGCAGCCGAGCCCGGCGCGCCCCGGTCCACCCTGCCGGAGTCCGGCCCGCGCGAGCTGCTGCCACAAGCGAGGCCCCCATCGAGGTACCGCAGCCTGGGCGCCAGCGACAACAACCACCACGCACGTCGATGGGCCGCTTCGCCGCCCCCGGCACGACGCGTTCCCCAGCGCGTCTTCCTGAACCGGTGGCGTCCTGTTCGCGCCCAGCGGTGAGCGTGGCGACTTCCACGCCCCCGCCCTCGCCCCTGGCCGTGTCCGAGGAAACCCCCGTCATCGTGAAGTCGACCGGCAGTCAGACAGACTTGGCCGTTGCGGCCGGCCTCCTGCACCAACCACAGCGTATGTAAGGTACAAACTATTAAGGTTGTTATACGAAGAAATAGTTGGTAAAATACGAAGGATTTTCTTTGTAAGCTTATGTATGTTAAAAATACTTTGTTATAACAAGCTACTTTTCTTCGTAAGGCCTGAAATAGTTTGAAAGGTTTTCTCAGTGCTATTTTTTGCATCTGTACAGCTTACACTAAAAACGCTTCGTGCCTGGCGATACCCCTTGCGTCGGTTCTTAGCGCAGTGTAGTACTGTGGGAGTCGCGGCGAGAACCCGCGTTGCGCCGTCCGTTGCTGCCTGGTTGCTAACCGTGGCGCAGTTGTTCACGTTGTTGTCGCGCCGGCCGGCGTCCTCACGCTCCAGTCCGTGCCGTTGCGCTGGTCTGTGATTGGCCGCTCGTGTCGTGTGTTGTATTCGTGTATTTCGATTGGCTAGCCGAGTCGCGTTGTTGGCCCGGCGTCCCCTGGCTCGGCGGCGTTAAAACATTCGGTGTGCAGAGCTTGGCGTGGTTGGACGTGCTGTGCTGCTTTTTCTCTGTTTTTGCTGGTCCAGACTCTGCGATGGATCCGCCCGTATTATTGACGCTCCGATTCCTGGCGTATGCGGCCTTGTGCTTCTGTGATTCGCTGTGGGGGCACGCTTCCTACTTAAGTACTTCGTTTTTTTGTTTTTCGCATGACGTTGGTGCAGTATGGGTTTGTGCATGACTTAGTGATGTTCTCCCTCCTTTTCTCCTAATTGCGTCTTTTCCGTCACTGGTATCTTTGAAAATCAGGAGTGGGACTCGATCGCCCTTCTTCAAACCTGGCCCAGTTTTCTGTGCGTTGCGTGTGGGCTTCGCGTGTTCGTAAGTGGGTCTTTGGTTGTTTAGTTTCTGACCCATTATTTCTCGTTCCCTCATATCCTTTTCCTCTCCTAAGGTTGAACTGCCGGGGCCCTTATTCCCTGGTGGTCACTTTGCTCCAGAGGTTTTGCATTACAGTATGCCTCCACATCACCCTCTTGTGGGTCTGCAACTTGCTCCCGGGGCACAAGTTAACTGTTCAAAGAAATCTGAAAATTCAGACCACTCTCGTCAGACTTGGTGGTCTGAGTCTAGATTTCAGACTACTTTACTGAAAATTAAGCCTGGAGGTATGAAAATTGCGACCTGACCGGCTGGGATATTGAATTCAGACCCGAGTAGTCACAGAATTTAGACGATGAAGTCTGAAAAATCAGACCAACATGAGATTTCATTCATCCGCTAGATGGCGCACGTGTAGTAAAACAGACCTACTGGTGTTAACATGGCGTTTGCTGAGAAAATATACGAATTGTAAGGTTCAAAATTGACAATACTGGATCGTTAATGTGAGAAACTTTCTCTGTTACAAGATTTATCTCTGTAATATGGGTGGGAGTTGAACAATTCACATTTCAAGTTAGCTCACGCGGGTGGCTCCGTGTCGCCATTGCCTTGGGTGCCGCAGGCAAACCTCCCGTAAGTGTGGGAGAAGTCCACAGAAGGATCTTTTCCCCAGTAACCATTTGTACTCGATGTTGCCTTTTCACGAGGGAACTTATATCTATTGTGATTCTTATGTTTCATTTCACATGTCACGGATCCTAATGTCAGCAACTGCCTTATAGGTCGAAATTTTTAGACCACCGACTCTCAAAATTAAGAGTCTCCAGTTCTAAATTTTCAGACCATCTCAATGGTCTGAATTTTTAGACTACAAGTCGGTTACTTAACTTCTCACAAATTCTGTCTGAATTTCTGACTTTTCTTTTTACATCACTTGATGGCTTTGACTCCTTTCCTTCTCCCAATTTGCAAGCGTTGGAGGGTGTGCACGGATTCCTGATTCCTGATTCCCCTTGTGAATTCGTGTGGCGCGGTCCTGGGTGAGGTCCCGCTGCGGGTCACTGGTGTAAATTTCATCAGGATTTCAATCAGGAATGGTCAATCAGGATATTTCTGATGTTAAAGTCCTGATCTAAATTCGCGGTTTTCTGATTGGAAAATCCAGATATATTTTCGCGCACCTCTGATTGGCGATTTCTGATTGGTGCTTTTTGTGATTGACTGGTTCTGATTGTGTTTTTTCAGAGCTGATAGTTCTGATTGGTAAGACAAATTTTAACATCGGTGACATGGCCAAGCCGGGGCACATACAAAATCGGTGAAATCTTCTCTGGGGGGTAAAAACTGAGTCCGATCCAAATCTTAAGTCAGATTTTTGATAGCTCGTGATCAGGCCCCTACATGCTAGTAAATAGGAACCGATGTCTTTGAAATTAAAAATGGCCCTAGTCAATTTTGCTGAACATGCCATATACCAAATTTGAAGCCGAAATAATGAAAACTTTCCTTTTTATAGGCCTCTGTATTTTGCCCACATCAGGATTTCCTGATGTTCCTTTCTAATTCCTGAATGGCAATCAGAAATAAGAAAACCAATCAGAGATTTCCCGAGTGGGAATCAGAACTCAAAATAATTCTGATTGACTTTCAGAAATCAGAAAACCAATCAGAAAAGTTCTGATTGGCTATCAGAAATCAGATATCAGGAAATCAGAAGTCAGGAATTTTCTAATAGTCGGTAGTCAATCAGGATTTTTCTGAATGACAATCAGAAATCAGGAAATAAATCAGAATATTTCTGATTGGCATTCAGAAATCAGAAAATCAATCAGAAAGTTCTGATAAAATTTACACCAGTGGTAGGCCCTTGCATTCCTACGATCCGCTCCCTTTAGTCGACGTACCTTTCTTTGAGGCGAGTCCTTTTTTCTTTCCATTTACGTTTTACCCGTGCATCAATGGGTTTATTGTACGTTTATCTGGAAACCGATCGCGCTGCTAGGGACCAGCGGCGGGCGGAGGCCGCTGCGGCTGAAGAGTACGCGTTGGCCCTTGACTTTGCTGGCTTTGAGGCTGTTGAGGGAGCGCCTTTCGTCGAGATTTTTGAAGTTCCTGCCTACGACGGCGACTTGAGCGACACCGAGAGCGCAGGGTCGGCCCACTCCTCGCCCGAGGTCCCTCCGCGTGGGATCAGCCTTTTAGGCCCGCCCTTCTATTCAAAAAATAGGGGGAAGGCACATGCATCTGCCTTTGTGTCTGTGTGCCGTTGTCGTCTGTGTACAAAAAAGGAGTGCAGCTAGAGCACCCAGACTTGGAGAGAACTTCAGGAGTGCCGTCCGTTATGATGTCTGTTCGGTATTATAAAGTCTGAGTTCTATTGTTATCAGCGTGGCTGAAAATCTATAGGTATCTTATCAGATTTATTGTTGTCAGTACGGCCGTTAGTTCATGGGTATTCACTGGTTAAA
The DNA here is from genome assembly GCA_030522485.1 of Stenchaetothrips biformis. Taxonomy (NCBI): domain Eukaryota; kingdom Metazoa; phylum Arthropoda; class Insecta; order Thysanoptera; family Thripidae; genus Stenchaetothrips; species Stenchaetothrips biformis. The sequence continues at coordinate 21,113,299 of CM060089.1, forward strand.
CTAAAGCGTAACTCTATGCTTGAGTCAAGCATAGAGTTACGCTTGAAGACGTTACGCTTGAAATGAAGCATACTCTGGAAATTCCCCCATGCAGGGGATATCTTGGCGGATGAGCCTGTTACGCTTGATTTACGCTTGAAAACAGAGGGTAATACTACGCTTTAGTTTTACTAGTGTTTTGTGTGAAGACTGATGAGATTAATTGTAATCAGTGTAGTTATAAAATTATGGGTATCCTAAAAGATTGCTATGGGTGGTCGAAGCCAGGTCTTCTTTAGTCCTTAATAAATGGTATTACCCTTGCATGTTCGGCTCTTTCTTTAATTTCATGCTGGGATGTTTTAACTCCTGTCCATGTCCACGATGGTCCCCCCTTTTTTGGTTAGTGTTGTCCTTCCTTTATTTTTCTTGGGTTCCAAGTTGGGTAATTTGCACGGTTTTGTCGATTTACTGTAGTTAGTCTCTCGATTGGTGGGGCTACCCGACGCTCCCCTGCTTAGTTATTTTGTTTTTATTTGTTTGTTTCAGGTAATTGTTTTGGCGTTTTTATTTGTTTGTTTCAGGTAATTGTTTTGGCGTTTTTATTCTGGTCTGCCCGAGCTGCTGTTGGAGCCGTTTACTCCTTTGCTCCGAAGACACTGGGTCTTGTCTGGCTTCTCATCTCACTTCTACTCTTCTTTGGTTTTGGCTGCTTTGCATGTTATTCGAGGTATGTCCTCTTGAGTGACATTTGTTGCACCTTGCAACTTTAGTTTTTCCTGTCTTTTTAATTGTACTGGAGCTCGTCTGTTAGTTTGTTTCATCTGTTTTCTTTTGTTTCAGTATTTCTGGGATTTTCTCGAGAGTTTCTGTTGGCAGTACCGTTGGATCTGGGACTGATTGGAGATTTGATGTGACTTTTACCGAGACCTGAGTGTCTTCCCGTCTGTTGTTGGCTGATTCGTCTTGTTGTTTTTCTTGAGGTGAGTGGGTTTTCAGTCAACAATAACCAATGACACAGACCAACATGTCCTTCAAGTCTCCCTGGGGCCATATTTTGGAGCATCTGGCCTCCACGTGAACTGCCAAAATACAAAAACCCTATTGCTAGGAAGGTGGGACGAACCACCGCAATTTGAATTCCCAATGGTAGACCACACAAAGATTCTAGGCATTCAATTCACTGCCAAAACACATCAGCTCTCCACAAACAACTGGCCAGCAATTGTGAATGCGGCCAATTCACATTGGAGGAACGGGTTTGGTTCGTGTGCACAGTGCACATATGCGCTCTCCAAATTGTGGTACGTTGCCAAAGTAGTGGCCCCACTGGCAAAGAACCTGACCCGCGTGCGGGTCTTGGTGAACCAGTTACTCTGGTCTGGTCGACTTATCAAGCTGCCATACCCAGTTATTTGCCTCCCAAGAGGGAAAGGCGGCCTACACGACGCCCAGCTAAGATGCCAAGCTCTGTACGCAGCGCTGGTGGACAATAAAGCAGGTGGCTCCGCAATCGTTCTCAGCAGAATGTCTCAATGCGTGGACAACAGATCTTGGTCGACGCCCGCACATACCTGGGGCGTGCGACCAGTTCAGACACTACGCAGCCATAGTCAAAAAGCTGCAAGGCAGCCCGGAGGGAGAAGGCAAGGCCACTATCACAAGTACCTACAACACGCTCTGTAAAAACAACTTAAAAGCTACCATAAGGGTAGAGCAAGTACTTCCCAACACCAACTGGGCACAGGTGTGGGCCAAAATACAGGCCAGGATCCTTTCCCTAAGTTTTACACACGTATGGTTTGATCTAGTCCATGAGATTGTACCAAGAAAGAAAAGGCTGCAGCGCATAGGCCTTGCAGAAAACGATCGATGCCTCCGGTGCGGACGCTGGGACACTGCTCTGCTCAGGGTGACAACCTGTGGACAGGCGGCCCAAGCTTGGAACTTGCTCAAAGCAATACTAAGGCTGGTCACAGGTACCAGCCCGTTCACAATGGCACAGGACTTCCTTGTCCGCCCAGACGAGGTAGTCCCGGACAAACAGGTGCACACCACTGTACTGTGGCTGGCCGCCGGCCCCTTGGCCGCAGTGTCCAGTGAGACCACGGCACCACCCCTGAAAACTGTCAAGCAGTACCTGAGGAAACAAAGGGATAACCTTATGGCCGACAGATCAAACCATGCGCTCAAACACTTCGGAGCGCATCTGCCAGCAGTCGACCTCCAGAAATCACTGATCTCCATGTGGAAAGCAGCAAAAACGGACATTTAGCGTAGAGTAAAGAACACAAGCGAACTGCCCATCCGCTCGTGCTTGACTGCAGGGGCAGCGTATGGACCGGGTGTGCACTTGCGCTAGCCCTCCGCGATGCAAACTCATGGTGGGGCTCTGGGGCTCTGTGGACCCGGAGCCGTGAGCAGCCCTGAGCGGTCCTGCGCGATGCGATGCGGGTGGCTGGTGAAAGCATGGGTGAGTGCGAAGTCAGTCCAGTAAGGGGAGGGCCCCAAATGGGCACAACCAAGAACTCAACAAGTTTGAGCGGAAAGATAACCCTCACCCCCGCCAAAAAAAAAACGATTTCAAGAAATTTTGGTTGTCACGAAGTAAATTTCACTTGTGTCCTGGTTTAACAAAAAAAGATGAGGCTAGGACTGCGTTGAGTGGAGTTGTTTTGGCTTGGAAGACCATTATCAATTAAATTAATACTTACGTAAAAGACCAGCTGCCCTTAGACTCCGCTCTCTTGATGGATGCATGGCTAGTTTCCGAATTCCTTTCATGAGTCTTGTGTTTTGATCCTGGGCTTATCTTTCCATCATGATCATCAGTACCTTTCTCCCGTTATGGAAATGAATCTACAAGTTTTCAACACTTATTAATAACAAATTTTAAAAAAATTAATTAAATAGTAAATTAATAATGAATTAAGAATAACATTACCTGATTTACCAGGTGCCTGTTTGCAGTAACGAAGTTTCTCTTCAAGATAAGCGATTGTTGCTCTCAATTTGGCTTCTTCCTCGTGGGCTTTAAAAAAGTTTTCTTGAAGCCGTAAATTTAGGCTTCTAATCCTTTCGATCGTTTTGTCCTTGACTTTAAACGAATCCTGTGCCTTAATGTACTTGCGAGGAGTGAAGTCAGGGTCAACTCTTATCTTGTTCCCGTTAATTATCTGAATTGGAAGAGTCTGACAGGACCCGTTTCCGCTTCCTTGAGCTCCTTGAGCTAGTATAAGCCCTTGACTTGGCAGAACTGAAGCTTAAATTTCTCTTCACTGAATTTTCAGTCTAACAGAAAAAGAAAAAAAAGAAACAGTTTCCAAATAAATTCAAGGCAACATAAGGATTAAAATTTTAAAACAGAAACTGAACATATAGGTGCTACCACAATGAAGTCAACATCTCATCGCTAACTTACTTGTGTTTTTGTTGGTAGGGACTTGTATGTTAGAAATTCAGCATCCTTTCCAAATTCATTTAGTCGTAACAACGAAAAAACACCTAAAAAAACGGCAGCAAAAGGACAACTTTTTGCTGACTTTTCATTGTAAAGACGTTTTTTCATAGATTCGTATGTTTTGGAACAAAGTTTCAACCGCGTAAGGACCCGAATTTTCTAACATAATCTATTTCGACCCTTCATCACGTGGTGCACTATTGCCTCAACAAACCTTGAAACTGCTTGCCGAAGGCAAGCAGGGAGCGCCGCAGGCCAAGATAGGCCAGGCGTGGATTGTCGTTACTGGCGCAGCATAGCGAAGCCTGTTACGCAGTGTTGCCAGACCCTAGCTTGCGGAAACCACCACCAGAGCGCGCGCGACCAGCCCAAAAACCGCGATTATTCAAATAGCCCAAAACAGGGAGGTCGCAGGAAAAATAGCCCAAACTGGCGGTTTTTCTTTCGAACTTTTTCCCAGGAAAGTCGTGTTTTTTTCTTGCAGACAAAGAATAAGGCTCGGATAGGGTTCAGAAATAGAAATTTGTGAGAGATCGGTCATTTATGTATTTAAAATCAAATAATCAATAAATAAACCATATAATTTATCAATCAAAATAACATGTAACTAAAGTTTGTCAAATGAAAAAAAAGATTCGACTTGAATAAAAAACTAGACAAGATCCAGGATTAAATTATTATGAAAATGAACTTGATAAAGCTTGATCAAGCTCTTCTTCCACTGCCGCAGGGTCATCCAGGGTTGCCAGATGCCTGGTACAGATAGTCGCCGCTAGATGGCGCGCGTGGAGCCCAAAAGTCGTCGCCTTTGCTAAAATTGCATGGAGCCCAAATATCGCGGCTTGCGTTTGAAAATAGCCCAATTTGGCGACTTTTGATGAAGAAATGCATGTAAAAAGGCGATTTTTTTTTTTTAGAAAATGCTTTTATTTACTTTAGAGGACTAGTTCAATCAGACTAGGCACAAATCAAATGTACTTTATAATTATATAAAGAAATGTGATAAAAAAAAAACACGACAAAAAATAGTTTGCATTTGAAGATGCATGAATAATAACTATTAATAATAAAGTAGGAACAATAATAGATTATTCATAATTTTAAATAAATAACAAACAATTAGAAAACTAAACCAGTGCAATGGTTAGTACCGTCATTACTAAAAATTGTCAGAGCAGCGTAGTCTTCGTCGTCTACATCTTCAACCGCGTCCGGGTTATCGGGATCAGGTTCTACATCATCCCCCTGACCGGCCGCACCTGCTCCTTGTTGAGTGTTCGGAGAAGCATACATGCGGGATGTGAACTTGGCTATCATCTCTTTCGAGGGCATGAAGGTTCTGCAGCAGATTCCGAGCATCTTTGAAATAAATAAATAAATCAATAGATACGTAATAGTCATGTTTTGACTGTCTTAGACGACTAAAGTATGTTCGCGCACCTTGAAATGTGCCCGTACACGCAGTAACGCCTCGAGCATGACGAGTTGCAGCCTGTTTCTCTGTTTATTCTTAATAGCAGCGAGAAAACTGAAAATTCTTTCTACAACCGCGTTGCTTATGGGGGTTTTGAAGCACCTCAGAACAAAACATGCCAACTCGCGGAACGGATGCTCCCCAAGGGCGTTCTTGCAGGAACGAACGCACCCCCAAAAATGGAAAACATCCATATCCTCTAAATTATCATGCATTTCGAGATGTGGGCATATGTCTGGCAAAAAGGTGCTACCCAGCAAAATCCACGGACTCTCTAGATTATCGAGGTCTTCCCCCGGCTCTAAACGGAGACAAGGAAAACCGTGTCAGATTATTTCAAGGCACAAAAATAAATTAAAAAATATGGGAAGTAAGGAAATAAGAACTACATACTAGCCAGGTCTAATGGTAATTGACGAAACTGTGGCCTTGCTGCTCTAGCCAGTGCAATGCTCGGGCGCAGGTGCCTCAACTTTTCCACAGATTCTATGTTGCCTGGCAGACGGTCAAACAGCTGCAGGCACAGATTGTACACGTACTGCCCACACGTGTTTCGAACTTCGCGAAGGGCCTTTTCATCGAGATTGCAAGTTGCAGTAGCAACCTTGAATGAATCTCCAAAGCCAGCCTTGTCCAATGGCAGGTGGTTGGCGTTGTTCGTAACAGCCTGGCGCAGGGCACCGATTTCAGCAGACCGTATAATGCCAGATCTGTCCACGACTGGTATGGCTTGCTCCTTTACAATACGCCGTGCTACATTAAAGATCAGTTCACGTAACTCCGTGTGAAGCTTTGTGATGTCGGCATTAGTATGCTGGAATGCCATGTTCATTTTACTGATTTGTCTCAAAATGCTTCTTAGAAACAGCAGGTACAGGTATACACTTTGGTCCTTGTACAGAGCAAGAATCTCTTTGGCGCTGGCCTTTGCTCGTGCATCCTTGGCATTTCCAGCGACTATACCGAAAAATTCCCCCATTGACTCACAACGAATTCGCAAGAGGGAAGCCAAGAGAGCCAGCGGGTTTCAACCATCTGAGGAATTTTGCCAGCCTTCTTGCCATTTTTTACAGTCTGAAAAATACAAGACGAATTACACATTGTTCCTGACGCTAAATTAAAAGTAATTGTAACGTTCAAAATTACCTGGTAATACTGCTCATACTCAGCCTGCCGCACTGTGCTGTGCGCGAACCAATTGTGAGTCTCCTTCAAAATTTTGTTGACACTTGGAGGCATACATTTGTGCGCATATTCCGCGCACTTGTCAATACTGTGGCAGACACATTTGAATACTTGAAGGTGCGGGACATCCTGTTTCAGGTGAGTGTAAAATGAGTTGTTTGAACCACACATGTTCGGTGCTCCGTCGACACCGATGGAAAACAAGTTGAGGAGGGGAAATCCAATTATTCGCACGTACTCCTTGAAAGCGTCTGACAACTCGATCCCTTTAGTGCCAATGGCTTGGAGAAGACCCAAAAAATCGGTCACCATTTTCTTCTGCTTCGTGGAGTAATACCTTATGCACAGGCCCATGAACTTGGAAGTTGAACAGTCTGTTGCTTCGTCCGCGATGATGGAGTACGGCTCGTCACCTACATCGGTAACCAACTCGGTGAGAAAAGCAGGTGCAATCACATGGGAGATGAGTCTTGAGCATTTGGTCCGATGCATTCGGAGCTTCTCAAGGGGACTTCCTTTTCCTAGTTGCTTCAGTAATTCCCCAAGGTGGTCCATTGACTTAACAGAGGAGTGCACTGCAATATACACAGCTAGGCGAATGTCCGTAATTTTGTCAGCGTCGCTAACAACAGTAGCTCAAATGCAAAAATGAAATAAGAATACAATATTAGAGTACATTCACGCTCGGCTGTTTACAGAATTAGATTCAATGCACCCCGGTGGCCCTTACCGAAGGAGTCCAAACTCTTTTGAGTGTCACGGTTCAGAGCTCTCATTTTATCTTTGTGCTTTTCGCGTGTGGTATGTTTTTCCAAGTCATTCCTTTGAGCCCGCAAGTTAACTTTGCACAAAGTGCAATAGGCTTCGCCTTTACCATTCATTACATCTTGTTCCGAAGAGGGCTTAAGCCAAGCTAAAATTAAAATCAGACTGTCACGTAAAGAAAGGAACAAAATAATGAAATGTCCCTGGAGAGGTTATGATGGACGATGCAGACTTACGTTTGAACAGCGGCTCTTTCTCCCACGCCTCTCTGTACGTCTTCAAATACCTTGCCCACTTAGGCATGTTGAGCGGCGGTATTCATTCACTCACAAGCACAAAGTTTGTATTATAGCGCCAATAGGCCACCTGCCTTTGAAACGGCTCCGTAACAACTTGCTTCTCGACGTTGTGGTTGGTTGGGGAGGGGAGACAAAATGACAAACGATAATGCGAGAGGTCGAGATCAGGGCTACCATCTCATTCAGGCACACCAACAAACGCAATCTCGCGGGAAAAATTTAAAACAATTCAGATTTTTATGCTATGAGTCTTTATTTCTCTTTGAACTAGAAACAGGCATAATGAACGGTGACTAAGGCCGTATAACACAAAGATGGACCACAAAGCGGAGCAATGCGCGATGACCAAAGCTTTCCACTTGAAACCCTAGACATGAGACAAATCAAATTATTTCATTGTGATTTGATTTTAATTCATGAAACTTTACTCAACGATACATACCAGCCTATTGTTATTGCTGTGGTGGTGGGACAGCGTCCGCGCTCTGTTGTGTCATTCTGAGCTGGTGTTGGTGCGTTTTAGCATGATCTAGTAGGCAGCTCATTCTGGCCCGTAGGCAGCGCCTGCACACCATACAGAATGCTTCTGGCATCCCTAGAGCTTGTAAACTCTGCGAGGTTTTCTCAATCCAATCTAAAGAAACAGTTCATATGAATCCACAGAAACCAACGAAAGCCAATCAAACCACCCCACTGAGAGGTTAAGTAACTTACTCATGAGTCGACGATCCATTTCCCACGCTCTGTTGTACCTTTCTAGGAAGCGTCCACGCTTACTCATGATTAATTTTTCACTTTCACTCCACAGTCTCTCACCAATGTAAATTCAAATTATCGAGCGTAATGTAGCTTTGAAACTCCACCGTTAGATGACGTTAGTGCAGGTAGCAGGTGTGTATGAAAAATACTTCAGACAGATTCGAGTCGAGAGATCGCTGAGGGGTGGGGAACCGGGGGAACGAACGCGCGAATCTATGAATTGGCGGCATTAATGGATAGAAATGGCCGAAATAGACCAAAAATCGCCAGATAGCCCAAAAATCGCCATTCTAAAAACGTGAGGAGCCCAATTGGCGACTTGTCGCCAAGCGCTAAATCGCGGAGCGATTTGACCCTTCCGAGGAGCCCAAATCGCGACATGTAGCCCAATCTGGCAACCCTGGGTCATCCATCAGGATCGTCCTCACGAACGCCTTGGGCGTTAGGGTCTTGGGCTTCTTCTCTCCCTGTGTGCTGGAGGTACATGTCCGGAGGTAAATTTGTTCAGCATGGCTTTACTGGGCTTAAATTGGTTGCAGCAAAGTCCGTCTACCTGGAATTCGAATGACATCGGGTTAATTCATAAATGACCGTATTTAATTCCACTTTATGCAGGCCCGGCCAACTGCCACAGGCGTTTCCGGTTTCTTGTTGCCTCCCCTCTGCACCCCCGCTTCCCTTCGTTCCCCGGTCATGCCAAACTTCCGCCATCGAACAGAGAGCACTAAGAACGAGCCTCAAAATTCGTTACAACGGTTTTCACTATCTAATTCAATTATTAATCATTCTAAACAGTTTGTTGTGCCCTGCCTTGCCCAAATTTTTTTGCCTACTGGCCTCCAAAAATCCAAGATAGGTTTCTGAATTTTGGTGTAGCACGGTAGCACTGATCGAAAGTAAGCAAGTCCAGCAGGCGATAATTCTTTTCTTTAACCTCTCAACCTCGTGTCTGCTTCTGTCCTGTCATCAGTCCTACTTTCTTTATGCCCATCCTCTCTCATCAAAATCATGCCTCCAAAAGTAAAACACTGTTCCATTCTTCATTGTCATTCTGCTCAGCCTGGAAATGGGCAAACTATGTTCAAGTTTCCTAACGAAATTGATCGGTAATATATATTACATAGTATTACATCAAGGTTTTACTTAAATTTAAGGACATATTTATATTATTACTGTATATTTGAACAACTAACATTTCTTCTCTTTCAGTCTCAAAATTTGGCTTGAAGCGAGTGGCAATGCCTCATTGACCAAAGTGTCTTTTAAACTACTGCATGAGGGTCGCTATGTCTGTGATAAACATTTTAAAGATCGCATGTTTTGGAATAAGCACCATGACAGGCTGAGGAGGAACAGTGTGCCAACCCTTAATCTGCCAGAGCCCCTACCCAAATCATTGGTAGAGAGTGTGGTGCCAGGAGGTAAGAATTATGAAGGGTTTGCAGTTCCAGATCCCTAACGAATAGAGATTTTGTTGCTTGTTTGCACCGGTTAATTGTAATTTTTTTTACAGTGGCTTTTAAAGAGTGGAGCCCATCCCCCCCCCCCCTAATCCTAACAGCACCTTCACTCTCATTGCCTCTCCCACTTCCAATATTCCTGCCTCTGTTTCTCCTTCTTCGCATCCTCCCTTGTCTCCTTCTGGTTCTAAAGTCTCTTCTCCTTCTAAAATTCTTAGTCCTAAATCCCCAGCCAAATCATTTCATCTATCCCCTCACCACAGTCTTTATCAACCACTCCCTGATCACACTGCACATTATATTCATTTTCCAAAGTTTCCTCCCTCATCCCATAGAAATTTCAGTTTCACTTTGCCTCAAGAACCAGTAGAACCAGTAGACAGCAATGGTAATGGGATATAAAGTTTAACTAAATATCTCATCATATCTTTACAGACAATAGTCACCATGTTGTATACTTTTTTTTTTTATACAGCAAAACGACCCAGAGATTCAGAAGATGACCTGCTGGACAGGGACTTAGAAAATCTCATGCCAGAGGAGAATGTACCACGCATTCAACGAGAAACTGCTCACAGTAAGTAGAATGTTTACTCTGAATTAGTGCTATTTTCTCTTCTGCCACTTATTTAATTTAAAACTGTTTGTAGGATCTCCTGATATCAGTGGTGCTGTTGACCGCAGCCCTAAACCGAGAAGGATGACAGTGTCTAAATTTGCTTCAATGTGTGGAATTACCAAAATTACCCCTGACGTCAAGAAGGCGATGAAAACTGCAATGCAATACAGGCAAGAAGTCAGAAAAATACACACCAAGCTAAAGAGTTTTAAGAAGCAAAAGTGTAACATGAAAAAATTATCCTATAAATTGATAGACAATGTTGATGCGATGATGGTCAGTAGCAAATGAAGATTATTGCTGAAGGCAGAGCTAAGAAATATGAAATGTAAGCCCCGTGGCCGCTCATGGACGTTAGAAGACAAGCTATTTGCCCTAGCTATATCCACGAGAAGTGCTCGGGCATACAGATTTCTGAGGGATTATATCATGCTGCCATCAGAATCCACCCTAAAGTCCTTATTGAAAAGTGTCAATCTTGAACCTGGAATATGTCCACCACTTTTAAATGCTTTGAAATGTAAAATTTCAAAAATGAAGGCAAAGGATAAAAATTGTTTGCTCTTATTTGATGAGACATTTCTTGCTGGAGGCCTGTACTTTAATGAAGCAAAGGGAAGTGTTGATGGCTTTGAAGACTATGGAGAAAGAGGCAGGACTACATTGGTTGGTGATCATGCATTGGTCTTTATGGTTCAGGGTATTGGTGGTTTAAAGTGGACTCAACCAGTTGCCTATTATATTGTGCACAAAACTTGTCCTTCTCGTATGCTTAAATTATTGATTACTGATGTTGTTAAAGCTCTGTTCAATATTGGTTTGAATGTGCTGGGCACAGTTTCTGATCAGGGACCTACAAATAGAGGTGCTATTTCTGAACTAAGAGCAAGCTAACCTCTTAATGATGACATCATTTGTTCAATTGATGGGCACAACTTGGTTCATATTTTTGATATTCCCTATGCCATGAAAAACATCCGTAATAATTTACCTAGCAGCAATCTTGAATTTAGACGTGGTGCCAGTGCCAACTTTCGCCATATTATTGAATACTTTCAAGTGGATGAATCTATGCGCTCTGTTTCCGCTCTCAGTGAAAAGCACCTTAATCCGCTGGGAAAATTGAAAATGAGAGCGAAATATGCTGTAGAAACTCTAAGTTCTAGAGTTGCCGCTCAGATGGAAACATTCTGTCGATTATCTGCTAAAAGCGATAATCCAGTGTTGGTTGGATGTATGGATACAGTAGAGTTTCTGAGACTTGAGGATCTTTTGATTGATTTGAACAACGGCACCAGTTCCTCTGAAAAAAGACCAAAAGATTCCCGGTGCAATGTCTCCAAAAACTATCCACCATGAGCTCTGGCCAAAAATGATAAAAAGTTTGGAAAACTGGACTTTTATAAGAAAATCAACTGGTGAGCGGCATGTTCCTCCCTGTGTGAAAGGGTGGATCCAGTCCATCAAGGGAATGCAGTGGCTTTGGCGCCAATTGGAAAAACAAAATGTGAAAACAGGGGGCGGCAACGGCCTGGGGAGCGCGTGAAGCTATGCGGTCGCTTGGTGCAGGGGTTTGGGCCTTCTCCGAGATCTTCGAAACTAGGCCGTCGTTTGTCAAACGCTTACCACCGATCGAAAGAGCATAAAATTTAGTGTAACATAGGCGTATTGCCCGAGTTGTAACTCTGAATGCAACTTGGATCAACAGAAGAAACGTTTACATCAAGGTTCATTTCTTGATTTATTGTACTTTTTGGTGTTTTCGCTATGATTTCTCAAGGAAAAATATTGCAGAATTGGGAGTGGCAATACATCTATAGTACCCTAAATTTCATGCTCTTTCGATCTATGTAAAGCGTTTTTCAAACTACACTCTAGTTTTAAAGATCTCGAAGGAGGCCTAAACCCCTGAATCGGAGCGACTGCATGGTCTCACGCGCTCCCCAGGCCGTTGCCGCCCCCTGGTGAAAACCTTACGTCTGAGAGGCCTTAATCAGGATGCACTTGAGAATTTTTTTTGTTCTCTGCGCCAATGCCGTGGGGCCAGTTCAGATTTTACTTGCTCACAATTCACTGCAGCTCTAAAAACATGTTTGATAACTACATTTACCAGTTCTTCTACAGACAAAAATTGTGAAGACAATGATTCACATCTTCTCTCTGACTTCAAGACAATTATGCAGGATGGTAATGCTCCAGAGTCCAGGGAGCGTATCCTATGCCTTGTGAGGGGTGATGGTCCTCCTGAACGGGAAAAGAAGGCTCCTGAAGCACTCAAGAGGCTGGGCCCAGCTGCTATGATTGCTTCTATTCTGGATGGTGCTTTAAAAACTGATTGCATTGAATGCACCTCTTGTATCACCTCAAAAAATCCCACCTTAGATGCATCACTTCTAGGAAAGTCCAAGTCTGAAGTGCCCATTTTCCCATCATCCAGCCTAATCTCAGCATTTATCATGTGCCAAGCTGCATTCCTGAATTTTTGGCGCCGGCATTTTTACAAAGAAAATCTTGTTAATCTTGCTGTTGACTGCTTCGATTTCTTTGACTGGTCTTGGCTTAATGTAAGGAGCATTTCAACGAATTTCTGCCCAAAATTAAACGTGAAATTTCAGTCCTCCTCACCAAAAGAAAATGTCTTGAGTCAAACAGAAAGAGCAAGAAAGTATTTTTAAAAGAACTAGACAAATTTTGGCTTGGGCAGTGAAGGACTGCAATGGCGTTTTAGGAGAAGAAGATGGGCTTCAGCTGCACCCACATGACCTGCAGCCGTTGACAGGACCACAGCCACAGCAAGGTGCCATATTTGTTGTGTATCTTGGTTCTGCATCATTTTGGCTCTTTGGATTTGTCTGTTACAATTTAAATTATTATTACTCAATGTTTTAATGTCATGAGGGATTTTCCAAAATTAGGGTTTAAAATTTTGTTTTATTAGCTAGAGTCCATCATTATCCTGGACCATACGTGCCAAATCATCATCACCTACTTACGCAGTTCTTCTAAAAGCCATGAAACACCTATCCCACCATTTTACTAATATAGGCCTCATCTAAAAGTGTCTTTAATTTAGTGTGAACTTTTTGACTGATTTGCCTGTACTCATTGTGGTCCCATTGGTGTTGTAGTTGGAGCAGATTACTGGATGTTGGGCCTGGTTTACGAGTTGCTGTTTTGTATTCTCACATCCTTTTTCATTCAGGATAAGTATTTTATTCATGACATATGTTTTGTGCTAATTTAATTTTAAGGGTCATGCATGATGCATTCACCCATACATCTATCTTTTCTTACTCTTCTTAACTAAACACTTTCTAAATCTTTTCTTTGATACATTTTTAATTAACCCTGCAGTGAGAAAAAAATTGCCGTTTCATGAGTACAGTTTTACACAATGCAAATCATTATCTAATAATTCTGTTTCTGTTCTAGCTCCGCTTGTTCCACCAACTCCGAGAACACCTGGTCCATCTGCAAGGGTGGATCTGGTGACCCGAAGGATAATGTCTGCGGTTCAAACACCTGCCCGAACACCTGCCCGGACTCCTGCTATAACACCTGCAACCTTGGTAGGTAGCACACTTCAATTTCAATAATTTGGCAAAAAATTATTTAAAAATAATTATAATGTTTGTGTCTACACAGGTCATCCAGCCTCTAGCAGCACCATCATCTACCCCTGCTAGGCAAAAGGTGCATGCTTTGTGGGCAGGAAACCAGGTGTCTGTAAGTTTCTGAATGATAAACAATTTTTAATGAATTTAACTGTGCTGACATTTTTGACGTACAATCTTTTCTCTGCTGTTTTACAGGTGGCTGCTTCTCCCAAAAATCCCGATGACGACATGAGGGCAATGGCCATGGCCAAGACAGTCGAGTCGCTAAAAGTGCCAGAGCTATAGGCGTTTCTGAAAGGCTAGATTAAAAGAATTACTGGTTTGAACAACAGCAGCTCTGTGCTGCTGTTTATGATTTCTTCAAGGGACAAGAGTTTTTATGTTAATGAACATGTACATGCCTTTTGATTGTTTATTTTTGACTTGAAATTTGTGACATGCATTTATTAAATGCAATCTGTGTAATTTCTCGTTTACTCTCTTTCCCCATTTTGCCCTCCACAAAAGAACCAAATAAGTGCGCCAAATGAAAAATGATTACCAACGTCGGGCTGCACGGGGGAAATTTTCCGCTGATTTCTTTATCCGCAGTTGGTAGTACTATTGCGGAACGCATCTCCCCCTGTCTCCCCCAACCCCAGCTCCGAAGCGACCGAAGTTTTACAAGGCAGTTGGCTTGGCCTGATTTTATGAATATCATCTTTTATACCTTCAAGTGAATCCTTAGGCGCATAAGAGCCTCAATCATGCGGAGCTGAAGCTTGTTGCGGCGGCAGCATTTGATGGCACTCATGACACTGAAAGCCCTTTCGACTAGTGCATTGCTGATAAGCAAGGTAAGGCACTTCAGTGCGAACTTCGCAAGATCTTGAAGCACCGTATCACCGTATCCCCAGCAGCATTCTTTTGATTGATGACAGAGGACCAAAAGTGAACGATGTCAACATTGGCCACGTTAGTAGACTAGTCTGCGACGCGTGCGTGTACACAACAGTGCACGCTGAAAAAAGTTAGTTGTTACACCCAAGGTTTGGGTTGATTTTGAGATGATAAGCTAAGTTGAAGTTTCACTTGCAACAGGAACTTTTATCCTACATAAAGCATCGTCCTTTGCTCGCCTTACGCCAAAATTCAGCTTTCTATCTCAAACCATTCTGTCGTACCAACGAAAAAACGTTAACGCTAACGCTAACGTGAAAGCAGATGATACTAATGAGAATGTTTATGGTAATGCATGGTTGTTTACGATGCGAGAGAGACAGAGCGACAAAAACGACTATCGGAATCAGTCTGCTGCGGCTGCGCGCCAGCGATGATTCAAAGCAGCGTAACCGGGTGATCTCACGCTAGGTGCCAAGGGAAAATTTCGACTTTTGAGAATTTCACTGGTGCATTACAAAGAACGGGCGAAGACGATTAAAACGATATACAGGTTGTGTATGTGTAAAATGCATCGTTCGACCGCTAGAAGCGAATAGAGACGAAAAACAGCAAAATCCGACTTGAGAATTTCGAGTTTTGAGAATTTAACTGGTGCATTACAAAGAACGGGCGAAGACGATTAAAACGATATAGAGGTTGTATATGTGTAAAATGCATCGTTCGACCGCTAGAAGCGAAAAACCGCAAAATGCTGGCGACGCCGCGGCAGGCTCCGCCTGTGTAGAGAAGAGTATGGATGCGGGGTGGGGGGGGGGGGGGGGGGGGGGTTGGGGCTGAGGACCGAGGCGGATGCTCCTAGCCTGCTCAAGTGCTCAGCGCTGTTTATCGCTGCCCCGGGTCGGGTGGTCGGTATACGATGCCGGTGCCCCTGCCACAACTGCTACTCGCTACAACTGACTTCTCGCTACAACTGCTACCGCAACGTGCCAATGCAACGTGCAACTGCAACATTTGCAACTGATTTGGTACATTTAATTGCTAAACTGTCGAGAGTCAAAGCTAGCTGATTAACATCATCTGCTAAAAACACTTCAAAAAACGGCAGAAAAAGTGCAACTTTTTAGTGATTTTACAATTTAGAGACATTTTCTTATGGTTTCGAATGTTATCGAAGGTGCTGATGACAAAAATGAAATCAGTTTCGACCTCTGACCAAAGTGTCAACCGCGTGCAGACTACCTCGAGTAAAATTTTCTGATACTATCTACTTTGACCCTTCATCACGTGGTGCACTACTTATTGCCTCAATGCCGCAGGCCAAGGTAGGTATAGCGCCAGGCGAGGATTGTCGAAACTGGCGCAGCATCGCGAAGCCTGTTGCGACATGACACGGTCTGGCGTACACCTACCTTGTAGAAATTGTTGAAATTGTAATTGCTCCTGTTATCTATAAGTCAAAATTGCCATGAGCTCATTATAGCAGTTCAAGAGTAGTGCTCTTTTCTGAGCCTTTAAGACCAAAGCACCATTATCGCTGTCATTATCTGTTTTTGATTACCGCTTTTTGGACCATTTATAAGAGTCTTTTCCTTAAGGTTTGAGAGCAAGCATGTTTTCTTTAACCGTTGTATCAGATCTACATGTGATTTTATAAATCCCACTTATTTTCTCTTATTGTGGCATCTATACATAATTTTCCATTAACAAGGTAAAAATATACGCCGTAAAATATACTACACGATATACCGTTATCATTCGGACAGGAATCGCCGTAAACTTGTAAGTTTGGAAACCCCGTCATTTTCGTTGACGGAAATTACCGTTATTTTTATCAACTTCTCGAGGACATTTAGGTAGTCGAGACTACCCAAACCTACCTTAACCTTGCTATCATCGCCTTTGTAGGGAGGCAGGGTGGTAATCAGAAGAAACGGAAATAACGGAGTTATCCACGTAACTATAAACGGCCATTTCTGTCACAAAAATTAAGGTAAACCCCTAAACTTTAGTCCGGTTTGAAAGTTATTACGATGAATTTTGTAACCTTGAACGGTTATTATTATTTTAACAATGACGGCAACTTCTGTGTTTTGGGGACAGTAAATTCTCCGTTTTCGCAACGGCGAATACTGTGTTCTGGCCACGGCAAACACTGGAAATTCATTAACGGTGGTGACAGGACATTTTTCTTTCAGTGTACAGTGTCGTGCCTTGACATGTCTCAAGCTTGCTTACACGAAGTGGCCTACCCCGGTCAAACTGAGGACCAGGTCAACTATGGGGGAACTACCGAGCACATAGGGAGTTACTCGGTGGCAAGTCAGGGGTATTCGGGGGTTACCGGGAGGTAACCTGGGGGCAACTCGAGGGAAAGTCAGGGGTAACCTAGGAGCAACTCGAGCGGAAGTCGGGAAACGCTCAAAGCAAGCCAGAAAACGCTTAAAATACTACTGGAACCATGGTGGGGTGGCGAGATGAAGACACTGCATACATTCTAACCGTTAAATGCAGGCAAAACTTCAAATCTGCGATAGAAACAATTCGACGGCGGAACAGGGTTCTTCTTAACAAGACGAACCAAAAATGAAAAGCATGATATGGCCTCAGACTCGACATTTAAACAGACATCGGTGTCAGAAATCTCCCTCGACTTCCCCTCAAGTTGCCCCCGGGTTATTCCTGACTTTCCCCCTAGTTGCCCTCGGGTTAGCCCCGGGTTACCCCCGACTTCCCCCCGGGTTCCCCAGCGTTACCCCCGACTTGCCCTCGAGCTAATCCCTAGTTGCTAGGTTGTTCCCTCCTAGTTGGCTGGTCTCCAGTTTGGCCGGGGAAAGACTCAAAATATCACTTTGGCACGGAATCACCCGGATCCCTAAAAATGGTCCAAATCTCATCATTTTCATATCAAAATTCGTGATTTTACATCTTTTTTCAGAATCAGGACGGCGCTAAATTATTTTTAAAACTTTGGAAAACGGTGGGCCTACTGATAGGGTTGGGTCAGGATGCGATAACGCGCAATCACGCCCGAAATTCCACACGGCGACACGAGAACTAGTCTAAACAACGACGAGAGGCGCGACTATGGTCACCGAGCGCAGGGAATACGCCCTTCAAAGTTTTCTTAGATAAAGGCTTAGAAAGACATAAAAAGAAAGAAACACACGCCGAAAACCTTTTTTACAAATAAACACCCCGAGAGAGCGCGTTCGTGTGTATTTTAGCGAGGGCATTCCCCTTCCTCCGCCCCCATTACTTCGTCGACGTGGCTGCGCGTCCTTGACGCAGGCATGGCAGAAGAAAGCATGGCCGACACGGCGCGTCTCCCGAATCACATCTCTAGATTCGCGCCTCACAGCAACGGTAAAAAAAACCGCCACCCCCTTCTTGTTCCCTTAGTGGCTGCGAACAGCCAAGGGTATGAGAGCGCGGTCATTTAGCCCTTCCCTTGTCGGCCTGGCAAGCCCCACAGTGGGATGAAAACCGGAAAAAGCGATGAGAAGTGGATTTTTTAAAATTGAGCGGTGGAGTCGTACAAACTATTGGATATTGACAAGGAAGGTCTGGGCCGTTTTTTACAAGATAAGGCCATTATGTTATATGTTTTTGGAAAGCTCACGACCTGACAATTGTGGCGCACTCTTTTGATTTACTCTTGGGTCTCACGGCTAACAGTTACACGTTGCTAACATGAAATAAGTTGAGTTGTGAACATTTGCGAACGGTTCTGAGACAAGCCCGTGGTAGTGTGGCTGCCCCCCTTTCGGGTCCGTATCGCCAATCGCCGCCAATCGCCGCCCCTTCGCAGTGCGGCGGCGCGTCCCTTTGCACATGCTGGATCTGCCCCTGGCGTTCGACTTTTCGTTCTGATTTTGTCAGAAATGAGCTTAGCGCCCTCGAAAACCCCAGGGTGCCCATTTTGGTAATCAGCGGGGCACTGAAGACCGTTCAACCCCCTTTGCACATGCTGGATCTGCCCCTGGCGTTCGACTTTTCGTTCTGATTTTGTCAGAAATGAGCTAAGCGCCCTCGAAAACCCCCGGGTACCCATTTTGGTAATCAGCGCGGGGCACTGCAGACCGTTCACCCCCCCTTTGCACATGCTGGATCTGCCCCTGGCGTTCGACTTTTCGTTCTGATTTTGTCAGAAATGAGCTTAGCGCCCTCGAAAACCCCCAAATTTGGTAATGATCAGGGCCTTGTAGAATTATCATCGCTTTTTTCGGGTTTCATCCCACTGCGCACCGCCCAGTGCCTCACCACACTGACGAGGAGATCCACCGCTGTAAATAGCCGTGCGCGTTTTATGGCACTGTGTGCTGGTAAAGCTTAAAGGACGAGATGCCAAATCATAAAAACATTAAAATCCTGTTCGGAATCGAGATTTCATTCGAGTCATGCTGTACAGAGAGCTTGGTGCTTAGACTATGGGGTAGCTAGCCTGGGTGGCGATACCGCACTGGTTGTTCTTGTTGCGGTGCATCTTGATGTAACCCTGCTCACCCCAGGCGGTGCCCCAGGAGTTCTTGACGATCCAGTAGTCCTTGTTGCCTTCGCTGCCGTAACCAACGGCGAGGACACCGTGGTCGAGCCTGGTGGAGGAGCATTCAGGCTCGTCGTAGACGCCGCCGGCGTACATCTGGAAGGACCAGTTGCTGGCGTCGATGGCGACGGACACGGGGCCGATATTCTTAACGGCGTTTTGGAGGACCCCCTCAGTCGGGTAGACGTCGTGGAAGTCAGTCAAGGTGCCGGCGCTGTTTTCGTCGGAGTACTCGCAGGTATTGCCCTACACAGGGCAAAGCAGTCGTTAGGTTTGTGCGCTCAACTGGAAGGCAGCCAAGTTGGCCACGCCAATGCTCTCCACACTCACGTCGCCGGTGTAGCGGTAGTACTCCTCGGTGTCGATACCGCCGTTGGCAATGACGTACTTGAAGGCTCTGTCCATTAGACCACCGTAACATCCTCTGTTACCGAACTCGGAGGTGCAGTCGATCAGGTTCTGCTCGGAGAGAGAGACGAGCTTATTGTTCGCCTTGAAGAGAGCACCCTCGATGGATCCGGTCTGGAGCACAAAAAGGGGGGGGGGGGGTTAGAGATAGTCTTCTTTGTAAGTCCAACGCGAGTCGCCGTTCAAATACTTACGGTGGAGAAGGCCCAGCAGGAGCCGCACTCGCCCTGGTCCTTGACTGCGGTGACGTATCCCTTCTCCCTCCAGTCCACGTGGGCGGGGGCGTTCGAGGGCGAGAGCCAGCCGACGGTCTCGGATGCGTTGTAGACGGCGCGCACGGGCTTGTTCACGCGGGAACGGTAGCCGTTGAGCATCTCAGCAACCTCGTGGGTGTGCATGTCAGCGAACTTGTTGATGGCGACAAAGAAGGAAACCTCTCCGGCCTCATAGCGAGCGTTGTGCTTTGCGACCTTGATGGCGTTCTCCTTGAAAATTTTCATGCGGTAGGCCTCCTCAACCTCGTTGGCGTAAGTCTTGCCGTGCTCGACCTTAAACTTCTGCCAGTGGTTGGTGATCTCCTGCTCGGAGGGTATAGACCTGCAGGTGGCCACCGCCACGAAGGCGGCCAGGATAATGAGGAACTTCATTGAGCTGAAAGGAGCAAGCGAAACTGCGTTAGGCAACAGGGCTGTGTCGGTGCGACTCCTCTGCAGGGGTCACTACTCACCAATCAAACGCTGACGAGCTGAATACTGCCCAGTGGCGTTCCCCTTTTATACTCAATTGTCGTCGGCTTATCTCACCACCGTACATTGGTCGAGTACACTTCACATGCTTCCAGTAATTTGCAATCAGTCGTTTATCTTTTACAGTTTTCCTCGAATATCTTTCAGAGTGTTCCTCGTAAAGTGTTATGTGACACCTTGTCGGGAGATAAACATTGCGAGGCTTTTTGTGGTGGTTAGGACCTATGTGGCTGTATAACAATCCTTTCAGAGTTGCCTGCCTTCCGAGATGCAGGGTTTTGCCTACTGTATATGTCAATCGCGTCTTGACCCGACCCTATAAAAGGTACAATCGTCCTTTCTTCTTCTTTTTGTTTTGCTTAGTGATTAGGATCTGCTTGTAGTAGTAGTAGAAGGCCTGGTCGCGGATCTGGCAGGTGGTGGGTGATGCTATACGTCTCGCAGTTGAGCCAGAAGGGCATGTACAGGTGGGCGTAGGCATGGTAGGCGTTGACGCCGACGTCCTCGGTGAAGTAGCCCAGGAGCTGCTCGTGGTTGGTGATCTCGTAGCCGGCGGTCCAGTTGGTCAACTTGATGTATTTGACCTGGCCCTACATCTTGACGCTCACGAAGTCCATTACGTCACCGGAGTTGAGGTGCAGCTCGGGGGCCACCTCGTACAGGGGAGGAAGCACCAGGCTGGCGCAGTCGTCGCGGTGGACGACGGCCACGGAGAAGGCGTAGGCGAACTGGCTCTCGTTGACGTGGTCGCGGGCCCAGGTGGCGGTCTTGATGAAGGTGTCGAAGTCCTAAGCGAAGTACAGCATGTCGTACAGAGCGACCACCTCCTTGAGGTGGGAGTCGGTGTACACTGAAATTCAAAATGTGAGACATCGGACCAGATTTTGGCAACAGAAAAAGTATGCCCGATAAAAAGGTCATACATAAATGTGCGACTGAAGAAAGGTCAAACACGAATGTTTGACCAAAATCGGTCAGACACAAATGTATGACCGAAAAAAGGTCAGACATTGGCGAGGCTGGCCCTCGTTTAGCTTGGGGATATATGAACCTTCATCGGTAAGAGATTAATGAATCACCCTTTTTCGGTCATACATTTGTGTATGGCTGTTGCAACGGTCATACATTTGTGTATGACATTTACAGGGGCCATACACTGGTGTATGACCTTTTTTTCAATCATGCATTTGTGTATGACCCTTTTTTCGGTCTAACATTGCAGTATCACCCCTTTTAGAGTCAGAAGTCTGACCTTTCTAATTTCAGTGATACACGTGGAGGATCTGGCCGCGGGGAAGCGTACCCTGCTTCCACATGGACCAGAAGTTCTTGACGGCCCACACTGGTTGGCGTAGTGGTCGATAATCTGTTCGGGGTTCCAGCTCTTGTTGACGGCCCTCAGCTCATGGTTACATGTTCTTCTGGCCGACGTTCCTGAGCAGCTGCAGCACCTGCTTCTGCTCTGCCTCTGCCCGACATCCTGCTCACCTGCAAGTACGGCCACATGTTAAATCTGTCCTGGCCCACTGTGGCGCCGCGAGAGGTGTCCTGCATCGCGTACTGATGTGGGCGCTGTCGGTGGTAAACGAAATTACAAAAATATTAAGAGGCATAACATTTGTAGATAAGAATGAAAGCCGAGATAAAAGCATTTGTTAAAGGAGCCTTTCAAACACTTCAAATAATAATTTTAAGCGCGATATTCTATCAACGCACCAGTTTTTTGGACAGTCATTATTATTTATGGGACTGGGACTATGGTTGCTAATACCATCTTTATTTAATGATTCGTTCAATTGAGGGAGTCTAGTCCGGTGGTCATCTTTAACTGCCTCAGGAGTTGTTTCAAACCACTTTAAAAGTAATCTTTATTGTTCCTTTATTAAAATGGTACTGTTTTCATCAGTCTCTGATACGTGAAAAAAGAAAATTGTTTAGAAAGGAAGGTAGTCATATTCCGTTTTAAATTGAATGTATATTTGAAAAAGACCAGACGACAGAAGCTCTCTACTTTTTTGTTCCAACGCATTTTTGACTTCAAATTTATTATGTTTTTTGGCTTCTAGGGCTTTATATTCAGCCAACTTTGCTTGCAGCATAGAAATTGAAGAAGTCTCCAGACAACCATTAAGATTTGTATGTATAGGGTTATTTTTAGCATCAGTAATAAAAAATAAGCCACTGTCGTTCACTTTGAAACCCTGAACATTTTATAATTCCTTCGAATCTTTTACACTAAGTATACAATCGTCTCCTTGACAAACCTATGACGTATTGATTTTATTAATCAAAATAAGTAACGTTACTTTGAAATACTAGTAGTGTTGAGGAGTAGGGTCATTCCACGTCAAGTCGATAAGGTGTTTAAGGACATATGGCCGCCGAACCCGGCGATATATAATTAGCGTTTTTTTTTTAAACCCTATGGGCCCCTTGAAGGACCGGTACTTTTTTCCCGTAAAGTCGACAGGGGTCTAAGATATCTCATACACTGTTAAGGAAAAAAAACATGTTAACATAAAAGATGCCATATCTCGAAAAAAAAAAATCCTTTCTCAAAACTGTTGATACCGTTGAAAAGAGGGAAAAAAACTGAGCTGAACAGAATTTAAAAAGAAAAAAATCTTGGAATCTTATACTTTTTGTAGGTTTAGAGTGAAATGTTAAAAATGATACTACTTCTTTGTACCTTAATCAAAAAAGGTGTTCTATGGCTCAAAATGTACCTTCATGGCCTCTACAAGAAAAGACCAACACCCTAATGTGTTTTTTTTAGTCTCGGAGATCGAGCGATTCTTGTGAACCATTCGCGCAGGAACGACCCCCACGCCACGCTCGCCCTCCCCATGTTCGCGGACGTGATCGTGAGGCTTTTGCGACCGACCGGGGAGAGTCTCTCGTCACTTCCTAGCCTTCCAAGAAAACCCTGGGCATGGGCGCCCCAAGGCACAGTGGGCCAGAAGACCGGTGCAGGTGGCCTGCACTCTAGACGTGTTTTGAGCTCTAGAGTCGCTAAACCGAACGTGTGACCCCACCAATGGATGGGTCTCCAAACAATGTTGGTCGCCTACGCCGGTCTTCTGGCCCACTGTTCAAGGGAAGGCAATGGAGAGACTGGATGCACCCGCGACTGTGCTGCGCGGTGCGCGTTGCCACCGGGGGCGGATTTGGGTGGCGTACTGCACACTGCAAGAAAAGACCACATTGAAAATACACAAATTACTGGCGATTTTTTTATCAGGAATTTATTGTACTTCCAAAGTACACCAATTGTTGTACAAAGTAGAATGGAACCGGTATGACGAGTGCTGTGCAGTCGAGGCCTCGCTGTGGTTCGTGCAACTCTCGTTGTTTTTTTCTACAATCCCTGTTGTTCTTTTTATTGTACAGTTTTTGTTGTACTGTACTTCTGTTGTACTATCCACAATTTTTCTTGCAGTGTGTGTCGTGCGTGTTGTTGTTGTTTGTTGGGGTTGTGTGTTTGAAGTAAGCTGTTGAATGCTCGCTCTTCCCTTGTCCCTGCCACCTATACTGCCACTGTAGAGGTCAACTATGTGAGTTCTACATTGGAAAATAACTTCGAGTGGCTAAGATTGGGCCTCATTTATTAGTTCAGATTCAACGGCGGGCTCTATGCCGTTGTTTTATTTTCGTTTCTTTTCCCAACCCAACCCCTTCTAACAAAGGTATTTCCACCTTTTTTTTGCCTGAGCGATTAGCGAAGCCAGTTGGCTGAGCGATCGGTGAAGCCAGTTACTCTGGTGTTAGAAAGTTTGGCTGTGTGTGTGTGTGTGTGTGTGTGTGTGTGTGTGTGTCTATCAGCACTACTGCTCCTGAACGGCTTGGCTCCTTGGATCCCCACCACTCGCCAAAATTCTGGTTTCTATCTCAATGCATTCAGTCGTACCACAGAAAAAACACTGAAAAAGGCAGAAAAAGGGCAACTTTACACTAAATTCACATTTTAAAGCCATTTTTATATAGATTCGTATGTTTTGGAAGATGCTGGTGACGGAAATGAGATCAATTTCGACTCCCGACCAAAGTTTTTATCGCGTAGGGGCTACCTCGACCCGAATACACTGTAGAAAAAATCCACAGGAAATAGTACGGTACAAAGCTGGTAGACAATTTGCCTGGTTGCACTGTTCCTCAGTCAGCACAGTTTTGGGGGTACGGAGTACGGTTTTAGTAACATGGGCTCTTACGGGAAGCACGGTTTTTTGGTACGGTTTTACTGTACGCCGAGGTAACGGAATGACCGTACCTTTTCCCTATGAAAAGTATGGCTTTTTTAACAGTGTATTCTGACATAATCTACTTCGACCCTGCATCACGTGGCGCCACTGAGAATGAAAGAGTCTAGATCGATTCTCAATTTTGGGCGTCGAAGGTTCCTCGCCCCAATTTACGTGGGGAAGCGTGTCATAGGGGCCGTCGTCCGGAGGTGACTTTCGATTTCGAAACATAGGAGGTCTCAAAAGTTTCGTTTTTTGTGTTGAGTCCACATATGTCTCGGATTTTGCGATTGGACATCATCCTGATCACCCTACCAGACGTTTTATTTTAAAAATCGTTGTAACTTCGTTTTTTGCGTAAATTTTGACCCCACGAGTTCGGGGTTGCCGCTTAAGGACTGGATGCCTGCACTAAAACTAGAGAAGATTTTTTGTACCACTAGAACTCATGTGAGCCATCCCGCGTGGAGCGCAGACCTCAGAACAGGCAAATGTTTGGGGGAAATTTTGCTTTTTCAACTGCTTTTTCGGCTTTTATGAAGGATTGTGAACGCCTCTGCGGCCCCACAGATGTCCACTGCATATAAAAAGGTGACAGGGGGTAGGTGGAAGGTAATCCCAAACAGGGCGGCGACTGAGAAGTCGTCGAGGGCGTCAGAATAAAGCTATTTTTTTCAGGACATTGAAGTAAATGGTCAAAGCGTGCCCCATAGCAGACAAAACCCATTCGAAAATGGGTTCTAACCCATTTAAAAGGGTTGAAACCCATTTTGAATGGGTGGCGACCCGTTGAGAATGGGTGGTGACCCATTGGAAATGGGTGGTGACCCATTGGGAATGGGTTGAGACCCATTGGAGATGGGTTGAGACCCATTGGAGATGGGTTGAGACCCATTGGAGATGGGTTGAGACCCATTGGAGATGGGTTGAGACCCATTGAGACCCGGCTCTTTAGGTTCGCTCAAGGAGCGCCTGCTAGATAGGCAAAAATGTGGTGCAATTAGGTAGGCAAACCCGCTACACACCTATTAAGGGTAACTTGTAAACTAATGCAGCTAGGCTTCATCCGACAGCACTATTGTTTTCAGCGTCGAAAGTTTGGTGTGTGACGTCCACCAGGATTAGGCTTACCTTCTATGTAAACGAAATTAAAAGTCTACTTTCTGTTTGGACACTTTGCAATGGGTCAGACCCATTTGGGTGCAACCCATTAAAATGGGTACTTTTCAACGCACTCATTTCATAGGTTGGACCCATATTATGGGTTAGACCCAATTAAATGGGTGCATGAACAGTACCCATTTGAATGGGTTCAGCAAATGGGTTTTGTCTGCTATGGGGCCCTTCGGGGGCTCCGTAAGAGAATATGCAGGTCTTAGCTCAACAAGTTTCTACTTTGCCTACCCACGGCTCACCACGAGGAGGTGCCTGCACGTCGAGCCCCACCCGCCCGGGCGTGGCTTTTTATTGGTGTAAGCTGTTGTGGAGCACGGAACGCTGCCTTGGTCTTGAATTTCGGCATTGCCTTCTTTGCAGTGATCTTGATGCGCACGTGGCCGTCGCGACGCTCCTCACCGACGACCGTCTCGGCGGCTACGATGATTTCTCGCACAAAGCGCTCGACGGCCTGCATGTGGCAAGGCACAGCTGGCACGATGAGCTCGCCAGCCGTGATGCTGGCGGTGAGTTCTTTATCGCTGAAGTCGGCGAGCAGGGGCAAGGGCGTCACGGATGTGGTCTCCCAGTCGACGAGGTCGAAATACTCCCCCGCACTGAAATTGATCGCTAGCACTGAGAAGCTTTTCACGACGCTGGTGGCAGCACTCCGGGCGTCCAGGATACGCCTGAGGGCCAGCTCCCGCACCTCCTGACGCTCGTCGACGGCCATGCTAAGGAGGATGTTTCCTGGATGGGCGAAAAATTCATTGATTGTCACGGATTCGTCGACCACAGTCCTCATCTTTGGGGACAGAAACCGTGATATAGCTTGATGACCCGCAGCAGATGGTGAGGGCCTTGGACAATGTTCGGCTGCCTGTTGATGCCGAACCAGCTCGGCACGTACACTTTAACGATGAAGTGCGCCAAGCCCAGGTAAAAATGAGTTTTATAAAGGCCATTATAAAACCTTATAGAGTCTTATAAGGATGCAGCTTTATAAAGGTGGATTTATAAACATTTATAAAGTCTACTTTATAAAGATTTATTCAACACATTTTATAAAACCTCATAAGTGTGCCTTCATAAGAGTGTATAAACCTCTATAAGGGTAAGGTATGAAAATCCCCCCCACCCCACCCCTCAAGCAGGGTGCCTTTCTAGCCAGGTCTTTCTCTATATTGGGTGGCAGATGGTGGTAAAACAAAAATTAAGCACGTCCCAAAATATTTTATTCATGTAAGAAGACTAAAAAAAAATATAATGCTTGCAAAACTTTTTGCAAAACTATACATAGCCACAAGTAGCAACTGGCTACTTCATGTCTGAACTTAAAAATAAACAAAACAACATATATAAATGCTACAACCCCAACTCTGAGCATGATAATTTAACCAACTTTTTGCAAAACTATACATAGCCACAAGTAGCAACTGGCGAGGGTGTCTGTATACTCCGAAGTTGTTTTGTCCTAACTTAATTTACTTTAGTTATCCCAATAAGTTATTAGTTTCTTAGTTAAGTTACTGCAATATCTTATCATGTCCATAAGTTGTTTAGGACAGGGAGTCGGGAGGAAGTCAGAGGATAGATGGCATCAGCTATGTCCGGGACCGAATACGAATGTCGCGGTGTCTCTTTAGAATAACGTATTGCAATTAACTTATTAAAATATTATTTCAAATCGCTCTCGCTTGCCGCCAGTAACTCGGCATCACCCGAAGGCCGCCCGAAGTCATGCCGAAGTCCGAGGCCGAGAACCTCCAGCCCGAGCCCTGCTGTGGTGCTTGGACGCGAGGTATCGAAGTGATAAATCGTGGGTCGAATGGAGGAACATCGAAGCAGAGAGCAGAAGCAGACGAAAACATAACTTAATAACCAAATAAATGTGATTGCGAATTGCTATCAATTTTACTGTCATTTCATAAGCACGCGACATATGTTGTTCGTTTACCTCTCGCTATACGTTCTTCTTTTCTGAAGTGTCAACACCGGCTCCCAGTTCCTGTCAAGTAAGTTTTTTCGTGGCATCATATACAACTACTTTGTTTGTCTTTGTCCTGACCGTGTGTTTTAACTGTTGTAATTACTCATTCCAGCCTCTGGTAGTAACGAGGGGAAGCTATTCAACTACTTCAGTGACGCTTCAATAATGGACGGTAGAAGGGTGTACACGATTTAGTGATTTTGTTTTGGATTAAGAGCAGAGGTAAGATCATATGAGGTTTCTGAGGTGCAACTTGGATGCAAAACTGTTAGAGTGAAAACAAGACTCTTGTGTCGAGTAGATGGTCCAGCCACAAGTTTCTGTCAAATGCCTTAGTTCAAAGTCAAGAGAGTCAATTGTCATTTGATGTCAGTAAATTCGATGATTGCAGTACCTGCAATGGAGCTCTATTCACTGAGCAAAGTATGGCGGTTTTAAATTGTTACTGTTTGCAGGTGTCAGCTTCGACTTTTCTGCTGTGGGTGGGCTGTGCGGATTGTGCTGTGTGGGCTGTGAGGATTTCAGTGCGACTGGAGAAGAATAGCAAGACTTTGGCTCCGGTGGAGACAAGGCGATAGGTGAGTTGTGGCCCTTGCCAGTTTAGAATGGTTTTGCTTTGATGCCGGAAGCTTGCCGTCTGTAAATAAGTGCTTCGTCTAAACTTTCAGGACTAGCTGGAAGCTGCTGCCTTGGAACGGGACCTGTTTGATGGCTGTGACTGCAGAGATGATGTTCACTTCAATAGATTTCTATGTATGTTAATTTTCCTCATTCCAAAATTAAACCAAATTTTTAGACAACACTTTTTTTCTCCTTCTCCTAGCTAATGCCATAGGGGCATTGATCACGCACAAGATTGCAATCATGTTTTCAAAATAATGAGTGCCAAAGTTCAAATGCTCAGACACACCAGTGCAGCACACTGTTCTGTGGATCCACCAAATCTTTCTAAATGATGTACCATTCAGGTTCTTCTTCCAATGACAGCCAGCGCAGAGATTGGGTTGCGATTGCTATGGGCACTCACTCATTTCCAGCGAAATGTTGCACCTCCTTCACAGCAACCATTGGGCGCAGTCAGAATGAGTCTTGCCAGGAAATACCTGCAGAGTTGTCAACTCTGCTGTGAGTGTGTGAAGTACGGTTTCCCTTTTTTTAAATTGTTTTGTTAGGGGGGGGAGGAGAGTGAGCTTTTGACAGATTTAAAAAGTATGAGATCATTTATTAAGATAAACCATTTAAGAAAATGAATAGGCTTAAAAAAGCGTCAGAAAACTTCTTACATGCATAAGAAAAATCATGAAGCACAGTAAAATAGTCCAGAGACTTCGTCCAAACCAAAAAAAATTTTACAAAATTTTTTAAATGAATAAAAAAGCTAAAATCCAATAAGAGAGTCCAGTGACAGCAAAACCAACAAGTCAAAGAGAGCAATAGAAAGTCTCAGTATCAGGGCAAGGTGGGCTTGTAAGAGTTTCTCGAAAGGGGTTCTTATCTTTCAGATACAGTACGTCCCCCTCAAACTGGCTTCGCAAGTCGGCCCACAAGGTTCAAGAGGGATGCACTGTACTTAACATGCAGTCTTAAAGAGCAAACATCACAGACGCATCCCTAATAATAACAAGCTAGGGCCCGCCCTTCCGTCGAACCGAGTTGCCAGCTCCGCTTCGCTGCGCCGGCAACTCGGTTCGACAGGGGGCCGGCCCAGCTTGGCCTGCCGGCGGCCTTTCCTCGGGCCTTCGGCCCTCGCATCAGACCCAACTTGGCCAGTCGAAGGCCCGGGCCTTCGGCCCGCTCTCATCAAACACCCCGTGAGCGGGTAAGGCAAAGTTATCGATGTACCATCGTGACTTAGGCCCGCCCTTCTATTCACAATATGCAAAAGTCCTTACACTTTTTACTCCAACTGTCCTTAGAATATGCCCATTTCATTTGTCTCTTAGCCCTCATTCCGAAAATACTCATATTTGCCATGCTACTGCAACTCCTTGCAATGGAGGCACAGCAGGAGCGCAAAACGAGCCCGTCGCACTTTTTCACATAACTCATGAAGGCGGGCTCCTGGACCCCCCTTCCGACCCCTCGTTGAAGAGGTCTTGCCAAGACCTATCGAAAACTTAAGTAAAAATTTTCAGTCGGTCGACCCCCTTTTTTCAAGATCCTGATGTGACTAATAGACGAAGTCGGGCTCCTGGACCCCCTTTCCGACCCCTCGTTGAAAAGGTCTTGCTGAGACCAATCGAAATCTGCAATAAATTTTTTTAGTCGGTCGACCCCCTTTTTTGAAGATCCTGATCTGGCCAACTTGTAAAAGCGGCCGATGGGGTTGGGACCAGGTCCATTCATCTTGTCTCGTCGCCCTGATTCCAAAAATACCCCTATGTGCCCTGCTAGCACCAATAATGGCGGAAATCCCCCTCCCGCTCATGTAAACCATGATGCACCTGCAGCAGCCCTTGTGCGACCCGGACGGGATTTGCACCACCGGATTGTTTGTTCGGACGGCCCTCCTGAAGTACCCTCCAAATCTGGTCACTCCAGCTCAACTCCTTCCTTGTACACAGACGACGACAACAACAACAACAACGACGACGACACACAGACACAAAGGCAAATGCATATGCCCTCCCCCTATTTTTTGAATAGAAGGGCGGGCCAAAAAGCAATCACAAAATATGCAGACAATGCCATGGCATCTAGACTTCACAAATCTAAATACCATAGCAAGGCAGGCATGTCACATTGAAGCTTAAGCAAATGAAGAACTTGAAGAACTTAAAAGTGCAAATATTTTTCAATACGGATTATACACGCGGAATGAAAGAATTTTGATTATGAGTTAATATCATAGTACTCGAGTCTTACATCATCATCGGAGTACAACCAGACGGGACTCTCCTTCACATCTATCTACTCGATACAACTTGGAATGTTGCATGTCTAAGGTAACTGTCTTAGGAATTTTATAATCTTGTGAATTTTTCTTCATTTATTCCCTTTCAATATTTTGAATTTAATTTTGTTTTTCAGAACTTTGCTGTGCTGACAACGAAGCCGAGGCTATTATTTTGGTCTAAGTGGAAACGACGATGCCAGACGATGCGCTTTGAGTCCCAAGTTGTCACAGAAGCATTTCAAAAGCTATTCTAAAATCTTTAATGTGAAGCCTTGTGTGCTGTGTGGAAGGTGTGCATTTTTATCTTATTATTTTTAGTAAAAAGGAAAGGCATTGTTTTTCCTCTTGTAATGATTAGAAACTTCAATTCTGTATCTTTGCTTTCGTTTTTAGCTGGCTGTTGTTGGAAGTGTCTCTCTTGCCCAGATAATTGAAGATCCACGATTTTAATTGATAAGAAGAGTGACCTCAGTGTACCTCAGAGTGAAGTCAAGCATCGGTCAAAGATTGTTGAATCTGTATTTTTTATTTAAATAACTATCTTGGAACATACTCGTTCTTTATCGTGAACTTGGTATTTGTTTTATATACTTGATAATACATGCCAGTTACATGATCAATTGTAATTATTCATAACGTTCCTCACGACTTTAAGCTACTTTTCCCACAAGCCTGTGGCGTACATAATTTTTTTGCATTGCTTATGAATTTGACACGATCAACACAAGCACAAAAAATCTAGTACAGTAATTTTTATTCGTGGTCCCATCTGGTACGGTATCCTTGTACGGTTACATTGTACTCTCATCGTACCTGGTACGATACAGGTACGACATGATTAGGCAAGTTGTCCACCATCAAAGTACCGTAGCATTTGTCGTGGTTTTTTCCAACAGTGAAGTGACGGTTGGATACGTGCCGTGGAGTGGGGGAAAACTGCCGGTGGTGGGGGTACTGACGCGAAATTCCGAAACACCCGATGGCTAGTGTAGTGCGGCCGCTGCTGCTACCGGCCGGCAGAGCGATCGAACGCATCGGCTCTCAGTTGGCTTGGGAACGTCCCTAAAAGCAAGAGTTAAGTGCGGAGAAAAACAGAGACCATTGAGTCTAGGGCCAAAGTGAAACAGTTCAGAACAAAGAAAGACTTTAAGTAGATCTATAAATTTAAACAGTAACTGTAAAAGCTAATTAATTTAATTTAGCTTTATTTTCTTATGTTTTGAAAGTATAATAAATGTAAGTCTCTCTGCAAGGGAAGAAAAAGTATGAGAAGAAGAAAATACAATGCAATCAATTTAGTTTTCACTGTCTACCTGTATTTTGACCATTTTTTTCGTCTTTCAAATGCGATAGCACTGTTTTTCTAGGAAAACTTAAATCATTTTCACTCTTTGAGTTGCTATAGCGCCTAAATTAAAAATTGCACAACCTTCCACCTTCGCTTGTTGGAAAGGCCAGACTTTTCTCTACAAGACACACTCACTTTAGATTTTTGGCCCGTCCCGTATTATTTATGAAAATAAATATCGGAGGACGGGCATATAGTATGATGCGTGCTGTGCGTCCGTCCGTCCGTTCGTCCGTCCGAGGTCTTCCCGTAGTCCGATCTCCACCAAATTTGGTATGCAGCATCCTAGGGTGAACCTAAGAACCGCCCGGTGACGGCTTTTTCGATCCGAGCCCCAGGGGCGCTGCTGCTGGTGCATCATGGTTTACATGGTGTACAGGAGGATCTCTGCAACGGAGGCCGCTAGAAGGGCATGTAGGGGTATTTTTGGAATCGGGGCGACGAAATAAGGACAACGGTGTTAATTTCGAGCCGATCGGAAAAGTTGGGGCCCAGGTTCGAATCCCGGTGGGGTAAAAATAAGATCAAAATTTTTGACTCGAGTTGGACATTGTTTCATATGTTTTCGAGGGTGCTGACAACGAAAATGATATCCCTTTTGACCCCAAACTCAGGTTCGTATCCCGGTGGCGTAAAATACGACCAAAATTTTCGACTCGAGTTTGACATTGTTTCATATGTTTTCGGGGGTGCCGATAACGAAAATGACATCCATTTTAACCCCAGACCCAGGTTCGAACCCCGGTGGGGTAAAATACGACCAAACTTTCAACTCGAGCTTGACATTGTTTCGTATGTTCTTGAGGGTGCTGATGACGAAAATGGCATCCATTTTGACCCCAGACCTACTTACGAATCCCGGTAGGGTCAAATGCGACCAAAATTTTTCCTTTTTGACCCCGAACTGGACCCAGACGGTCGAGTACCGTTTCCGTCACATACGACCCTAATCGTTATTTGGAGGTACATATGGTTTCATACGTTAAGGGTGCCGATGACGAAAGTAACATCTATTTAGTTTCCGACAGTGATTCGCATCACTATGGGCTAAAATACGACAGCAATTGCGAATGTTTAAAATGTACGGGACGGGCCGAAGTTGCCGATTTGTATCGCCACTTTCCCTGTTATTTTGAACCATACCAGAAGCTTTAGCAGCGCTCAACATGTAAAAGAATGCACAAAAATCGCGTTTTAAGAGCAAAAAAAGTAGTATTGATTTTTGTACGTGCGACCAAATCAACCCCGGTAGGTCTCATTTCCTTCCGGAACGTTAGTAGAAGAAGTGCCAATCGAAACGCAGCGGCTAAGACGCACCTCGGGTCTTTTAGAGCCCCTGGTGCGTCAAAACTCAGACTTTTGAAAAACTACGCTGATATTCAACCTTGAAAAAGGTAGGGCGACCCCTAAGCATTTTTTGATCAGGCCTGCCTTATTCCTAGGATAGTTTTAACATGTAGGGAAACCATTTCGCGCGTGGGCCGGTATACATTTCAAAAAAGTCGTCTTTTCAATAACCCTTGGTGGATAATAGCCGTTTTAGACAGGGAAGTATTTCTGAAAAATGGATTTCTCGTTCGTAGAGCAATCAGGGGGGTCACACGTTCGGTTAGAGTCCCAGCGACACTGGAGCTCAAAGTGCATCGAGAATTTTGGTCGCCTGCACCGGTTTTCTGGCCCATCCTGCGATGGATTCCTCGTGATGGATCCCTCGTTCGGGGAGCAATCGGTGGGGTCACACGTTCGGTTCGAGTCCTATATACCGACTCTGCAGCTCAAAACCCGCGTCCGGGGTTTCACCGCCTCCACCAGTCTTCTGGCCAGCTGTGCACCGTTAACCTCGCCATCGAGTCAGGGTGTTGAACCAAGGAAATTGCTGTGCCGTGGAAGCTCGCTGCGGCGGTGCCACAGTGGCGCGGAACGCCGAAAAATGCGACATGGAATTTTTTTCCGATTTTTTTCTTTTTTCACCGTAGGTGGTCATAATATGATGTATTTAAGATAAAAAAATGGTTTCCCAATAATGGATGGGATAGAATGCTAAAAATCGCCGAAAAAAGAAAATGTTGTCCCAAAACACCCCAAAATCTGCCATTTTTTTACACGTTTTTTGCCCATAACTTCGGCAATTTTCGGATTCAGCAACTTTTCTCGAAGGATTCTGAAAGTTAATGACAAAGCCTACAACTTTTGTTATGGTCGCAACGCTGTAGCGAGGTCGGCCATTCGAGTTTTTTGGCCTCAAAGTTTTTTCCTTTTTCAGATTTCTTTGAAAAATCGTTTCATTTTGACATTTCTTGTCAGTTTTGCGTTCCTGAGTGCTTAGTGCTGCGTGACATAACGAACGGAAACACTCCGGTTTTTTTTTGTTCATCTCTCTGTTGTCTGAACGCCGAATGCCATATCGGGACAGTAACGTGCACCTCTTGGGTTCTCGAGGACGTCAACGAGCACCTTAGGGTGCCCGATGACGATGCGAGCATAATAGACCTACGTTCCGACCATTCGTTGAAAAGGTCTCATCAAAACCTACTCGAATCAGGAATAAAAAAAAAATTCTTCGTCAACCCCCTTTTTTCAAAATCCTGATTAGTTAACTGGATCTTGAAAAAAGGGGGTTGACCAATTTATTTTTTTTATTCCTGATTCGAGTAGGTTTTGATGAGACCTTTTCAACGAATGGTCGGAACGTAGGTCTATTATGCTCGCATCGTCATCGGGCACCGGTGCTCGTTGACGTCCTCGAGAACCCAAGAGGTGCACGTTACTGTCCCGATATGGCATTCGGCGTTCAGACAACAGAGAGATGAACAAAAAAAAAAACCGGAGTGTTTCCGTTCGTTATGTCACGCAGCACTAAGCACTCAGGAACGCAAAACTGACAAGAAATGTCAAAATGAAACGATTTTTCAAAGAAATCTGAAAAAGGAAAAAACTTTGAGGCCAAAAA
This sequence comes from Stenchaetothrips biformis, assembly GCA_030522485.1. Taxonomy (NCBI): domain Eukaryota; kingdom Metazoa; phylum Arthropoda; class Insecta; order Thysanoptera; family Thripidae; genus Stenchaetothrips; species Stenchaetothrips biformis. The sequence continues at coordinate 21,148,072 of CM060089.1, forward strand.
ACTCGAATGGCCGACCTCGCTACAGCGTTGCGACCATAACAAAAGTTGTAGGCTTTGTCATTAACTTTCAGAATCCGTCGAGAAAAGTTGCTGAATCCGAAAATTGCCGAAGTTATGGGCAAAAAACGTATAAAAAATGGCAGATTTTGGAAAGTTTTGGGACAACATTTTCTTTTTTCGGCGATTTTTAGCATTCTATCCCCATCCATTATTGGGAAACCTTTTTTTATCTTAAATACGAGGTGATGTCACCAAGTATACAGTCCCACCAGGTATAATCCCACCAGGTATAATTCCCATCAGATATACACCAATTTATTTTAATTTTAAGTACGCGGATTCCCAACAGGTATAAATCCCACCAGATATACACCTTTTTTTAATTTAAATTTAAGTGTGTCAGCAAGTATAATTCCCACCAGGTATACTTCCCAACAGGTATAATTCCCACTAGGTATAAATTAACAAGGTAGGTGTACGCCAGACCGTAGCTTGTCGTAACAGGCTTCGCGATGCTGCGCCAGTTCCAAAAATCCACGCCTGGCGTTTACACCTACCTTGGCCTGCGGCGCTAGCCTGCCTTTGGCAGGCTCCTTCGCCGGACATTGGCACACAAAACGACGTGATCGTCACTAAGAGCTGCTTTCGGTTTTTCTTTTATAAGCTGGGGGGCTCCGCCCCCCAGACCCCCCTTCCAAGCATGGAGTTACGGGGTTCCCTGGTTTAACTACATGGCACTTGGAACCTTCTAGTACATAATGTACACGAAGGGTTGAAAGTTATCATCGAAATATGCTCTACTGGGGTTCAAACCTGGCTCGGAGGTCAAAATGGATTCCATTTTCGTCATCATCACCATCAAACACATAGAGAACGATGTAAAACTGTAAAATGTAAAACCAATAAAAAAAACAGTTACTTGGTACAATATTGTTATTGGTGCTCAAAGACGGCGCACTGTGACATTCTCAAAGCTTCGACTCCTCCGTGCGTAGGCGGAGGGGAGGGAGTGGCGGGAGGCGGGGCAAGCCGGGGAGGCTCGGACGATGCCCCCCTCCTCCCAGACTGCACCCAGCGCTGACCCTGCGCCTTTGCTGGGCCAGGCGACCCTGCTACTCTGAGGCACCACGACCCTGCTACTTTGAGGCCCCACAACCCTGCTACTCTGAGGCACCACGACCCTGCTACTTTGAGGCTCCACAACCCTGCTACTCTGAGGCACCAAGACCCTGCTACTTTGAGGCCCCACAACCCTGCTACTTTGAGGCCCCACAACCCTGCTACTCTGAGGCACCACGACCCTGCTACTTTGAGGCCCCATGACCCTGCGCCTTTACCACCAGGGGCACCCTGCTACTTTTCCAACCCTGCTCCTTCTAGGCGTGTCCAATTTCTGGCGTGACTTTTTGTCACGCCATAATTTGGCCATGTGTCTGACCATTCAATTTTCAGTGCAGTCATTCCCTATGTTTTTCAACGACTGCCCGAAGGATCCTGGCCAGGACCTTGACCTTCAACCCTTCTTCTTTCCGTTCTTCCCCTAAATACCCTAGCCACACAATACCATTGGCCATGCACCCCCACTCTCCACTCTTGTTCTTGGTTGGTGATAGAGGAGCAAGGCGCAGCAGACGACGAACCGACAGACCGCGCGCCGCATAAATAAATTATAAAATAAGTATATAAAATAGGTGTATATCTGGTGGAATTTATACCTGTTGGGAATCCGCGTAAATAAAATTAAAATAAATTAGTGTATATCTGATGGGAATTATACCTGGTGGGATTATACCTGGTAGGAATTATACGTGGTGGGATTATACCTGGTGGGAATGTATACCTGGTGAGGTAACCCCTTAAATACATCATATTATGACCACCTACGGTGAAAACAGAAAAAAAATCGGAAAAAAATTCCATGTCGCATTTTTCGGCGTCTCGCGCCACTGTGCGGTGGTAGAGGAAGTATTGTGGTCGAGGGGGGGGGGATCACTCGAAAAAATCATTGTACACGAGGGAAAAAAATCAAAATTAAAATCAGAAAAAATCAAAATAAATCTAAAATTAAATGTTGAAAAAAAAAAATACTTCAAAAGAGAAAAGTGTTCCTATTTCTTTGGTTTACAGTGTGTTTTATGACATTTCTTCTTCATGACCAATTATTTGGTTTTCTAGTAGGTCGAAAGCTCACATCCTTTCGTGTATCGCACTTAAGACTGCACAAACCCCTGCAAGTTTGGCAATTGTACTCAAAATAGGTCAAAATAGGTCAAAAAATAAAAAAATTAACAATTATTGTACACTTTGGACCAGTGATCCCCCCCCTCGATTGTGGTCGACGTTATCCACAGCAGCTGTTGTCAGCGATACGGGGCAAACCACCCCTTCTTCTCGTGCCAAAGCACATATAGCATTAGCAGTTTCCGTTAAATGGGTTTGGACTCGATCATAACTTAAACCCAAATCATTTCTAAACGTGACGTCAACAAGTTCTTTTTTCCTTGTCGAACCGTAAAGCTTCATGGACATGTAGGGTAAAGTGCCGAACATGAATCAGGGTACCAATCATGGATCATTTTTGTTAGCGAGCCCGTACCGCCAAACCAAGTGACCAATTTTGTTTTTGAAAATTTTTCCAAGTAGTCAGCACGTTTGAGTGCTAGAATCACGTGCGGGAGAGCTGATCAAGCTTACCGTAACCCTCACAATAATTAAATGAAAAAGTGTCTCTCAAAACGGGTCCGAAAACGGCCTGGTTTCAGGTTAGGATAGGAGTCAAAGTTCTATGCCTTATTCTGAAGAATCTTTTCATCAAAAATGTCTCAAAATTTTTTTGTGGCAGCTTCAGACAGTACCCTTTTACAATTCAGGTGACCGGAAGTTATCGGGCGGTCCCTGGCAAAACGCGAGGGGGGGTGATCCATGTTTGGGTCAGACCCAAACATGGATCATTAAAATCAGTGAAATTTCAAATCCGTCTAAATTTCAAAGTATTTGTTCTCAAGTGTTCAATTCTTGAGAAAAGGTTGTCCTTGTGAGTATCTCGAAGTGTATCGAAAAAAATTTAGATCACCGCTCTGTTGAGTTGAAATACGGGGGATTTCTAAAAAGTGATCCATGTTTGGTAACCTTACCCTAGACGGGAACCGTCGTCTCTTTCTTACTGTCATGTCTTCTTTGCTTGCCTTTTCGGCGCTTTGAAGCATGGAAGAATACAAGTTGAGCTATGGACATGGCTTCCTGATCAAATTCTGCGTCTTCGCTTTTTTCAGCCAATGACTTTGGCCCGTCAAGACACATTTTTACAAACTCTAGAAGTGCCATCGGTACACTCTTTTTTTGGGTGTCCTCTGACATATTTATCCATGCGCGGGGCACATGGTTTAAAATAGCATATCTCAGATGTTTGGCAGCGGTGCGAGGGGCTACCCACTTACCCACTCAACCCGGGAATCATTAGTAACTTTTTGGATATTTTATTGAAAATCCTTGCAATTTTGATGGTATGTCTTGGTCATCTTGCAATAGTGTCCCAAGACACTCAGAAACAAATAAATTTCCTTAAATATCTTTACTTTTTCCATGGGATTCGTTTAGGAATCGTGGGAATCCGGAATTGTGTGTACGCCAAAATAAGAAGTGGGTAACCCCTCGCAGCGGTGTCAAGGTTCCCTTCATCGGGCGTTTTGGTGACCAGGGACCTAAAAGCAAGATAAACATCACTTTTGTAACTTATACATACGTCTTTTCCCATGCTTCCCGTGGCTTCCAGGAAAGGACAAGTTTCCATAACGGTACCTCCTAACCATTTCCGCTTATCTGTCTTCATTCCCCCTCAAATCCGCTCAAATGCAATCGACTTGACTCAAATGCGCGTACCTGCGGGCCGCCCTACTCGAAAGCGCTCAACTGCAGCGCGCGCGAGTCTAAACCGCTCACCTGCAGCGCGCTCTAGGCATACCCGCTCACCTGCTGCCTGCGCTACTCAAACCCGCTCAAGTGCCATTTTAGTCGAAAAATGTTTTATCGTCGAATCTGTTGGTCAATTTTCTCCTCTGTACTTGTCTGAACTCCTTTTTTCCAAAACACGCAATGTCACATCGTAGTTAAAGTTCTAAATTTGGACTAACCTCAAACCTGGTCAAACCCTTCCGGGCCATAACCACTCATCTGCCGCGTCCCAGCCCGCCCAGTCGAAGGCGATGCTGAGGCAGGCACGGCAGGCAGCAGAGGAGGCGAGGCGACGCCTAGACGGTCAACTGGCCTAGACAGATGATCCTTCAGGATTCAATCCGGATTCAACATGAATCGAAGCCGAAGACTTGTGAATTTGGCGTTGGCGGCCCAGAGCAATCACAAAGGTACGCCTCTAAGAACGTTCGTTCTGTTCCACAAGTCTGTGTTCCGAAATGCGATGTACTAGGTTGACCTCTAACCTCCTAAAGTAATGTTAAATACCTGGTAAATTTTATTTTAACTCTGATCTAAAAGATTAAGCTGATCAATTTCAGAATGGAAAAAGTAAGTGTCCGATTTTTGTCACTCGAACTTTGCTGTTGAGAGAGACGAAACATAAAGCAAACGTCACTCAACAATGTGATGTGTTTACAAGCACTTCACATTTTTAGATGGCTTCCAGAGTGATTAAATATGATGCATTCACCCATATTCAATGCTTAATTAGCTACTTAAATTGTTTTCGTTCTAAATTCAACCCATCAATGTCATTTCTTTTTTAATATAACCAGTGCAAATATTTGGTTGTTGTCTGGGTTAACCTAACAAATTGTTTTTTTTTTTTTTTTGTTTTGGGTTAATCAAACAAACGGTTTTTTTTGTTTGAAAAGTGTATTAAAGGTGCTCCTATCAGTTACAAGATACAACAACTTGAGCGTGAAGTGAAAAGTTGATGAGCGATAAGTTAATTATAGGATCACCTTAAATATCAATTGTCTTGTAATCCTTGACTGAGTTGGTGGCAAATCTTTCACTCATCAAATTCTGTACTGTTTTGCTACACTTAAGTGCTAATTTCTTCTGACTGTTTATTTTGCCAGGTTCTTCTCAATCTGAAGCAGCGCCCCAATCTCTTAGGCCACGCTCACAGTCCACTTCTACCCAACCAGAGAGTCCCTGCGGATCCATAGATGAGCAGGGTTTTAAGGATTTTAATCAAACATTGGGTATGTAAACTTTCTTTTTGTTAAATTTGACGTGATTCTATGGCTTGAAATGTACCCTGTGTTTTTATTCCTCACAGTTTTAACAAGTGGAGTTAAAGGATTACCCACTGTTGACTATCAGCTATATTCTTTAAAGGACATGTTTGTAATTTTTTCATATTGCAGCTTTAGGAAGTAATATAACATAGCACAGTAAACCATGGTCTAAAAAAAAATTCAAGTGAAAATAATGGAGTTATTATTATTATGATACTTATTATTATGACAACCATGGTTTCCTTGCTAAGTTATCTTACGTTCCACTCCTTTATCAACAGCTAAGTACCACATTTAAAAGTAAGTCTCATCGAACGCAGTTCTTCTTTCACTTGCATGAAAGGTGTGACGTGTGACCCAGCTATTATGTTTGTTTTTAAATTGCTTTGAGAAACTTTTCAGGCTATTGCATTTTAATGCTGCACATGAGTTCAATTTCTTCTGGTTTTCCTGTCACTTTTGGTGCGCTATTGTTTGAGTCAGCAGTTTCTTGTTTCAATCTGCTATGCTTTTGCTTGGAACAACACATGTGCACGTGTACTCTTTGTGTTGGCTTTCTAATCAATTTGTTCTTTTTTCTGTTTTAGCTGCTACGCAGGATTTTTGTTGTGGTCCAGATAGTTTAATGTCCTTTGAATCTTTTGTTGCAGATCCAATGATTGTTATAAGAAATGAGGCCAAAGGACATAAACATGTGGAACAAACAACAAAGTGTGTTCTCTTTCAGGACCAGTCTGAGTCTGATACAGGAGATCTAGCAGGTACATGTTGCCAAGTGTGATGGACTGATCTTTATTATGAAACTGTAGTTTATTATCTCTAGTGTGTCTTTAATTTTTACAGGGATTGGTAGCCTTGACTCATTTGAATCTCTTCCACAAATCACTTCAGATATCGATACAAATGTTTCTCAAGAAAGTGAGTGTTGGGTTGAGGTGCCTGTTAAGATAAATGGAGACTACAATCGCGTAATAATTGTTTTATTTTCTCTTTACAGGTGTTATTGCTGATTTAATTTTACCACTGGTTGTTTCGCCTCCATCAACACAAGATAGTGTCCCCATGCAGGAAGGTAAAGAGATTTATCTCTGTATTTATTTCCTATTACTTTGTGCTAAAGATAGCATGGTTTTAAGAGGCTTTAAAAACACATTATTTGATAGAATATCTCCTCGACAAATGTTTTCTTGTGATTGTGTTGGTGTTGGTAAGTATTAATCTTTGAACTAACTTTGCTAAGATAACATTAAAATATTGCAAGTTTGTGAACAACAAATTGTTGGTTAAAATAATTAGTGCCTCTTAAAGCCATGCTAACTTGTCTTTGATAAAAATATTTACTACCTGAAAATGTAGAGAATTAGTGGTTAAACACTTCACCAACAATCATTCACTGGTCATTTGACAAAGTGGCGTAAGGCCACCAGGAGCCAGACTCTTTCTTTATAAAAATGTTTTGGTGCAGCTACTAATCAGGAAAGCCTTCAGAATCATTGCAGAGTTTGTTCTATGTGTACATCTGGTCACTGTGCTTGGTATAGGTATGGTCCCAATAATAAGTCATCAAATTTACCTTACAACAATTGCCTTTGAAAGAAAATTTAGTTTTACTGTAATTGCTTAAAAGGCATTTGTTATGAGGTAAATTTGGTGACTTATCATTGGGACCATACCTATACCAAGCACAGTGACCAGATGTACATATAGAACAAACTCTGCAATGATTCTGAAGGCTTTCCTGATTAGTAGCTGCACCAAAACATTTTTATAAAGAAAGAATCTGACTTCTGGTGGACTCAGGCTACTTTGCAAAATGGCCAGTGCATCATTACAATAGATTTATCAAAAAGTGTTTAAAGAAAAGTGTCTGTACTAACTTAATTTTTTTTTGTTGCAGCAATAGTTTTGTGGCAAGAGCCCCATGAAGAAAATGATAATTCATCTGAAGTGATCCCACCCAATGCTGATGAGGGAGAATCTGACGCTACTGGATCTCTTGTCACTCCTCCATCTGGGAATCGGAAGAGGCGTAGCAGATCTGGTGGTTCATCAGGCAGCCCAAAGAGGAAGCGGACGACAAATTCTTCTTTGTGGAAGAAGAACGTACGAAAGACTCTGAAAAATTCAGGAGAAGCGTATACATCTTGTGCAGGAAAAGAAATTCCTAAAGTACAGATGAGAGGCCCATGTGCTTGCAAAATGGACTGTAGACACCGCATATCAGAAGAAAAAAGGCTCCAAATCCATAGGACTTTCTGGGAGCTGGGTAATCATGACAGGGAGTGGGAATTTATTCGAATGAACAGCTCAAGCAAGGCAACAAACCCAAGGCATGCTGGTCAAGTTTTGAAGCGTAATATCAGCAGGTCCTATCATTTCACTGTCGGGAAAAGTCAAGTGCAAATTTGTAAGCAAATGTTCATGCGCACTTTAGCAATTTGTGACAGCTGGATTACCTCGGCTTACAAACATGTCAATCCAGAGAAAGGATTTACAGTTTCCCCTGATAAAAGAGGTGGCTACAGGAAACGAGTGAATGAAATGAACCATTTCAAAATCAACAGTGTTAAGGAACACATTAACTTATTTCCTCGTGTTCCTTCCCACTATTGCAGGAAAAGGACTAAGCGTGAATATCTCGAAAAGGGATTGAGCATTGCCAAAATGGCACGACTTTACCAAATATGGGCTACAGAACAAAATCTTCCCATCAATCATATACCAACTCACCGCCAATACAGAGACATATTAAACAAAAACTTTAATATTGGCTTCTACAAGCCGAAAAAGGATCAGTGCGCCTTGTGTTGTTTGATGAGAAACAAAAACAATACTCGAGCATTCAGGGAGCAAAGAAAAACTGCTTGGGCATCAATAACAAGAATAAAGCAAGAGCCCTCAAGACCAGAGATGTAGAGGAAAGCCTCAAAGATAAGACAGTGGTTGTATGTTCTTTTGACTTACAAAAGCAGTTGTCTTGCCCTCAGTCAGAAGTTGGACATTTCTACTATAAGACTAAACTAAAAGTCTTCAACTTTACTGTATTTAATATGACTGTAAGAATAGGGGACTGTTTCCTATGGCATGAAGGCATAGGTAAAAAGGGCTCAAATGAGACATCTAGTGCTCTCCTGTACATAAAAGGTCTTGTTGCACAAGGATACAAAGACATCAGATTCTGGTCTGACAACTGTGGGGGTCAAAATAAGAATAGATTCTTATTTGCAATGTATGAATATGCCGCTGTCAAGTATAATGTAAAAATCACTCACCTTGAGACTGGACACACACAGATGGAGGCGGATTCTATCCATGCACGCATTGAAGCAGTCACTGAAAAGGAGGACATATATGACTTCGATACCTGGATAGAATTTATTGAAAAGGCCAAAGAAGAACTGCCAAAGTATAGGGTGAAGCGGCTGTACAAGACAAACATCTTTTCCTTTGTTTCCCTTGTTGAAATGCAGAATTGGGATAAAGATTTACAGCGCAAACCCATTACAATCAAGAAAATTAAGGAGCTGTATGTTGATGGCAGAGAGGGAAATTTAGTCAGGATGAAGTATGATTATGACTCCGAGTCCTATGTGACCATGAGTCCCAACAAAGCAGGTCACCCTGTAAACCTGAAAACCCATCAACCTCCCCAAGCTTATGAATCTGCAATCCCACTCCCTACGACAACCATCGAGCACCTTACCTGGCTGTGTGATAAGAACTTCGTTCCTGTGCTAAAGCAGAAATTCCTCAGAGAAGTCCTTGCAGGCGTCGAACCTGTTGACACAGAAGTTGTCTCGGATGTTGAATACGACAGTGCAGAAGATGAACTGGAGGCCGAAGGATCTGAAAATGAAGAATTGCAGACTGATAATGGTGAAGAAGAAAACAACAGCGAAGATGAAGATGGTAATTTGGATCATTAAAAATACATTACCTTTCTTTTCAATAATTTAAAGTTAGTGTATTATTGTTGTATTTGTGTTTTTGTACTTTTGTTTTATGACTGATTTGTTTTACTTTGTTTTAAGACTGATTTGTTTTACTTTGTTTTATGACTGATTTGTTTTACAAATGTAAAAGTGCCATAATGTCACTATCCTTACTCAAGTCTGACAATTAATCTGGTCTTCAAATAGTCACATAGCTCTGTCATACCAGTGACTCACTTTTGTTTTATACTAAGTAGGGTAAAAATTTTATTTTATTGTTAATGCTTAACTTTAAGTAATTCATACCCTGTTAAAGTGAAAGTATTGTTTTTAGTTGGCTACTGCCATCTGTATTTACATTGAAACAATTGTATGTGTGAGACCAAAGTTAAAAAGTATTGAAAGAAATATTTTAACTGTAAGCAGTTTAAAAACGAACCTCTATTTCCAAGTTTATTCAAACATTAAACACATTGCACACATTAACAATAATATTCCTGGTAAATTACCTGAACCTTTAATTTCATGATCCCAAGTGACAAAAAGCTGTTAGCGTAGCTAACACTCTTCTACATCTCGAGTACTTGACAACCTAACAATTTGGTTTCACCTGATGGATGGTTTACTAAAAGCTGTTGCATAAAAACAGCAGTTAGTGGCAATACACATTCAATTTCTTGTGGTTCCAAAACGACATTGTCAAGTGCAACAGAACTGTTAGTACTCTCACTGTAATCCTTACGCAAAATTATTACAGACTTAGGTTTCCCATCAAGTCTTCACTTTGCAGCGTCCGTGTGATGCTAGTAAGAAATTTTAGTTCTTGATGACTTGATCGATACTTGAAGACTTGAGTAAAAAAAATTCATGAACAGTACTGCAGCTCTCCAGTCTGTAAGAAAAAAAAAAGTTGTTTGGTATCACAATAAGTTGCTTTTCGGTAATGTAACATAAGGTTCTCTAACGGTATCAAAAAATTTAAATGTCAAATGCGGATGTAGCCTTAGTTTTCATTCCATCAATACAGCACACAAAGTTAAAATGAATTGTGATGTCCATTACATACCTTTGACTCTCCCAATCACTAAACCGTCCCGTCACGACGTGAAACTTATCACTATTTTGAAGTCTGCTTCGCATATTGTAGCTGGCTGCCTCAAAGGTTTTCTAACCTGCGTCTACTTCCACAGGACAAAATCAAATATCTAAAACAACAGGATTTTTATTTAAAAAAATGTACTTTTTATGAAAACACTAAATATCTTACTCAAATTATAAAGATATAAGCACAGATCTAAAGGTATAAAGCTAACAGAAGTTGCCAGTCACACCGCATTAGTATTTGTCTTTGCACTGGAGCAAATCAGCACCCCAGCCAAACATATTCATACGGTTCGAAAGGTAAGATAGAGAAGAATCCAAACTAACAAAAACCTTTTACAAAGTTCATGCACACGAATTGTGCTTCGATGTCAAACTTCATTCGGGTCTCCTGAACAATTACGATATGAGCACTTGAGCGGGTTCGAGTAGCGCAGGCAGCAGGTGAGCGGGTATGCCTAGAGCGCGCTGCAGGTGAGCGGTTTGGACTCGCGCGCGCTGCAGTTGAGCGCTTTCGAGTAGGGCGGCCCGCAGGTACGCGCATTTGAGTCAAGTCGATTGCATTTGAGCGGATTTGAGGGGGAATGAAGACAGATAAGCGGAAATGGTTAGGAGGTACCGATAAGTTTGTCTCTCAATCTGGAACTGTAGCATCTGTTCTCTACTCCCATGCTGGCCATGCAGGAATCGTACCTTTTAGCGAAGTCAGCCAATTTATGCCCGAAGGCCGTAGCCAGGTATGTTTATCCGTGAGTCAATCCGATTGAATCGGTGAATTTCATGTAATTTTGCGCGACGGATTCTTCAGTTCTGTATTGTACGGATATTTTATTTACCTCTCGCGGTAGATGGTTTCGTCAAATCGGAAAAGTTGAGGAATCCGCTGTTTGCCCACATTAGGAACCGGCGTAGGCCTAGGGTAAAACATTCATTAAGTCCCATATTTACTGACTCATTATGCGTTGAAACGCAATCTTCTCAAAGTTTTGAACCCTCAAATTATTGATATTCAATATTTTATATCCGATGCCATGAACGGGCCGTTCTCGGCGGAAGCCTGTACTTTCATAACCTCATTTTGCGCCATGAGGCAGCGTTCGTTTGCGAGCTCTCAACGTTTCCAAAGGCACATTTGAGCCCACGTTTGAATGCGTTTCTATTCCGAAGTATCTATGAATCTTCAAAAAGACCTAATCTTCACAATCGTGTTGGTTCGCACCGTCGCACTGTCGTTGGTAGTGTAACTGAGGTTATGAATGACTGGACGTGGGGCTTTTGTTCTTTCTCTTATTGCTTTGGGTTTTGCAGGAGGATTTTGGCACTGGGACTTACGGCTCTACTGAATCATCATGGACAACGTTGACAAACCTGTAAGTTTTGAAGCCTGATGAAAATGAAGAGATCATTCATGCGCACAGTTGAACGGAAAGCTGTGAGAGAAACTGCCAAGAGGATTAGGTTGGATGAGCTTGCACTGCAGATCAATAGGGTGAATGATGCTGGTTCGTCTGATTCTGATCCTGATGATCCTAACTCTGTGGACAATGACTTAGTCAACAATGATGGCGATGAGCAGGGCCAGGACAATAATAAAGAACCCGATGGAGAGGGCAACGATGATTATGAAGTGTTCGATAGGGATAGTGGTGGTGGTGGTGATGATGATGATGATGCTTTTAACTTGTTGGAAGGTGAATCAATGGCTGGTTCTGCTTCGAGTGAGGGTGATGTTGCTGCGAACAGTGAAGATGAAGATGACCGTCCAAATTTTCGCAATGATGCTGAGAAAGAGCAGTATGTCATTGACTCTGTACGAGAATGGGCCCAGGAACCTGGTGTATTATCTATGACTAAACTTGACCATTTAACACACAGACTTAGTGCTGTTTTTCCTAAAATGCCACTGTCATACAAGACACTCTTTGCCTGTGATTATGAATTTAATATTTCTAAATTTGCCAATGGGGCTGAATTTTGGTATAAGGGGATTAAGGCTTATCTTGACCAGCTTTCACTTGAAGAATACCTATCAGAATTCAATAAAATTACTTTGGACATAGGGATTGATGGGCTGCCCCTGACTAAAACTAAAGGGTCTGTCAAATTGTGGCCTATCATGCGTCATTTGGTAGGCACTAATAATGCTCCATTTATCATTGCCATACATAAACACACTAAGGATTCTGAAGATGTCAATCAGTTCATGCATGCTTTTGTTGATGAAGCTGATGACCTTATACATCATGGGTATGTTTTTAGTGGACAAGTGTATCGGGTGAAGATAAGGAATTACATTCTAGATGCTCCAGCTCGTCAGTTAGTGAAGTGCATCATTGGTCATGGAGGTTACTGTGGCTGTGAAAAGTGTGAGGCTTATGGTGAATGTATTGACAATAGGATGACTTTCCTCGAAATGGATGCACCACTGCGCACTGATGAAACTTTTCAGCAGCGAGCCCAGCCAAGACATCACAAGGAGACAGTATCGCCCTTGGAGCGCCTCAACACTGGTATTGTCTCTCAGTTCAGGCTGGACCCGATGCACCTGGTTTATGGGGGAGCGTTCAAGCGTCTTCTGGAGTTCTGGCTCTTCGTATTTGGTCCATGGAAGTTGCATGTTGAATTGGTTGAGTTAATTTCCTCTGTGTTTGATTTTCTGAAGGAGTACTGTCCAAGCAATTCCAACAGAAAGCTAAAGTCATTGCTTTTTTAAAAAAAATCTTTCAATTCCCCTTAGTTTTGCAGGATCCTTTTGTACGATGGGATTCTTGCCTTCAAAGATTTAATCGATGATAATATTTACAAGCACTACTTGCTTCTTCACTGTAGTATGTACATTCTATGCAGCAGACCACTCTTTGCTGCTAAACGTGAAGTTGCTCTTGAGATGATTCGAACATTTGTTTCTCACTCAGCAGTTGTCTATGAAAAAAAAAATTGTAGTCTATAATGTCCACTCACTCATTCACTTAAGTGATGAGCGTCACACTGCAGATTTGCCTTTAGATGATTTTACTGCTTTCGAGTTTGAAAATAAACTGAAGTCCATAAAGGAAGCACTCAAATCAGGTCTGAATCCTTTGCAGAAATTGGCTCGGTGTGATGATGAGAAGAAATCCAGGGTAGTGGAGCTCACCCGTAAAGCTTCTCATGTGACACTGTCATTGAAGCATCGTATTCTGAATGAAGTCATTCCTGGTCAGCAGTTTCGAAAACTTCAGGCTGGAACATTGAAATTGATGGTTGGGAAGTCAAATGCATGTTTCCAAACCCATGGTGGAGACATTGCAGTCCTTCAAAATATTGTTCGTAGTCAGAAGAAGCTGTATCTTATAAGTTATAAGTTTGGCTGTTTGGAAGATTTCTGTGACTATCCCATCCCTTTATCTGAGCTTGGCATCTATCGTGTGTCCAGATTAGGAACTGAAAGGCTCATACATCGCCTGCGTGATGTTAAGTTTAAGTGTTACCTCATGCCAGACGGGGACTCGCATTTCCTCAGTGTGCCCATCCTTCATTCCTCGGAATCCTTGTGATGTGATCAGTCATCATTTGCCGTCTTGTTCAAGTTTATCGTCATCAAATTTTTACCTACTCCTTGGGATCCATCCGAATACATAGAAGTTGGACTGGAAGCATGGCTGAAAAGAGTCCCTGATGACAATATGCATACAGAAACCTACTGGCCCCCGGAAACCAAGCCTACAACTAATCTGGTCAAGCTTCAACCAAATTTTGATCATAATTGGAATATTCATAAAGTTGAAGTTTTGCGGATTTGTGGTGAGTTCAGTTTATGTCCGTTATTTGTGCACTTATTTTTTACTATGCAATAACATTTTACAATTATTATTTTACTAATCTTATCTTATTTCAGAATCCTTTCTTAAAGCGAGGGCAGCGGTTCCAAAATTTATTGAGGACTCCAATTATGAAACTGAGGCTGAGGCACCCTTGGGCAAAGGCAAAAGGAAACGCATTAGGACTCAACCTTTGGATTCGAGCTCAGATGAGGAGGCACCTATTGTGAAGAGGGCAGCAAAAGCCATTGTAGCACCTCCACCAATAACCTCAGTGTCAAAGACTGCCTCTAAGACTGTGGTGAAGCCAAATGTGGTCAGGAAAGGCCAGAGACTCAGCAAGGCAGATGCAAAGAAAAAAGAATTCGAAAAGTTTCGTGAACGTCTGAAGGTGGCAAGGCAAAAAGCAGCTTAGAAGATTAATATTAAGTCACCTGAGAAGTTGTCTTCCTCAACGTCACCACACAAGTCACCTGCCAAGCTGCCTGTCACCTGGCAAGTAGAAAATGTCACATCTTCAGTAAGTGTCTGTCATTTGATCGTGTGTTTTTATATGTCAATGTCAGGTTTGATTCTAATGATGTATTCTGCCCTCCTAGGGTACTGGTGAAATTCCTCGAACACCTACTTCTAAAGAGCAGGATAAGGACAAGATTGGTCAGGTGATTTTTTACTGTGTTTGAGCTGAGGTCACATTTTAGTCTTGCACAAACCCTTCTGATTAATTTTTCTCAAATAGGAGTGTGTGTTGGCATCTGGCAGTTTATTTGTTTCCAGTTAACACCCAGGATTTCCCCATCTCCTGTACGTGCTTCTAATAGTGCACCGCAGCAAACTGTCTCCTTTCGATCAAGCCCAATCAAAGTTACTTTTCAGCAAGAGGTATATTTTTTCTTGTAAATTAGATTGGTATTGACACAGTCAACCTATATACTGTGATACCTATATTTTGCCTTGTTTTTATGAATAATAAATTTTATTACTTTTCTTTGCAGCTCACTTCACGTGCACGTAAGTTCCTATCCTCATCAAGCATGGCTTCCTCCTCTACAAAGCAACAGCAGGAGCCCTCCACCCCAATTGCTGATGTTAGCCCATCTCAAACGGTAACTGTCTCATTTCAAAGAATTTTCAAACTTTGCTCATTTGATATTTTTAGGTTGGTCTAAATTTTGCTTCTTTTCCTGTTTTTACTAAATGTGTGTATATTCTTCTCTTTTTAGGCCACACCATCTGTTCATGATGGTACACCTAATCCTAGAATTCGACATTCTGAAGACAACCCCTCATTTTACATCAGCCCTGTGCCGGCCCCTCTATCTTCACATAAAACCACGCACTCTTCTTCCTCTCGACCAAGGCCTACAGGTGAACCGAATCGTCGCCGCAATCTGTTCCAATCTGAGGGGAAAAGTGACGGTATATACCGTATGTGACCATATGTGACACATTGTTACCATTCATTTTAGAACATAATATTTGCTGTTACATTTGCACTTCAATTTACAGGTGATAGATAAGCATTGCTGGAGTCTTCTATCAGTGCAATGAATGTCATGAATAGAGAAATGAACACTAAGCTCGATGTAGTAATTATGAATATGTCAATACTTCAGCGAGCACTTGTTCCCAGTGAGAAGCGAATTGTTGTCCAGAAAGACATGGCATGCCTCCCACTGAAGACCAAAGAGGACCTCAAAAAGTTTGAGGGCTTTCTAGAAGAAAATGATGCTAATTTGTCTGCAGCTGTAAGTATTGCTCCTTTAAATAATATCCACGGGTTTTTTCCCCCTATGATGACCTTTCTTGTTTCTAATTACAGTGTGATTATATGTCAAACTTTATCCGCACAACTGTGGCAGAACCAGAAAAAAAAAGTGCGGTGGCCATTCTGACTAAAATGGTCACTAACAACTTGGCGATGGATATAAATCTGGCAGGTGGGAATGGCAAAGTGGCCTTCAGATCTCTGAACGTACAAAGTATTCCAAGGTGATTACTTATTGTCTTTCTCTTGCATACTCTAAAAATGACATTGAATTATTTTAATAATTATAATAAGTTATATTTTCTCTTTAAAGGTACTTTACAAACAGCCTTCCCGATGAGTGACCTGTCTGCTGCAGAGAAGGCCCTGCAAGGATGGCTGAAGGATGCAAAATATCGGAAGCAGGTACCAGAGGTGCCTGAAGAAAAGAAAAAGAAGCGTCCTGTGACTGGAGCCTAGGTGTTCCATGTTCTGCAGTTTCTATTGATTTAAGGGGTATCCCAGTGTAGAAATGAAATGTGCAGAGATTTGCGCAAAATTTTATTCCTCGTAAACTAATCATCGTATCAAAACCAAATTTTAAGGGCTGAAAGTAGTTATCTCAAGCCTCAATTCCCGCCCCACCCCGCGTCGATACCCCGCGCAGGACCGGCGATACCCCGTGCGGCGTTTCATGGTCTCTTGAAACGGCTGCCACTCTGGAGCCTCAGGGCTGCGTTTGAAAAAAAAAAAAACCGGAACAGGGAATTATTAACTACATATGAGCCGAGGTCACAACGTCGAAAAAGAATTTTTTTTTTTCCAAAAAAAATTTTTTTTTTTCAAAAATGTTTTTTTGAGTACCTTTAGCATTAAATAAAAAAATTCAGGGACGGGATAGGTCAAATCTGGGAACGTCATTACCTGGACAAAGGTTGGGAGTTACTCTGTGCCAAATTTCAAAATCCTAGCTCAATTTTTGTGGCCTACAGAGCGGCAGCCGTTTCAAAAACATCAAACGGAGAAAAACGCGTTTAAAGTTTCAAATTTCCTGTTATATCTTTGTGAAATGAGCATTTACCATGGTTCAAAAGCCTCCTGCCGCGTTTGAATTGAGCGCTCGGGTGACCTGTACTGTATCTAGGACACCCTAAGGAACATTTTTAGCCAAGAAATTTTTTTCGATTTTTTGACGAAAATACACTGGGATACCCCCTTAATGTATCTTCCTTACTTTTTGTTTCCGTTATAGCCTGATAGCATTTCTCTCTATTTATGCTGTATCTTCCTTACTTTTTGTTTTCGTTATAGCCTGATAGCATTTCTCTCTATTTACCGTGAAACGGGGTAATTTCGGGCACCCGGGGTAATTTCGGGCATCTCTGCCCGAAAGCATTGCGATGATGCTGCCGTCTAGCGGCGACCTCGGAGGCTTGTCCCGTTGCGCGTATCGCATTCGCCACACTTAAAACCGTCGGATCATTCCTCTGGAGACCAAAACAGATCCAATCTTTCCGAGATACAGTGATTTTCGTATTTGACACTTTTTACCTTAATTCAGTGTATGCGTGAAAACTTCGTCTGGTAAGCCAAACCTGTTCACAAACGGTGCACAAGGTATTTTTCTTTCGATTTGGACATGTTTTGAGCATGCTGTGTCAAATTTTCAATCACCTGCGGCAAATGGTATGGTAAATAGGGGCTCAAAACTAAAAAAAATGTTACTTTTAGGGGTAATTTCGGGCACTGAAATGGCATGCAAGGGCAAGCAGGGTTGTTCTGAACACTTTAAATTTCGCAGGGCTGGAGTGGTGTTAGCTTCTTCCAGCTCTTCAGAGCTCTTCTGAACGATGGAGATAATCCATTAACAAAGATAATACTGAACTGCCGCAGCAGTCGTTTTGTAGAACTTTGACCATCATAAAAATGGGCCAAGGCTACATCTGTACTTTTTATGTGCAGTATGTACACATCCCACCTTTGTGTCAATAATTGGTTCGTGACTAAAATTTTATCATGTTTTCCGGGACTTTGACTCTGAGAACGGCCGCATGGCTTCCCGGGTTGCTACGGAATGCAGAGTTTTCCAGAAAGCCCCTGTATCTTCCCAATTGTGCATAAGACTTGCCTCCCATGTACGTCAGTTTCAAGAGGAAGATCCACGACTCATCTTCGCGTGATATAGTGTGGCTCGAGTTGTACCATTATCAAAAACAAAAAAGGATAAAGGTTCAAGGTTAGACGTTCAACAAGAAGCGTCCTAAATAGCTCCACCCAACTCTTCCAAACATCAAACTATTTGTTCCAATCATGACTTCAAATTATGTATAAATGGCCACCCCTACCATCCCTCCATATCTACATCCTTAAGAATTTCACATTTTATTATATAAGCTCAAAAGAAAGAGACAATTATTGATTTTGAGACCATAATCAGAACGAGAAGTCGTTTTTTCCTGGGGTGCCCGAAATTACCCCAAAACACGGGGTTATTTCGGGCACTGCTTTGGGCCCTCCACTGTAAAAACGGTGAGGCGTAGATATCTGGAATTGGCGTCAAATTGAAGCTAAAAGTGGGTAGATGATAAATTTTAACCCACAGGTCCATAGCAACACCACGACTTTCACAATTTTAAAAATACCTCTCAAAAGTGCCCGAAATTACCCCGTTTCACGGTATGCATCATTTTTTCATTTTTTAAAAAAATTGTTTGTAAATGCCTGATAATCTGGCTATTTTCTTAAGGCATAATTTTTGCATTTTCTTAATTGTTTGTAATTGCCTCATAATCTGGCTGTTTTCTTAATGCAATATTTCTGCTTTCAATTCGTACATATACTGCCTGACTTTAATTCTTTCTTTAATCTTTATTTCTGCATGCTACACTAAAGGTTAACCTTAATTCCTATTAATGGGAGGTTCTGGTGTGAATCCCAAATCATTTAAAGCATACAACTGTTAAAATGTGTTCTTAATGTGAAGTGTTTCATACAACTAAAACCAATTTTAGTGACATTTTGATTTTAAAAGATTTTGGGCAAGATTGCGTCTTCTTACCAGAACCTCCCCTTAAGTTTGTGTTTGCAGACAGGTATCAAAATTACTAAACAGGTTCAAGGCAAGCATGGAGGTCACAAAATATTGTTTGGGCTTTCTCAATTTCGAACTAAGTAATTGAACTTAATACTTCAACTCATAGGGGATGGTAGTGCCTACGTTGACACGCACATGCGAAGGTTCGTTAAGACATCATCATTCAAGCTGCTTTTTATTGGGCCAGTTAGTTGCCTAGTTATTTCTAGTGATGTTGATTTGAGCCCTGATGTTCCTTTTAATATCCTGCAGCCTTGTTATTTGTTCTTGGACCAGTTGTTTCTTTTGATGAGATTCTGTCGTTTTTGCCTTTGGGATCGTCCAGAAAAGAGTCCGGACAGCAGAGCTAATCTGGACTAGGTTCATCAGTATGCCCAAGGTTGAGCGCCTGGGATGCGTAGTGCGGTGCACGCTTAAAACCTTACGAAGTATTTTGAGCATACATAATACAAACTTTGTTACACAAAGAAATAGTTCGTAAATTACGAACTATTTTCTTTGTAAGCTTACGTATGCTCAAAATACTTTGTTATATGAAGCTACTTTACTTCGTAAGGCTTAAATAGTTTGTAAGGTTTTCAGAGTGTGTTCCACGTCGCCGAACGCCTGTGAATGACCTCATGGATAGAGAATGTACTTATCCACGTCGATCGTGCACCCATCAGAACAACATCGAAGGACTCTAATCTACATAGAATTGCACATAAGTAATCAGCGTGGAAACCAGGGGTCACAGTCTACATTGATTGTTCGCTTTAAATTCTACGTTGATGACACATAAATAACAGGTGGATAAATCCACGTGGTCGTGTCCACCCTGTCCACAGAGATTCTATGTGGATGGAATATGGGTGTTTCCATGGGGTGGGGTGTGAGCGGTCCAGCGCAGCATTGAAGTGGAGCACGCGCAGGGTCTGCTCTCGTTGGTTGTCTTTTTGGCACCTCGTGGTGCGCTGCGCAGTCGGGCGCGCGAATCCGCAAGAGCTATCACGTTCCCCATCGAGACCTTCGAAGGCCGCCCCTCGCACGCTGCCGTCCGAGTGGATGCCTACACTGCAGGCGCTGGCCCGCGGCGCCGCTCCGCCTGTCATAGCCTTCGGCAGCTCCTCGTTGAGGAGCACCGGGCGCTCCTTGTTGCCCGCTGCGTGCCTTCTTGGCAGGGCCGGCCAGAGTGTGAAAATGAACCCCCCTCCTCTTTTTGGCCCAGGTTCCTCTTCTTTGAGTGAAGTGACTGCTCTCGCTGCTCCAACTATCTGCAGCTGCGCGGCACAAAGTGAGTCGAGCACGGCGACGCAAGCTTTACTCTTGTCGAGTGCGCTACGGCGTTAGGCCTGGGCGATTATTGCTTCTAATCGTAATCGGTCGATGAATAAAATAATCGCGATTGGTGTCGATTAGCAGTTTGGTAATCGGTAATCGAAAACGCACACGATTAATCGAAAGACATAGATTAATCGGAAGAACCCGATTATTTAGAAATTGCCAAAAGAAGGTTTATACTTGTGACATGCTTAAAATAGCATGTCGTAAGAAGGTAGGAAAATCATTTAAGCAACCTTGAGTGTCTAAGACGACTTTTCTGCCTTAACTGGAAACATTTTCACCCGTTCCGCTCAGAATTTGAACAGATGCCGGATACGATAACCGATAAAGCGACGATTAATCGATAATCGATCATCGATAAATAATCGTTCAATGCTTCGATTACCGAACCACTAATCGAGGGTTTGAAATAATCGGACGATTAACAAAATAATCGCGATTATTTTCGATTAGTCGATTAATCGCCCAGGCCTATACGGCGTCGTCACCTCTGCACCATATTTCGTGTAGGATGTCGTTAGGTCAAGTCTCATCGGCGCGTTCCTTTTTCGTCTGGCTCACTAGTATCTTGTCTCTACGATGTCTTGAGAGTGGATCTGCGCTGGATCAGGCGTGTCTCAGTGGCGTCCGGGTCGAGTTGGCCGGCCTCTTGCCACTGCTTGCTTGCCACGGTACGAAGGCTGCAGAGCGTCTTAGAATCATGTCTCAGGGAAGGCTCCTTTTCGTGACAAAACAGCCCTCCTGCAGCCTTTCCTTGACCCATTATTGAGACATCGCAGACGTCTCAGGGAGGGCTCAAAAATAGATCAAGCGTGACTCTATTTAGACTGAAACTTGCCTCGATGGAGGCTGCTGGCTGACAAAACGCTGGATTTATGCACCCAGAAAAATCTGTTCTTGAATCAAGCACAATTGACTTAATTCAAGCCCCAAATGTTCTCACTCCCAACAGGTTCGAAATGCACTAAGATCAATGCTCAAATGTTCTCAAAATTGAGGGTCTAATATCAATGCCCGCCGATGTTGCATCAATGCTCAAATTTGCGTTGTTTTTATTCAAATGCGCGTGATTTGGGTAAACTTGTCTCTCAGATCTACGCCTAGAATGTTCTTGATTTTCTGTGTACTTGTTTTCGCGAAAAGAGTCCAAGAAGCTGCTTTCTTAATTTGAGAAAATGTTCTTGGTGGAGCGTAGACCACAAATGGGCTTGCTTTGCAGGTTGGATCAATTCTAGGCTCATGGACTTGAAACGAGGTGACGCATGTGCTGTCTCAAGGCACGACGCATCATCTCCCCCGTCCCTTAGTTGTCACGGTAGCTCAGTTGGATCCGTGCCTGCAGGCCTCCATGGAGGCTGGATGGTAAGCCTTGTTCGGCGGAGTTTCGACTCCCGGCGAAGCGTAACCAGTTTCCCCTCTGCCCCTCCAGGCCCCCCCAGAGGGGCCTGCCCCTCTGCTGGGTAGGCCACCAACTACACTGCAGCGGTAACGGGATGCCGAGCTCCCCGGCGTCCTAATGCTAACATCAAACCGAAACAATTACATGTTGTGCGCCTGACCAGTGCCTTGGAGGCGCGTAGCTTTGCGATCTTGGGACGCCCACCTTCACCGAGAATGACCAAGCTGGCTCTTAAGGATGAGGATGGACTCGGCACTGGCTGTGGATGGGACAAACATGCGGTTTTAGCGGTATATGACGTTGTAGTAAAAAAAAAACACGCTAGGGCAGCATATATGGGAACTTCTGCATTCGAATTCTTACAGAGGGCATTTATCTGAAGATTTAGTGCCGCTCACTTGTGTTTGTTGGCTTCGGATGAACAGAGGAAGGCAGTAGCCATGTGTGTGGACTTTTCTCGAATTGGGCGAGGAAATTCGTTGCACTCTAGGATTTCCTATCGTGCTCGCGTATACATAATATGAGGGTCAAAACTTTATTCAAAGAAAAAAAATTGGTACATTGGCTTTGCAAAGGCATACTCTGAGTGCACACTAAATTCCTTTGTACATATTTTGTGCGTCCCCTCACACAATGTTATGCATACGTGCTTTTCGCACACATTTGTACGAAATTTCGCACACATTTGTACGAAATTTCGCACATATTTGTACGATTCTGCGTACAAATTTGTGCGAAAAAGTTCGCATGTTGAAAATTGTACGTTATGTGTGTGGGGCATCTGGAAAAATTAAGTCTCTGAAAGATCTTGGGGTGGACAGCATCACGTACTCTAGGCTTTACATAACCCGTTTGTTACAGGGGTAACCATCTCGTAAAATCCTGTATCCACTTGAGCGCCTGGAATCCCTTGATATCTAAAATGTTCCTCCAAAAAAAAACAACAAAAAAACTAGCAAAATTTAGGCGTCAAACTAGCAAAATTAAGGCGTCAACTCCGGGGAGATCTTAAATCCGAAGAAATCTCCCCCTATATAAAGCTTGTTTAGCCAAAAGGGGTTGCTTCCTCTCGATTATTTCACAAGTTGGCGAGACCCTGGAACTTCTCGCTCGCCTGCAGCTGCTCCGCGAAGTGCCTGATCTGCTTGCCGCGGTACTGGTGCGCCCAATGGAGGCGCAGGTAGGCCTGCGTCCTGGCAGGCACGTCGGCCCACGGCACCGGGCCTGCCGAGGGCGGCGTCTCCCTGCCGGCGGTGGCCACGCCGTCAGCGCCGGGGCTGCCGTTGCTGTAGGTGGGCAGGGGCGGCGGTGGGGCGGGCGCGCCCTGGTTGGCCTTGGCGATAACAACGGCGCCGCCGATGGCGGCGACCACGGCGATAGTACCGAGGATGATGAGGCCGACGGCGCGCTTGCGGCGCGGGCCCGACGCCGCGCGCCTGTCGCCGCCATGCCCGCCGAGGCCGCCGCGGCCCTGCCGGCCTGCCGAGGCGGACTCGGTGATGCTGACGGGGGAGCCTCCAAGAGGGACGACAAGCACCCTGCCTTTGTGGCCGCCGAAGCCACCGGCGCCACCGTTGCCGCCACGGCCGCCATTACCACCACCAGCGGCACCAGGGCCTCCCTTGCCGCCGCGCTGGCCGTCGCCGCCGCGGCCGCCGTTCGCCGTCACGCTCAGCTTGCCGACCACCTCGGCGATCACGGCCAGGAAGCTGCCGCCCGGGCGGCCCGGCTGCCCGGGGCGGCCGTCTGTGCCAGGCTGGCCGCCGCGGCCGCCCTCACGGGGCGCCGCCGGGGGCGGCTGGCCGGCCGGGCCGTCCAGGCTGACAATTGGGCGGCCCACGGCCTCCAAGCGCGGCGCCACCACCACCAGGTGCGCTCCCGGCAGCGTCACGTCCACGTCCACGAACACGGTGTTGATGGCGTACACCTCGAGGACGCGAAGGCCGCCGGAGCATCCCCCGCGTGCGGCGGCCGCGGCCTCGGACAGCAAGACAGACTCCGCGCGGACGACGACGCGGCCGCCAGACAGGCACTCCAAGCTGATGCCCTGGCCGGCCATTGCCAGCAGCGTGTTTAGCTCCGTGAGGTTGGCGAACCGCGACTTGAGGTCGGTCGCGAGGCCCAGCTTGGACAGCTCCAGCTCGTAGTGGTCCACGTTGTGCGGGTCCACCGATGGATTTCTCACGTTCATCTTCTTCGGCTGAAACAAGAGACGGTGACTACACAGTAAGCCAGAAGACCGCCGCAGGCGGCCAAAACTCTTGACGCGTTTTTAGCGCCAGAGTCGCTTCATGGGACTCGAACACTGTAACAATTTCTGTACTTTTGTACGGAAAATGTACGGAAAAAGATAGTACGAACGTACGGACGAAAGTATGGAACGTCCGTACCAGTCCCATAGAAGCTCATGTAAACGGGTACGGAAAAAAGTACAGAAAAATCCGTACTTGGCAAGTACGGACGGTCTAGGCAAATTGTTGACCAGTTATGTTCCGTACTTTTTCCATACTTTTTTCTACCAGTGAACCGAGCGTGTGACCTCACCAATGAGTTGCTCTCCGTGCGAGGAATCCATTTTTGGGGTCCACACCTTTGGTTCGAGTCCCGTTAAGCGACTCAAAGCTCAAAAAGGGTCCGGGATTTGGACCGCCTGTTGTAGTTGCATACTCGAACCCCAAGGGTCTGTTGAGGACGAATAGGGTACTTCGGCGAAGAGCTGGGCAGGAAGTTGAGAAGAAATCAAGAAGAACAAAGGATGCGAAATTTGTGAAAATGAGCGTCTGCGTCGCCGTTCTGCCGCCTCCCCAGAGCTATTCTCATACAAGTTCGGCCTTTGTTCTTCTTGATTTCTTCTTAACTTCCATCTCAGCTCTTCTCCGAAGTTTCCTATGGGGCTCATGATAATGATGATGACCGGTCATCTGGCCCACTGTCGTCATAAACGGCGGGGGTTCGGGAGGGCCAGGGGGTCGGAGCCGTTGTAACTTACCTGCAGCGCGTCGTACTTGTTGAGGCGGTCGTACAGGGCGGCGAGGAAGCGCTGCCAGTCCCTCTGGGCCTCGAGGCCCACCGCGGCGTCCTGGACGGGCCGCAACCACTGCGCGCGGAGCGTGGCCGCGTCCACCAGGGGCTGGTCACCCACCACCTGCAGCACGTCCAGCTGCCGGCACGTGGCCGCCGCCGCCTCGGCGCGCGCGCGCTCCTCCGCCTGGACCGCCTGGTCTACGACGCGGTCGCAGAACTCCTGCACGCCGGAGCTGCTGTTGAGGTGAGCGGCGACGCCGCGCACGCGCTCGGCGGCCTCCTCGAAGCGCGCCTCCCTGGCGGGGACGTCGGCGGCGGCACGGGCCTCCCTGCCGCGGCCCTCCTGCATGGCTGCGCCCAGCGCGGACAGCTTGGACACCATCTCGGAGACCAGCTCGCGCGCGCGCGTGTAGGCGAACACCTTGGTGCGGTCCGAGACGGCGAAGCCGAAGTCAGCCGGCTGCACGGCCGAGTACTTGATGCCGTCCTTGACGAGGCGCAGCAGTGAGCCACGGCCCTGCTCCACCAGCATCACCTGCCGCAGCGAGCCGGTCTCGTCGGGACTGCGGAATACGCCGAGGCGAGTGTAGGCCCTGCGGAAAGAGAAGAGGTGACGTTGCAGCGAGGCGCCTTTTCACAGTGGGCCACTCTGAACCCCAGACAAAAAGATTTTGCGCCCGATACGGGCACAGCCTGAGCGAATCTGGGCACAGCACGGACTTGCGCGGGCTCAGCACGGCTGGGAACATCTAGGCTTATGCGTGGGCAGGTGCGGGCGGTCCAGGTCGAAGTTCGTGCCCGCATACGGGCAGATGCGGGCCACCCCTACTTCAAGGTAGTGGCCCGCAGACAGGCAGTTGCGGGCAGATGTGCCCTGCTAATGCCCGTGCTGAGCCCATGCTGCCCGTGATGTGCCCGGATTTGCTCGAGCTGTGCCCAAAACGGGCTCAACATCTTTTTGTCTGGGGAAGTGATCTGCAGTTGCATACTGAGCGGATTACATATCTAGGGATGCATACTTCGCTGAGTTCACACCTACACACTCTGACAACCTTACAAACTATTTAAGCCGTACGAAGTAAAGTAGCTTCATATAACAAAGTATTTTGAGCATACGTAAGCTTACAAAGAAAATAGTTCGTAAATTACGAACTATTTCTTCGTATAACAAAGTAAATTAGTTTGTACTATGTATGCTCAGAAAACTTCGTAGGGTTTTCAGCGTGCAACGTCTGCATCTGTAGATGTGTTTCTAGGTAAGTATGCATCTGTAGGTGTGTACATGTAAGTATGCATCTGTGCCCGGGCTCAGTCTCAGAAAAGCCCTCGATACTGCACGTTTTGTTCACGCGATGCCTATGCGATTTTTGATAGTTAAGGCCTAAATGAAGGATTTTGCGCGAAGAGGCAATCGAAATTTCCCTTTGGATATTTTTTATAGCCTCCCGAAAATAGCGTGGAGCCTTAGGGGATATCCGGGTAGGCAACCCGCAGCACGAGCGCTCCCGTTTTCACGCATTCCCGACTTTCAAACGCTAGAAAGGGGGTCAAAAGTTAGATATTCGAGTGAATTTTTTCTGCTGCGGTTGTAGGGACCCAATAAAAAGATTTCACTCGGAAAGGCATTCAATCCGGCCCATAGGTGATCGCTGACAAGAGTCCGAAGTTTACTATACTGACTTTTTCGCAATGTTTTGTTTGATCCCGTAGAAGTGACAGAAAATTAGCTCAGATTCGACCCAAATGTGTTGGTTTGCCTACAAGAGGGTCTCATCAAAGCCAGCAAGGAGGGGTTTTGACCTAGGTGTACGGGAAGTCTGTCATATGAGCCGCCTAAAGTGCACAACACTTGGTCTGCTGTGCCGCGCGTTGGTTCAAAATCGCTTTAACTCCATTTCCCGATCAATCATTGAGGTACATGGATTAATATGCTGAAGTAAATGTTGTAGACCATTCTATTAGCTTTCCAAAACTGTAGCGGGATACTTAATCTGACCATTTGGGACTGAGATATGCCCGCAAGGAGGTCACCATGCGGCACCGGCCGGGCGCGGGGGCCCACGCTTCGCTCGACGCTGCAGCCAGCGCACGGTGGGAAGTGGCGGCAGGTGGCGCGCAGTGATTTTCGGCTGCGCGGCGACACTAAATTGGACGTAGCTTTGACATTATGTGGCTGAATATAAAAAAAAAAACAAGGTGACTTTTCGATACTTCCTAAAATTTCCTATTCGATGGTGACAACAGAGTTGCCTTCGCACTCGCAAAACATGTTTAAAATCAAACAATTGCCGGTGGGCAGGGCAGAACAACAAATTTACATTTTGGTAAGCTTGGACGCTTTGATGAGACCCTCTAGTAGAAAAACCAACACACTTAGGGCGATTCTCAGCTAATTTTCTGTCACTTTCCAGGTAAAAATGGATTTTATAAAGGCCTTTATAAGTTTTCGGATGAATTTATAAGGATTTTTTTAATTCAGGTTTATAAAGTTTTATAATCGCTTGTATATAAGTTTTTATAAGGGCCTTTATACAACTGCACGGTGTTTTGTATAAAGTTTTATAAAGGGAGCTTTATACAAGCTTATATATAAAAATGAGTATATCATTTCTGCCTTAAATGTCCTCTTTATAGGGCTATGTGCAAGTATATTTTAACAGTCTCATATAACTATATAGGGCCACCTTTATAAAACCATACACAGGGTTTTATAAGTCCTCATAAAGGTGTATAAAATAGCATGTATATAGGTATTTATATAAATTTATATGAATTTGTATTAGAGTCTTAATAAAAGTTTATATATTACTTATAAAATTCTCCATGCAACTTTATAAAACTATTTTCACGTGGGTTTTACGGAATCAAACAAAACATTGCAAAAAAGTCAGTACAGTAAACTTTGGACTCTTGTCAGCGATCGCCTATGGGCCGGATTGAATGCTTCTCCGAGTGAAATCCTTTTATTGGGTCCCTAGAACCGCAGGAAACAAACCGCACTCGAATATCTAACTTTTAACCCCTTTTCTAGCGTTTGAAAGTCGGGAATGCGTGAAATGGGAGCGCTCGTGCTGCGGGTTGCCTAAACGGACCTCCCGTAAGGCACCACGCTATTTTCGAGAGGCTATAAAATATATCCTAAGGGAAATTTGGATTGACTATTAGGGCAAAATCCTTCATTTTGGCCCCAACTATCGAAAAATGGCATAGGCATCGCGTGAACAAAAAGTGCAGTTCGGTTTGACTAAGCCCGGGCACTACAGAGTGAGTGAGTACACACTACAGTTTGTAGAGCAAAAGACCGGCGCAGGCGGTTAAATCTGTAGACGCGTTTCGAGCATCAGAGGTGCTAAACAGGACTCGAACCGAACGTGGAATCCATTGGTGGGGTCTAGGGATTTAAAATTACCGGTAATTTTCAATCTGGACGGTAAATTACGGTAACATTGGTAATTTACCGTCATTTACGGTAAATAACGGTAAAATTCGATCTAATGTTTATGTGCACTTTTGCACATGAACTGTTAATAATTTGTTTTCAAAGGGAATTTAAGACTAGCGGAGTGTTTTAAAAGGCATATGAAAGTGGTTGAGACACTTTTATTGTCAAATATTCATGCCTTTGAGCGCTCTGAGTAAATTTCTGCTGTAAAAACATCAGGAAGGTTAGGTTAAGTCGAAAATTACCGTAATTTACCGATTTTCGCAGGGTAACTTACCGTAAATTACCGGTATTTTACCCATTCTTACCGGTAAGTTTACCAGGCTTTAAATCCCTAGTGGGGTCTCACGTTCGGTTCGAGTCCCGTTCAGAGACCCTGGATGTCAAAACCTATGCGGTATTTTGACCGCCCCCTGGTCCACCGTGCCACCGTGCGCCTTCTGGGCACCAGCCGACTTGACTTCCCACCACCTCCTCCCTCCGAGCACTGACCCGTCCTCCTTGGTGAGAAGCACGGTGACGATGTCGGCGGCCCGCAGGTACATGTTCTTGTCCTCGCTCCTGGCGCCCTTCGCCATGTCCTTCAGGAAGGGCAGCACGTCCTCCCGGAGGAAGTCCGCCGTGGCGTTCTTGACGGCGTCCTCGGGCGTGGGCTCGTACTCGTCGCCGCCGGCAACCGCCCTGAAGCTGCTGACCTTGGTCACCACCAGCGCCAGCGAGTCCTTGACGGCGGGGACGTTGCGGAACACCTGCGCCGCGTTCTTCAGCATCTTGAGCAGGTCGTCGCGGTCCTCGCCGGGCTTCACGGCGAAGTGCGGCGTCAGCAGCAGCACCTGCTTGGACATTCAGAGCCTTAATGTTCACTTTGAAAACCTTACAAACTATTTAAGCCTTACGAAGTAAAGTCGCTTCATATAACAAAGTATTTTGAGCATACGTAAGCTTACAATTGTTCGTATAAAAAGGTAAATTAGTTTGTATTATGTGTGCTAAAAATACCTTGTAAGGCTTCAAGCGTGTTGTGTACAATTTTGGACGAGACATCTACGTTTTTTGAGCAGATGAACCCCGTGCATATCGGACGCAACAACCTCTCGTCATATAGGAACCTACACTGTGATTCAGAGTAAGTTGCACACCTCAAAATAACCATGAAGTATCCCTTACCCCTATGATAACTGCGTTGTGTACACCTCAAATATTTTTAGTTAGAAATGCTCATTTTCCGGAAACTTTAGAAGTGTCCGAAAGAAACCGGAAAATTTGAAAAAAATAACGAAAAATACCGGAAAAATTGGTTTTAAGGCTCTACAGTGCAATATGAGCATGAAACCCACTACTTTTGTGTTTCGTAGGAAACATAAAAAGGTATAAATAGTATTAGTGCATTTAGAATTGTCCTCACACAGAGATGAAGATATGCTTTTTGCCTACTTACAGGCGAAAAGTCGGGCTTTTTGCCTTCTTTTCAGGATGAATCTTTCCAATTTTTCCGAGGCCAGGGAAAGAAACAGAAGAATACAATGTTTTTTTTTTTTTCAATGTTTACGGAAACTTTCCGGGGATTTTCATCTCTATTTATAGTGAATTCCTGACCGCTATGAAAACTGTATTGTACACCGTTGAACACTACAGTATGGTGGTCCTGGCCCCTTCAAAATGTGTGTTAAGTAACCTCACCGCACTTGATCTGCGGTGAAAAAAAAACGCAGATAGTGTCGCTAAAATGACAAAATTCGTCAAATCTGCGTTGAGCACAAAGCAAAAATGTGAGGCAAAATCTACTCTACGGCTGCAGCCGCGTTGCTTTTGAGACAGCGCAGATTTGGCTTCACCTCAGATAATTGGGTTAAGAGTACCTCATTTTGAATTTCAGTGCATTGTAGGTAAGCTGTTATAACAGCTTACCTATACATATATGTCGCGTGACCGCAAAACTTTTCGTACAATTTTGATACGAAAAATTGCACATTTTCCTCCCATTTTAGTGCAAAGTCGCGTACAAATTTGTACTAAAAGTTCGTGTGCCCAAAAAACTGTCACGTCTCGTACAAAATGTTTTGTAAAACATTTAGTATGTTTGAGCAACATTTTGTCCTTCTGAGCTAGCTGAAACGATGTCGCCCGAAGGATCCAATTCAAAAGATGTTATCAGCGCGTTTCCGTATAAAACATTTTGTTTGAAACGCCAGCGAGTTCCACTAAGTTTGGTTATCTGGCACGGGTCAGAGAGTGAGCTTAACATATTTTTACAAGCATTACTGGCTTCTTTGATCTTTCATGTTGGAGTTTGTTTCAAGGTAACGACGAATTATTAGCAAGATTTGCCTGCGTTTCAGAGACGATTCTTTACACGGAAACGCTCAGATGAGATCTTTTGAATAGGATTCCTCGTAAAGTCACCAGCTCGCACCTTGACTCGCCTGGCGTGGCGAACGATGTCCTTCATGTAGTACGTGGTAGACACTTCGATGCAGGAGCCCCGGGTGTCCTCAAAGCCGGGGCAGTCGAAGTAGTGGATGCCGTCGTCCTTATCGGTCATCAAGTCCGGGACCTGGAACAGTAGTCCACTTTCGTGATGCTCGACGTCACGTGGATGGTGTAACTCCGGCCGCACAGTAGACCAGAAGACCGGTGGCGGCGGTCAAAATTCGGGACGGGTTTTGAGCTCCAGCATCGCTTAATGCGACACGAACCGATGGTGTGACCTGTGACCCTCACCACTGGATTTCTCTCCGTACGGGAAATCTATTGGTGCGGTCACACATTTCGTTCGAGTCCTATTTACCGACTCCAGAGCTCAAAACACGTCTGGAGTTTTGGCCGCCTGCGATAGTCAGCCCACTCTTACAGTTTGCGGAATCAATG
The DNA here is from genome assembly GCA_030522485.1 of Stenchaetothrips biformis. NCBI lineage: Eukaryota > Metazoa > Arthropoda > Insecta > Thysanoptera > Thripidae > Stenchaetothrips > Stenchaetothrips biformis. The sequence goes on from CM060089.1 coordinate 21,179,021, forward strand.
AGAATGATAGAGTCATGATCCAGACTAAATTTTGGGCGATAATACTGTGTAGCCATATAGGTAGCTGATAAACCCTTCCTCACCCAAATTTGGGCGAGGAACCTTACTCACTCAAATTCGGGTGATAAAGTGTACCGCTCGCCCAAAATTGGGTATTGATCAAGACTCTTTCATTATCAGTATATAGACTTGGGCGCGCACCCTAGTGACAGAGGCGATGGAGCTGCCGATGCGGCTGCCGTTGATGAGAAAGTCGGCGCCCTCCTGGACGGCCTCCATGTCCTCGTCGTGGCGCGATAAGTGCTTGGTCAGGGTGGACTTGCCGCAGCCCGTGTTGCCCATGACCAGCACTACCTCGGCGGGGACGGACAGCTGCTCTGAGGGCGGGCTGCACTTGTTCAAGTCCTCGCACTGCAACAAGTAACGTGGATGGTACAACAAAAGTATACAGATCGGACGAAAAGGGTACAGCGAGGAACGTAATCCAGAATTGTGCACAATTCCGATCGGCCGGAAGGCTCTGTAGTTTACAGTACATTGGAAAAATATAGATTTTTTGTAACAGTAAACTTAATTTTTAAATACTGTTTTTCATAGTTTAAATGAGTGTTATGTATTGTAGAATTGCAGTTTAAGTTGTATTTAAACTACAGTTGAAGTGTAGTAAACTACACTGCCGTTCAAAATTAGCGGCCCCTTTTTTGCCCACGGCGCTGTTTCTATGTTTTTCGAGCTAGGATGCTGAAATTTGGCAGGTAGGTGCACCCGTTGCTCTTCTTGAGCCCTACCAAGTGTCCAGTCCGTGCGTCTCCCTCAACGGCCTGTGCAACCCCTTCATTGCTTAGGGGTGCAAAAACTGAGAGAAACGTGGCGAAATTTTTGACTTTTAATGATCGGAAACATGAAATGTGTCGTGTACCGACTCAAATGAGTCTCCCCTTCACAACCGTGCAAGCGGAATCGCAATCGGACAAACCCACCCCTTTCCACAGTCACCCCCACCCCCTCGGGGGGGTTGTTTTCAAAAATGTTTAAAACCGGCAGCAAACGATTCAGTGGCCTCTCTTGTACACGGTGCAAGTTTTTTTTTTCGATTCCGACCACCCCGGGCCGTACCAACCCCTCGGAGGACCCACCCCTTTTTGAATTTGTGTCGTTTGAGTCCCAAAGAGGTTGAATTTTGGCGCTAATTTTCATTGGGACTCACCTTGGGTGAGCAGGAACCCATCCCCGTCAAAAAATCAGGTGCCGCAAATTTTCATCCACCGTTATAGGGGTGGCCACCCCCTATCGCCATCTGCTCGCCCGGGAAGGGAAGGAGAGGCGCTCAAGGGTGGTCTCGGTCGAGAAGACACGGCTGAACCATTCCTGAAATTTTGGAGTCGATCCGGTGCATCGTTCACCCCCCAGGACGTCAAAACTGTCGAAACCAGCAAAAACAGCCCCTAAGTTCATCCCTCGTCAACGCCGAACTCAGGTGGGGTAGCGGCCAAACTCCAAGTGTCCCATCTCGACACATCCCTTCCGTGCTAGCCCCTTAACTTTCAGACCGCTGCGGCAACGACCGCGCCCATGCGAACGACGCAAAGGCAGTGATGCATTCGGGCCTCTCGCATTGACAGCGCCTCGCGCCGGCGAATCGGGCAACCCGTCAAGCAGGCCGCGCAGGTGCGCCAACGCACTAGAGTCGTGCGCACGCACCAGGTCGGTGTTTTTTCAACAGGGGCAGTCCAGCTGCACCGCAAAAATGCATGCGGAGCGCAGGCGTCATCTGCACGGTGCTGCTGGACTGCCTGCGTTGAAAAAACACCGACTTGGCGCGCGAGCACGACTCCAGTGCGTTGGCACACCTGCGCGGCCTGTGTGATGGGTTGCCTGACTCGCCGGCGCGTGGCGCTGTCAAGGCGAGAGGCCTGAATGCATCACTGCCTTTGCGTCGTTCGCATGGGCGCGGTCGTTGCCGCAGCGGTCTGAAAGTTAAGGGGCTTGCACGGAAGGGATGTGCCGAGATGGGACACTTGGAGTTTGGCCGCTACCCCACCTGAGTTCGGCGTTGACGAGGGATGAACTTAGGGGCTGTTTTTGCTGGTTTCGACAGTTTTGACGTCCTGGGGGGTGAACGATGCACCGGATCGACTCCAAAATTTCAGGAATGGTTTAGCCGTGTCTTTTCGACCGAGACCACCCTTGAGCGCCTCTCCTTCCCCTCCCGGGCGAGCAGATGGCGATAGGGGGTGGCCACCCCTATAACGGTGGATGAAAATTTGCGGCACCTGATTTTTTGACGGGGATGGGTTCCTGCTCACCCAAGGTGAGTCCCAATGAAAATTAGCGCCAAAATTCAACCTCTTTGGGACTCAAACGACACAAATTCAAAAAGGGGTGGGTCCTCCGAGGGGTTGGTACGGCCCGGGGTGGTCGGAATCGAAAAAAAAACTTGCACCGTGTACAGGAGAGGCCACTGAATCGTTTGCTGCCGGTTTTAAACATTTTTGAAAACAACCCCCTCGAGGGGGTGGGGGTGACTGTGGAAAGGGGTGGGTTTGTCCGATTGCGATTCCGCTTGCACGGTTGTGAAGGGGAGACTCATTTGAGTCGGTACACGACACATTTAACGTTTCCGATCATTAAAAGTCAAAAATTTCGCCACGTTTCTCTCAGTTTTTGCACCCCTAAGCAATGAAGGGGTTGCACAGGCCGTTGAGGGGGACGCACGGACTGGACACTTGGTAGGGCTCAAGAAGGGCAACGGGTGCACCTACCTGCCAAATTTCAGCATCCTAGCTCGAAAAACATAGAAACTGCGCCGTGGGCAAAAAAGGGGCCGCTAATTTTGAACGGCAGTGTATAATTTAACTGCAAAGAAAGTACCAGTTATTTCGGACCTGAAGTTTCTGTCCTAGTATTTAGATCAGTTGACTATATAGTTCACTGTACAGTTTTACTGTAGTTTAATTACACATACAAAGTTAGTATTAAAAAGGAAGAAGACTGCAGTTTAAAATTTTCGTTAAAAATTGAAAATTTTTAATTAGTGAACCTTGTCTTGAGGGGACCTTTCCTCCCTCCCACCCGTTTAGTAACTGAAGATGTGTTAATTATGCTTCTTGGTTGGTTCTTGCCGGGAGTTGAACCACGGTCATTTGGCATGTCAAGTATAGGCCTTGACCACTGCACCACTAAGCTTCCTTGCAGGAAGGGTAGGGTGTCCCACGATATTTGCAAAATAGCTTTTTTGATGAGTGCCGGGATGGATCTGAAAGATGACACCAAATGAAGCAGATCTGTGTAAAGCAATTGAATTTCGGACAATTAAAAGTGCCCGCGCAACGCGGTCGAAGTCTGTGACAGAGTAGGGTGGGACATGGGGTTACAGAAACAGCCGTACTATAGATACTCAAGAGAGTGCATGGCATGCTCCACCTGGGAGTAAACCTCAAAGCACGCTCCAGCGTGGAGAGTGCCTGAAAGCATGCTCTACCCTAGCGCATGCATGACAAGCATGCTCACGGATTTCCATTCCGAGAACGGCATTGTGTGTGCAAAGAAAAGGCCATTCTCTTTTGTAAAAGCGTGTTTTCTGTACAACTCAATGCCTATCTTCCAGGGGCACAATTCTTTGCAAAACTTGCTAATTTCAAAGTTTAAAACCGTTTTTGACCCACTTTTAGCCATCGGATCTCAAAGAGAAGGAATATTTGGATTCCGCAGGACATATTACCAAGGAAAATGTAACATTCAGATTTTAATATGCAGTTGTCTACCTCTCAGGGGCAAAAAATATATGCCATTTTAGTGATTTTTCGTATTTTTTGCATACCGAAAGTGCTTGCATATTTTTTTAAAGGTCATATTTAGGTTCCTTGGACCAAAATACATCGGATAAAAAACTTTTCAGATTTCAAAATGCGGTTGCGTAACTCTTAGGGGCAAAGCATAAAATATTTAAGTAATCATTGAAACCGCATCTTGAAAACAGAAAAGTACATTATCCGATGTACTTTGGTCCAAGGAACCTAAATATGACCTTTAAAAAAGTATGGAAGTAGTTTTTAGTGAGCGGAAAAACACGAAAAATCTCTAAAATGTCATATTTTTTGCCCCTGAGAGGTAGGCAACTTCATATCAAGATCTGAATGTTACATTTTCCTTGGTAATTTGTCCTGCTGTATCCAAATATTTCTACCTCTGTGAGATCCGATGGCTAAAAGTGGGTCAAAAACGGTTTTAAACTTTGAAATTAGCAAGTTTTGCAAAGAATCGTGCCTGGAAGATAGGCATTGAGTTGTACAGAAAATACGCTTTTACAAAAAAGAATGGCCTTTTTTTACACACACAATGCCGTTCTCGGAATGGAAATCCGTTGAAAAATGGCTTACCTACGGCTGTTTCTGTAACCCCATGTCCCACCTTCCTCTGTCACAAACTTCAACCGCGTTGCGCGGGCACTTGTAAGTGTCCGAAATTCAATTGCTTTACACAGATCTTCTTCATTTTGTGTCATCTTTCAAATCCACCCCGGCACTCATCAAAAAAGGTATTTTGGAAATATTGTGGGACACCCTACACTGTTAAAAATGAATGAAATTTAATGACATTTTTAACATTATTTTTCATTAAACGTCATTATTTTTAATAACACCTACACATTCATTAAATTGTAATGAAAATTTCACTACCTTGGTCATAAAATTTCATGACAGCAGCCATGTAGTGAAAGTTTCATAACATCATGTAGCCTGTAATGAAATTTTCATTACATGTCATTAAATTTTCCAAGAAATTTCAAGTATGACATAAAATCATACAATTTGTTCTGGGTTTAATGTAAGTTTCCTCATTCTCTTTTAAAATTGTATTGAACGGCAGCACGTATTTCTTCCGTAATATCGTCCATTCCTGCGTCACATGCCGAACCTGTCATTCGAAGCTCTGCCGCCAGGTGTCGCATGGTACACGGGGATCGCTCTCAAATCCGTATTTTGCATCTAAATTATCTAAATTGAGGAGATATTCTAAAATTTCTTCATGTTTCATGCAGAACGCTTGATTGTTAAAATAATAGCTAAGACTTTAGGGGAAAAGAATAATATTTGACCTGACAAAATAAGTTTCTCTGATGTTGCTCGATGGCGTCTACGGGCTGCGGTCAGGTAGGGCAAACGCCTGATCTCCCACACTCAAGCAGCATCTGCTTCCGACTCAGACATTCTGAGTCGTTAATTTTTACCCATCCTCTGTTGTCAGAGAAGTAATCCTCACCCAAACCAATCTCAGATCGAAACCAAAAGTTATGTAGTTTGCGTCAACTTTCTTCATTTTCATTACGTTATTGTCATTAAATTTTTCATTACATTCTTTCATTACACTGTAATGAAAGTTTTAATAACATATATGTAATGAAAACTTTAATTACATTGTAATGATTATAGCTTCACTACAATGTAATGAAAATGTAATTAAATTTTTTTAACAGTGTAGGGAAGAGGCTTGGCTACTCGACCACATGGGAAGGTTTGTTATCCATAGGAAGTACAGAGCAACTGATAGAAAACTACAGTTTAACTGTAAACTGCTCTGTACTGTTAGTGAAATCTGCTAATCCAAGAAGTAATTTATATTGAGTTTGCCTCCGAAACGAAGATACCAAGCCGTGATGTAATTCAAAGACCTAAAGAAGTCGTTACCTGTTCTGAGACGTACTACTGGATCATGACGCTTTCTGGTTTTGGTTGCGCTTAACATTCACACACCCCGACATAACTTACAGGGTCGACATTGGACCTTTGAAAAATATTGGCGACCCCTAAACATTATTTGACCGGTCTCAGTTGACAACTGTTGGTTAAAGTTGACAACTGTCAATTTTGTTCGTGCATAAGTTAGATGTTTTAAGTCATTAAACTTTAACTTCAAAGGGGTCATACTTGCATGTTAAGTACAGAATTTGTTTGGAACCATTTATGCAAATTATTATTAGATTAGCTTTTTAACTGTTTTTTCACCCACACCTTACCTTCAGTAGGTGGGATGGAAGAGTGCTTGGTCAAGCATACATCATACATCTACACCTTGAGAAATAATGAAGGCAAGGGCTGTCAATTCTGATACCGCTCTCCACTGTGCCCTGGGCGACGGTGTTCACTGTTCTCAGGGTACAGCAGCCACCGTACTCAGGGGTACAGCACGCACTGTAGCCCTCCAGAGTCCATTCTGGTGCATGTGCACAGTGCGTGCTGTTTTGCTTAGAGTCACTCCTGTATCCCAGGGTACGGTGGCTGCTGTACCCTGGGGTACAGTGCGCACCGGCGCACAGGGTACAGTTAAGAGTGGAATTAGAAATAACAGCACTTGCCTTCATTTTTTTCCGCAGTGTAGAGTGTACTTTGCTAGGTCGGTCCCAGTGAAGGGTAGCCGTGCTTCCACCGCCGGGAAGGACTCACCGTCTTCCTCTCGCGGCCGCACTCGGACTCGGGCTTCGGAGGGGCTCCATTCACAAGCAGCCCGACTGAAACGAAGACAGTCGTCAGACACGAACAGGCTATACGGTCACACACTCCGAAAACCTTACAAATAATTTTGAGCCATAGGGTCAAATGGAGTTATTTCGAGACACAAGGTCAAAATAGGACAGCTGTTTCATGGACAAGATAGAACTGAACATTCTAAATGTCACCTTCACAATAAAAAATCGTCTCATCTTGTATAGCAGGAGATCTATCATGTCCAATCTTGCCAATGATACAGTTGTCTCATTTTTACCCCGTGTCCCCAAACTACCCCAACTGACCCTACTAAGAAAAGAAGCTCTTCATAACGAAGTATTTTGAGCGTAAGCAGGTTTACAAAGAAAATACATTCTTTGTAATTTACGAACTATTACTTTGTATAAAAAAACTAAAAATTTGGTGCCTGTAACGTATGCTGAAAATACTTCGTAAGTTTCAAAGAGAGCAACTTCAGGCGGTCTTTACTCACAAAGCAGCGTCACCAGAAGTCGGTGCATTTCGATTCGGTCCGAGCACAACCAGAGACGGGCCGAGACTGGTGGCCCTGGCAGCGTCGTCAGCGCGGGAAGGGGCGAGGGGTCACAGGCCAGGGAGATACTGGGGGCCAGGAAAGGCAGCCTATGGGGTCGCAGCAGTACGAGGAAGACTGCATGAAGTTACAAACAAAAGACGGTGATACAGCACATTGGGCCAGAAGACCGGCGCAGGCAGCCAAAACTTAAGACGCGTTTTGAGCTGCAGAGTCCCTGAAAGAGACTCGGACCAAACGTGTGACCCCATCAATGGACTGCTCTCCGAACAAGGGGACCATTGGTGGGGTCACACGTTCGATTGAAGTTCCATTAAGAGACCCTCGAGCCCAAAACGCGTCTAGAGTTTTGGCCGCCTGCGCCACGCTTCTCGCTAGGGCCGGGGCGGGATCGTGGCTGTCTGAGTGCGGCTGCGGCCGCGGCGCAGCCTGCGCGGAATCTCCCCCCTCCTAACCGCGCAGGCGCGGGGCGCGGGGCACAACAGCGGTACTGCGCGGCTCGGCCCGCTCGACGCTCGACTCAAGCTCGCACTCACAAAATCGACATAAACTTTACATAAGCTACAATATTTAGCTTCACCAGTTCTAATTGTCCAAAACTGACAGCAAAGTTTAGAATTCATATTTTTTTATGCCTCTTTGATATAAAATTTTATAAACAATCACTAAATTAAGAGCATACTGCCACAACTGCTACCTAGGACAGTACAAGACGAGTATCATCTGCTTCCATGAACGTTCCTTGAATGGACTTTTTACCCGAAATATGCAGAAGTAGAATTGGAGAGCTTGAATGATGTAGACAGACACTGAGCCTCTCTGTGTTGTAACATATCATAAGACAAGAAAGTCTATGCATTAGTCTACTTCCGCTTGAATGTCTACTTTATTTCTTCCATAGGTTGAAATCGTAGTTTATGGTTTTAAATTTACGCAATGCTATTCTCATCAGTCTTATCTTCCGTTTATTTGTAACAGTTTTAATGTTGCCGTGGTAAAAAAAAAGCCATTCACCTTGGTGATTGATTACTTGTGAAGTCTTTAATGTTTTGACAATGCCTGCAAAGGGATGGAAACCGAAATAAAAAATACGATTTCAAGAAATCCTGGTAGTCACGAAGTTAATTTTATATTTGTGTTCTGGTTTAACAAAGATAGCTAAGGCTAGGACTGCGTTGTGTGTAGTTCTGTTTATGTTTGTCAGACCATTATAAATAATACTAAAACTTACGTAAAGACCAGCTGCGTATCAATTTGTCTCAAAAACAGACATTTAAGACAGTCTCATAATACTTGAAGGACAAGTTATTCACAGAAACGTGCAGTAAAATAGTCCAGTACACTCAGTTCACCCAGCTTTAAGGTTAGAAAAAAGCACAGCCCCCGTGTCCAGATCGTTTCGTCTTAGATTCAGAAGTACCATCAAACCTCGCTACAGGGTGCAGCTACACGCCCACTGTTTTCGAAAAGGGTCTTATAGTCACACTCAAACTACGTTAGGGATAGTTTTTTCACAAATGCATTTGCACAGGCACGCAGTTTAATGTCCTATTTCACTCCGATTCAAAGAGTTTGGAACATTTAGGGTTGGTATTTCTGAAAACAACAGGGCCTGCGCGCAGCGGCGCGGGACACTCTGGCCAACAATCACCGACCGACTGGCCGATCCAAATGGCCACGTTTGAAAACAACGTCTATACCATTGTTGGAGCTCTTCTAGCTGCAGTAAAAGACAATTTTGATTCGAACGCGCTTTTTCAAGGGAGCGACACTGGGAGAAAAAATGAAGGTTGTGACTGTTAATCTTAATGCCACTCTTCGCTGTACATCGAAAGAAGGTGTTTACCGTACCCAGGGATACAGCAGACACCGTACCTCAAGGAACGGAATCCACTGTACCCTGCGAACATGCATTCACCGTACCTCGGAAACTGTTCAGACATCGAATTCATCATAAATGTAGAATGAAGGCAAAATTTTAAATTTGCGATAGAAACAATTCGATGGCGGAAATAAATACATCTCAACAAGACGAACAAAATATAATAAGCATGTTATGACCTCAGACTCGAAGTTCAGCAGCAATCGGCGTCAGAATTTTCTAAAAGTACGATTTTGGACCCTTCATCGACACCCGTCATCGACGGGTGGGCCTTGCCGAAAGTAGGTCGCCTGGCCGCAGTCCGACTGTCCGGGTGTAGGGCCGCCTTGTGTCTCGGGCCTAGCTAGCCCCGTGGCGATAGGCATCCCATATGGCACGCGTGTCATAGTGGGTGCCTTTAGCTAGCTGGGCGTCAGGGAGAGTTGGGGACCAAGGTGCCCACTCCTTCCTGACACCTGATCAATATATGGCATCAAATAAATTTTACAAGATAAACTGATCTTCAGAAATATAGCCGCCTTTCAAAATCGAGTGCAAAGATTTCAAGAAAAGGTACTTGAAAAGTCTGCCCTCCTAACCGTGCCTTATCCCCCGCCAGGGCATGCATGTGGAGGGAAGGGGGCGGAGAGCACCACGACAGGTGCCGTGTAAGATATTGAGACATATATGTTGCAAAGATAATATTATACGGGGAAACATATTCTCAATATATTATCGGGCACCAAGATATGCCCCCATATATAAACCACGTATTGCGCAAGATAACTTGCAATATATTGAGCGAGATAAAATTATATTGACAATGTATGAAGCATATATAGGGACATATATTGCCACATATTTTCCGTATATTTTCCTTTTTACAAGGGTAAGTCGATCGGTGCTTCTCAGCGCCAACTCACCGCCTGCCATTATGACAGCCCAGCCGCCTTTCGAGTACGAGGTGTTGCCTAACACACCAGGCGCTGAAGGAGAGGGGCAGCCGTTGTGCCTGAAGCGCGCGGACACCCTTGAAGGAAAAAGTGAGGAAAATGCTGTCATTTCTGTAATAAGCAACGCCCGAAATTAATTTTCGGTCAGTTTGTTTCAAATGAAGAAATAAACGGACCTGATAAGAAAGATTGAGTTGGAATATCAAATTTTGGTCAAAATGAATGAAAGTCTACTGTCCGAAGTTAGAGCACATGGTTACAATTTTTGACATTTTATTCCAAAATAATAGCTAACCAATAACTTTTTGGTAAAACGAATTTGCAGCTGTAATCTAGACACAGCAAGCTTTCAAATGAGTATAAACATATTATGGGGACAAAAAATGTCTCCCACTTATAGGGTCAATTTCATTGCTCTCATTAAAAACCTCAAAAACTGCAAAATCCACTTTGAATTTTTAAATAATACTGGAGTATACCTCGGGTGCCTACCCACCTAATTAAACTCATACGGTACCTCTGCTTAATCGAAAGCACGCAGAAAAACAACGTAAACTGCTCCCACAGCCACATAATAGCACTAAACACACTCTCAGGGGGAAGTGTCCAATGTTAGGCGCGCTGTCCAAAGTTAGGGTAGTTGACGGTACTTTATGTACTTCTTTTCAACGGAAACGGCACTGCACCTATGAGCCTTTTCATTACGAATGATGTGCAGTTTCAAAAGAAGTATGCCTGCGATTGATGATTCGGGAATGCTGTCTCAAACTCGAGCTGTTCTGAGGTGATCCAAGATACCGTTCTATGTCTCTTTTATATTTTTGTGTTTTATCTACGAGAGTGCAACTTTTTTAAACATTAAAATATTGGGTGTATCTTTTTTAAGGACAGTTGCACTGCACACTGCTGAACCAACAATGAACTCATAAAATTTTTTGGCAGTAAGTCTTTAACTTATTTTACAAATATTGATGTGAAGTGCTGGCTAGAGGTGGGAAAACAAAAAGATTACATCTGTGCATAATTATTTTAGTATGAGTAGTAGAACCTGAGGGTAGAGATGATGAGGGGCACCAATCATGGCAAAAAAGGAAGGGAAACAAAATAAAGAACTTTACAACTGTTGCTTTGATTGGTTTTAGTCAAAACTCTACATTATGATCAAACATTTCTAACTATGAAATAAATTAAACACAAATAATCACATTAGAACCAATGACATTATGATCATTAATTCAGAACTTCTGTCAAACATGGGTGTCAAGCATAAAATGATACACAGGTACAGTTATCACATTCATTAAAAATAAAACAAACTAAAAATAGTAGCAGTGAGTACTGTCTTTCTCCACTTTTACATAGGATGAAAAGTACTTCAACCCTGAATATTTTGTGGATACAGATCCAAACTCAAGATTTACAGTAAAAGACACGAGAAACATTAACATTAATTTCAACTTTTGCATTTTCAACAATAGGAAACAATCTGACACAATTGCTAGAATCTCAAGATAATAAGAGTGGTAGATTGGAGGAATAGCATGTTCATTAAGGGTTATTGAAAAGACGACTTTTTTGAAATGTATACCGGCCCACGCGGAAAATGGTTCCCCTACATGTTAAAACTATCTTAGGAACAAGGCGGGCCCGATCAAAAAATGCTTAGGGGTCGCCCTACCTTGTATGAGTTTTGACGCACCAGGGACTCTAAAGGACCCGAGGGGCGTCTTAGCCGCTGCGTTTCGACTGGCACTTCTTTTACTAAGGTTCCGGAAAAAAATGAGACCTACCGGGGTTGATTTGGTCGCACGTACAAAAATCTATACTACTTTTTTGCTCTAAAAATGCGATTTTTGTACATTTGTTTACATGTTGCGCGCTGTTAAAGCTTCTGGTATGGTTAAATAAATACAAAGTCAGTGTGTCTTGTACAGAAAAGTCTGGCCTTTCCAACGAGCATAGGCGGAAGGTTGTGCAATTTTTAGTTTAGGCGCTACAACAATTGAAAGTGAGTAAATGATTTAAGTTCTCCTAGAAAAACAGTGCTATTGCATTTGTAAGACTAAGAAAATGGTCAAAATACAGGGAGACAGTGAAAAGTAAATTGATTCCAGTGTATTTTCTTCTCATATTTATTCTTCTGTTGCAGAGAGACATACAGTACATTTATTATATATTCAAAACATAAGAAAATAGAGCTAAATTAAATTAATTAACTTTTACAGTTACTGTTAAAATTAAAATATCTTCTTAAAGTCTTTGTTTGTTCTGAATTGTTTCACTTTGGCCCTAGATTCAATGGTCTCTAAAATTGCTTCGTGTCTCTGTTTTTATCCGCACTTAACTCTTGCTTTTTGGGACGTTCCGAAGCCAACTGACAGCCGATGCGTTCTATCGCTCTGCCGGCCGGTAGCAGCAGCGGCCACACTGCACTAGCCACCGGGAGTTCCGGAATTTTGCACCAAAACTTCATTCGGTTGACAATGCAATATATTGTTGGAACTAAAGAAATGTTAATAGTCACAATTATAAAGCAAGACAGGGATTCTCACACTGAAAGAAAAGAATGAATAATCTTTAATTAAACACAACTATGATAAGAAAATATACATCACCCGATTCTGAATCTGTACCTTGAGAAGCTTTGGAACCAATAATGGATGTCCCTGATGATAGCAGAAAAGTACGCAGTTCAGGAGAATCATTGCAAAATTGAGCACAAAAGAAACTAACACTTACTTCGTGTTATTCCGTCCGAAGAGGCATCAGAATTCTCACTCAAGAAATCATTTTTCAATCTCTTCAAAATGCGAACATCATTTCATTATCAGCACCTTTTCGCTTGGACTAGAAATAAAAAATGAATGATTATACGTTCAATCCTATAATGTCATAGACTTGTCATAGACTTGTACCTGAGCAGCTTTCCGGATATCAGTTGAAGAGAGGTCATCTGGAAGCGGAGATGAAGTGGGTGACACTGCTAGAAGCAGCTTTAGTGTCACTATCACTTCAAGTACCAGCGCTTACAGAATCTGACTTCATGTCAGGCTTGCTCGGGAGACAAACCTGTTGATAGATAATCAACACTAATAAAAGCTTACGGTGAATTTCACTGTAAGCTACGGCGGACCCTGCAGCACTGTAGCTTACGGTGAATATCACTGTAAGGTACGGTAAATGTCACTGTTGGCTACGGTGAATCAGGGTGCATGACCGTGGCTTACAGCGACATTTACCGTACCTTACAGTGATATTAACCGTAGCTTACTGTGAAATTCACCGTAAGCTACAGTGCTGCAGGGTTCGCCGTAGCTTACAGTGAAATTCACCGTAAGCTTTTATGAGTGAATGCTGAGAACTTATCAATCATCGTGTTCCTGTGTCTCGAGTGAAATCATTGGGACCGCTTGGCCTTGTACTTGTTGCCAACCGCAGTGAGACACAATGTCATACAAAAAACATTCTCAATGAGCTAGGACAATTTTTAATGATTTCATCAGCACGTAAATTATACTTAGCAAAAATAAAACTGACCTATTTAATTAATTTTTAAAATTCTTCTCCTATCATGCAAGTAGTGATAAACCACCAAATCCTTCGCCCAAGATTATACTCGAGACACAGGAAGCAACAGGCACACTCTAAAAAGTCTACGAAGAATCGGCTTCGCAACTACGATGAAAATGAAGGCATTGTAGAATTTCTTCGTATCACAAAGGATTTTGCTTCATAATACGAAGAATTTCTTCGTAGATTTTACAATGCCTCCGTTTTCTTCGCATTACAAAGCGATGCTTCGTAGACTTTTTACTGTGCAAGTATAAAGTGACTACTCAATTGTTCACTGGACTGAAAAGTAATTACTCAAGAGGTAACAGTCTACTTTAGAGATAAACTGAAACCAACATAACTTCCAGCCCATTCAGAGAAATTAAAAGTTAACTTTAAAGTAAGGTAAATACTTTGCTTCCATTGGGCTTCTTTCATTGGACCTTATGACGAGGCACGAGAGACTCGATAGCTGCTGCATGTCTCGGTTGTTCCGTGGCTGGTCGGCATGAAAGGAACCTTCCTTCTTCCTATTCGAGGCATTAAGTTCCTTGAGACGAAGGACCAGTCTGTCGTCGTCCTCGTCACCTACAAACGGTAGAGGTTAAGTTTCCTGACGAACATGATGATATCCGACCCCAAAAATGGAGTTTTGGCGGAAATAGATGAAAAACAGAAAAACCGCTCCCCTTCCATAGCACGAACATCACCTTTCCACTCTTCACCTTCGAAGATGAATTTGACTTTGTCATTCATCTCCAGGACGGACTTGTCGCATACAGCCTCCGATTCCTCAATCTAACTGAAGGATCGCTTGTGGAAAGATCAACACATCTTTACTCGCACACTAACGGTTTCGCGGTCTTTCCGCGGCAGTCAACAGTTGGTTGTCGGTGCCTTCTAGCGAGTGAAAAGAACGTTCCAGCAGGCAGCTCTACTTTCACCAACCTCACAAGCAACAAAATTTGAATATTTCCTCGAATTATAACGTTGATTCACAGCAAGTATTTTTTTCATATCAATCTTGAAAAACTTTTATTTATTCAAATGGAGTTTTTTTTAGCAAAAGCTCAAAACGAAACTTTAAATGACGCGCTGTGAGGTAAGTGGTTGGCATTACAATTGAAAAGGCATGGCGGAGGTTGAGGTTATATTTTCTATCATCCTATCGAGGCAATTATTGACTAATTTCCTCAAGTTCAACCACTTCAAACAGACATGTCTGCTGCTTATTGGTATGGACTCACATAATTTTCCCTTCAATCGCGTACTTTCCTCTTAGCTGGAATAACACATCCTATCGTGGCCACATGAAATTCAGAAGACACATTTAAATTCTGTACAATGCACTTGTCTATTAATTTTAATTTATTAAATTTCACACGGACACTGACTAAGATCATCTTTCCATCACCGCAGCAGCATCAAATACCTTCGAAAGATGTCGGTCATTAAACTGGTATGTAGACTTTGGATATCCTTTTTAATTGCATTATAAACTCCATCAATTAATTTTCTTTTCGTGACCGTGCTGGAAGTCCAGAAAGCATTTAAACCACAGTCTCTGTGAAAAATAAGAGCTTTCTTTAATGTCTCTTAAATAGTAAAAAGACTTGGTAAGTTAAATGATCAAGTGCACATTAAGAGCTAAAGTCTTTGGCTCATTTTTTTTAGTGCCCGTGTTTGGTTTCTTCATATGTGGCACTTGACTGGTCATATTTGCTGAGCGAAGCGAAGCACCCTGTTGGGATGTTTGAACCTTCGAATTGTCCCCCCCCCCCCTGGATACCTTTAGTTAAGGGGGCAGTAGCGCCATCAATTTTCAAAAAATAGATTTTTCGTTTTATAACCAGATTTTATCTGTTGGCAACCCCCTTCAAGAATCTGACAAGATTTTGCCGAAATACGTTATCGTTTAGGCTCCAGATTCGTTTATATAAATTTATTCATACAGGTTAGGTTAGGCACGTTCAATCTTTTCGGCCGTTTTTCTAAATTGCAGATTTTCGGAGCTTGCGCGCAGGATTTTGAGAAAACTGTTTGAGATATCGCCCTGAAAACTTAGCGGGTGTTAGTACTAAAGAGATACTTCAAAATGACCCTTGGGTTTCGGGATTGAAGCATTTTAAAGGTATTTTAGAAATCAATATAATGTCAAATTTTAACATGTTTTTCAACGTTTTCAAAAACTTGAGTTTTGAAATACTTCCCGATATTATATCTCAAAGCTAGAGGGTCACTTTTACAGCCCAAGTATGTTAAAGAAGTGGTTAAAATTTGGATGGAAAATTTTTAGCGGCTACTGAGTAGCTCTGCGCGCAGTCATATTTTGTAATTATTAGGCAAATATGTTGTGTTGTCTTCTGCCCTTCCCACACCCCACAAAAATGACGATAACTCAACCAATTTGTTTTTAAATAATCCTTAAGGAACCCTCTTTTTAATGGTAACTTGTGATTTTCTCCTCGATTAACAGAAAAGATTTAGCAAAAGGAGAAACTTCGTTAAATGTTGACAAAACACAGTTGACGATGGCGCTACTGCCCCCTTAATAATAGGTATCTTTTTATTAATCTTAATCTTATAGCTATATATATACATAGTCCAAGGTCAATAGTCCACACTGTCAGAAATTTTGTTCTTAATTAACAACAAATCTATTGCTAATTTTTTTTCTGACAACAGTTGTTTTTAAACGACAGCAGTCGTTCACGAACAGAGAATGTTGTTGATAAATGACAGTTGGGTCATTCTAAAACAACTTACTTGTTGGAAGACAACTTTTCCGTCGTTTCAGTTTTAAACAAAGATATTGTAGGAAAACGGTCATGTTGTTGACAGTTTTGTTGTTTTCGAACAATCGTTTCTGACAGTGCAAGGTCAATAGTCCAAGGTCAATAGTCTAAGGTCAATAGTCCTAGGTCAACAATCCAAGGTCAACAGTCCAAGGCCAATCACTTGTTTTATGTGTATTGATACTAGACACATTATTTTCACCATTTTCCAACTCTTCAATAACAGATTCAACAATAGAATCTTTCGTGTTGCTCTTCTCAATATTGTCCCCTGGTTTTGAAGTTGTTTTAATCATTGAGAACAATTTTTCCTGGAGAGAGACTTCTTTTGATTTTTCCGTATCTTTTTCTCTTCAGAAATTTTGCCACTTTTTCTCCGTACCATTTTCGAAAGCTGAAAGGAATTCCAAAACAGCAAGAAATCAAAATCTAAAATAAATTCGAAACTGCTCAAATCCCACTAACATAATCCAATATAAAAAACACAACATACATTCAGACACAATTACACATGAATATCATAATATGAAATTTCCATTCACAAACAATTCAAACACCTTCACAATTGAAACATCACTAAGGACATCTTTAAATAACGCACCGCATTCCCCGCGCATGTGCACTTTCGTCCAGGGGGTGGCAACGACCTAGGGAGTGCGTGCAGCCATGCTCGAGCGAGGTGCATGGGTTACGGCCTTTTCTTCGATTGTAAAATCTAGGTAATTTTTTGCAAAACGCTTTGCACAGATGAAAAGAGCAGAAAATCTAGGGTGCATTAGACCTAGTAGCCTGTCCGATACTTCCAATTCAACCTAAAACAAGAGCGAGTACCTTTACATCAACATGGCGCGAACGCGGTTTTTAGTACATTTTTTGATTTCATGTGTTTTTTGGTGTTTTCACTTCAATTTTTTTTTGGAGATAAGGTGGCAGTTTTGAGAAAGGCAAGTGGCCTAAATTTTATGATCTTTTGATCTGTGAAAAGAGTTTTGCAAACGGCGGCCTACATCTTACAATCGAAGGAAAGGCCGAAACCTCTGCACTGATGGCGCGAGCATCGCTTCACGCTCTCCCTACGCTGTTGCCACCCCCTGTTTCGTCTCACTAAACAGAACCAGAAACTTTCCGCATATGAAAAATTCACAACATCCTTTCATTAACTTCCACAATAAACGAAACATACCTCCCGCAACTTGAACACCAAATACATTACACCAATCCATATATTTTCCTAATTTTTCAAAAGAAATAATTCCCAATATACTACTAATGAAAATGCAATTTCATCTGCAGCAGCATAAGGCTCAGCATCGAGGCCAAAGGCCTTCCCCTGGCTAGTATATGACACGTATATGGGATCTATAACTTCATATATGTTGAAAAGAACTTCATATACGTGAGAATAGGAATCATATACGAAAATATTTAGTTCGTATATGGACCATATACCCTCCTACACGATGTTCAAAACTTCATATATGTCTATAGGCACACCGTATTTGACACGTGACTAGTCATATATGACACGTATGAGGCTGGTCTACCCGCATATATGATGCAATGAACATCATATATGACTGAGTAGGCATCATATATTGCACGAAATTGGTATGAACAACATATCTTCATATATGATGCTTAAAATGTCATATATGTACATGATGCAAACATCGTATATGCGCGCAAAAACTTCTTATATGACATTAATAGACACACATATGATACTTTTCATCATATATGATACATATATCGAAGTGAAAATATCATATATATTATCAAACTCTGACCATCTATGGGTCATATATCATCATTTATGTATTGTATAAGAGACATGTACGAATAATATATGACCCTTTTTTCGCGGGACCTGATATAGCGGTGTAGTGACGTTCTGCCTGATAAAGACATGCCTGAATTTGCTGGAAGGGTTGCCGGTAAACGCATGTGATGCCAGTAAGGGTGCTTCCTGGGGTTCGAAGCATGACGTCACGGACGGCTATAACCTCACTATCCGAAATATAGCAGTGTTCTGTGTTCTGTTGAACTCTATATCATGAATGGGGTGCCTATTTGGTGACTGGGACAGGGGTTGTCGCAAATTGGTGCCTAACAAATAAATCCTTATGATTGTAAAATGCTAAGTGGTCAGCCGAGGTGCACCTGACGCGGCAGCTTACGACGACCTCGCGCGTTGAGTATCGCCTCAGGGGGGGTTCGATTCTTTTAGAGACGGTAGCAGCAACCGCTACAAATGTAACTTTCTACCTTTGTAGGTGCCATAAATAAGTCAAGTCCATCCTTAACTGATTTAATCTTCGAAATCGGGTAGGTGATTTGTAATGAATGGTCAAATGTGACGGATACAAACTCACAGTTGGTACACTTTGCTGTGAAAGGAAACAAAAACCATTTGTTAGATCTTGAGGATTGGATGATAATTCAGGGATAAAGACGACACAAGTGAGATGAGGACTTCTGAGGTTTAATGGACGACACCGAACAACAACAGTTGAATACAGACAGTTGACAGTCGACATAAACAAAAGACACTCGTTAAAGTGGACAAGACTACCAACTTAACACCATCTAAAAGAATCGTAGCAGAAAATAAACTTTATTTTTCATATTTTCTGTTCTTATGAAGAACCCAAATATTTTTCCGATTGGTGTAGTTTGTCGGCTGCTTGTGTCGATTCTAGGCAAGAAAAAGAAATAAATCAATGTATTTTCTTTTTCCTGGTCAAGTCCTAGGAGCAAAAGGGTTAGGAATTCTGTTGCATCCTCCATCTTACCACCTTTAAAGTCCTTCCAAAAATCTGTAACAAATTTTGAAATAAACAATTCTGTCCTTAAAGTTAAAGTTTTACATGCTCAGCAATTTTCATGATAGCCCTCCTTGTAGCATCCACCTTCCCTCTATTCTGAGCCAAGGCATACCCCAGACAACGGCAAGTCGAATTCTTGATAGCTTCAGCAGTGAGCCACTTGAACGTAGATTTCTTCAGAACCCATTCAGCCCTGGAGAATGCCTTAAGACCATGATTCAAGTCTAGGAACTTTCCAATAGGGTGCGGGCTCTCTCTACTCAGAGCAGCAATTGGCGATGAATCAGCATCTCCAATAAGGGTTCCTAGTCGAACTTTTCCTTGGCTGAAATGCTCGTTCTTCAGAAGTATTTTTACGGCTGTGAAAGGTTCCATACCTTTAGATGAGCCTGTGGAAAACAGATAGTATTATTAAAACACAAAGGGTGGTTATTCGTGTAAGAAATAGAGTGTCTCCAACAGCACTTACCTTTGCAGTTTGTAGCGCATACATGATCCTCAGGAGGGTGGCCACGGGCACATAAGGCGCAATACTTGCTCATTGCATCATAGGCAAGAACTTTCTTGGAGTAGTTCCCAATAGCAGACCTATGGCTACTGTGACTATCATAGGCATGCCCACTGCCCTTCTTATTCCAACTAAAGTCATATTTACAAGTAATTGCCACTACATCATTCAATACGTCTGCACTTGCTTCAGCCTAGAAAACAAACAGGTTAGGCGCGGTAGAAGAAAAACAGAAGAGCAGCTCACACAGCAGTATAACACTTACCTGCTCAGTTGACGAGGCTGAGGCGTTGGTGTCTGCCAATGCTGGATCATCAACGGCCCACTCATCGAAATCAACTGAAGGCTCGTCTTCATTTCTGAAAAAATTTGCACGTTAGTCCAATTACGAAACAATACAAATAAATATTTGAGTGCCAAGACACATAGATGAAAAACAAATGGAATTGAGACAAACATGATATGTTGCCCACAGAGACAGACAACACGTGGGACCAAAAGGGAAATGCCACTAAACACAACGAAATAACTAAAACTCACCAAATGCAGCTTTGCAGTTGATGGACAATGAAAGTCGACTGGATGAAGGATATCGTGTAGGCTTGTCAGTTATCACTTGGGCAAGGGTCTAGCAGCGATGGCAGCGCACCGTGAAAATAGATGCAAGCCCACGAGATTCCTCACTCTGCACGTGGCGAAGACTCAAAAAGTCATCGCATTTGTCACACCACATGTTTGTGGCCAAACTAGACCGATCGACAATGCGGCGACCTTTCCTAAGCTCGCGATACGGTTGTTTATCCACAACTTTATTACGACTCGCAGAATGGCGCAAAACTTGGATATGAGACACCTTCTCACACCTTTCCGCCCAACACCTCCTCACAAACCCGCACTTGCCACGGACGGTAGGCATGGCTTATTGATGAGTTTCCACTGGGACCTCCCTCAGTGACAGTCAGAACGAAAAGTCAACACGGTGACGGCTTCCAGCTCTCAGCTGACCGGGCCAGCCGGATCACCCGTTGGCAACCTTACGCGCTAAAAATCTCAGGTGATGCGCGTGTTGTTATACCTTTCTCAAGCGTTTTGGAGTGTTACCTCTTGCACTGAAAATTGCTTAGGGTAGTAACATAATTGTTTGAATACGTGTGAATAATCTTGTACCGCATTATTTTGCTCATGAAATTTTTCTCAACGGAGCCTCGGGATCCAAGCTCGTCGGGTTTTGGGGAGCAGTCCTGAGCAAAACCTAGTCAAGCTGACTACTTTTCATCATTACTTTAAATAGTTTAAAAATATTTAGAGATACAACGCCACGCAAAAATGTTCATAAAATACAAAAAAAGCATTCAGTATCAATCTTAAATTTTTAAATTTAAGTTTTCATTAACTTTTACATTAACTTCAATACTGCACTTGACAAGGTGCCTGAAGCTGATGTACTTCTTTAAAGGTCCATTTAGGTAGAATTTCTCCTGTCAACACAAGTAAATATTCAAGATTAAATGTCAATTGGCATGCAAAAAGTAAGCAGATTCAGAAAACCTAAGCACCAGTAGGTAGTTGTCGTTCATAAGCCTTGACGACAGCAGCACCGAAGGCATTTGGTGCCGTAAACGGCTAACTGCAGTGCTACTATCACAGCTGGATGATTCCGATGTCACCTGTCTTGCAAGAAACACAGAAACACTCCGCAGTCAAATGAATTGTTTTGCGATGTGATTAACCCAGCATCTTTACTTTCATACGCCACAAATTTATCTGACTTTTTAGGGCGCCTCGCACTTCTCGCGGCGCGCACTCATTTCTTGACACGTTTTCGTCTACTCTGCGGAAAGCCACCCGGAGCACACAAAACTGACCATTTTCTCAGTAACTCCGAGAAATGGGCGCGTGGTCTCTCTCTCTCTACACCGTGCTCTTTTCTGAACAGTGGTGTTCATTTCTGCTCCCCGATGCCATCACTATCAAACAGTTCCCCACCCATCCCGAAAATGGATTTCAGACCGGCACAGTGCAAACCACCGCCCAGCAGCACGACGACGGCTCCTCACAAGCCTGCTGGAGACCTCCTACGCCAAGACCGTCGGCCAGCATGCTGCTGACGTTGCAGCGTCTGGAGCCTCTGGCCGCGCTCCCCGAGGAGCCGGCAGCAGCATTGCCACCGGCGTGGGCGTGGTAAGCAAGTCGAATGCCGCCATCTGTTAAATTTCCTTTGCCGAAATAGCCGGGTTGCCTACGCTCGGGCGCACAGGCAAGGCCGATTTTGGGAAGCCAGTTTTCCGTTTCGCGGTTCCATGTGTAAAGTAGCGATAATTTTTCGCAGGCTCGTCTGGTGCCGCCCCCTGGCGCCATCCAAATTTGAGCGGTTGATGGCGCGGTTGGACCAAATGGCTGAAAGGCAAGCCGCTATGGAGCGCCAGGAGGCCATGGAGAGGCGGCAGGAAGAGATCCTGCGAACGGCGCAGGTGGTGGCCCAAAGGTAAAAGAGCACACTGTTAGGGGTGCCCGACTATAGCCAGTGACACGAGCTGCAGTGTCAGCAGTGTCGCGGGCAGCGGTGGCTCCGCCAACACTCGCGTCAGTCACGAACCCGCCGTCGACCGCGACGGACACCGCGTGACCGATTATGTTAAGAGTCCAATTTGTGAACCGATTATGTGAAGAGTCCAATTTGTGAACTAACCTGTGAACTGTGAACACCAAGAATATAAGAACAGGACCAATCCACCGAGTTCCACCATAAAACCAAACCCCCGAATACCCCCCGTAACAGTGGTTCCGGTACCGTTCAATCGTCGGAAGCAACTTAAAAACATGACTCAGTTAATCTCCCCAAAAGTGAACTGTGTAAACCCAATTTTCAAGTGCATCAGTGAAGCTCTATCCATGACGAAGAAACATGAAAAAGTGATAAGGAAAATCCTGGCGGCTCATCTGAAAACTAACTGGAAGCGCCTCAACCCCCACTGGACTTTCTCTGGTGGAAATAAGCTTGCCAGCCAGTTTTGTGAGCTAATCTCAAGTGGACATTGTGACTATGAATTAGCTGCCTTTGTAGCGAGTGATTTATTTGGAAGAAAGGTTGTGTCGGTGCAAGAAGATAGTCGTGAGTGTGAAATTTATGGCGAGAGTGTAATTGTCAATCCAATCTACATTCCAGCGAGCAAAGTTGAAAACTGGAAGAATGCACCAAATTCAGTTGAGCAGGCAGTACCAATTGATCTTGGAAAACAGTTGTACGAGAGATTTAAAAGTGTAGTGCGTGGAAAGTCTGGGAAGTTCGATTCAAACATGGCGACTGGTGAACACTCAAACCACATGGCGAGTAGCACGGGGTCCACACGCACGGCCTGCAAGGGCGCCTTCGACGAGGCTACCAATATGACCGCGCCCAAAGCAGACGACGCGCAGCGTGATCCGCCGAGCGACGCGAGACTGCTGACTCCAGCAAAAGCAACAAAAACAAACAGTGCCGAGTGGAGCAGCGCGTCAGCTGAGATCTGCTGTACTTATCAGACAACGGCACGCAAGAATGCAACTCCGAATACGATTCAAGATGATTTACATAGTTATTGGAAAGAAAATTTTGATATCTCCATCATCGAAGGAAATCCAGACGACCCCAGTCCAAGTCGCAGTGCGAGGAAGGACTGGTGGCCGGGAGGCGGAAGGCGGAAGGTGTTTGGCGCGCCGCCCCACCTCTGCTCTGGGGATGCATTTAATGCGAACCTGGCGGCACTGGTCCACCACTCCAGATACACACGGGATGAAGAGTCAACCCCGTGGCGGCGGCCGAGTGACTCCGACAGCCAAGGCAACCAGAGGGAAGGACACTGTGAGCAGCGCTTCGTCCCGAGCAATGGCGACGGCCTTACTACGGCAGCGCTTCAAAATCGAACTTTGGCTTCAGAAGAAATTCTATGTGAAAAGACTGACTTGCTTAGTGATGATACACTGAGGGCCAAAATTAGCGCACCACTTTTTTCTCCGCGCATAGATTTTGTTATAATTAAGGGGGTAGACCAGTCTAAAATTTTCAAAAAATCGATTTTTTTTTTTAATGCTTTAAAATTTTCTCCGTCGTTTTCTGCGTCGGACGCTGCAAACCCGGTCTCGATCCGATGAGCGGTGGCTGCGTGGCGGCGCGGCAAAGGTCCTGGCGCGGCGGCGGCCGGACGGGCAGGGAGGCAGCCTCGCTCGGTCCCCCTCCACTCTTGCCGCGCCGTGTCGCGCCGCTGCAACCGCCAACGCCACCGCTACACGGTCGCTCCCTTCCCCCCCTCCCCTGAAGACTCCCTCCCTCCCTTCCACTGCCCCCCGCGGAAACGCAAAGTAAAACTGTCTTTTTTAGTTTTTCGCGTTTTTCTCGAAATGCCCGTTTTCAAACTGGTGTGCAAGGTCGAAGCCACAAAAATTGAGCTATCGACTTGAAATTTTTTTCACATGTAGATAAGACGTGCCGCTATCGTGTGAACCTCCAACTTTTAGTTCCGTTGCGATTTGACTCGTCCAGAATTTTTTAAACTCGAAAAAATTTCCTAAAAAACGGACCTTTTATTTTAGAAGTTCAAAAACGACCTTAAAAATTTTTTGACGTTTATACCCGTGGTTCACACGATAGCCGCATACAATCCAAAGATGCATATCAAATTTGAATGTTCTAGGACTATCGGTTTGGTCAGGATCGTGCACACCATCGAGGCATGTCGCTCCGCCGCTCCGAGGCCTTAAACTCGGTCTGCATTACCGCGATCAACATCTGATTACCTGAATGCATACCTTGATATGTGTCTGAACTGCCCATAATATTTCAGATTTTTACCTCAGGCGGTTTTTGAGTAAAAGCCGATTTACCGAACTCTTGCATTTAGACTGGTCTACCCCCTTAAGGTAGAAACTTGAAATTTGTAGGAGAGATGGTCCAACGTGTTGTAAAAACGCCCCTAAAGTTGCAACCATCCATCCCACCCCCTTGTGCCGTTTTCCACCCCTTGCGTAAAACACTGTCAAATTTGAACACTTTGGCCGCCCTCAAAAGGTGCTTTCGGATGTCACAGAGGTTTGAAACTTGCAGAGCCGACTCATTTTGACCTCCTCTTTCGATTGAGACCAGAACCACCCCCGTACGACGCACCGTTTCGGAGCCACTGAAAAAACCACCCCTAAGAAGGGGTGATTTTTTCGGATTTTTTCCAGGGGGTGAGCGCGGTAGCAGGAGGTCCCCCGGACATGACAAAAGTGTTTCCATGTCCGTAGCACCCTCCAGAGGGTGTCCAGCCTCTAGCGACTGACACCCCAAATCTTGTTTTCTCCCTAAAATCACCAAAAATGTCAGAAAATGGCACAAAAAGCACGTTGCGCGGTTGATCTTGACCACCTGGATCGACTCCAGGCGAAAAATCCCCACAACGTCCGTAGACAAGGTTGTGGTAAGGGTATGCAACCCCTAACGCCCCCCCCCCCTTCGAAGGGGATGAAGGGCCGCCAGCGGGTCACCGCGGCCACACCGCGAAAGGGGAGCCCCTCGGGCACCTCGACACCAATTTTGAAGTCGATCGGCCAATTCGTTACCTTCCGGAGCCCGAAAAACGCAAAACCGTGTCACTTTCATCCCCTAAGTTTGCACCCCTGGTTCTCCGTAACCAGGAGGGGCAAAACATCCGTTCAGGCGAGCCAAGAAGCGCACATCCTTCCCTGACCAGGGTGCAAAGGCCCAATCCCCTGCGATCAACCTGTCAGCCGCCAGCGTCCTGACAAAACGGGTCGCACTCAGAGCCCACCCGGAGATCGGTCGGATCGCCGCCTGGTAGGCAGGCAGCCACTCAGCCTCGCGTTGCGAGCAGAGAGCGACATCGGAGGCTCCCTGCCGACAACGCCGCGCAGTTCAAACGCCGGCCGGCCATCGGAACGGGCTATGGCCATGCCGCGCGTCTTGATCGCGTCACCGGCCTAAAACAAAATGGATTGAAACTGCGTTCGAAACCAAAACACGACAAGAACGATGTTTGTTTGTGTTTTGCAAGCAGCCGACGTGCTCGCGAGGCCCGGTGTCGCGCAACACGCAACCAAACGCACAGAATTTCGATCGCTATCCGAAAATTGAACCAAAAGAACCGACACAATCAAACATCGTCTCCAAAAAGACACGGTCCCACTCAAAAGGCGTCGAATTTTCACCACAACAGTGGCCACCGGGCCATTCATGAGACTCATTCATAACCACAGAAACGACAACAATGAAAACCGTGAGAAAATTGACGCGTCAAGACGTTCGGCATGGCCATAGCCCGTTCCGGTGGCCGGCCGGCGTTTGAACTGCGCGGCGTTGTCGGCAGGGAGCCTCCGATGTCGCTCTCTGCTCGCAACGCGAGGCTGAGTGGCTGCCTGCCTACCAGGCGGCGATCCGACCGATCTCCGGGTGGGCTCTGAGTGCGACCCGTTTTGTCAGGACGCTGGCGGCTGACAGGTTGATCGCAGGGGATTGGGCCTTTGCACCCTGGTCAGGGAAGGATGTGCGCTTCTTGGCTTGCCTGAACGGATGTTTTGCCCCTCCTGGTTACGGAGAACCAGGGGTGCAAACTTAGGGGATGAAAGTGACACGGTTTTGCGTTTTTCGGGCTCCGGAAGGTAACGAATTGGCCGATCGACTTCAAAATTGGTGTCGAGGTGCCCGAGGGGCTCCCCTTTCGCGGTGTGGCCGCGGTGACCCGCTGGCGGCCCTTCATCCCCTTCGAAGGGGGTGGGGGGGCGTTAGGGGTTGCATACCCTTACCACAACCTTGTCTACGGACGTTGTGGGGATTTTTCGCCTGGAGTCGATCCAGGTGGTCAAGATCAACCGCGCAACGTGCTTTTTGTGCCATTTTCTGACATTTTTGGTGATTTTAGGGAGAAAACAAGATTTGGGGTGTCAGTCGCTAGAGGCTGGACACCCTCTGGAGGGTGCTACGGACATGGAAACACTTTTGTCATGTCCGGGGGACCTCCTGCTACCGCGCTCACCCCCTGGAAAAAATCCGAAAAAATCACCCCTTCTTAGGGGTGGTTTTTTCAGTGGCTCCGAAACGGTGCGTCGTACGGGGGTGGTTCTGGTCTCAATCGAAAGAGGAGGTCAAAATGAGTCGGCTCTGCAAGTTTCAAACCTCTGTGACATCCGAAAGCACCTTTTGAGGGCGGCCAAAGTGTTCAAATTTGACAGTGTTTTACGCAAGGGGTGGAAAACGGCACAAGGGGGTGGGATGGATGGTTGCAACTTTAGGGGCGTTTTTACAACACGTTGGACCATCTCTCCTACAAATTTCAAGTTTCTACCTTAATTATAACAAAATCTATGCGCGGAGAAAAAAGTGGTGCGCTAATTTTGGCCCCCAGTGTATGTTAGATAGGTGCAACAGTAAGCTACAGCTACAAACTGATAGTTCTGCCAATATTCCGATACTTTATCATGGGTTTTGTAAATGTGGAGAAGTGTTGGTAAGAGAAACTTGGATTTATCCGAATCTAACATTCCAACAAGGCGTTCAAAAAGCAAAGGAACTTCTTGGAAACATTTTTGAGTTGAATAAATCATACAGCTGGGATGATAATTGGGCTTGGAAACTTTCTGAAGGTAAATACTCTGGGTGGCCTACTATACTTTACTTTGATTGGCATACTTTACATATGTTAGACTTTAATTTCTGGGGAAATAAATCTTTGATTGAATTGATTCCAAATGTTCTTGAGGGTCGAACGAAAAGCATAAAAAGGTGTTCAAAAAGATTCGAAAAACACAAGGAGAAGATTATTGATCAGCAGGAAATACTAAATCAACGAAAGAGAAAGATAATAGGAAGCTTGAAATAGTACACTAGACCAAATGTAAAAGTAGATATTGACAACTTTGTTCCTGTTGTCACGTTACGGTTATGTCCCGAGGTGTGCAGAAAAAAAAAAAAAATATATATATATATATATATATATATATATATATATATATATATATATATATATATATATATAATAATGAAGGAAAATATTAAGAGTGAAAGATAATTTCAAGATGGAAAATAATGAAAATGTGCATATGCAATATAATTGACTATAAATGATGATAAGAAAAAAAAAATAATGAAGGAAAATATTAAGAGTGAAAGATAAGTTCAAGATGGAAAATAATGAAGATGTGCATAAGCAATATAATTGACAATAAATGATAATAGGAATACCCTTAAGTACAACAATAACTTTCTCACACTGCCTTAGTGTTGGTTGGCAGGCGTTGAAAGTTTTGTTAGAACATGCAATGTGATAATTATACACTTTTTATGTAGTTTATTTTTTAGCTGTGAAAGCTTCAGAGATTTTGTAAAGTTATTTTATTTTATGAGGATTTATTGACTTTGGTCTTAGAGCGCATTTAAAGGGAAGGTGTACCTTTTGTATTCTAAACGCAACAAAATTTTTGTTCTAATGTGGAATATTCAAGACAGCACGGGGACGTGCTGCAAAACCGGACAGCGTGGGTGTTAGGGGTGCCCGACTATAGCCAGTGACACGAGCTGCAGTGTCAGCAGTGTCGCGGGCAGCGGTGGCTCCGCCAACACTCGCGTCAGTCACGAACCCGCCGTCGACCGCGACGGACACCGCGTGACCGATTATGTTAAGAGTCCAATTTGTGAACCGATTATGTTAAGAGTCCAATTTGTGAACTAACCTGTGAACTGTGAACACCAAGAATATAAGAACAGGACCAATCCACCGAGTTCCACCATAAAACCAAACCCCCGAATACCCCCCGTAACAACACGACGCGCGGGCGGGCCCTCTGGCCGGGCTTCTGTGCATCCCTCGTAAAGAGGATCCTTTACCTGTGAGCAAGAGCGGGGCTGGGCCGCTCTGGCGCACGCGTTGCACCGACGGAAATGTAACGTCGCTGTGGCTTCAATATTGATCCGAATGTCACGGAACTTGGCAGACGCGTTCGCATTTATATTCCGAGCTTTAGAAGGCGTGTCCCACCCTATAAGAGTTACCAGTATGCTAAATTTCAGAATACCAACCAACCTAAGCGGCCCGTAGCTCGACCAAATTCCAGGGATGATACCCAAAACGACTCAAAACCAGGCCGTTACGACATTTGCATTTACGAGCAAAACTCACGAGCTTATTGTTCTTTCGTGCTCGCAGTCAACTTACATCAGCAGCGGGGTCTGCGCTTGGTCCTGCCGTCAGCAGCCAAGGGCCAAGCAGCCAAGGGCCACCCGTAATTTATTAATGAAAGATACGTAACCTGAAGAAATAAGCACAAGGCAATGGAGTTGAGTGAATTAAGATATATTTGTTTTGAAAAATTAACGAGAGCCAACGCCAATTAGCTCTGGAGCCCAGGTAGTCGAGATCGTCGCAGCCTATCTTCGCCTTCCTCTTCAGTTACTTATATGAGCTAGCTGTACCTAACTGAATGTAATATGCCTTTAAATTAAATATTAATTTTTGTTATTAGTTTTGCAAAGTTGCAAACAGATTTAGAAAAACAAATATGTTCTTGTCATAAGCAATAAATTATTGCTGTTTCATGTTGCACAAGTTATCAATAACTTCCACCATCAGGGCCAACCAATTGACGCAATCATATTTTTTTACAAAAAGTTAACAAGGTTTTTGAACAGTCGCGGAACTAGGCGAAGCTGCCGTTGGAAGTTTTAAGGCAAAAAGTAGATTAAGATAGGTCAAGGATCTATTGTTATAGGCTTAATTGGAGGGGTCGTCCACGTATTGCAGTATTGGTCCACGCGTAAAACCGCATTCCCTCGCAGATACTCCATACCTGGTCTGACACGTAACAGGCAAGCGGGTTGCCTCTGCTCAACTCTGCGGGCGCCGAGGGGGTATTCACAAGCGTAATAGTCTGTTCGCTCAAATCGGTTATTACGCGTAATAATGCGTAATAAGATCAAAATTGTACCCCCGAACAGTCCAAATGCTAGACTTTTGGGGCGCAATAAGAGCGTAATAACTGCGTAATAGCGATTACTCTGTACGCGATTTAAAAGAGTGAATACCCCCTCGGCGGGCGCGCCCGAACGGAGCGGTGCTGCTAGGGGCGGAGATAGCGCCCCTGCGCCACGGTTCGCGCGTTTTTCGCAGTATAGCGGCTTTGTGTCACTGCCGCGCCTCGCCACGGTCAAGGTGCTCCCCTTCGACGACAACCTTTGCGTGCGCGAGCAGTGCCTCAACTACGAGAAGTGCCTGATGGTGCTCAAGTTCGGCAACGCGTCAGGCTTCATCGCGAGCGACACGGTGCTGTTCCGGCCCGTGCCCGGCTGGCGTAACGGGTGTGCACTACCAGACGGCGCCGGCGAGCGGCGGTTACTCGCCGGGGCTGTGCCGGTGTCCACGGGACATTGTACTCTCGTGGTGGGATACTGCCGGAAGTACTCCATCCCTAGGGATGGTGTACTCCCGGGAGTAACCCTCTTCTTTTGATTTCATCTTTATTAAGAATGGCCTCCCTTAGCATAATTGCACCACATTTTTCCGGATGCTCTCCCAATCTTTGTGCTAAGCTGGGTGTGGTGAAGGTGTTATTTTCCAGGTCACCCATGTCTAAAAATCTGCTTAGAGCAGCGCGGATCCACTATTATCTTAGTAGATCCACTGAATGCATGGTGGATCTGCTGAAACCTTAGTGGATCCGCTTTGCTCATACCGGATCCGCTTTGACCCATCCCGGATCCTCTAACGCATTGCCGGATCCGCTGGCGGGTTGCCGGATCCACTGGCTGGTTGCTGCACTGTGATTCAAAATGTGTTGTACACCTCAACATAACCATGGTGTATCCCTTACCCCTTTGAAAACTGCTTTGTACACCTCAAATTACTGTCGTTAATTCTGACCCCTATGAAAACTTATTGTACACCGCAGAAAACTGCAGTATGGGGGTCCCGACCCCTACAGAATGTGTGTTAAGAGACCTCACCGCACTTTATCTGCGGTGAACTTAACACTGATAGTGTCGCCAAAGTGGCAAAATTCGTCAAATCTACGTTGAGAACAACGCAAAAAAGTGAGGTCAAATCTACACCACGGCTGCAGATGCGTTACTTTTGAGACACCACAGATTGAGCTTCACCTCAGATAAATGGGTTAAAAGTACCTCATTTTTAATATCAGTGTGTATGCGTGGTAGCGCGTTGCCAGATCCGGTTCGGATGTAATGCCGAGCCGAGCCGCATTGCCAATATGGTAGCGAATCCACTTTGCTGGCATGGAACGCATAATCATTGCGAGTCCTAACACGCGCTTCGAAAGCGAGCGGGTGCATGCGGGCGCCTGCGAGCGGTGGGATAGGCTGTCCCGCGCAACATCGGTGTTGTGCGGGACCAGCATGCGGTCCTTGCGCGTCCGCCGGGGTTGCGGTCGCGCCGTCGCTGACCGGTCCTCCTTGCGGACGGAAGGGGGCCGGCGCGCGCGGGGCCCACCAGCGTTCGAACGCTTCGCTGCGGACGGCGAGCCAGGCGCGGTGCAGCGCAGGGAACGCCTCTGCGTCGTGGGGGCGCTGGGCCGGGGCGCCCCGCGTCCGCGTCCAGGAAGGCGGGCGTCTTGAGCTCGGCGGCGGGTCGCTCCGGCCCCATTAGCAGCGCCAGCCTATGGAGGCATAGCGGCGCACGACCAGCTCCACGCCAGGCACCACGTTCCTGCCGCCGGCGTGCGCGCGCTCCAGCGACCGCGTCACGTGCCAGCCACGCCGTCCGCGCATCTCGCGGACCAATAGCAGACCATAAATTCAGTAGCAGTTGAAAGTCAGGGGAAAGTTTCAAAAGACTCAAAACTGATGAGGATAGTATTTTGTTTTATTTTTAAATTGTGAGACATCAATTAGAAGCAAGATTTGTGTGCTGTGTTTCTACATTTATAATTAGTCACGTTCATAAAGGTTGGGAATGTGGCACACAAAACGCTTGCTCTCAAAAGTAATGAGCATACATTTTCTCCTAATGTCACTGAAAGGAACAACACATATGTTGTATAAATCATGGGCACATTTCTTAATAAAGCCTGATTTTGATGCTAAACGAATTGGTTGAATTACACATAAAAGTTCATCGGAATCTGACTTAACAATTTTGTGAACAGTAGCTTAAGTTCCATTGCCAAGCATGACACAACTATCATCAAACACCTTGGCTTTTGAGTATGACTTCCTTGTGTATAAAATACCATTCCTGATAGCCCTGTGATGATAAACAACTTCCTTGTCCTAAACACTAACATTCTTTTGTTCTAACAACTCCCATTCCAAGTCTGAAAGAGAAATTACTGAGTGGGAAGTCAAGCGTACGTTACCATCATCAAGAGTATTACCAGGTTCATACTCCAATAACGTTTTACAAGATTTGAAGGCTTCAGGACTGATGTTGTACTTAAAAAAAAACTTTGCGGCTGAGCGTCAAGTGTCATATTTAACAGCAATTTCATTAATGACACTCTTTGAACCTCTTAAGAAGTTCAATAGAAGTCCATTGCAACTTTCAAAAATGAAGTTGCTTTAGCACCAAAGTGGTCCTAGTCTCTGGACTAATTCTACTAGATGGATGCACAAATGTAAGTTGTAAGTAACATTTGCAAGTCCATAAAGTCTCTGAAAACCAACAGCAAATTTATGCAAATCACTCTTTGCTTTAGCTAATAACTCGAACGAAATGCTGTCACTAAGCAAAATGTAAATAGCATAAACAAACAATATCAGATTTGAAAAGTTAGGCTTGGGCAGCAAATCCTCCAAACAGGGCAGAGCATAGTACAATAGAAAAGCTCTAAATTCTTTAGCTTTCCAATCACTACGGTCAGTGAAGGACCTAGGCCAACGAGTCATAGCTTTAGGTGGAGTAATGACTTTGCATCGTGCATCAAGTTTCTTCAAATCTTCAGGCGACAAAAGGCGATCAAAGAGACCAAACAAATCAGCTGCTGCACCTTCCAAAACACAATGGAGGTAGTCTATTACTACTCCCCATACAATATTGAAAGGATTACATTTGCCAGGAAGTTCAAGAAGTTTTGTAAATGATAATAAAATAGAAATACCAATGAATCCATTTACACTGTCTTGCTTGAACTGGCCTTGACGTTGAAGTTGGTCAGCTTTCATCATATCACTGATAACTTCATCTTCAGTACGTAAACTATAAGATTTAGAAGTATCGTAATATCTCTGTGTTGCCTCCAAGAGTAGAATCGTTAGGATGATAACAATACAAACATCCTGAATAAGCATTAAATTGCTTTTGACACACACACAACCTTGGGCTTAGCTACAGAATCGAGTGAACAAGCTAGTGGAGAGACGGGACATTTTACCACTGGTCCTCCTGGAGTTACAAAATCAACACCATTAGAAGAAAGATCCATCAATTCCTCAATGCATGGTCTCAGAAATAAGGCCATGTTAGGTGCAGACCTACCAAACCAGAGTCCTACCAAAATCAAGTTTTCAGTTTTGAATCGCTCTTCAGGACAAATTTCATTAACATGCATGAATATAGGCCACAGTGAATTTTTTGTGCTGTCATAAACAGCAACGCCATCAGTATTCAAAGCTTCAGTCAAAAAGTGCTCAAGATCACAATCCATTAGCTTTGTATAACAAGCTCCATCAAAAATATCTGCTACAACTCCAGCAGAACCTCTTTTGGATCGTAGAATGATTTTTACATTAAGTGTTCTAAGGTGCTCTTTAATCTGAGGCTTGGAAGAGTAATAAAATACTCCCCAGAAGTCACACTCTTTAAATAAATGTCTTAGGAACATTTCTTACATTTGACTGACTGTGGATCTTTCTTAAAATCATCCTCGACACCTAATTTTATTTCACATTTAGAACAAAAGAAATGCTTCGTTATCTTAGTGAAAGGTTTAAATAACTTGGTGAATATGTAATAAGAAACATCTTAATCATTACTACCAAATAGCACATTCACAAACTTAATTAAATCTTCAATCCAGTGTTCAGTGTGCCAGTGTCGGAGTGCCAGATGCAATATCATTATAAGAGTGTCCAATCTGGAGATAAAAAAATCTGGGTGCAGTCGTTTAGTTAATTGATATTTATCCACATAGTTGATTTCACGCTTGACCTTGGGTAATGCCTCTGCTTCCTAAAGACACAAAAAAATAACAAAAAATGTCAATAAGATAGAAGTTTATATAGAACAAAAGAAAGCAGCTCACCCACCTGATCACGGTTTTCTTGAAGATCTTGGTTTGTCACGCCAACATCTATTGTATCTGGTTGTTGATCTAAATTCCCATGGAGTATTGGTTCTTCTGCTTCTATAAGAAACGTAACAAGAAAAAGAAAACAAGAAACGTTTAAGGTCTTGTTATGCAGGTTAACAACTTTAAGATGGGGCTTTCCTCACGGTGCAACTTAGTAAATGGTTGGCTTCACTCTCCAAGGCAAGAGGCTCATGTGCCTGCTGCTCATTGTCTGCTGGTTGTTGAACATATTGTTGCAATGCAGCTGTACGGTTAGGTGGCTCAAATGCCTGCTCTGCATCAGTATCAGTTTGTTGTGCTGCTACACCAGACCCAAAACAAAGATCAATACAAGGTAGGTTTACGCCAGACCGTGTCTTGTCGTAACAGGCTTCGCGATGCTGCGCCAGTTACGACAATCAACGCCTGGCGTTACACCTACCTTGGCCTGCGGCGCTTCCCTGCTTGCCTTCGGCAAGCTGTCTCAAGGATTTTTGAGGCATTGAGTAATGCACCACGTGAAATCTGCAATAAAATTTTTTAGTCGGTCGATCCCCTTTTTTCAAGATCCTGATTCGGCAAACTGATGAAGTCGGGCTCCTAGACCCCCCTTCCGACCCCTCTTTGAAAAGGTCTTGCCGAGACCTGTCGAAATCCGCAATAAAATTTTTTAGTCGGTCGATCCCCTTTTTTCAAGGTCCTGATAGACTATTCTACTCGACCGCGAGCGAAGAACAAGAAGAATCACAAAACCGGAAACGGCTGGGAAAAAGAGGGAGTGGGGGGCGGGCTTCTCTCCGCGCGCGCCACCTAGCGGCTGCTTTAGTAATTTCTCCGTCGGGTAGGCGTACGGTACGGCTGTTGACGAGCGCTACTTCTAATTATTATTATAAGTGTATGACAGGGGCATTGAGTGAGGTGCGTACACATTATGTGCAGTTATGCTCGAAATAAGCTGCAGGTGTCTAATTTTGCGTTCGTCGGAGCGTGATACGCCCGATTTGTCACAAACTCCATACCATAACCTCCCCTGTACACCTGGCCGGGTTTGTTTATACTTTGTTTTCACTTCCAAATGAAGTATTTACGTGATGTCACTCTTAAAAAAATATACTGATCCTATTTCAATGGTACAGAAATCCTTTTTGAACAATACCCATTTCCATTTTGTTGTTATTTATTTGGTACAAGCCCATTCCTTTCAACGACACCTGTTGGCTGCGCTTTGGTAGTCTAACACAGTCACTTCCACTGTCCCTGATCACCTTCTTTCTCCCACAGATTTTATTATGGACAATTTTGTGACGCCTGTCAAGGCGCCACCTGGCACTGAGCCTCCACGGTCCACGGACAAGAGGTGGTCGGTGACGCCATCCAAGGCAACACCTGCAAAACCTGTAAGTTTGTGCGATGAGAGAATGAAATGAAAATTATTATCTTTACAAGTCTCATTCTCCTGTTCTTTTTTTGTTTTCTATCTTATTGTTCTCAGTGGACAAACAATGACCCGCCTCGTGAGCCACCACTCGAGTCTCATTGTGCTCCAACGGCAATACCAAACTTGTGCGCTAACTCTTCAAGCCACATGAGTGTTACACTGCAAGTGTGTGTCATATTACATAAGCGGTACATTGTTTGACTTTGTAAATTTTTAAATGCCTTAATTGTTATCTTCTT
This sequence comes from Stenchaetothrips biformis, assembly GCA_030522485.1. Taxonomy (NCBI): domain Eukaryota; kingdom Metazoa; phylum Arthropoda; class Insecta; order Thysanoptera; family Thripidae; genus Stenchaetothrips; species Stenchaetothrips biformis. The sequence goes on from CM060089.1 coordinate 21,214,474, forward strand.
GTTCAGATTCTGATGAACACCATGCATTTCCTTGACTCACTGAGTGGCCATGGGTTTGGATGTGAAGTTGACGATTGTTTTTTATGTCGCTTGGAAAAGTTGGTCGCAGCTTTGCAAGCAGGCGACAATGATGTAGTTGTAATGCTCCAGGGTATGTACAGATATTGCTTGTTTGCGCTATGCTCAACTCACTGTTTTATGATAATGTAATTTTATTCTTCTAGAATTATATGATCAGTGCACAGGTGACACAGCAAAGGACGTGTTTGATTTTTTTGTGCTGTTTGCAAGAAAAATACAGGATTTGTACACAGAAAGGTGAGCACAGTCAGTTTAATACGAATAATAGTGTAGCTTATAATAGCTGAACAGTGTTCCTTCTGCTTCCTTTATTCCAGTGAAAACTTTGGTGCCATGAAATTATTTATTGATCTCTTTTGCGGTTCAATAAAAAATGAAGGTAACGCCTAGCCACGTTCTGAAAAGTAATTCTGATTTCTGCAATCTTTTGACCAACTTTTTTTTTCCTTTTTTTTTTTTAGAGATTTGTTGCAACTGTGAGACGTCTACATCAAGCATAGAGTCCTTCAATTTTATACAAGTGAATGTAAACAGGGCTTCACAAACAGTCCAAGAGGCTTTTGAGGATTTTTTGATTGGATCTGTAGAAAAATCAGTTTGTGCAACATGCAATATGAAAGAGACTGTTCAGTCTCTTTATTTGACAGAGACACCCTCTGTACTGTTCCTCCACTTTGTAAGGTATGTAAATGAAATAATTAAAAGTAATGAACATTAAATGTGTGAATGTTGTTTATAGTTATGAAACTTTTCCAGACCAACTGTGAGTATCTTGCGAAGGAAAGTTACTATCACAGATAAATTAATTGTCTCCGGGGTGGTTTACAAATTTAAATCTGCAATTCTCTACGACCCTAAATGTGTTTCACGTCACTATGCCTGCATATTAAGATGTGAAAATGGTTCTTTGGTGCAGTGCCATGACACTGAGGTATTCTGCAATTTCATTTTACCACTCCAATTATTTCATGCCCATTAATGTTTGTAGAGCAGTTATCTAACTTTATTTTATGGTTGTTTTAGATAAAGAATATCAGTTACGGAACACTTTTGACTGGAGCTTTGGATGGAGACGTTTGTGTGGTTCTGTATGAAAAGACATGTGATCTTCCATTGCACCATTCAACTCCAAAGGTATTCATTTTTGTGAGTGAGATTTTAAGCCTGAAAAATATTTCTATTGACCTCTTAACCGTTTACCTAGGGCAAGAAGAAACAGAAGTCAGCCATGTCAACATCTAAGAAATGGGTTGCAGAATACTTTGAACATACAATGGTAAATTCAGTGGACTAATAGCCAATGACCCTTTTTATTGATCTTATCATTCTAAAATTACACTATCTTTTCACAGGATGTTAAATCTTCTCAAGAGAGAAAAAACAAGGAGCCATTTGTTATACACAAGAGGAAAAGACAAAGACTAGATTCAAGTAACCAGGTAAGTTTCATTAATATAACTTATTTTGAAAACTATCTAGATTTTGTTGTACAAGCATTTAGCATTATTATATTGTTACAAAAAGATGTAGCAACTTCCTAACACATTCTAAAATACAAAAGTATAAACTACTTTTATTAAAAGTTTAAAAATAAAAGAATGAAATAACATTAAATAATATGTACATTGGTTCTAAAATTCTCTAACAACATTACAGGAACAAGAATTAGATGAATTATGGCAAGAACAAGAAGTTGACGACCCTTCGCAAGGACTAGGAACTGATGACATGTTAGAACTTCAGGGGGAGCCATCCCATAACATTAATAGAAAGAAGAAAAAAGCTAAGACGAAGAAGAATGAAAGTTCGCAACTCCCCTTAAAAGTAAGCATTACCTTCATCATCAAAAGTCACACTGTATGCAACACTTTCATTATGTGAATCTGAGGCATCTTCATCCGAGTCCCCTAAATAAGATTCCTCAAATCTTACACTGCAGATAGATTCGTTGTCATCATTTTCAACTGCGTCTGGATTCTCTTCATCTGAATCATCATACTTTAATGAACCCGTGTCATTCAGGAATTGATGTAGCCTGTCTCTTGAAGTTTCTGCTTCATCAGCTTTTGTAGGGGTTAAAGATGCTTCTTCAAAATCATTTGCTTCTATGGGTAGCAAGTTCCTGGGTGTCCGCCTCAAAAAATATTCTGGCACTATCAGCGAGTGGTGGATTTGTTTGAGTTCTGAGGCTTTTGCATCCCACCAATCTGGGTCAAACTTAATGGGTATAACTAATATTCCCTTTAATGTGAAGACAACAAAATCAGCATCTTGTATGCCCAAAATTCCTAGAGAAAATTGAATCTGGTAGTAGTATGCATGTTCCTCCTTAAGTGAAATGTCTCCATTTGAATGTTTCTTCAGGTAGAAAGTCTGTTTTTGTTTTTCTGATAGAACATTGTCAAAATCTTGTGGGTCAGCTGATTTTAGGCTCCATGGGCATTTAATTTCTAGGAGGCGAGGGGCATTGTATTCTGAATAGACAATGCCATCTGGACTACATCCAAATTCCGGATAGTCTTCTCTTATAACTAATCCCATACAGTCTTCCACTTTTGCAGTGCTGTCGAAAGTGTGCTGGAATTCTAGGTACCGCATTACCCCTTTCTTCTCATACGTTTTGCCATGTAAAATGGCTTTAGGGAGAGGTTTTTCATCGTCCCTATCATCATTTTTCTTAATACCCCACAGATGATCTCTCAGAAAGGATCTCTTAGCTTCTTTCATGGTGAAATGAAGAACTCTATATGCTGTTGAAGCCGTGATTCTCAGTGATCGGCTTGCCAGCCAGTGGCTGTTTTCCCCCTGCCCAGCCGTCCTTGAAAACTCAAATACCCTCATTCCATGGCTGGTTTCTGTAAATACTTCATTCATTTCTGTTGGGTCTATTACTGCCAAATTCCGTATAAATTTTTGACACAAATCCTGTAGAATCAACCTGTCCCTAGGTGTCATGTCTTCGAAGCAGAAATTGCTGCCTTCATAAATGACTGGGATGTGCATCTCCCATAGCGTTTTGTAGGGGTTTCCTGACAGAAATGAGGAAAAGCTGCTCAATTCCTGTTGACTTGCTAATGTTGATTGGTCTGCTGTAGGCCTGGTGTCAAATTTGGCTCGTCGCTCGACATCCAATTTAAAAGACTCATATTTGTTTCTGTAAATGGGGCCAGGATTATTTTGTAGGGAACCCTTCCTCCAGTAGGCAGGCACCGAAGTACATGTTATTGCTGAAAATGGAAAATCACACACATTACAGTTAAATAGCTCGACTGGTATTGATTTTGAACCCTATCATTCATTTACTTCAGTTTTTAATAATTTTCTTCATTGTGGAAACCCTGCACTTGCTCATTTTACACTGCCTTTTAATTTGAAGTGTTTATCAAAATGTGGTATGAATGTGTGTTCCAGGAAGAGACAGCTGTTTCAACTGAACAAGGTGGACGAAGAACAGTTTACATTCGTGTTAATTCTTCTTATGAATTATGGAAGGAGAACATGAGTGATATCGACTTTCAATTTTTCACTGGCGTGTCAAAGTTCAACTTTGAGGCGTTGTATGTCCTTCTTGGTGGGGAAGATGGTGTGCAGAGTATTAAGAAGTCCTATGATAAGACAACGCCATCCAGGAAGAGTACAGCCCCATTGAAAATATCGTACAAGAGTAGATTACTGCTGATGCTGGTGCGACTGAGAAGAGGCACTCCTTTGAGGGATTTAGCCTACCAGTTTGGAATAAGTACATCATACGCTGGTTTAATTTTCTTTGGTATTTTGCGTAAACTAGCCAATATTTTCAAGTCTATGGAAGCAGCCATGTTTCTTCCTAGACAGCAGCAGCAGTTGATGAGGCCTGCCCCATTTAAACCATTCCCTGATGTAAGAGTAATAATTGATGGGGTGGAGTTTAGGACACAAATTCCATCCAATGCTGAGCATCAAAATAATACGTGGTCACAGTACAAACACTATAACACCTTCAAGTATGTGATTGGCATCTCTGCCTATGGAGGTGTCATATTTGTTAGTAAAGGCTTCGAAGGAAGCAAATCAGACAACGAAATTACTAAGGAAAGTGGTCTTATGAATCAACTGGAACCAGGTGATGCTGTCATGTGTGATCGTGGGTTTACAATAGTTCCTGAATTGCTGGAATTAGGAGTGAAAACTGTCAAGCCTCCCAAAGTGACTGCGGGGAAACCATTAACTGCAACGGAGCAACTATACAACTCTGCAGTCTCCCAAGCAAGGATTTATGTAGAGCATGCAATTGGAAAAGTGAAGGAATACAGGCTGCTACGTTTCACTATTCCATTAAACATGAGGGGAGTCATGGATGACCTTGTCTATGTAGCAGCCTACCTGACAAACTTTTCTAATCGTGCCATCAAGACCAGGATTAAAGTGCGTGCAGCGGAGTGACTATTTTGAATGTACTGTTTGTTTGTGTGGTCATAATGAATTCCCATTGTCAGCCAAGAGACAGAAATGTTAGTATCTACAGTACATAATATTACCAATGTTAGTTATTTTCATGCAATGTTGTCTCTAAGCAGAATGTTTGTTACCTGTAGTATTTGAATTTTCTGGATTAACATGAAAAGGTTGTAAATGTTGCACACAGCACATATGAATAGTTTATTGATAAGATAAAAATAAATTACATCAGTAGAATATTTTTTTATTAGAAAATTTTATTTAACTTTTAATACAATAAGCAGCTACAAAATAAAAACAGAAACATGCATTATCCCCCAAAAGGTGTACTCAATTACACTTACCCGTTTGTTGCATGCAAGACAACCTTCCAAACACAACAAAAACACTCATTAAATAAACAAGCCCTCAGGAAGTGCCAAAATTCTTCAGGAGAAACAACCTATACACAAATATTTAAAAAATTACTTGTCAGGAAATGGTTAGATCATGGGATAAACAACAATAAATTAACTACAACTAAAAATGGATAGGAAAAAAAAAAGTTAGGAAATGGTTAGTTTATGGGATAAACTACAATAAATAAACTACAACTAATAAACAACAAATAACTAGATAAGGTGGGACCTAAAATTACACACCATTCCTACCAATAAAAATTAGAGGCGGGTTTCAAACTACTTAAGTTGGTTAAAGGAATCCCACAAACCCCACAGTCTCACTTTTGATAAAACACGTGAGGAAATAGCCCGTACATATGGTGCATCAAAATGTTGCGAACCAAGTGACTGAGTAAGTTACAGTCTTCACAATCCAATTGTGTTTCCGAATGGAGATTTGATGAGGTGAATGGGAGGAGATAATTTAAAACCAAGTTACTGAAGAAGTTACGGACTCAACAAACCAATAATGTTTTTGAATGGAGATTTGATGAGATGAATGAGAGGACATAATTTAAAACTGACACCCCCTTTTAAAATTTTGAGCTTTTACATTATAATGAATGACTCGACAACAAATTCAAATATTAACACATAAAACAAATTAGGGCAAAAATTATTACTAGCTTACCTTTATTGCCATTAAGTCTTACGTGGCACCACAAATGGAGAAGAAGGCCACTGACATGGCAGCAACGACGAAGTATTCGGGCTTGGCATTCACACTGACAGAGAAGTACATTACCAGAGCGTGTTGATATGGCAATTTTAACATTATAGCAAACAGGGTCCATTGATGCTCTCATGTCACACTGGACAAAATATGTGTTATCTGAAACCAGATCCCTGATATTTCGAGCATGTTTGCTTTTCAAGAATTTGAACCCTTGCCGTAGCTTTTTCACACTGTGAATGAAGCCTCGCTCCTCATCAAAGGGGTCCTTGAAACCATTGTCGTCTTCGGTGTGTGTATCAAATTCTGTCACTTGATGCCAATGGTCAGGTACATCTGTAATCACAAGCAAATACTTCACCTGTAATTTCATTGTCATTTTAAACTGGCATTATAATTAAAAAGTTATACATTGTTTAAGTTACTTACGGTTGGGTCTCACAGAAAGCTCAAGCTCATCCTCTGAATCCATTTCCTGTACAGTTTGTTGGAGGAACTCAGGTGCATATTGGGGAGCACTCTCAACTAAGTAGTCATATATCCTACCAAAGTTGAATGCAAAAGGGATATCCTGACTTGGAAAACCACCCCAACCAGGATCATCATTTGGTGGAAATGTAGTCACTGCCTGACTACAATGCTGCAATCATAAGTTGCTGATAATTTTTTTGCATACCTCAAAACTTAATGTCAAGGATAAAAGAAGGATGCAGGAACACACCAGAAGACGATTCGTTGTTTCTAAATCCATAGGAGGGATAATGCCACCTGTTCCATTCTTCTCATACTGTTCTATAAAACCCTGAACCCTGCAAAAAAGAAATGTGTGAAAAAATAGCAGAGAATGACAACAGACTTATCAGAAAGAGCAAATCGGATAACAATACCTGGCAACAAGTGCATCTTTGTTTCCCCTAATAGGTATGCTACGTGCTCTCAAAAATGCTCGGAGGTCATCAACTGTGTTTTGAGGAATAGCCTCAAATGGCAATTGAAAAAGTTCATTAGCATTGGGGGTAGATCGTTGTGGAATCTGTAACAAATAAATTTAAATTGTAATTGTGTTTCTTTCCTGTCAAAACCTCTCATTATTAAAACAGTGGTCACATTAAAATTAACAAACTTACTTGGTTCTCACATATTTCAGGCTCATCAAAAGTGGCGAGAGGCACATCTTTGGTGGGAGTGAGGAACAACTGCCTTACATGGGACTCCTGAGTATGTATTTGGGTTGAATGAACCTGAAAAAAAGGACTGTAGCACCTTGAAAATTTACTTTCTGAACCTGATTTAACAGTGAAGATTTAAAAACCAAATGAATCAATTTGAAACAAATACAATATCAATTATTAAACATGAATGAGCCCTAAAATTTTTGTAACATTTATCATATTTTAAAGTGTTGTAGGCACTAGTGCACTATTTAAACTTACAGTTGGGTCAAAGTCAAAGTCATTCCTTGTTCTCTCAACGAATGGTGGGGACACCCGTAATCTCTTACTCACAATTCCATACTCGTTGGAGGACTGTGAGGAGTGGCTCTGAGAAAATACAATTATCATAAACAACATATTTTTTTTTAAGTTAAAAAAAAATAATTCTTGATGCGGAAAAATAACCTTTGGTGCAAGTCTCTTTGTCTTCTTAATGAACAGTGGGGGCACTGGTATTCTTCTGTTTGCCTTATCCACAATTCCATACTCATTGGAGGACTGTGAGGAGTGGCTCTGAGAAAATACAATTATCATAAACAACATATTTTTTTTTAAGTTAAAAAAAAAAAATTCTTGATGCGGAAAAATAACCTTTGGTGCAAGTCTCTTTGTCTTCTTAATGAACAGTGGGGGCACTGGTATTCTTCTGTTTGCCTTATCCACAATTCCATACTCATTGGAGGACTGTGAGGAGTGGCTCTGAGAAAACACAATGAATCATAAGATATGACAATCCTTTTTGAGTTTAAAAAATTCTTAAAAGTGATAAACAACCTTTGGTGCAATTCTCTTTGTTCTCTTAATGAACAGTGGAGACACTGGTGTTACTTTTTTTGGTGGCACAGACTGACTCTTATCCACAAGTTGGTACTCATTGGAGGACTGTGACGAGTGGGTCTGTAAAAAAAATTAATCAATTTAACACTGTCCCTTTTTTTTTCAAGGTGAAAGGAACAATAATATAATACCTTTGATGCAAATCTTCTTGATTTTGTGATGAACAATGGAGGGACGCTAGTTCCTTTGTTTTGTGCCTGATCCAATGTGGCATTCTCATTAGAATTTGCATTGCTCTGGAAAAAAAGGGGATAATAAACTACAATCTGGAAAAATGATAAATGGTTAACATGGTTGATATACCTTTGAAATAGCTTTGTTGGACCCCTCAATGGCCAAGGGGGGCACTTCAAAGTTATTTTTCAATGCTGGGACTTCGAGCAATACAGGAGCTGCCTTTGGCACATCAGTTAAGCCGTTTTGCACATCAGCTGGGGCCTCCTGCACAACAGCTGGGCCTTTAACCAGTACAACTCGGGCCGCAGACTTAAAAATGCAAGGTTGTGAGGGTTTTTGTACAGTGACAGTATCAGCTGTTGTGCACTTTGAATAAAAGAGCATGTAGCATCCAGTTCTGGCCCCGGCATTTGCAAACGAATCAGGTTCCACCTGTGAAGAGACATAACTCATAAGTGTGGTCATGTGTGGCCATGCAGATGTTGCTGCTGACACCAAAATGTTAACAATACAATACTTACAGAGTTGTCATTAAATCTATAAACTTTTCTATTGGGACATTTGGCAAATGCAACATAGTGACCATCATTCAGGGACCGCCCTTGATGAACCACTGCAGCCCTTAAAAAATATTTTATTGAAGTGCCTGGAAGATTCAAACAAACATCCACCTTGACTGGCAGGCTGTTCTTTACATTGAGACCAGGAAACCTGTAATAAGTGTAACATAAAGAGTTATAAAATATACTAGAAAAATTGATGGGACATGCACAAATGAATTCCACAAATCACCTTTTTACCACAACAAGCAGAGTTGGTGGTGCCTTATGTATCGAGAATACACAGTCAAAAGTTGCATGTCCACAATCATCGCAACTCAAGTTGACCTCATGAACCTTAAAGTAATTGTCAATCAGTCCTTGAATTGATTGGTCTGCTTTACCAACAATTTCTGGACTGATCAATAGTTCACCAAAAGGCGTAAATGTTGTTGAATGCCTTGAGCAGCTGCCGCCTTTGCAAACATCTGTGAATAAAGGAAACAAATGCAATTAAGAAAAATCATAAATGTATGTCGGTGATGACTTACTTTGAGTTTTGAGCCAGCCCATGAACATCCGATTAGATGGAGTGGTCAATGATGTAAGGTAATCCAAACTGCACAACAGAAATCATAATATTACTGAAGTACAGAAACAGATATAATGACACAATTCTAACTTTACCTCCAGCGGTCGATTTTATGTTGTTGCATGAATTCTCTATCAATTATTCCTAAAAGGCTCTGAAAAAATTCGTCAGCGTCCTCCTGGTTTTGCTTATCTTTAAATAGTTGTGGGGCGTGCACTGTTGAGCAATAGAATGTTCAACATTAATCTTAATGATTCCAGTAACAAAGGTCTTTGGGAGTTTTTCAAGAAGACACATCTTACCTTTCAAAGTTGCAATCAAGACAGCTGGCCGACAAACTCCTGTTTGTGACATTTCAGACAACAATTTCTTTAAAGTGCATGTTGTACAGAAAAGAGACTTGCACTTATTGTGAGCCACCAAAAATTTTACCATTGGTGGCAGATGAAAGAGAGCCTATGATGTAGCCAAGAAAAAATACAATTAAAATAAAATCAGATAATGTGTTTAGTGAATAAAATCTAGCAATTTTTTTAAAAATACCTGAACAACAGAATTCATAAAACATGTGTTCCCCATGTTGACAAGTCCACAGTGGACATGAGGCAAGCCTTTCCACAGCATTTGGACGGTTTCCGGATACAAGGGCTGTGGTGGCTCACGAGGCGGGTCATTGTTTGTCCACTGAGAACAATAAGATAGAAAACAAAAAAAGAACAGGAGAATGAGACTTGTAAAGATAATAATTTTCATTTCATTCTCTCATCGCACAAACTTACAGGTTTTGCAGGTGTTGCCTTGGATGGCGTCACCGACCACCTCTTGTCCGTGGACCGTGGAGGCTCAGTGCCAGGTGGCGCCTTGACAGGCGTCACAAAATTGTCCATAATAAAATCTGTGGGAGAAAGAAGGTGATCAGGGACAGTGGAAGTGACTGTGTTAGACTACCAAAGCGCAGCCAACAGGTGTCGTTGAAAGGAATGGGCTTGTACCAAATAAATAACAACAAAATGGAAATGGGTATTGTTCAAAAAGGATTTCTGTACCATTGAAATAGGATCAGTATATTTTTTTAAGAGTGACATCACGTAAATACTTCATTTGGAAGTGAAAACAAAGTATAAACAAACCCGGCCAGGTGTACAGGGGAGGTTATGGTATGGAGTTTGTGACAAATCGGGCGTATCACGCTCCGACGAACGCAAAATTAGACACCTGCAGCTTATTTCGAGCATAACTGCACATAATGTGTACGCACCTCACTCAATGCCCCTGTCATACACTTATAATAATAATTAGAAGTAGCGCTCGTCAACAGCCGTACCGTACGCCTACCCGACGGAGAAATTACTAAAGCAGCCGCTAGGTGGCGCGCGCGGAGAGAAGCCCGCCCCCCACTCCCTCTTTTTCCCAGCCGTTTCCGGTTTTGTGATTCTTCTTGTTCTTCGCTCGCGGTCGAGTAGAATAGTCTATTCGGCCAACTAATGAAGTCGGGCTCTTAGACCCCCCTTCCGACCCCTCTTTGAAAAGGTCTTGCCGAGACCTATCGAAATCTGCAATAAAATTTTTTTAGTCGGTCGATCCCCATTTTTCAAGATCCTGATTCGGCCAACTAATGAAGTCGGGCTCCTAGACCCCCCTTCCGACCCCTCTTTGAAAAGGTCTTGCCGAGACCTATCGAAATCTGCAATAAAAATTTTTAGTCGGTCGAACTCCTTTTTTCAAGATGAAGGGTTGAAGTTGATTATGTTAGTAAATTCGGGCCGAGGTAGCCAATTCGCAGTTAAAAGTTTGGTCAGGGGTTGAAATTGATTTCATCTTCGTCATCAGGAACTTCAAAAACATAAGAAACCATGTAAAAATGTTTCAAAATATAAAGTCACTAAAAAGTTGCACTTTTTCTGCCGTTTTTTTAGTGTTTTTTCGTTAGTACGACTGAATGGAATGAGATAGAAAGCTGAATTTTTGCGTGTGGCGAGCCAAGGATATACCTAACAACCCTGCAAAATCTCGTCTCGATAGGCCGAGCCGTTTGGGAGAAGTAGTGCGGACACACACACAGACAGACAAACAGACAGACAGACAAAACTTTTCAACCCCACTGCAGTAACTGGCTTCGCTCATCGCTCAGCCAAAAAAAAATTCTTGCAGATTTCGATAGGTCTCGGCAAGACCTTTCCAAAGAGGGGTTGGAAGGGGGGTCAAGGAGCCCGACTCCACCAGTTGGTCGAATCTGGATCTTGAAAAAAGGGGATCGACCGACTAAAAACTTTATAGCTGATTTCGATAGTTCTCGGCACAAAGAGGGCTCGGAAGGTAGGGTCTGTGAGCACGCCTTCATGTATTGTGAAAAAAATTGGTGCAACGGCCATGTTTTGCACATTAACTTTGGCACAGTGGGAACACAATAGCGGGCCTCAGTCCTGATGTTACATCAATAAGTTTGCGCTTTACCTCCACGGGGTATGAGGTGCGAGGACCGAAGGCCCGAGTGGCGGCCTCCGATTGGGCCAAGCCAGGTCTGGTGCGAAGGCCGAAGAAGGCCCGAGAAGAATCCGCCGGCAGGCCAAGCTGGTATCGGCCCCTGTCGAACTGAATTGCCGGCGCAGCGAAGCGGAGGTGCCCACTCGGTTCGCCGGAAGGGCGCGCCCCAGCTTGTATACTTCGACCATTTATCGCGTAGTGCACTACTCATTGCCCCAATGAACCCTTGAAACAGCTTGCCGAAGGTGAGCAGGAAGCGCCGCAGGCCAAGGTAGGTGTAACGCCAGGCGTGGATTGTCGAAACTGGCGCAGCATCGCGAAGCCTGTTACGACAAGACACGGTCTGGCGTAAACCTACCTTGTACTTCTACAAAATAAGTCTTAATAATGATCAAAACAGTGTGTTCGCCGGAGATGTCGCTGAATACGGGCGAGGAAAAGCCTCACATACTAAATTGCTTTGTAGTTTTTTGTGCATAGCTTTGAACGCAATTGAGCATACGTTTGGAAATGCACGAATTCGTGCGTAGCTTATCACAAGGTAGGTTTACGCCAGACCGTGTCTTGTCGTAACAGGCTTCGCGATGCTGCGCCAGTTACGACAATCCACGCCTGGCGTTACACCTACCTTGGCCTGCGGCGCTTCCCTGCTTGCCTCCGGCAAGCTGTCTCAAGGATTTTTGAGGTATTGAGTAATGCACCACGTGAAATCTGCGATAAAATTTTTTAGTCGGTCGATCTCCTTTTTTCAAGATCCTGATTCGGCAAACTGATGAAGTCGGGCTCCTAGACCCCCCTTCCGACCACTTTTTGAAAAGGTCTTGCCGAGACCTGTCGAAATCCGCAATAAAATTTTTTAGTCGGTCGATCTCCGTTTTTCAAGATCCTGATTCGGCCAACCAATGAAGTCGGGCTCCCAGACCCCCCTTCCGACCCCTCTTTGAAAAGGTCTTGCCGAGACCTATCAAAATCTGCAATAAAATTTTTTAGTCGGTTGATCCCCTTTTTTCAAGATCCTGATTCGGCTAACTAATGAAGTCGGGCTCCGAGACCCCCCTTCCGACCCCTCTTTGAAAAGGTCTTGCCGTGATTTATCGAAATCTGCAATAAAATTTTTTAGTCGGTCGATCCCCTTTTTTCAAGATCCTGATTCGGCCAACTAATGAAGTCGGGTTCCTAGACCCCCCTTCCGACCCCTCTTTGAAAAGGTCTTGCCGAGACCTATCGAAATCTGCAATAAAAGTTTTTAGTCGGTCGACCCCCTTTTTTTCAAGATGAAGGGTCGAAGTTGATTATGTTAGTAAATTCGGGCCGAGGTAGCAAATTCGCAGTTAAAAGTTTGGTCAGGGGTCGGAATTGATTTCATTTTCGTCATCAGGAACTTCAAAAACATAAGAAACCATGTAAAAATGTCTCTAAAATATAAAGTCACTGAAAAGTTGCACTTTTTCTGCCGTTTTTTTAGTGTTTTTTCGTTGGTACGACTAAATTATTTGAGATAAAGAGCTGAATTTTGGCGTGTGGCGAGCCAAGGATATACCTAACAACCCTGCAAACCTCGTCTCGATCGGCCGAGCCGTTTGGGAGGAGTAGTGCGGACACACAAACAGACAGACAAACAGACAGACAGACAAAACTTTTCAACCCCACTGGAGTAACTGGCTTCGCTAATCGCTCAGCCAATAAAAATGTGCATTGTTATGCAGCACCACGTGCGTTGTTGCGCTAAAATCTGTGCATTCCACGCGTATGCTCAATATCGTGCAAAGCTATGCATGAAAAACAACATGGTAATTCGCTGAACGATTAGCGAAGCCAGTTACTCCAGTGGGGTTGAAAAGTTTTGTCTGTCTGTCTGTTTGTGTGTCCGCACTACTCCTCCGAAATGGCTCAGCCGATCGGGATGAGAGTTTGCAGGAGTGTTAGGTATATCCTTGGCTCGCCACACGCCGAATTTTAGCTCTCTATCTCAAATAATTCAGTCGTACCAACGAAAAAACACTAAAGAAACGGCAGAAAAAGTGCAACTTTTTGTGACTTTATATTTTAGAGACATTTTTACATGGTTTCGTATGTTTTAGGAGGTGCTGATGACGAAAATGAAATCAATTTCGACCTCTGACCAAAGTTTTAACTGCAAATTGGCTATCTCTTAATGTAATGGTAAAAGCCACGCTCGTCAGAGTGCGTGGTGGGGGTGTGTGGTTTAGGAAATTGTTTCTTGCACTTTCCTTTCGCGTTATCCCAACAGGGTACGTTTGTCTTGGCTGGATGAGGGCCGTGTATCATATTTTCGAGCACCAACTTGCGCAGTCTTCCCCCTGCCTCCTCTGCGGATGGAATGTCGGCTCGGATGAACCGATCGGCGAAGTCTCCGTTCAACGAAGGGTTGCCTTTCAAGCGAAAAATTGTGTGCGCATGTGGGAGACCACGTTGTTGATATTCCACACTGTGAACGATGTAAGCAGGGGTACCGAAGAACCGGCCCGACTTCAAATCCCGCATCAATTCATCCAATTTTAATTTGAAGACTCTTGCGCAGACGTGGGCTTCCCCACTCCCCGCTCCACGCTGGCAAGACTCCTTGTACTCACACCATCTGGCATTGGCGGTGAATGTGAGAAAGAAGTGGGGATTACCGAGCCGACTGCAGATGGCCATTGCATCAAAATATTTTTGCCGGTAGTACCGCGATCCACCGATGAAAGTGTGCGGTAAATAAACGCGACCAGCGTCTACCCCTTCGCCCAGGATGGTCTCGTCATTCCGGAGGTCCCTCGGGAGAGGACCGGTTCCGGCAGCACCCACCCGCGAGCCTCGGCCCGCCCCCATGCCACGCCCTCTCCCCCCGCCCCTGCCTCGGAAGGATAGGCCCGGCATGTCAGGCTGAGCCTGAGGGCCTGAACGTGAAGGGCCGGCCTGGGAGCCCCTTCCTGTGCCGCGTCCACGGCCAGCCGCCATACCTGCGTTCACAACCGCCTGCACCTCCTATTGCGGCCCTATGCGAACGCCATCTCCCCGCTCTTGAGCCCTCTTAAAAAAGAGGAGTCGGTCGTGCTCCACCCGTGCAAACATGTCGACGAGGAAGGTGTCCGATAGGGCGCCGAACATGGAGAACCTTGGCTCGGAGAGGAGCAGGCACCTTAAATACTCCAGCTGTGTAACCTTTTCGGCCCCAGTGGCATCGGGACGACCCGGGTACCAGCCTTTCTTTCCTTCGGGGAAAAGCAGAGGGTACTGCAGGGCCTCGTACAGGGGGTGAAACGAATCGACCGTCCAATATCGCCCTTGGCCCACCTTCCATATGACGATCTGTCGACGATCGATCGGCTCGTCGGCGGTGCAAAGCAAGGCGCTAACTTCACCCGTCGCGTTCGGAGGGTTGATTTGTCCTTGGGCAGTTATGCGAGGTGCCGAGTGGTCAAACACCAGCCGCGCATTCATAGACGGCTCTGCCGCTAGACGCTTGAACGAAGCGACATGTGGGTTCGTCTCGTGAAGGAACGCTGCTATGGAGCTGGTCACCCTGGCATTCAGGCGCAACTCTTGGGCCGCCTGTAAGCGTCTCGTCCCATCGTCGATATACAGCGCTGATGTGTTCCTCTTGCCGGGACGATCCGGACAAGACAGATCGAACGACACGTGATAGCAGCGTCCCTGGATTTTTACAAACCGGGGCCCAGATTGTGGGTGAACCCAAGTGGTGCACAGTGCACACATGGCGAAAAGGTCATTGTACTTCCGTGGATGCTCAAGGAAGTGACGGTCCGTGTAAAATTCTTCTTCTAAAGGTGTCATGTCACCTAGGACCCGCCAACTACCATCCCCACCGCAACACCACTTTTTCCGCCCCCTCTCCTCCTCAAACAGAGCCGCGTTGCAATGAGGACACCTGTACACGTCTGGGACGAGCAGTGAAGTGCGCCTAAATGTGTACAGCTGCACTGCATCTAACTGCTCGCCCCGAAACGCGCCTATTAGGTGACTCCGCCTGAGGGGAGGAGGCAGATTTCTGCCACTGTCTGCATCTGGGTGTGTGTCCCTGTATCGCTGGGAGGTAGCCCGCCCTACCTCTGGATGGGTTTCAGAGTAAGTATGAACTGCGTGCCGGTTCACTTCAGGGTTCGCCTCGTTGTACCTATTCACCGCGTCCCGATTCACTTGGGGGTTCGCCTCGTTGTATCTTCCCACCGCGTCCCGGTGCACTTGTGGGTTGTCCGTGGCATAGCGCCGAACGGCCTCCCGATGAGGCACTGGATTGGCCGAAACGGAGCGCGAACGGGCGGCAGCCCTTTCCACCTTGTTTTTCTCCGTGTACCGTTTGTCCGCCTCTTTAGTCTGATCCTTTCGAGTTTTCTCAGATGTCTTCTTCCTTCCCCTTCTCACCTTTGCCGGCCTTCCTCGGTTCGATTTTGGAGCACAGTAAAAAGTCTACGAAGCATCGCTTCGCAATACGAAGAAAACGAAGGCATTGTAAAATCTACGAAGAAATGCTTCGTATTATGAAGCAAAATCCTTCGCAATACGAAGCATTTCTTCGTAATACGAAGCAATTCTACAATGCCTTCATTTTCGTTGTAGCTACAAAGCACATTCTTTGTAGACTTTTTTGAGTGAGCCTGACTGCCATCACTTTGATATGACTCACGAGGAGCCACGCCCTGGGAGGTGGCGCAAGAAATCTGAGACATCCTGGTTGACAGAGGCACTTCGCTGTCACTTTCAGAAGTGACAGCCTGGGACGGACCGGGCTAAGGCGCAGACACTTTCCTCCGCTTGGCGAGTTGCACTGCCAATGGAACATCGCTGTCACTTCCCGAATTGACAGCTTTCGGAGGAAGTCGGGTCGATTTGTATGAGAAATCGCGTCTGCGCATGATGTTTGGCTTCCGTCCATCCGGTACGTCGCCGTCTTTAGTCTTCGGTCCGGTTTCAAACGTCTTTTGTGTTTATTAAACTACTTGGAGAAGAAAGATAGTGTCAAGTGTCTCAGAATATATTTTCTGGGTAAGTGTAACCCGTGGATGACGATTTTCACAATGGTTTTGCTTATCGCGACGTGGGAAACGTGATAAGTGAACCTGAAGTAAGGTTAACCTCTAAAATAATGCAGCGATTGTACGCATAGTTAAATGTCTCACAGTTGCCGGTAATTTTCAGGTCGTGGTTTCTTCTCACTTTGTGTAAAGTGTCTCTCTCCTCTGCGGGTTGTTTGTCAACCCATGAAAACTTTAATTTTTTTATTTTTTTTTTGTTTGACTTTTTGGCACTATCGCCACAAGGCGACCGGATGACGTAAGTGTCCTGTTGTTAAAACGGTTCTCCTTTACCTTTTAAAAACACAGGATTTATGCTCCTGATACTTTTTTTCAGCTACTCCTGGATAAAGAGTTGCATAATATTTGCCACGAGGACACTGGTTTTCCTCAGATCGGAAACCGTCCCTTAAACTCCTGTCTCCAAGTCAGTGATTGTGCTACGCTGGAACCAACGAAGACCAACATATCACTTGCATTTGACACTTAAAATTCTGTGGTTTCCAGGTCCTGTTTCACACGCCACAGGTTGTCAATGTTTTCGACAATATTGTTCACACATGTCCATCTGCTGCACAGTATGTGTGCTGCTGTGTGTTAAAAATATGGCAAAGTGTAAAAGATGGCTTAGTTGATGTTGCTGTACTTACCCGTAAGTATCCTACACTTCTAGAAACACGTAAATATTGTGCAATTCCTGACTGTACACTGCTTTTTTCTTTTTTTTTAGAGCTGTTGCAGTTGTTGCCTGATGCTAATGCATTGACATGTTTATGGGAATGGGCAGCAACCTGCACTACGAGTTGGAACCTTTTTGGCTGAGCGATTAGCGAAGCCAGTTACTTCACTGGGGTTGAAAAACTTTTCCTGTCTGTCTGTCTGTCTGTCTGTGTGTGTCCGCACTACTCCTCCTGAACGGCTCGGCCGATCTGGCTGAGATTTTGCAGGGTTATTAGGTGTGTCCTTGGCTCGCCACACGCCAAAATGCAGCTTTCTATCGCAATCTTATCAGTCGTACAAACGAAAAAACACTGAAAAGACGGCAGAAAAAGTGCAACTTTTAAGTGAGTTTTCATTTTAGAGACATTTTGACATGGTTTCGCATGGTTTGGAAGGTGCTGATGACGGAAATGAAATCCATAATGGCCCCTGACCAAAGTGTCAACCACGT
The DNA here is from genome assembly GCA_030522485.1 of Stenchaetothrips biformis. NCBI lineage: Eukaryota > Metazoa > Arthropoda > Insecta > Thysanoptera > Thripidae > Stenchaetothrips > Stenchaetothrips biformis. The sequence goes on from CM060089.1 coordinate 21,232,155, forward strand.
AGGGGCTACCCCGTCTAGAATATTCTAATATAGTATACTTCGACGATTCATAACGTAGTGCACTACTCATTGCCTCAATGAACCTTAAAACTGCTTGCCGAAGGCAAGCAGGAAGCGCCGCAGGCCAAGGTAGGTGTAACGCCAGGCGTGGATTGTCGAAACTGGCGCAGCATCGCGAAGCCTGTTACGACAAGACACGGTCTGGCGTAAACCTACCTTGTAAAGGGTAAGTTTTATGTTGTGTGTTGCTGCTGCATTTTGTTTGTAAATGAAGACTTAGTACGTTCTGTGTCTGTGCTCCACTTTCTATGTTATAACGAGTCCCCCCCCTCCCCTAGATGAAATGAGTCACCAATTATTGATGTCTTCAGTGGTAAACTTAGGAACAAATGTGAGCCTAGTGCATTTATCTTTTAGTTAGTGGCAAGCCCTTAAGATTTAGTAGTCTAATCCCTTTCCTGTTGACAGACATGTGTGGAGTTGCACGCACGGAGGACGAGGTCCTGTTATGCCTTTAGTTACTTGTGGACTCGCTTCGCTCGCTGGGGGGGCTCCGCCCCCCCAGACCCACCCGGTGCGTGGCACTTCGGGCCACGCTGGGGCAGGCCTTCGGCCTGCCTTTTTCCCCCTTCCGGGTCTCTGGGTGTTTTTTTTTTTGGTGCCGCAGTGTCTGTATGGGTGTGTCGGTGACCGGGATTCGATCCCTCAACCTTCCGCTCCACACCTGAGCCCTCTGTCCACTCTGCCACGTCGCCTTAATTTCAAGCGTGAACTGATTACCCTTGAAATCATATTACTTCCACCCAGAAAAGCATGCTCTTGTCCCTAGAGCCCAAAAGCTCTTGAAAAGTACTCTTGACGCAGGATCTTGTCATAAGAGCAAATACTCTTGGCTGAATGAAAATGAGTATTTGATCCACGGACAGCTGCATTTCCAGCTCGGGGCTGTGCCACTTCGGCTATACTATTCTCTGAGAGAAGCCGGTGTTGCTGGACGCCTGTATTTACAAATGAGAGCGGATGCGCAAAGAAAACGATAGCTCGCTCCCTTTCCTGGGGCCCCAAGTGTCCCACAGTTCATCTCCTGGCAGAACAACAATATCAAATGACACTGCGCCAGGAGAAACTGGTTGCGCTCCGGGGAGTTGAACCCCGAACCCGACTTCCTATCCAGCCGCCAGGCACGGAGACCACTGAGCTACCGCACTGCTGACGGCTCAGTGGAGAGCAGAGCAACGTGGCTGCCAATTCCGCGTGGGGTGACGCGTTGGCGTTGCCGCCGCCATACCCAAAGCCGCTGCAACATTGGTCTTGTCGGGAGGAGTGGGTAGCCCAGTGGTCACAGGCGGTGGTCAGTAACTGACCGGTACGGAGGTCGAATACTCGTAGAAATTCGTTTTGACTGGCAGCCAGCCTGTTATTTGAACTTCCAACAAGAGTTTTCGGATCTTAACGACAGCAAGAGCAAAACTCTTGGCACAGAAACTCCTTTTGCAAGAGCTAAAACACCCGATCTCAATGCTCAAAATACTCTTGTCACAAGTGCAAAACGCGAATCACAAGATCATTTAGCACTTGCTGTCCTTAAGAGCATTTAGCTCTTGTGACAATGGAAATGATCTTATGACAAGATCCCGTTTTTCTGGGTGTCGCTCCTACCCTTTAGTTTTACCCGTGATGTAGCTTCTGAAAACTATCGATGGAGCTTCCGAACGCGCCTTCCGGGATGTATCAATTTACTCATAACTTATCATCCTTACGATTTGCAGGTGGATTGCAGCGTGTGCTAAGAATAATTCGACACTTCGGAGCACCGGCCGACGGCGTCGCCCTGCGGCCATTCATTCTGCCTGAAGTGCGTGCACAAGCGGGTCACCACGATGTGCTCTCTGGACAAGAAGGTGAGAAAGTGCACCTCTGCATTAAGGTCGGCGGAGCAACGAGCTTCGGAGCTCAAAATCGAGTCATCTCCTGCAGAGCAAACCTCAAAAACGGAGAGTCGCAGCGAGACGGTCTTTGAACCAACTTGTTGTCCGTGAATCAACGCAGTGCACTGTTTTCTTTATTTCGCGTTTAGAGGTTTCTAAATTGCATTTTCAAGGCCCTAAAGTTGGTGTTTTAGCTCAAGAAACGCAATCTTTATGGGGTCACCCAGGGAGATCCAATGGAGCGGCGGGAAAATGAAAAAAACAGTGCACTAGGTACATTATTTATCTATGGAGGGCAGCTCACCCCTTGTCTCTAGCGTCATTGGGTCTTGAGATTTGCTCTGCAGGACGAACCACTGCAACGCTATCAAGCGTATTTCGGCACTAGTAGAGAGAGAAAGACTGCATGTCTTGTCTCTGTGAGGGTCGGGCAGGTAGTCCGGGCGGGCGCGCGCCTGGAGGACAATTGGCCAGTCCGTCGCTGCATGTCACTGTCAGGTCAAGGACCGTCTTCGATGCAGCGGCTCGCAGCCCAGGCCAGTTTGGGCGAATTTAGTTGGCCGTTTCGCTACAAATTATCGTAGAACAAAAATTCAACACACCATTGGACTCGCCTTTCTGCAAGGAAACCATTTCTGCGAATTTCAAAATCAAAAAATGGCTCGTTTGAAAATTTCCATTTTGGGCCCAGAGGTAATAAACCAGCCTGTCATCGCCGTCGCCTCGGCGCAGTCCATTGTGACGGAGGCCTCCCCACACAAAAGAGAGGCGGTCCCGTCGATACTTGAAACCAAATTTTTTCTAGCGCGTCGTTTGAAACTTATGGGATGTTCACCATTGTACTCAGGACGACATTACGAATCTTTCCATCTAAAAATTAAATTTCTAGGGCCACTTTTGCAGAGCAAGGAATGGGTCTTTTCTTAGCTACATAGAAATAATCAGTAATTCGCAAAACGTATGCAACCAAATTCTGTCGAAAGTAAAGATTTTGACCTGAAACTAGGACTTAAAAGTTGAAGACCGTCCCCGAGCTCACGAAAAGCTGGCGATCTGCTCGGTGCTCGCGCCGTGCCGGGATGTCATTCACTCATCTCGCCGGCCATAAACAGTCAGCCACCAACAAAAGAAGGGACAGGTCGCCAGGTCTGCGCGCCAGTCTGGCCTGTGTGACTGTTCGGACGCTAAATATGCTGTTTCGGAGCTTGCTTTCGGCTGCTCCGCCGGCCTTAAGCTCACACTCTCAGACTCAGTCGGAAATTGTATTCAATAACATATAGACAATTTAGCGCATGAAAGAGCATACGAACATTTTTATTTGTTTCTCAAACTATTCTATAAATTTCGGCTTGACAGATCTGTCAAGCTTCTGGGCGAATTGCTATTAATTTGCAGACGTCTATGAAGATTGATAAAATGTCAATTGAAGGATGAAAGTACACAATGTTGCACTAATCAAAGTACTCTGTTGGTGTGATCATCTGTGATCGGGCATCAGGTTTCATTCGATAGCCGCAATCGAAAATCTAAAAGCTGATTGCTAAGATCGGACACTTTTAGGAGGTCAACAAACCACGCCTTCACCTCTTACAAATGCCCGGTCATATCAAGCAGCGTCTCTTTGTAGGGATCGGACATGCGGTTGCTGCTCCACCGACTAACGTCCAATACTGCAATAAAGTGTTTCTTTCCTTGTTCAAATGTCGTTTTTAACCGACGCATAAGTTGCTTATTTTCCGGGTTTCGATCCCCCAACCCTCCGCTCCGCACCCGGGCCCTCTGTCCACTTCGCCACGTCGCCTCGCTGAAAGCTACAGCGCCGAGCGGCCGAGACATTCTCCGTTCCTCCCCTTCCGCGGCGACGAGCTGTGCGGCATGGCGCGGCGAGGAGACGGCGTGGCGACCCGTAGTAAACCTGCTTGGCAGGGCCATTTTTGCCGGACCAGACTCATCAGGGCCGAACATAAGGTGCGCGCCTGGTAGCACCAGGGCCAACCCATACTAACCTAACCTAACGGGGTCGCGACAGATCTTACTCTATCGCGACAGATCTGATAATATTAATACCCTATCGTGACAGATCTCACCCGTTAAAGCCAAGAAAAACAATATGACAGCCGAGCGCAGTGATCACCATAAATGTATACTATTCTAGGCTGCGTCATCACTGGATAACCCCGTCGCTAGCGAGTCCATAATAATATATTTTGTTCCGCAGTGTCCTTACCCCACCCCACCCTTAAGGTCAAAGTTTTCGCAAAGAAAAAAACATTGCCCCAGCCGGGTGTCTCGAACCGCCAGCCTCCCCCCCCCCCCAACGTTGCTTATTAGGAACGCCTTTTTTCATTGGCTGAGCAATCAGCGAAGCCGTTTTAACTTCAGTGGGATTGACAAGTTTAGTGTGTCTCTCTGTGTGCGTGCGTGTCACCACTACTCCTAAATGGCTCGGCCGATCTAGTTAAGACTTTGCAGGCCGCACCCCAATATTCACCTTTCAATCTTAATCCATTCAGTCGTACCAGCGAAAAAAAAATTAAAGACGGCAAAAATAGGGCAACTTCAAGGTGACTTTCAATTTAATTAAAAGCTTTACATCCTTTCCTATGTTCCAGCAGGTGCTCATGACGATTGACAAGAGAAAACTAATTCAGGATGAAGGTAAGTTGACTTTGAAGCACATATTAATGTAATTATTTTTTTTCCAGATACCTCAGGTCCCAAGACGCAAAGAAAATCAGTTCATTTATTTAAATAAAGAATAAAAAGAGTGTCTGTGTGTCAGTGTCTGACGGAGCCCCTCCTCCCCTCCCCCCCCCCCCCCCTGGCGAGTGAAGCGAGCCACCGACACACACACTCACACACAAAAAAACCCATCATTTTCTGCCGAGCACTCGTGCTGAAATATTTTTCACATTAAGACTTATATTTTTGCCCCCCCCCCTCATTTTCCCCCTTGTCTCGGTCCAACGTTAGCTGGAAAATACTGACACATTTTTGTGTTAATATTTACCACTCAGAGCAGACGACGTGAACGTCTTGGACCATGCTGCTCCAAAATGAGATGAAACGAATGATCATGAATGACATTGGGAAAAGTGGGTGGTGGGGAAACGTGCGGCGACCAGGTACCGGACGTCCCCCCACCAACCGGCTGCCCCCACCCGCTGCCTAACATCGGATCGCTGAGTGACCGAAACCAGGGGATGGAAACACACGGCGCTTTTAGGCGCCCCCTGTGATGGCGAAGCCCAGGTCCCCTCCATACCTCCAGCCGAGCCCGGTGCCGGCATGTTGCGAGCCGAGCTCACCGCTTCGAAATCTCAAATACTCTTTTCAGACGTTCTTTGACGGCCAAAGAGTCTCGCATGCAGTTTGTTCTCCCGAACGTGGGGGAAACCAACTCCAAGCGAGACTCATCGGCCAGCAAAATACGTCTGAAAAAAAGTAATTTCTTTTCGAGGCGGTCACCTCGGCTCCCAACATGCTGCGGAGCCGGCTGGGGGCGGTGGTGGAGAACCCGGGCCTCGCTACCGCACAAGGAGCGCCCGGAAAGCGCCGTGGTGCCAAACCCCTGCCAAAACACACCGCCTTCATGTCCCGGCGTCCACCCGTCACGCCAGGATCGGGCAATGTTTTTCGATCACCCAGCCCTCCGGCATCGACGAGGACGTGTCGCCATGCGTTTGAACCTTCAAGCCACCCGCGTTTCACTACTCCACCGATCCAAGATGGATTCACCCCATCTTGCACCGGCGAAGGTAGTGAAACACGAGTCCTCTAGGCAAAAACGCACTTGCGTCCACGCACCACTGCAATTCGATTGGTTAGTTTGCTTGCCACTCCAGTGGCGCTCCGTTAAGAATTCCAAATTTTGGCATTCTTGGCCGAAGTGGCCTTTTACAATGCCAAGGTTTGGCGTCCAAGTTGACCGGAATGCCAAATTTTGGCATTCCAAAAGGCAAAAATCCGGACCAGAAGGCTAAATTTTGGTATTCAGAACGGAGCGCCGCTGAAGTGGCAAGCAAACTTACCAATCGAATTGCAGTGACCTCGCCGCGTCGGAAGGCACGATCTCGATGTTAGGAATCCTGGCCCCACTACCCGTCGGCAGCCGGTAGATGAAATGCAAACAAATTGCATTTCAAGGGTATATGGGGCGGCGGTGAAAAGCAGTGCTGGTCCTACCCGGGCCGAATGCCACCCGGCGGACCATACACAGTTTTCACCACCGCCCCAAATACTAAAAAAGGGCCAGGATAACAGCGAAAATTTAATTTTTGTTCGACTTTACGTGCGGAGTTGAAACACTTTTGAATTTTAAAAAACTTTTCCCAATGAAAAAACAAAGGATGTGATGGATATGAATGACATGATAAAAGAATAAATTAGAGGGACAATAAATTAAGGGGAAAGGGATTTTACAATTGTGGAGGGATGATTTTCATACACACAGACTATTATTAGTGGAAGCCGACACCACGATATTTACCACAAAAAAATGATCATTCACGCAATGAAAAACATCACACACACACACACACAATTTAAAAAAAGGGGCCAGAACCCTTATTTGCTACATCGATGAATCTCACACACACACGAAACCAAAAATGTTGGGGCAGCCTAGAAGCAGGGCCCAGCTGTACTAAATCACATTCGCACAGGCACCACCCTGCTGAGTCACTAGGCTTGAATGCCGAAACATTCAGACCGTTGTGGAAAGAAACATGATGAAACACACACACACACACACACACACACACACACACACTTAAAATGCCTAAATTAAAACCGGCAGTAACTTTACACGCAGCGTCAACAACATTTTTATGGGACCACTCCAGGCTGCGCACCACACACATTATATAAATGAGAGCTGAAAATATTTTGAACGGCAAGACAGAATTAGAACCTAGTACCAGCAGGCCTCTAACACAACGGCAAGACAGTAGTTAGGTCAGTCACTAACCTGAACCCTACCTAATCAAAATACTAAACTCACACACACACACACACACACACACACACACTCACATTAAAAGATCTAATATCACCGCGTTTCTCGTGAACGGAACTCCATCAACAACTCTGTGTTGTGGGACCAGGACGACATTGTCATCTGGAGATCGAACACGAGACAGAGCGGTATAGAGGAGGCCGTGGGCAAATGGATCGGTCCTCAAATCCACAGCCACTCTGTCCAGAGTTAAGCCCTGCGACTTGTGGACCATCACCGCGTATGCAACACGCAGTGGAAACTGGCGCCTTGTAACAATGAGAGGGCTATTATCGACGATAGGAAACTTGAAGGTTATCCGAGGGATGGCCATACGCTGCTCACTCCCTGGAAATCTGACGATAACAAGCCTTGGCGTGACGTCTACGACGATGACCTTGGCCCCGTTAACGAGGCCCTCGTCCGAATTAAGGTTCCGAGTGATCATACACACGGCCCCCTTCTTCAGTTTTAACTTTTAACAAATGGGGGGGACCCCCTTGGCCGAGGCCTGATGTAGCATGTCGTCGTCACAAAACTCACCAGGAGCCAAATCCTCGTCCCGCACAAAGTCGGCGCTTGCACAAACAATGTCATCCCCAGCCAAACGACGGAGAATGGTGTCATTGGTGTCGTCGACGTCCACATTATGAGTGCAAAGGAGGGCTCTCTTAGAGCACTCATCGGGATCCGACATCACTTCGGCTGGGTAAACAAAGTCGATCAAAGCGTCCCGATCAGCGACACTGGTAACCTGGGAGAGCCCCACCAATGGCACCGTCTCGTCCGGCAACATGCGCTCGGCCAGTGTCCCATTGCCCACCTGCATGACGAAAGCGCCATAGGCATCATGGCCGGCCTGCCTGTGCACCACCGTTAAAAGGACGTGACGAAGACCGGCAAACAGAGGGGAAGAGCGCAGTGAAGCCACCACGATGTCGGCTGATGTTCTGGCCAGAGGAACGACAGGGCTCAATTGACGGAAATCTCCGCTGAAAACAATCACCTTGCCCCCGAAAGGTAGATTGTTTTTCATTAGGTCCCTTAACACCTCAAAGACGAACCGATGGGCCATGGGCGCTTCATCAAACCAAATGAGGCTCGCCTGTCTGATGAGGTCGGCTCTCTGGGTGCCATTAGTGAGACCCCACGTTCCCGCCCCGTCGCCAAAGTCAAGGGGAAGCTTGAACATACTGTGCGCCGTCTTGCCCCCTTCCATGTTTATGGCAGCAATGCCGCTGCTTGCAACGCACACAATTTTTTGTTCGGCGCGCACTTTGGCAGCCGTGTATTTTGCCAGGGTGGTTTTACCAGTGCCCCCAGGAGCGTCCATGAAGAAGGCCCGGCCCGCTGGTGTGTCGCGGCCAGCCTCGGAGTCTGCCACCGCACCAAGACTTTGGCGGGCGACCTGTCGTTGTTCCTGAGACAGACGAGGCTCCCACTCTGCCACCACGGCCTGTTGGGCGGCTACAGGAAACCCGTACCGCTCACGCCCCGCCTCGTTGTCTTCGTCCACAACGTCAGGAAGTCCCTGATCCGCGAGAAAAGTACCGTTGCGGCGCAGTGAGCGGCCTATGCTGACCAAAGCCATGGTTTCAGCTCTCGGCATGTCGAGTACCCTATCATAAAAATCTTCACAAAGTGAAGCCTTGCATTGGGCCCACATGACGGCTGCAGGTGCCCCGATGATGCACAAGGTTACAAACAGGGACCGCAGCCTCGGCCCCGTCATGAAGGTGGCGGCCTTTCGCAAAGCGTCTACGTACTCTTGTTCGTCATCCAGCAGCCCTTTGGCGCGGCAAGCCTCCTGGAACGACGTGCACTCCGGCCCACCCAGCGACAAGAGATCCCTGTAGCCCCGGGCAGGGTATTTCAGGAGGAGCATTCGAAGGTAGTACACCTCGCCCAGCTTGGGGGACAGCCAATACAGCCTGGAGACGCACTCTCCTCTTTGGCGAGGTTTCACAAAGTGGCGTCCGTGGGCGTACTCATAGATGGGCACTCTTGTCGTCGTCGGCCTTTGAGATGACGTGACATAGTTCTCATAAAACTCACGATAACACACGTTGTCTAAAGCAGGCACCTGCGGCCGAGTGAAGTACAACATGAGCTTCGACTGAGCAGCCGCGGCCGCCTCCTCACCCCCACGAATGTACGTGACCATGTTTTGACCCTCCAAATGCACTGGCAGAATTTCGACTGTGGGATCGCGGCCAGTCATGTTAAAACCGAGAGTGCGCCAAGCCGCGTCACATGCTCCGATGGTCCTACGGGTTTTATAATCCTCAATCTCGTTCTGGCGTTCATCAACAACGGCCACTCTTGCCAGGGTATCTCCTTTGTTGATGTATTTGAAGAGATACTTCACCACCCTCCTGGCACTTGCCAATTCTAGATTGATGTGAGCGCCGTACTTGAGCAAGAGGGCGGCATTGTATGGCACAATGTCACCGTCGCTGATGGTCACTGGGCGCCTTCTGATCGTCACCTCGGCAGTATTCTGCGAGTCCCTTTTGTAATGGTAAAAGCCACGCTCGTCAGAGTGCGTGGTGGGGGTGTGTGGTTTAGGAAATTGTTTCTTGCACTTTCCTTTCGCGTTATCCCAACAGGGTACGTTTGTCTTGGCTGGATGAGGGCCGTGTATCATATTTTCGAGCACCAACTTGCGCAGTCTTCCCCCTGCCTCCTCTGCGGATGGAATGTCGGCTCGGATGAACCGATCGGCGAAGTCTCCGTTCAACGAAGGGTTGCCTTTCAAGCGAAAAATTGTGTGCGCATGTGGGAGACCACGTTGTTGATATTCCACACTGTGAACGATGTAAGCAGGGGTACCGAAGAACCGGCCCGACTTCAAATCCCGCATCAATTCATCCAATTTTAATTTGAAGACTCTTGCGCAGACGTGGGCTTCCCCACTCCCCGCTCCACGCTGGCAAGACTCCTTGTACTCACACCATCTGGCATTGGCGGTGAATGTGAGAAAGAAGTGGGGATTACCGAGCCGACTGCAGATGGCCATTGCATCAAAATATTTTTGCCGGTAGTACCGCGATCCACCGATGAAAGTGTGCGGTAAATAAACGCGACCAGCGTCTACCCCTTCGCCCAGGATGGTCTCGTCATTCCGGAGGTCCCTCGGGAGAGGACCGGTTCCGGCAGCACCCACCCGCGAGCCTCGGCCCGCCCCCATGCCACGCCCTCTCCCCCCGCCCCTGCCTCGGAAGGATAGGCCCGGCATGTCAGGCTGAGCCTGAGGGCCTGAACGCGAAGGGCCGGCCTGGGAGCCCCTTCCTGTGCCGCGTCCACGGCCAGCCGCCATACCTGCGTTCACAACCGCCTGCACCTCCTGTTGCGGCCCTATGCGAACGCCATCTCCCCGCTCTTGAGCCCTCTTAAAAAAGAGGAGTCGGTCGTGCTCCACCCGTGCAAACATGTCGACGAGGAAGGTGTCCGATAGGGCGCCGAACATGGAGAACCTTGGCTCGGAGAGGAGCAGGCACCTTAAATACTCCAGCTGTGTAACCTTTTCGGCCCCAGTGGCATCGGGACGACCCGGGTACCAGCCTTTCTTTCCTTCGGGGAAAAGCAGAGGGTACTGCAGGGCCTCGTACAGGGGGTGAAACGAATCGACCGTCCAATATCGCCCTTGGCCCACCTTCCATATGACGATCTGTCGACGATCGATCGGCTCGTCGGCGGTGCAAAGCAAGGCGCTAACTTCACCCGCCGCGTTCGGAGGGTTGATTTGTCCTTGGGCAGTTATGCGAGGTGCCGAGTGGTCAAACACCAGCCGCGCATTCATAGACGGCTCTGCCGCTAGACGCTTGAACGAAGCGACATGTGGGTTCGTCTCGTGAAGGAACGCTGCTATGGAGCTGGTCACCCTGGCATTCAGGCGCAACTCTTGGGCCGCCTGTAAGCGTCTCGTCCCATCGTCGATATACAGCGCTGATGTGTTCCTCTTGCCGGGACGATCCGGACAAGACAGATCGAACGACACGTGATAGCAGCGTCCCTGGATTTTTACAAACCGGGGCCCAGATTGTGGGTGAACCCAAGTGGTGCACAGTGCACACATGGCGAAAAGGTCATTGTACTTCCGTGGATGCTCAAGGAAGTGACGGTCCGTGTAAAATTCTTCTTCTAAAGGTGTCATGTCACCTAGGACCCGCCAACTACCATCCCCACCGCAACACCACTTTTTCCGCCCCCTCTCCTCCTCAAACAGAGCCGCGTTGCAATGAGGACACCTGTACACGTCTGGGACGAGCAATGAAGTGCGCCTAAATGTGTACAGCTGCACTGCATCTAACTGCTCGCCCCGAAACGCGCCTATTAGGTGACTCCGCCTGAGGGGAGGAGGCAGATTTCTGCCACTGTCTGCATCTGGGTGTGTGTCCCTGTATCGCTGGGAGGTAGCCCGCCCTACCTCTGGATGGGTTTCAGAGTAAGTATGAACTGCGTGCCGGTTCACTTCAGGGTTCGCCTCGTTGTACCTATTCACCGCGTCCCGATTCACTTGGGGGTTCGCCTCGTTGTATCTTCCCACCGCGTCCCGGTGCACTTGTGGGTTGTCCGTGGCATAGCGCCGAACGGGCTCCCGATGAGGCACTGGATTGGCCGCAACGGAGCGCGAACGGGCGGCAGCCCTTTCCGCCTTGTTTTTCTCCGTGTACCGTTTGTCCGCCTCTTTAGTCTGATCCTTTCGAGTTTTCTCAGATGTCTTCTTCCTTCCCCTTCTCACCTTCGCCGGCCTTCCTCGGTTCGATTTTGGAGCCTGACTGCCATCACTTTGATATGACTCACGAGGAGCCACGCCCTGGGAGGTGGCGCAAGAAGTCTGAGACATCCTGGTTGACAGAGGCACTTCGCTGTCACTTTCAGAAGTGACAGCCTGGGACGGACCGGGCTTAGGCGCAGACACTTTCCTCCGCTTGGCGAGTTGCACTGCCAATGGAACATCGCTGTCACTTCCCGAATTGACAGCTTTCGGAGGAAGTCGGGTCGATTTGTATGAGAAATCGCGTCTGCGCATGATGTTTGGCTTCCGTCCATCCGGTACGTCGCCGTCTTTAGTCTTCGGTCCGGTTTCAAACGTCTTTTGTGTTTATTAAACTACTTGGAGAAGAAAGATAGTGTCAAGTGTCTCAGAATATATTTTCTGGGTAAGTGTAACCCGTGGATGACGATTTTCACAATGGTTTTGCTTATCACGACGTGGGAAACGTGATAGGTGAACCTGAAGTAAGGTTAACCTCTAAAATAATGCAGCGATTGTACGCATAGTTAAATGTCTCACAGTTGCCGGTCATTTTCAGGTCGTGGTTTCTTCTCACTTTGTGTAAAGTGTCTCTCTCTCCTCTGCGGGTTGTTTGTCAACCCATGAAAACTTTAATTTTTTAATTTTTTTTTGTTTGACTTTTTGGCACTATCGCCACAAGGCGACCGGATGACGTAAGTGTCCTGTTGTTAAAACGGTTCTCCTTTACCTTTTAAAAACACAGGATTTATGCTCCTGATACTTTTTTTCAGCTACTCCTGGATGAAGAGTTGCATAATATTTGCCACGAGGACACTGGTTTTCCTCAGATCGGAAACCGTCCCTTAAACTCCTGTCTCCAAGTCAGTGATTGTGCTACGCTGGAACCAACGAAGACCAACATATCACTTGCATTTGACACTTAAAATTCTGTGGTTTCCAGGTCCTGTTTCACACGCCACAGGTTGTCAATGTTTTCGACAATATTGTTCACACATGTCCATCTGCTGCACAGTGTGTGTGCTGCTGTGTGTTAAAAATATGGCAAAGTGTAAAAGATGGCTCAGTTGATGTTGCTGTACTTACCCGTAAGTATCCTACACTTCTAGAAACACTTAAATATTGTGCAATTCCTGACTGTACACTGCTTTTTTCTTTTTTTTTTAGAGCTGTTGCAGTTGTTGCCTGATGCTAATGCATTGACATGTTTATGGGAATGGGCAGCAGCCTGCACTACGAGTTGGAACCTTTTTGGCTGAGCGATTAGCGAAGCCAGTTACTTCACTGGGGTTGAAAAACTTTTTCTGTCTGTCTGTCTGTCTGTCTGTCTGTGTGTGTCCGCACTACTCCTCCTGAACGGCTCGGCCGATCTGGCTGAGATTTTGCAGGGTTATTAGGTGTGTCCTTGGCTTGCCACACGCCAAAATGCAGCTTTCTATCGCAATCTTATCAGTCGTACAAACGAAAAAACACTGAAAAGACGGCAGAAAAAGTGCAACTTTTAAGTGAGTTTTCATTTTAGAGACATTTTGACATGGTTTCGCATGGTTTGGAAGGTGCTGATGACGGAAATGAAATCCATTATGGCCCCTGACCAAAGTGTCAACCACGTAGGGGCTACCCCGTCTAGAATATTCTAATATAATATACTTCGACGATCCATAACGTAGTGCACTACTCATTGCCTCAATGAACCTTAAAACTGCTTGCCGAAGGCAAGCAGGAAGCGCCGCAGGCCAAGGTAGGTGTAACGCCAGGCGTGGATTGTCGAAACTGGCGCAGCATCGCGAAGCCTGTTACGACAAGACACGGTCTGGCGTAAACCTACCTTGTAAAGGGTAAGTTTTATGTTGTGTGTTGCTGCTGCATTTTGTTTGTAAATGAAGACTTAGTACGTTCTGTGTCTGTGCTCCACTTTCTATGTTATAACGAGTCCCCCCCCCTCCCCTAGATGTAATGAGTCACCAATTATTGATGTCTTCAGTGGTAAACTTAGGAACAAATGTGAGCCTAGTGCATTTATCTTTTAGTTAGTGGCAAGCCCTTAAGATTTAGTAGTCTAATCCCTTTCCTGTTGACAGACATGTGTGGAGTTGCACGCACGGAGGACGAGGTCCTGTTATGCCTTTAGTTACTTGTGGATGGGGCATTCCACCTGCAGCATGCGATGGAACAAGCACTCAGTGATGATGCTGTTAAGTGCTCTTCCTGTTCAGCTGATACTTGCGTTGTCTCCAAAGAAATTGTTGAACCCCCTGAAGTGTTGCTAATACACCTTGTCAGGTATTCTTTGACTACCTTGACCTTATTTAAGCACTTAAAACAACCCCCAATTTTTTATACTCTCTATTTTGTTTCAGGAAAAGGTACAATACAGGTGACAATTCTTTTTACTTCAGTCATACTATGCAAATAAGTGAAACAATCCAGTTCAGAGTTATTGGATCAATTCAGAACGATAAAACAGCAGTCGTGAGGTGTCCAAACAATAGTTTGCTTTCAACTATTACAATAATCAGAATCTTCACTAGGCTGTAGAAGTTCACTGGGCTACTGAATCATTTTTGTCAGTCAGATCTACTGCTTCAGAGGTCAACTCCTTTCTAGATGACAAACAAAGGCTAGTGCATGCCTTTTGGGATTCTTCTTGATTGGGAATGAGGAAAACATTGCTCGCAGTATCTGCATTACTAGACCCAGAGGCAGTCTCGGGTTGATTGGTCTACATACAGAGGAATGGTCAGTTAGAACTTTCAACGTACTTCATAGTCACTTAGATAAGTGCCTATAATACATAAGATCTTACCTCCTTGAAAGGAACGCTGTTGATGACTTGTGCTCTAGGACTCCCCAATGTTTCCTCTTGGGCAGACGGACTGATTTCAGAAGTTACTTCCTTTTCAAAGACAAAAGGTCTGCATGGTTCAGTGGCACAATTAGACGGTTCCTCTGGTTAGGTTAGGGTTGGGTAAGGTGAAGGGGCCAATGAAACTTTGAACATATTTGATACACACCAAGGAGGCTGATTTTGATTGTCATAGATCATACCTCTGTGGGTGAAATAGTGTCTGTGGATTGGGCTTCAGAAGCTCCAAATTATTCTCCTTTGGTGATTCTTTGATTTTCATCAGACAAAGTGGACCTGACGTTATCTACATTGCCTGCTTCATTAGTTTTAATGGGAGTTGAGGCAGCGTCCGATGAATTGTTCTAAATAGGAATAGTCAATTACACCTAGAATACATTTGATACACACTGAAGTATGTGCTTTAGACACAGTTGATCTTACCTTTGAAAGACATGGGAGTTTCATAAAAGAACTAAGATCATGAACACGTTTAGGTGCTTGATCTGCAGAAGATGAATCCGAAGCTTTTCTTTTCCTGCTCGTTTTCTGAAAAAGTAATAATTATAACGATTCTGCTCTCAGGCTGTGTGACTCTTTTATTGGTACTCGGAGGAGCTTTACTTTCTGCTTTTCTCTAATAAGTATGAGGTCCTTGCAAACAGATAAATAATAAAAAAGCCTAATTTGGCTGTAAAAAAATTATTTTCTTCCTAGCCCGAGTAACAGGTAAGTACAAGTTAATAAGCATGAGGTAATTGCAAAGAGATTAATTATAAAAAAGCCTAATTTGGCTCCAAACGAAAGATTTTCTTACTAGCTGGAAACACAGTTGAGTAAGCGCATCCAACACTTTAAAACTGCAGATTCAAAACGGTCATTCAAAATAAAAAGGTTGCTTCTAGCAGTTTCACAATCATTGGTATTTCTGTGTCTCTTTTGGGTGTAGTGCCTCTTTGGATTGCCGTGCTTTATTGGATCTTTGCAATTTTGTTTGTGGCAACGGGTAATGTCAGGCAGAGGGTTTGAATACAATGTCTCAGTCACAGCTTCAACCAAAGTGATGTTTGGTAGGCCAGCAACAACGTTTCCATTTGATTTTAGGCAGTGGTTCCCAGTGATGAAAACATGCTTCTTGAAGGGCAGAAGCCACATAAGAATTCGCCTTAGATCTTGCTTCTCTTTTGATGTTGCAAGGCGAAATGTGGTTGCTAGTGCTGGCTGATACACTGGGATTAAGCGTGCTTTGAATGCCTGCGCCCACCGGTTGGTGATTTTCGTGAAGTTGTTTTTTCAGCCCAGCAATCAACACACATTTCTTCAGTTTGCAGGTGTCCTTGGTGCAGGTCCTCAACAGCCATTGGTTTCAGGCAAAGAAAGCAGAACGTGCATGTTTTTTCACGGACTGCGACTGAGGCCAGCGAAAACAAGACATCATTACATCTTTCGGTAAGTTCTAAAAAAAAAAAAAAAAAAAAGGATTTATAGTTTGTTTGATGCTGAACATTTTCTTTTCTTTTTCTGAAGCAGAGAACCAGCTGGGAAGAACAAGACATACCTTCTTGTGTTGTTGAATTTTCAATTACACTCCCGACAAAAATTAGCGGAGCACTTTTTGTCCCTGCGATATTTTCTAAGTCTTTTGAGCTAGGAAGCTGAAACTTGGTACACGCGTGCCCCCATTACTCTTCTTGAGGCCTGCGAAGCGCGCAGGCCGTGCGCCCACCCTTACGGACGGCACCCTCCCCTAAGTGCACAAGGGTGTAAAAAACGATGAAAACGCGGCGTAAAAACCACTTCAAATTTTTCGGAAAGTCAAAATTTTTGGTTGACCGACTCAAATGAGTCTTCCCTTTCTAAAGGTGCAAGCGGAATTCAATTTAGACCAACCCACCCCCTCCTGCAGCCACCCCCGCCCCTTCGAGGGGGTGGATTTTGAACACATCCGAATTTTGCGCCAAATGGCTTGGGGGCGTCCCCCGTACCAGGCAAACATGTTTTTTCGCGGTTCCGACCACCCCCGGCGGAACCACCCTCGGTGGAACCACCCCCCGCTGAACCCCACCCCCTTTCGAACGACGGCTGACCGGGGCCCTTCGGTTTGTGAAAAATGCGAAAAAACTTTAGGGGGCATTCCTACAGTGTCCAAGAAGACGCCTTAACCGAGAAATCGAACGCCGGACCATTGCAACCCCTGCGGTAAGGGTGTTCACCCCCCAGCGCCCCTGCACGCCCCTGGAGGGATTGGAAGCCCTCCGATGAGTGGTCTGGGTGAAAAAGACACGGCGGAAACGATCCTGAAGTTTTCAAGATGATCCAACAAACCGTTCGCCTTCCAGAGCGAAAAAAGCGCCATTTCCAGTGAAACCACCCCCTGACTTCCGCCCCTTCCAGCGACTTACTGAGTTAGGGTAGCAGCCCCTACCAACGTCGCCTCGCTCGGCCCAGGCATCATTTCGAAGGCCAGCAAGTTTTAGACCGATGCGACAACGAACGCGACCGTGGGAGCGACGCAATGAAGGCCCTGCACTCGGGCGGCGTGCGGCGCGGCCAGTTTAGTGGCACCTTGCGCCGGTGATGTAGGCAGGCCATCGGGCTTCCGGATCGCTCCGCTGCCTACGTCACCGGCGCATGGTGCCACTAAACTGGCCGCGCCGCACGCCGCCCGAGTGCAGGGCCTTCATTGCGTCGCTCCCACGGTCGCGTTCGTTGTCGCATCGGTCTGAAACTTGCTGGCCTTCGAAATGATGCCTGGGCCGAGCGAGGCGACGTTGGTAGGGGCTGCTACCCTAACTCAGTAAGTCGCTGGAAGGGGCGGAAGTCAGGGGGTGGTTTCACTGGAAATGGCGCTTTTTCGCTCTGGAAGGCGAACGGTTTGTTGGATCATCTTGAAAACTTTAGGATAGTTTTCGCCGTGTCTTTTTCACCCAAACCACTCATCGGAGGGCTTCCAACCCCTCCAGGGGCGTGCAGGGGCGCTGGGGGGTGAACACCTTTACCGCAGGGGTTGCAATGGTCCGGCGTTCGATTTTTCGGTTGAGGCGTCTTCTTGGACGCTGTAGGAATGCCCCCTAAAGTTTTTTCGCATTTTTCACAAACCGAAGGGCCCCGGTCAGCCGTCGTTCGAAAGGGGGTGGGGTTCAGCGGGGGTGGTTCCGCCGGGGGTGGTCGGAACCGCGAAAAAACATGTTTGCCTGGTACGGGGGACGCCCCCAAGCCATTTGGCGCAAAATTCGGATGTGTTCAAAATCCACCCCCTCGAAGGGGCGGGGGTGGCTGCAGGAGGGGGTGGGTTGGTCTAAATTGAATTCCGCTTGCACCGTTAGAAAGGGAAGACTCATTTGAGTCGGTCAACCAAAAATTTTGACTTTCCGAAAAATTTGAAGTGGTTTTTACGCCGCGTTTTCATCGTTTTTTACACCCTTGCGCACTGAGGGGAGAGTGCCGTCCGTTATGGTGGGCGCACGGCCCGCGCGCTTCGCAGGCCTCGAGAAGAGTAATGGGGGCACGCGTGTACCAAGTTTCAGCTTCCTAGCTCAAAAGACTTGGAAAATATCGCAGGGACAAAAAGTGCTCCGCTAATTTTTGTCGGGAGTGTAATTTTAGTTGTTCAAGGGTGGAGAGCTGAAAGGATATAAAAGGTGAGTTAAGTGAAAGGTAAGAAAGGCTTTATAAATTATGTAAACTTATAATTGTTCCCAAAACCGATTTTATTTTCAGTTTCAGAATATTTACCTGTCTCTGCGTTGCTGGCCTTTGTTTTTTCTTTGGCTGCCGTGGCTGCTTTGCCCGCTCTGAATTTTCTCCCTGAAGTTGCTGGAGGTTCTGCTGTTGTTGCTTTTCCTGCTGTAGTTGGGCCCGTGAGCCCTGCCGCGTCACCTTTGAAGGACCGGGCACTGCGTCGTCAACCTTCTGGCGCTTCTCAAGGAATTTCTTCGCAGGAGGAGGGGTGTTGGGGCGTTGAGGCACCTGCAAGTAACAAAAAAGAGAAGGTAATTTTTTTAGAATTTCTCAGATAAACGTTTGGGTCTTCTACCCAGAAACTTTAGGACTTGCAGCTACTCAGTCCTACATGGTGGGTTAGACTTAATTTCTTTCACTTAAATCAGTTTTAGAGATTTTATGTTGCCTTTTAAAATATTTACCGTATCAGAGTCGGAGTCTGAAGTGATCGGCCTCTTAGGACGACGAGTACGCGGCTGCAAGGAACAGAAAAATGTAAGTTTTTTTTTTAAAGTGACACTTAATTTCTTTCACTCATATGTGACTCACTAGGTACCTTTCCATTCTTGACTGCTTCCTGAAAAATAAAAAAATTAATATCAGGAATGTGCTCTCATATTTACGTAAGGGGCAAAAGCTAATGTACTAACTTGTCTCCTCTCTCGTGCTACATCTTTCAGCCATGGATTTTTGTCCAGTAATTCTGGTCTTGTTTCTCCATAGTTGTAAAAAAGCTGGGTTCCAGGGCTAATACACTGCCGCTCAAAATTAGCGGCCCATTTTTTAAAGCGCGGCGCCGTTTCTATGTTTTTCGAGCTGGGATGCTGAAATTTAGAAGGCAGGTGCCCCTATTGTTCTTCTTGAGACCTGCAAAGTGTGCGATCCGTGCGCCCATCCTTGCGACCTGTGCCACCCCTTCACTGCATAGGGGTGTAAAAACCGAGATAAACATGTCAAAATTTTTGTCTTTTAATGATCGGAAACGGCAAATTTGCGGTGTACCGACTCAAATGAGTCTCCCCTTTACAACTGTGCAAGCGGAATCGCAATCGGACAATTCCGCCCCTTTCCACAGTCACCCCCACCCCCTCGAGGGGTTGGTTTTCAAAAATGTTTGAAACCGACTGCAAACGATCCAGAAGCCTCTCCTGTACACGGTACAATTTTTCTTTTTCGATTCCGACCACCCCCGGCCGTACCACCCCCACGGAGGACCCACCCCATTTTGAATTTGTGCCGTTTCAGCCACAAGGGGGTCAAATTTGTGTCCCAAAATTCATGAGGACACACCTTGGGTGCGCACAAACCCATTCGGATCGAAAAATCCAGATCCGGAAATTTTCATTCACCGCTGTAGGGGTGACTACCCCCTCTCACCCCCTGCTTCCCCGAGAGGGGCAGGAAGGTCGTTCAAGGGTGGCCCCGGCCAAGAAGACACGGCTCAACCATTCCTGAAATTTTCGAGTCGATCCGGTGCACCGTTTACCCTCCAGGGCGAAAAACCGTCGAAACCAGCAAAAACATCCCTCAAGTTCACCCTTCGTGAACGCCGAACTGAGGAGGGGTAGCGGCCAAACTCCAAGTGTCCCATCTCGGCACAACCCCTCTCTGCAACCCCCTTTTCTTTCACTCCGCTGCGGTAACGCCCGCGCCCATGCCAACGAGGCAAACGCGGAGATGCACTCGTGCGTCTTCCGCCACCACAGCCATGCGCCGGCGAGGCAGGCAACTCGTCGCACGGGCTGCGCAGGTGTGCCAACGTACTGGAGGCGTGCGCGCGCGCCATGTCGCCGCTCTTCAACAGGGCCAGTCCAGCAGCACGGTGGGGATGACTCGTGCGCGTCCATGTGCATTTTTCCTGTATTGCTGGACTGGCCCTGTTGAAGAGCGGTGACCTGGCGCGCGCGCACGCCTTCAGTACGTTGGCGCACCTGCGCAGCCCGTGAGACGAGTTGCCTGCCTCGCCGGCGCATGGCTGTGGTGGCGGAAGACGCACGAGTGCATCACCGCGTTTGCCTCGTTGGCATGGGCGCGGGCGTTACCGCAGCGGAGTGAAAGAAAAGGGGGTTGCAGAGAGGGGTTGTGCCGAGATGGGACACTTGGAGTTTGGCCGCTACCCCTCCTCAGTTCGGCGTTCACGAAGGGTGAACTTGAGGGATGTTTTTGCTGGTTTCGACGGTTTTTTCGCCCTGGAGGGTAAACGGTGCACCGGATCGACTCGAAAATTTCAGGAATGGTTGAGCCGTGTCTTCTTGGCCGGGGCCACCCTTGAACGACCTTCCTGCCCCTCTCGGGGAAGCAGGGGGTGAGAGGGGGTAGTCACCCCTACAGCGGTGAATGAAAATTTCCGGATCTGGATTTTTCGATCCGAATGGGTTTGTGCGCACCCAAGGTGTGTCCTCATGAATTTTGGGACACAAATTTGACCCCCTTGTGGCTGAAACGGCACAAATTCAAAATGGGGTGGGTCCTCCGTGGGGGTGGTACGGCCGGGGGTGGTCGGAATCGAAAAAGAAAAATTGTACCGTGTACAGGAGAGGCTTCTGGATCGTTTGCAGTCGGTTTCAAACATTTTTGAAAACCAACCCCTCGAGGGGGTGGGGGTGACTGTGGAAAGGGGTGGAATTGTCCGATTGCGATTCCGCTTGCACAGTTGTAAAGGGGAGACTCATTTGAGTCGGTACACCGCAAATTTGCCGTTTCCGATCATTAAAAGACAAAAATTTTGACATGTTTATCTCGGTTTTTACACCCCTATGCAGTGAAGGGGTGGCACAGGTCGCAAGGATGGGCGCACGGATCGCACACTTTGCAGGTCTCAAGAAGAACAATAGGAGCACCTGCCTTCTAAATTTCAGCATCCCAGCTCGAAAAACATAGAAACGGCGCCGCGCTTTAAAAAATGGGCCGCTAATTTTGAGCGGCAGTGTAGCTTCCCGGGCGTAAAAAAAAAAATTCGGGACACCATTTATGTTCTTTAATTGTGGATATACATTTCTAGGGATGGAATGATTTATGAGCCTTCCATTGGACCCGTCTTGTTCAGTTGCATCAATGCTGTGATGTAACGTGAACAGTTATGTGATACATGAAGTTACATAAAATAAATTAAGTGGGAAACAAGAAACCATTGTTTGAAAAAGACCAGAGGAAGGAGATCAATCACTAAAGATACACTTACCAATATTCCCGGTTTTGAATTTTGAAATAGTACAGATACGATGGTCCGTCACCCTCTTTCTCTGCCAACAGAGCCTCGTCTTTTGACTTCAGCTTCCCTTTGTACTCATCTACGAAGTCACGTGGCCTCAGTTCTTTTTCAGTGACCAATCCTCTTCCCATATTTGGGAAATATTTAACCTGTAAAAACAATGCAAGGACAAGAGAAAAACTATAAGAATGCTTTGAAATGTAATTCTTCACCCCCAGCTTTAACAATCCTTTTAAAAAATTAAAGCTGCACATGCAATTCAAATACATTTATGCAAAGCCCTTCCACTCCAGCCTGTAGAACTTGGACCAAAAATTCAAGCTGTCCATGTTCTGTTTCTTACGGGTGAGTGGAGAGTTATTTAGATAAACTAAAGAGCAGAGACACATGAAAATTTTGCATTCTTAAAGAGAAAGCAGTGTCCAAACTGTGAGGTGTAATGCCCCCTGGAGCTACAGAAGAGCTTATGTGAATAAAGAGTGTTCAATATCCTGAGCCAGAAAAATATGTGGTGCAACTGGAATCACCCTACAATTTGCCCACAGTACAATATACATCAAACGAAATGGAAAGCAGAAACTTCTTTGAAGACCCATAGCAACAAGTTCAGGTTTTGAATCTGAAAGAGTGCATAACATAATCAAATACTCACTCGAAACCCATCTTCTTTACATAGGTTTTCCTTACTGAGGGCTGTAAAAAAAAGACATTATAATAAAGTAATAATTTAAGTTTGCAGTCTCTGTATCACTTATAATGAATAAATGCAAATACGCAACATAAATGCAATGTCCTTTGTTCATATTTTGTAACTCATACCCTTACAAATAAATTTAACACTGTCATTCATGAAGGGGACTTTATTTATTGAGAAAGCCTGTCCTCTTCACCTTCTCTTGAGCGTCACTTGAATAGCTCACATCATAGGTGTTAGAAGCTACGCATCTCAGAAACTTAAATTTTGTTTGATAACTACGAGCCACACAGTTGAATTCTTGAAGATAAACGCTGGAAATTCAGGAAATTCAGCCTCAGCTCAAGACAAAATAGAAGTTACTTAAACAGTTTGTATTCGTCTCTGTGGGCCATAAATTTAAGTTGGAAGAGACAAAGCAGCATTTTGAAGTTTCAATATGGAAACAGTCCATATAACAGGGGATACATCATGTTGGGTGCGAAGATCAAACCTGAAACAAAAGAAATGCATCATGACTAGTGAACGCTCTCCATAAAAAACAGGTGAGTTAACTGAAACATTATAAACATTATAATATGGTGAAAGCATTTAAAGAAATATTTTGGTGTGTGCAAGTTTAACCGCCTAAAACGTGCCTTGAACCCATTTAACTCAAGACCCACAATGTGAAACACATGTAATGACATCAACTGACTCCATGAAACTATCAAACTGTATTTGTCTCAAATCTCACTGAGCAGTAACTAATGGTTTACTCGGTGGAAAAAGATCAAGTTAGGGAATAAACACCTAAACGCATGAACGGCAGATAAACACATAAACAGACGGTGAAAGGAGTATGGTTTGGAGCAATGTTGACTCCCTGGAGGACAGCTGGTTGCAATTTTAGTGCAGCTAGAACATTATTGTAAAGTGAAAGTCTTACTCTCTTAAATATTTGTACAGCACAGTAAGCTGAACTTAAACCCACAGTTAGGACCGCCAACTCGCCCAGTAGTATCAGAGAAACAAATGTAATTGTTTCTCCGGAATTCTCCTCACAAATACCAAAAGATTCCACACAATATGTCAAATTAATTTTCTGACTAGAAAATTTTTAATATGCAACAAATTTTTAGCTATGTTTATTACGACTTTTATCTACAGTTTAAAAACTAACCGATATAACGCAAAAAGGCTAACCCATCTTTATCACATGTTATTTAGGATCAATTTGCCAGGTGCTGAAGATACAAAACTGTTTTGGTATTCGTGAGGAGGCTGAGTGAAACGACTCAGTTAGTTATACATTTTTTCACATATTCACATTAAAATGTTAGCTCAGCGCACTCCATCTGCACAATATTCACTCATTTATATTGATTATATAGTCCAGCACAAATATCTGAGACACCAGTAATGTGGAAATGCCTTTTCCTTACAGTTTTGGGCTTGAGTTTTCAGGTGCTACTGGTTGCTCTGCATAGAAGGAGGTGTGAACTTACCAGCGATGAGTGGCCTCAGGCATGATATGAGATTCAGCGTCAGGTCGCTATCAACCATGTACGCCGCCAGGGCGGCCCCCGCCAGCCCCAGGAACACATCCGCCCGCCCCTTGAAGTTGTTGGCGTAATCTGGAAATGGGCAGCATTGGCAGCGGTTGTCATGATGTGAGGGCAGGGGGCGGAAACGACCAAGGAAGCGGGTGAAACCATGCTCCCCGCTTCTGCAAAGGGGTTCAGGAGAACTTCGAGATCATGAAAACTGGGCCGTTGTTTGAAACATGCTTTGCACAGATCGAAAGAGCATGAAATTTGGGGTGCATTAGGCTTCTAAGCCTTCTTGAAACACTCATTTTTACACACAATGAATGCAAGTAAAAATGCCGCAAACTGCAATAAAGCCTGAAAACCGCTGAAAACCCCGGTGACGACGTCAATGTGTCTACATATCCTCTGTAGTTGAAGTTAAATTGGCAAGTTTCGGGAAGGCTTATAAGTCTAATGCACTCTAAATTTCATCCTCTTTCCATCTGTGCAAAGCGTGTGCCAAACAACGGCCATGTTTTCATAATCTCGAAGTTTTCCTTAACCTCTGCAGAAGCGGGGAGCATAGCTTCACGCGCTCACTAGGTCGTTTCCACCCCCTGGTGAGAGGGCTGCCATAACAGATCAGTCTCTCGCTCCATTTTGCACTTTCTCGTGCTTAAAGGTGCTCTCACAATGCTGCTCATCGCTCACCGCACACCACTCACTCATTTTGTCCCCCTACTTCTGAATGTGGGGTCAAACTGTGATGTCATAGGGTTTATTCGATAGCAAATATTGCTGGGGGATTATTAAAACCCTCTTTTCGAAAAGCAATGTGTTTGAACAGCTTTATTTTGAAGAAATGAGCCGAAACCCTTGCAACTCTCCCCTGTGACGGCACGAGCCAGGCCTCGCCTGCGAGCCTCTGCCGCGGCAGAAAGTAGTCCGTGCGCTTACACAATATTTTGGGCATTGTGGATTCATTTCTGAGCATTTCGTCTATATTTTATCGAAAGAAATTTGTTATTGGATCTTCTCGATCGGGTTTGCGTGCGACATACCCCCAAAATTACAGATTAGTTTGAAAAGTGACGTGCAGACCGCCAAGCCCGCTTGCGGAGCGAACTACATATAGTCCTGCGCGCTGTCGGCCAATCAGAGCTCGCATAGCGCGTCATTGTTGTCGAGATCAAGAACTATAATATCCGTTGTTGTCGTTGGCCGTTGGTCGGTTCGGTTGTCGGTTGTGTACTGCGCGCTTGCGGTTATCGGAGTTGAAAGTTGTTTTACACAAGTAAGTAATATTTAGTTTCATTTTTTATCGCATGTAGAGTGAATATTAACCGAACTTGCCACCGGTAATTGTTTGAGCTGAGCCCAAACCCTCTAAGTAGCACCTGTAAGGTTCAAGGTGATTCTGAGTAATTGCAATCCAGCTAAGCCTGAGTTGGACTGGCCGAGGGGCCCGACTTAGTGACTCGTTGTCAGGCGCTAGTCATACTTCCCTGCAACGAACTTTCGGACGCGGCCCCCTGTAGGCTACCGAAAGTGCCGTCGCACAGTCCAGCGCCACCAGAGTCACAACAAAAACAACCACTTGTGCCGTCTGCTGTTGCACCTTGACCTGGGCAACAAAGCTATCAAAGTTTCACTCGTTAATGATGAATAATTGTCAGCCCACACGCACACGACTCCATTTTACAGCTGCGTCGTCATGGGATACGGATTCCTGGCTCTTACACAAACACACTTACTGCAGACATTTCTTGTGGTCTCTTCAATTCCTTGTTTTCTTTTCCAGGAACACCATGTGCTGCCACCGGAGGAAGCCACTGACCCTTCTAGCCTTGTTGCGGAAGAGGAAGCGTCTTGGGTATATTAATGGCAAGTACCAATTATGTATTGCAACTGAAAAAATTTCCTTGTTTGGGAGCTGTAGTCTAATTACTTTAACTTTGAACTCTTCTTTATTTAGGACGCTTCAGGAAATTGACTCTCCTGGTGTTTGGGTCTTTCTTGAATCGCAAGTGGCATGAGCGACTTCAACGGCCCTGCGGGAAGAGAGATCGTAACTTTGAACTCTTCTTTATTTAGAACGCTTCAGGAAATTGACTCTCCTGGTGTTTGGGTCTTTCTTGAATCGCAAGTGGCATGAGCGACTTCAACGGCCCTGCGGGAAGAGAGATCGCAGATGGTGGGTGAGACCCATGTTCCAGGATCACGATAAGTTTGGGGCCTGGAACACCCTCATCCCTCAACTGAGAGAGACAGATGAAGATATGTACTTCAATTTTTTAAGAATGACGCCATCTTCCTTTGACAATCTGCTGGAGAAAGTCTCACCATTCTTTCGGAAGAATTCATAGAGGAAGGTGATAGATCCTGGCGAGAGACTGGCAATTACTTTGAGGTATTCCACCTTTTGCCATTTATTAGATAAACTTGCGATGAGATGGTGTACAAGGCATTACCTGCGTGGTGGGGCCATACTTACTAATATTTATCATGAATTGTGTTACAGATATCTTGCGTCTGGTGACTCTCAAACAAGCTTGTCATATCTATTCAGAGTTTCAAGCCCAGCTATTTCTAAAATAGTTCTTGAGACCACAACGGTCATATGGAATGTGCTAATTTGTTTTAATGAAACCGTCCGATTGAATCAATTTCTTGTCGTTTTCTTTCTTGTTCTTGTCTTGATGACTGCCAAACGTTGACTGAAACTGATGCTACAAAGGCTTGCGTCACCATAACACCGCACGGTGCCAGGCATTAGGGGGTCCAGGCCTAAGCCCGCGGTTCAGCGTGATGTTAAAAAAATAAAAATAAAGAGTAGTTGGCCTTTAACATGCAGCATGCCAGATGGAGTCCTCGTCTCCAAACGGATGTTACAACCGTCGTCACGATTTGCAACACCGCGTGAAGTGGGGATGTTCCGCCTGTGGGCCAACCAAAGATTGTGTTAGTTTTGATGAGGTTTCACGGGCTCGTCCAGTACAGGAAATTGTTCTAGTTTCTTGAGGTTGGCGGCTAAGGTTGACTTTTTTTTTGGTCTGTGTGTGTGTGTGTTTAGCTCTGCGGTGCATGCTATTTTGCCTACGAGGCGGGTCTGTTGCCTACCTCAGTGCAAGCGGTGTGGCCCCTAACCGGTCACTTCGGGATTCAGCATTGGGATGCTGTGGCGCTGGTGCAGACTTGGCCCAGCTTCTTGTGTATTCACTGTGGTTTTCGGGTGTTTGTAAGTTACTTACGACTTGTGCTTTGCCGTAGGGATCCACCCTTCTTGTTTCACCTTTCCTTTCCTTCCGTTTGTCCTGAACGAGGAACTGCCTCGGCCCAATTTTCCGGTGATCCTGCCGGAGGTGGTGCTTTACATGATGCCACCTGGCCATCCCCTTGTAGGGCTTGACCTTGGGTTTGGGGACGAACTGGGGTTCGGGTTTGCTGATACTGATTCCGTTGTTGAGGTTCTGGAAGCGGTGGATGTCCACCCGTACCTCCTTCCCACTTCTGAAGAGGACTTTGTGTGGTTGGGCCCTGGGCATTGCCCAGCTTCTGGGGAGCCCTTGCATGCGATGGACCCATTACCTTTGGTTGATGTACCTTTGTCCGAGGTGAGCTCCCGTAAATTGAATGTTCTTTTTTTTTTGTTCTCCCTCTCCTTCCCCTTCTGGGCTACCACTTTTTATCCTTTATAGTTGGAAACTGAACGAGCGGCCCGGGACCTGCTCCGTCGTGCTGCTGATGCGGCTGCTGCAGTGGAATTTGCAATGGCCCTAGATTTGGATGCGGATTCTGACGATGACTCCTCTGTTCCCCCCCGAGGAACACTCCTGTTCCGCTTTCCTCGTGACCAGGGCGACAGAGAGAGAGGCCGGTCTTGTTCATTTCCGGGGTTGCCCTTGTTTGTACTGTGTAAACATGAGTTTAGGGCTTTATGGATCGGCAACGGATGGTCCCGGGGACGCCGTCTTGCGTCCTTAATGTCACCGTATTTCGTGAACGGCTGTGAATATTGCGACATGTGACGGCTCGATGGATAGCTAAAAGTCAAATCTAGGGCCCAAATTCCAGAAACATGTCGAAATCATTCGTGACACCGACCTGGATCTACTTAAACAGCTGCCCGGGCTGATTCGGCTAGGCGGCCGGGCGGGGGGCTGGAGCGCTCTCGAACAGGTCGGGAAACGTTCTTTTGCGGTTTCGCGAGTTACGGTATTTCGCGATACAAAACGAATGCCAACGGTCATAATAAAGTTTATTTTAATTTTTCTCATACTTTTTTACCTATTTCAATTGTTATTTCGCGTTATTTCGCGTTTTGTGTACAGTCGCGCGGGTGAGGTTAGGACGGCCATGTTTGGCAGACCGAAGTTATTGTTTGGCACTTGCCGCGGAAACAAATCAGCTCCTTTATCGCGTCTATTTTAACGCAGGTGAGACACTTTACTGCCCGTTTTGTCAAAATTATCTTGCAGGACGCCTAATTAGGTGTCCTGTTACGATAACGCACTGTTGTCTTTGCGAAATAAGCGCCGAAATGATCAAAATCGGCCTCGATCTCCCGAGTCTACGCCATCTAACCCTTCGTTTCTCCTTCATTTTGCAGGAACATTTCAGTATGGATGAAGACGAAGAGCTAGTGCCTGAGGATGATAGTGTTTTCGATGGAATTGTTAACGAGTCATTGGAAATCAACAGCGACGCTTTAGTGGATGATAGTTTCGCCTCTGTGCTTGGCTCAACTCCAGCAATAACAAAGAAGAAGAGTAAAGGAATGTCCTCACAACAAGTGTCACCTCCTAGAAGTTCGTCTTCCAGACTGGCTCAGCGGTCAAGCTCACCTAGTCCTGCTCCAGCTAGCTCTTCACAAGTATCGTCACCTAGTCGTTCTTCTTCCAGACTGGCACAGCGCTCAAGCTCGCCTAGTCCTGCTCTAGCCAGCTCTTCTCAAGTATCGTCACCCAGGCGTTCTTCTTCCAGACTGGCACAGCGTTCCAGCTCGCCAAGTCCTGCTCCAGCCAGCTCTTCACAAGTATCGTCACCCAGGCGTTCTTCTTCCAGACTGGCACAGCGTTCCAGCTCGCCAAGTCCTGCTCCAGCCAGCTCTTCACAAGTATCGTCGTCACCCAGACGTTCTTCTTCCAGACTGGCACAGCGTTCCAGCTCGCCTAGTCCTGCTGCAGCTAGCTCTTCACAAGTATCGTCACCCAGGCGTTCTTCTTCCAGACTGGCACAGCGCTCAAGCTCGCCTAGTCCTGCTCCAGCAAGCTCTCCACAAGTATCTTCATTGCAACCACCACCGAATCCATCTTCATCCAAATCAGTACCGAAGCAATCCCGCATCAAGTGCAGAGAGTGCCCAAGTGACTTTGCCAATGAGCAAACGTTTGCAGTGCACAAAAAAATGCATTCTATGAAAAGTGAGTTTTATTTATTTGTATTAATGCATTTTATAGTTGGTAGATTAAAGAGAATGTTAATTTATTTTTTTCAGGAGCATTTGCAAAAATATCAACTGAAGATGAATTAAAGGATGAACTTCTAAAGTTGGTTACTGCTACGTTGGACAGAATGTCAAAGGAAACCATCCTCGGCAGTTTGGCCATTGAACTAGATAATTTTGTGAAATCTCTTACTCATTCATTTTCTAATGTAGATCAATTGCATGATGAGTTTTTAAAATTTTTATTGGCTAGTATTTTTCCAATTTTACAAAATACCAGTGGATTCTTTTCATCATCCATCTCTTTCATGTTTTACATTGGTGTTAACAAGCTGTTAAATGCTGCAGACTTTCGTCAAGAATTCAAGAACCATATTAGAAACGTAGATTGTAATGAAGATCCCTCAGACGGTGTCTTGAATATATTTATGGGTTCTTTTATGCTACTTTTATCATCTGAGGTAATTGTGTTTACCTTGCGAAAGATCCATGGTTCTACATGTAATGATGTAATTAGGCAGAAGAGGTCTGATGATAAGATAGACTCTGAAAACTTTTTACAACTAGTATATTATATAGGGGGCTCGATTGTAAATGCATTTTTGTATAAGGGAGAAAAATACAAAAGTGGTGATTCTAATTGGGGAGTTTTTAGAGATGTTTTGAAAAAGAAGTTTGAGAGAGACATAGCTATTGGAAATGAATGTGCTGATAAAGTGACTTCCTTTACTGAATCAAAGGACAGGGGTGGACTCACTCATATTTCTCAAGAGGCTTTTGATTTCTTTGTTGTAGTTATGGATGAAATTATGTCTCACGAAGGGGATGACGGATCACTTCCTGTTAATATTGTTGATGAACATGTTTTAGGTAACAGTGCAATAATTTGTTTGTGGGATGTATTGGTGGGGTGTGATTTGGACGATAACATTTCCCTGGATTTCCTAGTCAGAACTGCAGAGTCTTGTAAACTTATAGTAATGAAAGGGATTATGAAAAGGCGTTTAAATGAGAGGCATAAGCAGGCATACATTTCAGCGGCTTTGAGATCAAGACTTACAAAATAATAGCAGTATTCTGTTTTGAAATTTTTGTTACTTTTGAAAACTGTGCCATATATTTTGTGGGACTTAGTCGTGTTCTTTGAGTTCTGGAGCTTGAAGTAATTCTATTTTGAAATGTTTGTTCCTGTCTTAAACTAATGGTGTCAATGTTTCTTTGTTTTTGTTTTATTAATTTATGTGTCACCAATAATGTGTTCATTGTCTCTCATTTGTCATAGCACTTCTGCAATGAAACAAGAGGATAATTAAAAATAAAAATGTTATTTTACCTTATTACTGAATCATTACAAACAGACCTGGTATAATATATCTTTACACACTAAACAAGCAATACATTATTACTGTTAAAACAGAAAAAGTTGTTGCAGAAAAATAAACACTTTACTTAGATTTCCTTTTCTATGGAAGGGGCTCATCAGAAATTTGCAGGCCTTTCTTATTTTCATCGGTTACATTACCACGTTTTGACCGAATACCCAAATCTCTTTGAAGAGCTGATCTCACTTGTTGTTGCTGAAATTGACTACAATTAGGGTTACGACTGCCACCTCCCCGCATTCTCTGGCCACTGAAGTGCTGCTCAAGTGGGTCCTGAGAAAATACTCTAGCCATGATGAATTTTCCCATCCCTTTCCCAGGATCAAGAAAATACTTCGTAGCCCCTTCAATACCCCTAATTGCTATTTCTACACCTTCACATGTTGTCATGGGTAAAAAAGATTTCTCCTTCATACTTGCAGTCCAAGGCATAGCATTTACTTCGGTTTTCCAATTAACCAAATACATAAGAAAAACATCCTTTAACCACTTAAACCTATCATCATCTAAATTTTCAGCAGTGTAGGCAGCCAAGTCAGAGTTGCGAGACCGGCCAGCCTTTGCTGAGTGCGCTCCATTCAAGCAATCAAAAAATTTATTACAGTACTTTATAAATTTGACTGTTTCCGATGTGCAGGGCCACTTTTGACTCTCAAGGTCCACACCTACAGTATTGCTAAGGACATGAACAGCAGGACGCACTTTCATCTTAGAGTAAGAATTGGGAAAAACATTTAGGGCACTTAGTTTATATGACTTCCTGAGAGTGCAGTTCTTGTATGTCAAATAAAGGCGAACAATAGTTTTCCATTCTATGTGCTCTCCATTAAGTAATAGCCATCTTGGTTTTTTTGGTCCTTGACCAGAGTTATAAAAAGAATTCCTGAGAGTTTTTATGAGGTGACAGACATCTGATATGAAAAATATAGGTCTACCATCTGGAGCACAAAAATTGATGGTATCAAACACCACACCGAAATGAGTGTCCCTTGTGATTGGTGTGTGCATTTTAAAAAATGCACGGTTCACCGGATGCCCATCGCAGACAAATGCAAGCACTTTCAGACCTGCTTTTTCTAACACTCTTATTACCTCTCAGGTCCTAGCATACATCATAGACTTGGTCCACACTTTGCATGGATACGATGCAACTACACATTTTACATCACTTGCTATACCCTTCAGTAAATATGCCACAATTTCAGTTGCCAACTGAGGTTCATTTGAAACAGGTTCTTTTCCACTCACATATTTGTAAAATTTTTCCATTTCCTTATCAACATCATCGAGTGCGGCATACCCAACTAAATCACCATCTTCCTTACGATACACTAAATTCTGTGAAATGTGCATACCATCACATAGAACTGCATGAAAATCTTGATATGGTTCACTGAGTTTATCCACACGATCACGAACCAATTTAACAATACCTTCATTGACTCCATGACCAGCTTTAATTGCATGAGAATAGTCATATAATGTCCTTTTGCATGGCAGTGCTATCACACCTAAATCTTTCCAACTATCATACGCTGTATTAGATGCCCACTGGAGGTGCAGGGCCAGACGAATCATGCATGGGTGCCACCTGTGAACCCGAGCATCTGATGCATGAGCTTGGTTCCATTGTTCCTGTAGAAACCACTTTTGAACATCAGTTAGTTTTGGAGAGGCCATCAGTATAGCTGTAAAAGACTCACTTAAATCACCAGAAATGCTCACTCCTTCTGCTTCCAAAATATTCTGTATCCGGCTCTTCAGATATGATATTTGTTTATCTTTCTTCCTTATGACAGCTTGTTGTTGTTCAACTTTGAGTAGAGCTTGTTCACGAGTTAAATTTTGATTGTTCACAGTTTTCTTAATACTTTCTGACAAAAGAAATTCTTGCCTATCAGTAATATTCTTTAAAACACCACAGCACTCTTTACACCTTTTTCCATGACCAAGCTCAATAATTTTTAAACAAGATAAACTGCGGCAAGTTTCTCCATATATTATCTTCCTTGTATGGATTTGTGTCAATATATGAATTTCCTATCATATACCACACTTTTCTTGTCTCCATGTGATCAGCACCAACACACACATCATACTGCAAGTATAGTTTAACTAAATTTACACCAGAAGCACAATATTCATTCACACTATTTACATCAAACTTTGGAACAGAGTTCATATCTAACTTAAATAGTTTAGGAAAAGACGGCACCGGAACACAGTGACAATAAACCATCACTGAACCACTAAAAGAAATAAAAATCTCTCTCTGAATAGCAATTGGTTTTTTGACAGAGGGGAGAAGTAAGTGAAACCCAGCTTGATCAGCAATAGGAAACCATGGAGCAGGGAGCTTCTTCCTAAATATTTCTAGTGCAGCCTCAATTACATGTAGGGGTGGACAATAATTGTGACCAGAATCAGCATTTGGGACCACTTTGCCCAATATTTCTTCTTGATGTTTTGATGTCAATGCAGTGCTGACAGTAGGGGGTCCCATTTCAGTTATGCAAATGGGCTTGGGGCCACCACATGCACTTGTTGGTCTGGAAGCACAAGAGCTTGGTGGTCTGCTAGAACCACACGAGCTTGGTGGTCTTGATGTATCCGAGTCAAATGCAAGTGATGAGGAAGATACTGAGCCAGGAGACTGAAGTTCTGATCCACTGGATTCCTTAAAAAAAAACAACAACACATAATTGTTGATTTATATTACTTGCAGTAATAAGAGCGAGGAAAAAATAAAAAATAACAAACCGATCCATCAAGGAAAGCCCCTGTTACAGCCAATGAAGAAACATCTTTCAGGTACTCGTCCCTCATCTGATTAAAAAAGAAAGGTACATTTAGAGACAAGAAGTTAAATAATGGTAAAATACAATAGTTTCAGTAGTTACCTCGTCGTCAGAGAACAGGCAGTCTACCAGGTCTCCTGCTGATACGACTGAGGAGTTTCTTGAAGATTTCTTCACCTGCTTCCTCTTTGGAACCCTTTTGCGGCCAGCTTTCTTCCTCACTTTGGGTGCCGCTTCCTCCGCTACAAACGCGCCTACATCAGCTGAGTTAGCAATTCCTTCTTCGTCTTCATCCATACTGAAATGTTCCTGCAAAATGAAGGAGAAACGAAGGGTTAGAGGGTTATGGCGTAGACTCGGGAGATCGAGGCCGATTTTGATCATTTCGGCGCTTATTTCGCAAAGACAACAGTGCGTTATCGTAACAGGACACCTAATTAGGCGTCCTGCAAGATAATTTTGACAAAACGGGCAGTAAAGTGTCTCACCTGCGTTAAAATAGACGCGATAAAGGAGCTGATTTGTTTCCGCGGCAAGTGCCAAACAATAACTTCGGTCTGCCAAACATGGCCGTCCTAACCTCACCCGCGCGACTGTACACAAAACGCGAAATAACGCGAAATAACAATTGAAATAGGTAAAAAAGTATGAGAAAAATTAAAATAAACTTTATTATGACCGTTGGCATTCGTTTTGTATCGCGAAATACCGTAACTCGCGAAACCGCAAAAGAACGTTTCCCGACCTGTTCGAGAGCGCTCCAGCCCCCCGCCCGGCCGCCTAGCCGAATCAGCCCGGGCAGCTGTTTAAGTAGATCCAGGTCGGTGTCACGAATGATTTCGACATGTTTCTGGAATTTGGGCCCTAGATTTGACTTTTAGCTATCCATCGAGCCGTCACATGTCGCAATATTCACAGCCGTTCACGAAATACGGTGACATTAAGGACGCAAGACGGCGTCCCCGGGACCATCCGTTGCCGATCCATAAAGCCCTAATCTCATGGTGTAAACAATCCCGTTTGTGACCCCCCATTTTTACTGACTGATTTGTGCTCCGAGTGTGACTTCCAGGGTCCTTCTTCTGATGACGGGGATATTGAGTAGTTAATTTTGCTTGTTTTAGCTGGTTCAATGGTTATTTTAATGTTTGGGTTGTTGGCCCTTTACTTGAGTCAATTAAGAAATGGTAAGTATTAAGTGGGGTCTCTTATTTAAGTCTTCGGGTTTCTGTACTATGTGCCTTGGTATTGTTTAGTTTAGGTTCGGTTGTTTATGCCACGCTGTCTATGTTGGGTTCTCATTTTGGTCATTCATTTTTCAAGAAGTTAGGTTATTACACCGCTCATTGCATGTGTCTTTGTTTTCCTTTTCTTTTACCCTGTTCCTTTACACGTTTGGCATGCCTTGATCTTGATTTTTACATGTATTTGAACTTGCTCTGGGTTGGCTTGGCCAAACTAATATCCCGTTTCCTGTTGGGTAATTCCACATCAAATCACCTAAGGCCCCAAATCCTGTATTCGCTGATTGGGACGATAATTTTATTTTAGGTTCACCTTACTACCAAGGGACCCGATACCAAAGGGTTTTGCGATAACTCACCCCGTTTGGCTGTGAGAATTTTTTAAAGTTTTTACCTTTTTTCAATGTTGTTAAATTGTTATGATTATTTCTCGGGCCGTAAATATTTTGGAAAATTGTTTAAAGTACCTACTGGCACGGTAAAAGTGACGAGGAAACCGAAAAAAATACTTTCGAGATGATGGGGTTAATATTAAGGTCTACTTTAGGCGTTATTCGTGAAAAAATTTCGAAAAATTGATTTTGTGAAAATACATCATATTAGTTTTGGGACGATATTTTGCTCAAATGACCCCTTGACATTGTCAAACAAAACCCCACACAGGGTATGGATGGCCAGCCCCAATCTGCTGAGTTTTGATTTTTTTCAATCTTCATTATTTTTTGTAGGCCGTATTTCGAGTCTTAAGTTTTCCTTGGACAAATATTCGTCCGGACAATGTGAAGAAAAGTTTGTGGAAGCTTCTCTTCTTTTCAACTCCCTTTTAAATCTTCCTAATTCCACTTGGCAATTTGGACATGTTGCCTTTCCTTCCTCGACCAATAGGAAATATCCCTACTCCGATAACACGGAGTGGATTGAGAAGTTGAGTTGTCAACATATCCCTGAGAAGTTTTCCAGAGTTCAGAGTGTTCGGTTATGCCCGAGCACTGTTTCAAATCTATAATCTTGGCAGCCATAAAAGCAAGATAATCTGCTACACTTCCAATGTTGTCACAGATAGGAATGGCTTTGGATTGGAATATTGGATTTTCCAGGGGCACAGGCTCGTTGTGAACAAAGATGCCACGAAGAGATAGCTTGCAATTCCAGTACATGCCAGCAGTAACGCCAGCATTATTAGAGTCATTTAGGAGAACAAGTCTTACAGTTGCTTGCCCTATTAAATCAACTGTCCATATGTTTTGTTGGAGTAGAAGTTTCAAATTGTCTTTTAGAAGTAGTGCAAATGACTACAGAAAAAAAAGAAAGATTAAAAATAAATTTTTTGAAATACACACACAAAATATGCAATGAATAAAAATTGTCTTACTCTAAATTCATTCAGATTGGTACCAGCAGTGTCTTCTACCCTATCTCCTACCCCTGTTTCTCTATCAGCTGCTCTATCTCCATCAGCTGGATCTGGATCCTGAAGCAAACATTACAGAAAAGGGGAGAATTAATTTATTGCGGTACTCTACTGCATTGGATGCATAGCCTAACTTCAACTCATTTACCTGCTTTGTGCATGGCGAACGAATAGCTTCAGTTCCAGAATCACCCTCAACATCCACAAAGTCATCATCCAACTCATCCGATTGCGCCTGCTGGAGATATGAAACCAACATTTGTTATCTTCCAAATAAATTGCTTTCCTAAAATTTCAATTTCACAAATACAGTAACTTACCTTGGCTTTGCGCCTTTTATCCCCTTTCCTCGGGTAAGAAACATAATTTTTTATCCGTCTTTTCGTCTGCTTCTCTGACTGGAGAGCAGAAGTGTCCGATGCATCAGAAACACTAGCCCCAGCAGAAACCTGAATATCAGAAAGATATATATTCAATTATATGGCCCGGGCATTAGGATAACGCTCTCTATGCAGCATTGAGGTCGACTCACATGCTCCGACAGATTTTCCCACCCAGCAGCAGATGAAGTCGATTATAATTGTGGAGGAGCAGTTGGGGACTTAATAATATTATGTGAGTAGGTTTTTTAGCTTATGCATGTGAAGATTTCGTTGAAGTGTGAGGGATAGTTGCACAATGTACTAATTTTTGACACTTTTCATTCAGGCATTCAGTATGGAAATGTAAAGAAACTCTTTCATTGGAAGATATATCCTTGGACCACAAGAGATTCAATCTTCCACTTGATTTGGTGAGTTCGTTCCATTATCACTTTTGATACATTATGACTGGGGCTAGGATAGTATGTAATAAGGGAATAGATAGATATGCCTTTCACTTTCTGATAGGTGTTTTATGAACTTTCAAATTCTTTAATAGAGAGCAAATTTAATTAACTGGCAAAATCACAACTGATCAGAGTTACAAGTTAAAGTTGAAGTGAAGACTGACTGTGTCTGAAATTGAGGCTTAAACACCTTTATTTTACCTTCTCTTATCGACTGTAGTGAGGAAATGCAGTAGGTATCGCCTGTGTGCAATATTTCTCGCAGACTCCATGGAAATTGTTTGCAATGAGTGGAGTGACTGTATTCAGTACATATTTAGATATTGGGCTATGTGTGACCTTCATTTCTCGCAGAGTAGTTGATGCTGGGCACAGCTCTAGGGCTGCTGAGGTCGCCTCATAAGCCCCGATCGATTTGCTGACAGAGATTTGTTGGCTAGATGGCTTAGTTTGTAGCCATGTTAGGAAGGATTTAGGAGAACGTCTCCTCATCTCATGAAACACCGCCAGTTTCGTCACTTATTGAGAATGGGTAAAAAGAATCTTGTTCACAGAGCAATTCTTAGAAAATATGTTTGTTGGGTTGTTTAAAAGAGTTCTGCTCTTGGTAACTTGCTTTTGACGAATGTTACCAAATAATCCATACTTTGCTTTACTGTTTCATCAATGGTGTACATGATTTTGTTTCATAGTCATGCTTATTATGTAGTGCTTAGCAGAGGTGTGGTCCACGGCATGTGACCCGTGACCCCGAGTGCGAGCCGTGACCCCGCGTCTCGGCCGCTTGAGTGGTCTTGTCTGATTTGTTTACATGGGTTACTTGACAGAGGTGTGGTCCACAGCATGTGACACCTCTGTGACCCCGAGTGCGAGCCGTGACCCCGCGTCTCGGCCGCTTGAGTGGTCTTGTCTGATTTGTTTACATGGATTACTTGGCAGAGGCGTGGTCCACGGCATGTGACACCTCTGTGACCCCGAGTGCGAGCCGTGACCCCGCGTCTCGGCCGCTTGAGTGGTCTTGTCTGATTTGTTTACATGGATTACTTGGCAGAGTTGTGGTCCTCGGCATGTGACCCCTCTGTGACCCCGAGTCTCGGCCGCTTGAGTGGTTTTCGTTTGTGATCATCCTGTTCAATATTTTAAAGACTGAGATTTGCCTCAAAACCACTTTTCTTTATTCTCGTCTATTTGCACGATGTTATCAGGGGGGACCATTATGAGGAATGTAAAATAATATTCAAAGTCCCTTTCCAGATGTGCCTCTTTATCATGGCCTCCCTTCTAGCCCGTCCCTTTAGTTTTGCAACTTTTTACTCTTATATTTCCCTCTGTTTCTAGGTACTCCATTAGTCTCCTGGTGGTGTCCTCATTCACCGGCAATGTTGGACTTCAAACTGGAAGAGAATGGAAGAGGCATAAGAATGGTTGAATTCTGAATCGAGGATGCGGCAGTGCTACATGGAGTTATTTTTAATTTGCATTTTGAGGTGATTATCATTGCATCTCTTTGTCTGGCTTAAAATATTATTCGCCCTCATTTTCATTGTGTGTCTTTCTATGTAGGTTCTTCCATCTCATGTGCATCCTATTTCTGCCCTGGAACTCAGCTGAGCCGAGCCCACCCAAACATTGAGGTTGATGCATTGTTAAATCTATGGGCTTGCCCATTCAGGCCCCTGGACTGCCATATCAACACAGGTTCCACTTTGCAGAAGGGTGGTGTCATGAGAATTAATGTAACGTACTGTGCTTATTCTCACTTGGACTGCCATTTCAATTTTTATTAATATCTGTCATTAGATTAGTTTCATGTTTCTCTTATTTACCCTGACCAATGATCATTAAACATACTCATTTCGTAATATGAGATCAGTAACGCTGATTGTCAGTACTTCAATTAGTTGTTTGGACCGTTGTGGGTGGCAAACCCCAGGCCCTAAAATCAGCTCCATTATAAAAGATCTTGAGAAAAAATTTATGTTCCTGGTAAACTTAGTCTTGCCTCAAATGGAATATTTAATCAAAATGGTGGAGAAAATTAGGCCCAGCTCCCTGCCACACAGGTGAAGACAGCAGGAATATAGGACACCGATTTGGCCAATGTTGGCAAAAATACAAATGTCAGATGATTTCCCGTGAAACCCAACCCATACATGTGCCATGCAAGTCAACATACATGTAACACATGCATGGTACATACACTTTGGGCATGCATGTGGCATGCATGTTGCATATATGTCACCTTCAAGCCACATGCATGTCACCGTCGTGAGCCACATACGATTGGTCATGACCCTATCTATGGATCACGTATAGATGTATGAATGTGCATTCGCCTGTCACATGCATGTGCCACGTATTGCGCATGTATGGCACATAGATAAATAAATTATAAGTTTCAAAAATGATTCAAATTAATCAAATTTTTGATCAAGAACTTAATGTTTGATATAAATAAGGGATATTATTAGGGATGACATGACAAAAGAGTGAGAAAAAGAAAAATGTGCGTGAGGATCTGAACCATCAACCTTCACATTTCTATCCGGTCCCCTTCCCACCTGTGCTACGCTTCTTGTTGGAGAGGAGGCTGTACCGTTTGGATGACTATCTTCCGTCGCCGTGTGCCATACATTCGACATACGTTTGCCATGTATGGCACATACACCCTCGACTTAGAAATATCTCGTCTCCTTCCACTAGCATGTAACATGTATGCCGCATGCATGCCACGTCCACATACATGTGGTCTCTTTCAAACGCATGTATGTGCTAAAAAAGTCATAAATGTCTCATGTATGTTCCTTTCACATACATGACACTATGACATACATGCGACTTTGACATGCATGTTGATCACTGACGGCACACACATGCCACTTACATGTATGCAAGTGGCAGGATGACATGTATGAAGGTCATGTATGCTGCATAGACAGCGACGCCACATGCATGGAGTACATACATAAGGTTACTTTGAATATGTATGCCAACTGTATGAAGTCATATATGTGTAACATTTGTAAATGTATGTGACATGCATGCACAAATTGGTCACATACATGTCACATGCATGGAATATGTAGGTCACATGTATAAGTTGGGTTTCACGGGTTGATGACCCATTTACATCTTCTCCCACAAGAATGGGCTTTCCTCTCTTTACTTGGGTCATTCTTTTGGCATATCTAATATTTTCCCAAAAATGCATCAAGTCTAGGTTTACTCAATTAGAGAAGGATTATTTAAGAAAAACAGGACCTTACATCGACCCTCTTGGATCGTCGCGATTTTTTTTTCTCAAGTAGTACTCTATAAAAGATGAGGGTTGCCAAAATTTCAGATCCCTAGGTCCTTTTTTGTGGACTTGGTGGGCAATTTTCTTTTTTGTTACCGTTTTTACAGTGAATTTGGGTATTTCTTGCAACGCAGCGACTTTTCGGTCTAGAGTCGTGAAATTTTGTATTCTGGCCTTAAATTGAACGAGAAAAACAATGAGCAGGACAGATTTGAGCTGCAACTAAAAAATAGTCAATTTTAGGTCAAAATTTTAAAAAATTTACCTAAAAAGACCCAAATTGTGGGTATTTGAGGTTTTTTCCCCCGACTGACTCCAAAATTGGTATGCTTATGTAGAAATGTGTGCTTAATCCGAATATAACTGGCGCAGCTTTGTGTGGCTAACCGTTCTAGAGATATGCGGATTTGAAGTTGGAAAAAGGCTCGGGTCGGCTCTCCGAACTTCCCCCTTGGCTCCGCATGGCCTCCCCGCCCCCGCCGACTGCCTTTCTGCCCCTCTCCCTTCCGTGCCTCCGCCTCCCTGTGACTGCCTCTATGCCCCTCCCCCACCAGAGATGCAATATCACTGGGTTGTCTGATGCGCCATCCTTTTCTCTAGCACGGACCAGGCTGCTGGGGGCAAGGTAGGCCACCTAGACGACATCCTACGACATCAGCGCGTTGCGGGACGGGTTTGTGGCCTACCCAGAGAGCTGATACAACTTCTCGAGTGGGACGGCTTGGTTAAGGCTGCGTAGGTGGCTTGTGCAGCAAACACAATGATGAGTGGGACAGGTTAAAAAAAAATGGGGAGGGAGAAAATATAGAAGGGATTATATATATATATTTTTACTGACATGTTCTTATTCTTATC
Organism: Stenchaetothrips biformis; assembly: GCA_030522485.1. Classification (NCBI taxonomy): domain Eukaryota; kingdom Metazoa; phylum Arthropoda; class Insecta; order Thysanoptera; family Thripidae; genus Stenchaetothrips; species Stenchaetothrips biformis. The sequence goes on from CM060089.1 coordinate 21,273,085, forward strand.
TACACTCTAAGGTTCTTACGGATAAGTCACCACTGTAAGCTACGGATAATATTGATTCACCGTAATTACGGATGGGTTTGTCCATATTACGGAGTTTGATAGCTGTATTACGGATGAAAAGCATCTCCAGATTTTGAGAATTTCAGTACGGACAAAATTATCCGTAAATACAAACACAAATGTTGATCCATAATTACGGCTACTGATCTCATCCGTATTATCAACTCAACTTGTCCGTAAATCATGATCTGAACCTATCAATCCGTACTTACATCTACTAAACCTCAGCATGAAGACTAATAGGGTGTAATATTGTTTCATTATTTTTCAAACAAAGAATTCTATTTCTGCATATTCCATCAGTCACATATTAATTCTCCAGACTAAAATCTTCTACTAAAATCTTCTAAGTGCCATTTTGGCTGTAGTCAAACGGTTATCAAATGAAATTTTTAGGAACCTAACCTAAAATCTTTATCAAAGAAACAATTCAAATATATAAACAAACATGAAGTTCTATTTATTAATGTATGTTGTTGGGAAGCAGAAAATTTACCTCTGATAATGAAAGAACCTCCAACATCTCCAATCCTCAACAGCTGATAAGTGTGTGTTAACATGACAGACAGCCGTCCAGTTTTCGCAGACGCACGCATCCCTTCTCATTGAAGCAGTGAATCAACTTTAACGAACCAGAAACTTGCTTATCATCGTGGTTTCTGCGTTTTTAACCACATTGAACGAGGTTAATCCAAACAAACAAAGCAACAAAGGAGGGACTGTGATTAGTGCCGCTTAAGTTCTCATACTTTCACGTATGAAAAGTTAAGCAGGGCGATTATTATTCGAAGAAAAACAATCCGCTGTTATTGCTGCCGATTTGAGGCACAATTTAGGCCTCTGCAATTGGTGACACCGATGGTGTCTCAACCCAAAGTCCAGCTTGGATGGAATTGTTTGCACACACAGAAGAAGTCAGTGCATGTGATTTATGGTGTCGCTGGGTTCTTTCAGCATAAGGCACTAGATCAGCAGACAGTATAACCTCACCAGGTCACCAACTTCAAGAGAAAACATTTACAGTGTAACTTGAGTATTGTGGAATGTTTGTGGAACTACCTACAATAACTGGTTGGTTAGATTGTCCAGTTGCTCAGTATTTTTACATTTATTTATAAACCCACATACATAAGTGTTTAGTTGGGTGAAGTTATACAATAAAGGGTTTTACAAGAAAAGAACAGTAAAAAAGTGAACTGGACGAAAATTTTCGTCAAAAGGGTAATTAACAAGAGTTGATCAAAACAGAGGGATTCTCTGATTGGAATGTACAAACATTAAGACCATACATTGGTCGAAAGGAGTAATACATATGAACAGTGCGATCTTGGATAGAGTCAGCGTCAGGAGCATAACGGATAGTTGTCAATAAGGTTTGGTACAGCAGGATGTTTCCAGGCAGAGTAGGTGAATGCGTGTGCAGGACGGTCGAAGTGAGCGACTCGGTCGTAGCCTCGCAGGACGTACGGGGGAGCTTGGACATATCTGTTGTCAAAGTAGGGCAGCACAACTGATGAAGAATCGCGGAATGCGATTCCAGCAGGGTAGACTCCAGGGTTGAGCTTGACTCGTCGAGGGCAGATGATGAAGGTCTGCTGATTGCACTCCGGTTGGAAGTACTTGATCTTGGAGACGGGTAGCGATCCTTGGATGTATTGGCTGTTGTTGAAGGAGAGCGAATATTCAGAATTTGGAATTGGGATAGTCGATCCATCAATGAATGAATTTTCAATTTTAAGTCCATTTAAACAACTCATATTAATGGTGGATGAGTTTACATCATAAGGTGAGAACCATAAAACGTCAGGGGATACATGACGATCAGGATCAAACTCATAATATTTGACCGCGCCATTGGCGGGATCATATTCAGCATCATTAATTAGAAAAAGGTTTCTTACTTCTTCAGGTAATTCTTTAGGGTTTGGAAGATTTGATTTGCTTCTAGCAGGCTGAGCAAGGAAGTTTGTCATTGCAGCATAAGCTGTGTCAGTCAATTTGTTGATTGATGATGACTTTTTGTCAGTAGCAAGGGGGACATGTTGCGACCTGTGGAAGGTCGGGAGAGTTATCGACTCAATGGAATGAGTCATTATCGTAGCTCCGCAGACATCGGTAACGACTTCAACCACGGTTGTAGAGTGGCCAGTTTCTTTGAAGAAAAGGGAGATGTCAGCAGTTGCTGACCTTGGTTGATGTTGTTGCGACGAGCACCAAGCATATAGGTGTAGGGATTTACTTCTGCGGCTTGTTCGAAAACAGTCGGCTGAAGATCAATTTCTGCGAGGGTCGGGCGTTGGATATGCCTTCTTCCCAGCAAAGGATTGTGTAGGCGTCGGAAAGCGTCTTGGAACCAGTTGGAGTGGTGGTATTGGAGTCCACCTTGGAGGAAGTTGGCTCCGAAGAAGTTTGTGACATAGTATGTTTGGTCTTGTACGGTAGAGATAAGATTTCCATGAAATTCTCGCAGTATATCGGCGGGGTCGGTGTTTGCAGGTCTGCTGGCAAGTAGATTATGTGCAGCCCAGAACACGGTGGCCGGCGGGCTTCTTGAGACGTCATGGTTGAAAGTGAATCCAGCCAAGGTCGGAATGAAGATAGCGCTTGTTCGACGGGCGTCAAACGTAGGTGCGATTGGAATAAGAAGATCTACTAAGAATTTAGGTACATGTAGCAAACTTAAATGCTCTAAAAAGTCATTTAGAAGTACATCATTAATATACTGAGCAGCAAATGCAGATGTGATTTTACGGATAGTAGAATCAAAGATTAGTTGAACAGGAACATAAAGTGAAAGACAGTAGGCTACAATTGAGGTAGGGCTAACATAAGGGTGAGCGGCAACATCAATAGTTGCGTACAATTCAGTAACGTTATGACAAATGTAAGTGATTACAAATCTATAGTCAGGTTGTACACCAATACAAAAATCAAGGCCTCTATTCACAGAAAGGCGTCTGGTGACGTCAAATCTAGAGAAGAATGAGGATGTTGCTGGAGCGGGGGCTGTTGAGGACGATGGGATAGTAAGGTTATACTTCCGGCTGATCGTCTCGACAACTGGAGGATTTTTGACCTCAAAGTCAAATTTGGAAGTTCTTTTAACTTCAGGCTTTGCAGGAACGGCTGGCAGTTCGGGCTTCGGTTGAGGAGCAACTGGAGCTGGATTCTGAGCGGTAGGTCCTGTTGGCGTAGGAGTTTACAGTTCGAGGAGAATCTGTAAAAGAAAACTGATTATGATTATGATTATTTAAATGCAGTTATTTCATTATCAACACCCAATTTTGATGGTAAGTACATCTTTTTCTGCTGTGACTCTGCTCCATCGCTCAGCAAAAGTATTGTGTTCAATTTAGCTCTATTATGTGACTAGTGACTATTAGTAGTAAAAGAGCTTGCTAGTGCATTAAAAAGATTTTTGGCACTAAAAATTTTATAAACTGCTAATCTGTATCTGCGCAGTATGGCAAAGAGTAATTTTTAGATTTTGTATCCGCAATGTATTATGATGAATGCAATCTCTTCGGATTCTGTTAGACTATCCGTAGTTACAAAGCCACATCTGTTACGGACAAAGCCATCCGTATATTACAAATCAGGCTATCCGTATTACGCTTGCGCAAAATTGTTTGTAAGGTACGGATGAAATTCTTTGTAATACGGATGAAGTCATCCGTAAGGACATTAGAGTGTACATAAGCATACCAATTTTGGAGTCAGTCGGGGAAAAAAAAAACCTCAAATACCCACAATTTGGGTCTTTTTAGGAATTTTTTTTTTAAATTTTGACCTAAAATTGACTATTTTTTAGTTGCAGCTCAAATCTGTCCTGCTCATTGTTTTTCTCGTTCAATTTAAGGCCAGAATACAAAATTTCACGACTCTAGACCGAAAAGTCGCTGCGTAGCAAGAAATACCCAAATTCACTGTAAAAACGGTAACAAAAAAGAAAATTGCCCACCAAGTCCACAAAAAAGGACCTAGGGATCTGAAATTTTGGCAACCCTCATCTTTTATAGAGTACTACTTGAGAAAAAAAATTCGCGACGATCCAAGAGGGTCGATGTAAGGTCCTGTTTTTCTTAAATAATCCTGCTCCTAGGAGCAGTTTTGATTGCACTTGACTAGTACTGTAGATCTACAATGTTATATTATTGGCTTTAACGCACTGCACTTAATCACCCACTCAATTAACATCGAGATACTGTCAGTCACTCAAAGTTACGCTGCCTCAAATGCAGGAAATAAATGCTCTCTACTATAGTAGTGGAACTGATATATAAGTTTATGCCTGCACATCAAGTACTTCATCAAAGTATTGAAAAGCTTGTACACCGAAAGAAATTTTTTCTGAATAAAATATATGAATCTGAATATAGAATTGAAAGGAGTCAACACAACATAGAGTATTATCCACTAAATAATATTTTTTATTAAGCTGCTTTTAAACTGTGAAGAGATTATAGGGGATCTGTGAGAGGAGTATGCGCACATACATTGGATACGACAAAAACTTGTTTCACTCTTAGGAATGGAAATGTAAAAAAAATACAAAAAATTAAGAGAGGGGGACAAGTAAACAACAACAAAACAAGGAAATACTAAGAGACATAAGATAACAAAACCAAATATATCTTAACAAGGACAGCAAGCAAAAATATCACTCTCATCCTTCAATAGACATTTTATCAATATTCATTGACGTTTGTGCACATTAATGGAATTTCGTTAAGAAACTTAACAAATTTGTCAAGACGAAATTGATTTTTAGTTTATAATACAAATAAAAATGTTAATGTGCTCATTAATGTGCACAAACGTCAATACGTTATTAAAGAAAAACTCAGTACGAGTCTGAGAGTGATAAATACAGAGTCATTTTGTTTGAAGGAATATGCTATACTGTACACAGTTATTTTCAGTTCAGTGACTTTTGTTTTAAACCAGATAGGAACAAGGCATCACTTTTGCCATTTATGTTTCAAGAGAACTAGTTCAGGGCTTGGTGAGCACTGTCATAAATTCAGTAGAGACCAAGAACAAATCCCAACATGGTATTCAAATCACATGCAATGCCAGCTTTAAGGCTGATAAAGGAAGAGAAATATAACAGAAGTAAAATTACATGGTTAAAAATGCATGAGGCATGTCTCCCAAACAAAATTTACCAACAGTACAACAAACAAATCTGCATATAAAACATTGTGCATTAGAAGTTGTAAAAGTTCAAAATCAATACCACCACTAACTCACCAGAATGGCAAAAAGATTTCATGGAGATTTTTAAAAAGTACAAGAAATGAAGTGAGATTCCAAAGGCATTTAAAAATATTAGATTTTGTATGATGATGTAATACACAAAGCCACCCTCTAGCAAGTATTTGTCATTCACATTGTAATTGGCAAAGTACAGGTAGTTAAAAAATTAAGAAAAGGACTATCAATCTCAAATAAACCTCAAATGAAGCAAAGGTAACGAACATCCAAGAGCACAGATACACTATTGTTTTCCTGATGAGAAGTTCTTTGTCCTCCGTCTTCGAAAAGCAGTCATTCATTACGAGCATTGCAGAACGAAGAGAAGAGTCATCTGGAGGAAAGGACCTGCTTGATGGTTTAAACTAAAGTTGAAACCAAGTTGAAACCAAAGCTGAACAAGATAGAAGGTTTAATGTTAGTATATGCAAGACACAATATGCACAGAGAAAAAAATTGGGTGAGTTACTGACCAACCTGTTGTCTTAGAGAAGTGTCGTCCTTGCCAAAACCATCACGAGCCTCAGGAAACCAAAGGGAAAAGTGGCTCAAAATGAGAAAATGAGTAAAGCTGACTGCCACATTTAGTTGAAATCCAAACTGCAGAAGATTCAACAGAGAAGGGTGTAAGTGAAACATGATCGAAACAAATGAATATTACTTTAATCAGTAAGATAGAATATTCTTTGAAACTTACAAGATGTAACAGCCTTGATGTTTCTTTCAGAGAGCTGTCACAGACGCAGTGCCCGGGTCACGCCGGCCAATGCCTCTGTGACGCGCGCGCACCTCCGCCGCACTCGACGGCGCGCTATCTGACGCGCGTGCCTATGCAGCAAACATAGGCCGCGTCACCTCGCGCTAAACGCCAGCCATCTAACGTGACTGACGGATGGGATGCCTATCTACTAGGCGATTGGCACTAATCTGACTGATCATCGGCCACTGGCTGAAGGCGTTTACCTCCGGTGAACCTACTCATATAGAGATTAGGCACGAGTCCCCTTCGATGAGCCCCGGCTCAGGGGAAGCTCGAGTTAATATTCTACCACCACCGAACCGAGACAGACCTGCCTCCGAGTGCTTCCGCCGTGTTAGTGTTGCGTGTGCTAAGACTCTTATCGACTCGTCGCGTCGTTATTCATTTCCTTGACGAACCCGTAAAACACGTCGATAGTTCGACGGTACGCGAAGTGACCAGTGCAGTGAAACGGAGTGCTAGCGGACCAAATCCGTTAATCCCTCGACCGAGTGACCGATTCGGCGAGATAGGATTTGGGACCCCGTCGCCCGCCCCGGGGTCACGCCCGGAGCCCGTTTGGTCAGCCCGTCGACATCCTCGTGACAGAGCGGACTTTGGAAGCATAAGTTATTCCATGGAAAACCTGAAACATCAAAGCAGTGTCCATTTGAACTCCCCATCAAATCTTCATCAATACATAATATTCAACGAAGGAAAAGATGAAACGAACCTTCTGGTGCTGAAAAAATTCGTCACTGAGGGGAGTGAAATAAATTCCAATCATTAAACGTGTCCCATCTTTCTCTGTCGTAATTTACACCATAGAAAACCCTGAACTGCAACAAACAACAGATAAATTAGTTTTCAAACATAAGTTCCACCAAAAAAAGAAAACAATAAAAGGCATTCCCACAATGCTAGATGAAACGGACAAGAACATAGATGATTGTAAGACTATAAAGTGTCCACAACACAGGACTTCAGACACACTAAGACAACACACAGACCCAAATGAAGAGAAGTGAAGCTACTCTGAATTCATTATTGCTTGCCCAACCAATTTCATTCATTAACCGTAACCATTGGTCTTGATGACGAATGATATCATTAAAATGGCAGAAATGATGACTGGCCAAGACAGTAAAGAATCAGCTAAACACTTTACCTTGAAGCATCAATCATCCTTGGGCAATGAGGGTGACGGCCCGAGAAATGTGACAGGTGCAACAAGCTCCAGTCCAGACCGGCGGATAGGGTTCAAAGTGGAAACTCCTGCAGTGACTGTGAGGTTAGGATCCACTGGAGGCGGGACGCCGGGGCAGCGGCAGATGCAGAGGCTTCAGGCAATTCAGGCTGCAGACCACCCCCTGCGAATTCGAGGCTCTGCAACAAGTTAGACGGTTAAAACCGATGCATATCGCGACAAGGAACAGACTGCACGACTTGGTGAGACGCTCCGTTCGGAGCAGGATTCCGCAACGCGTGGGTCACGCCATGGGGCAACTTTTGTCAGAGACGGAGACGCTCTACTTGAAGGGCACTACACCAGGAAGGTGGACTCGTATGCGACATTAACTTGGACAAAGCCACGAGTTTGAAGGTGCCCGTGTGTTGTCGGCCAGCAGACCGAATGGGCAACGACGCGTCGGGATGTCTAATTTTGAGGGAGCGGCAAGGGGATGAGGAAAACTGACGAGTCGGAGTGGCTGCCTACCTCTCGGGCGCTCCCCGGTCGCACGCAGCATGGGTTGCCTACCTGGAAGGCGAGGGGCGTGCGGGGAGGATTCCTAACGAATCATAACACCTCCAGCTGCGATTTGTAGGTACTCACCTCTTGTTTCGAGGTGGCCTTGAGGAACGAAGGGCTGGCCACGCTCTGGGGAAGACCAAGACTGTGTCTGGCTCGAAATCCGAGGCAAACCTTGCGCCTGCCTTCCAGCGCTCCCCCCATCTGTCCTCGCTGACAAACTAACGGCAACCAGCTGGCAGTGTAGGCGCCGTCCCCTGAAACAGTGAAGGTTTCTGAAAGCATCGCAATAAAGTCACGGGTGGGACCAAGCAGTAAGAGCGAAAAAACCTCAGCGGGTTTGCAAGCGGGAAGGGAAATTAAACCAGCTTCTCTTTGAACGGTATTCGAACCCCAGACTGCAGAGAGTGGCCTTTTGCAGTCCGCGGTTCACAGGCCGTCCTTACAGAGGAGCGGTACTCCCTTCCCCGGTGTTCCCATTCGGGCCCGCTGCAGCAGTGCACCCTGTTGCACCCAGCGCCGCGGGTGCATCGAGGGTGCATACCGCATGCAGGCCTTGCGAGAGCTTCGTCGCTTTATGTTTAGCCCGATTTGAGGTACGTAGCGCAAAGAGCAGTTAGCACATCGGAGCCGGTTAACCTTCGTTGAGACGCAGGCGGATCGAGTGTGTGGTCGAAGGGGAATGCCGCGTGGCGCGCGTAACGGGTACCGGTGTCAGTGCGGAGCACGCACGACGGGACTCACCTGGACTCCTTCTCTCAACAACGCACCCCGAGCCCCCGAGGCGTAGGTAGCCCTCCGGTGCGTTGAAGGGCTAGCCTACCCCTGACAGAAAAATACAGTACGCTTTTAGTCCCCGAACAGGACGCATTTAGTGCGCGTGGACTAGTGCGCTTTCAGTACCCTTCGGCAGGATACTAGTACGCTTACTGCGTCGAAAACCGGGAAAAAACGCACTCCAACGCGTACTAGTACGCACGGTACTAGTATGCTTTCAGTCCCCTCCCATTTAGTGGCGCGCACTGAAAGCGTAGTAGTACCGCGTAAAGCGGGTTGCCTATCGCTCCCCTTGACGGGAGGGGCGCGGGGGGAGGGGTTGGGGGGGGGGGAAGGGGGGCGGGGGAAGGGGGGCGGGGGAAGGGGGGGGCAGCGGGCGCGGGGCAGCCGCGCTGTAGCAATAAAATCACAATTAGATAGAACCTGTTTTATTGTAAGTCATTTAAGAATACCAAATAGTTCAAAAACTTTAGAGAATCAAAATTCGAGACTCCACACACACTCACACATTCTTGTCCACGACAAGCTTACAATCTATACCACTACGATAACACTGTGAAACCAAGTGAGGACAATTCCGCACTTGAAACGCGGATGAGTGGAATTTTCAGTCTCCACGTTTGCACCATGCCACGACATTGAAGCTCTGTGACCTACTCCACACTTGAAATCCGGAGACTGCCAACTCGGCATTTGCAGACTTACTCCACCCCAAGAAGTGTCGTGTTGTCCACACTTGGTCCACATCTACTGAGCATCCATAAGTAAAGAATGGAGAATGAAATTTTGAACTCCAGTGTTCCTATGCATGTAACCATTGAGATCTAGAGAAAAATAGCTTAAAATAAAATGTACCTTATCTCTATGCATTTAAACATCAAGATCATTGCAAAAAATAAATGAAATCACCCACAGACCAACAGTCTCAGACATTCACCCCTCAAAACTGTGGAAATATTAGAAAATATAACTAGATGTATCTACTCGAGAGATTGCCCAACAATTCTACATAAGAGCAAATGATGTAATGTAAAAAGATAAATGTGCCAAAATATAAATATAAAGAAGGCACAACTTGCCTTGGCATGAAGTTAAAAGAGTTTGAACTTATAAAATACTATCAACCCTAAATAAAATCTATTAATATGCACACTCCGTGTGCCAAAGAAAACAACAAAACATAATTAAGTTTGTTAATCACAAGCAATCTTTGATGTTTTTCTTTGGATCACACCACCTTTGGACTTGTCACATTCTTAAAAAAAAACATGGAAAACTAAAACTTAACAACTTAAATAGGCACAGCAAAGAGCAGCAGCACATTTGGCCCTCCATTTTTGTAAAGTACCTACTGAATTATTTATCACTATCAATACCACCAAGACACACTGAAAGGTGCCAACTTCAATTTACTTCAAAATGGCAAAAATTAAAATAAGTTTAGAGAGAGAATAAGTTGAAAATTCAACAACAAACAGCGACAGGGCTGATATTACAGAGGAAGTAAAATGTTTCTCTCTGCCCTTTCAAGAGGATGTGATGCTGACACAGCGGCAGCATCTCCGGACATTTGTTGGTGGAGTTGGGGTGGTAGTGGCCAAATACCAGTTTGTTGGTGCTGGTGCTGTTGGTGCTGAGAAAAAGTGGAATATTGAAATTGGCCTTGCTGAGGTTGGGATTGCTGTAATGGCTGTTGATATTGCTGGTACCAAATTGGACCTGAGGGAAATAAGAAGTCCAGGTAAATGAATCAAAATAAATGAAAGGAAAATTAAAGCATCTTCTTCAAATAATTTACCGGGAGCTGGCTGGACTTGGTCGCTGACTGACCATCTGTGTTTGGACGGTGATGCCCTGACACCTGATGACGGAGTAGAAACATTGCACGAGTTGTTGGCTAGAAAATAAAGAAAATATTAATGGCAACCCAGGGTTAATTACAAAAGGGAATGCTTTGTGAAACAGAAATTTACCCAATGAATGAGAATGCTCATCATTCTCCTTGGATGTCTCTAGTGCACGAGCTACTCTACTCTTTAATGCTTTTCCAACATTTGAGACAGACTTTCCAGTTCCCGACTTCTTTTGAGAAGAGGGCGTTGCTTTTCTGTGGAGCTGGCCTCTTTTCCTGTTTATCACACTGTTGCACTGCGCCTCAGTCAAAGCAGGATAATCTTTCGACTTATTCCGATTAGCAAAAGCTACAAAATTTAAACAAAAAAGGATAAGTAACATGCTCACAAGTAGAGCAAAGAGAATACTTCAGAATAACTGAAATCAAATAAATTTAGTTCGTGCTGCTAAAATAAGCTGATTGAACTTATGACATTCTCCCTCAATTGCTTAAGACAATTTGTTTTATCAAGATAAGATAGTGAACAAGTCTACACGATCCATGTTAATATGTAGTTTAAATCGAACCTCATAAGGGATGGAAATACATAGCATTCTTATATCTATATAAGGAGCTGGGCTAGGTTGAGAGAAGCAAGAAAAAAAAAGAAAGAGATAATGTCTTAAAGTTTCACAGTATGAAGAAAACCTGCACAGCGTTGATCATATCATATGAGCCAAATTGGTAGTCACTGCTGTGGCAACTATGCTTCATACTGCGTTTAAATGCTTAACTATTAATAATTCTTACCAAGAATAGCCTTTCTAACATTCTCTTCAATGCCCAAGGTGCCAGCCCTTGTGCCTAAGGCTGTAACTTTGTTGCGCTCAAGTGTCTCTCTTCCGAATAGAGCAAGTAGACAGAGCCTGACCATATTCGATGGGTCGCCCTCTCCATTAGTTTTGATGTCATTCTTGTCAGAGGTCTTGACATAGACCCTCGTGTGCTTAGTGAGCTCACTCTAGAGAAAAAAAGAGACATTTTCAGTTAAAAATAGTGCTAAAAGTAAGGAATCTAACAGTTTTTTTTTTCTTTAACACTAGCAGTTGTATGTTGAGCTTTCAAATGCTGTTCTACAAATTGCAGCAAAACACTGTTTTAAAGTTAATGACTTCACCTCATTAAGATTACAAAAATCAGCAAGACACTTTCTTTGTGTCAATGCTGACAGGAAATAGAACAAAAGTAAGACGAGAAATGTGATGAGCGATTAGTTTCTTGTAGGAGTACCTCGAGACAGAAAAGGGGACCCATCTGAGAGTTTCATTAGTGCTACTTAACTCAATATACGATTTACCTTAGGAACGTCCTCTGGGATAACTAGCAGTTCAGAATATTGCACTGATTTTGACTGAACATTGACAATATCCGCTAAGACTTGAACAAAAACCGCTCCAGACTGCTTGACTGAAAAAAATAAACACCAAGAGTGAGATCTTCACAGGAACCAAAGTATAAGACATACACGTGTCAATACACTTACATGCTTTCTGCAAATCCTTGCAATGGTGGCAACATTTTGACTCAGACTCAGGTTGAGCTACTTCTGTTTTCTCAGTCTCCACTAAAGCAGTTTCCACCACTGCATCATCCTCACTTTCTTCAGGTATACCATCAGAATCAGACAAACTATGAAGATCATCACCGGTAGGAAAAAAACTGTTGGAACCTGCTTGCCTGTCAATGTCATCCTGTTTGAAAAGCGAAGAAGTACAGTGAGACACTGATGACATGGGAAAATGTAACTCTACCAAACATATCATACCAAAGCATCTTGATGGGCTTTGTTAGCAGCCTTCTTGGCATCCGCCAGTGCCTTGACCATTGGAGCTTGAATTGGTGATGGCTTAAGACGTTCACCAACTGCTGCACACACTTGGTTCGAAGAAGCAGCCCCATCAACGACCACTTGTCTCTTAAGCCGAGTAACTCTACCCGGAGTTCTCAGCAACTCGTTCTGCTCCTTTAGAAGCATTTCGTCTATTTCTTGGGACACTCTCTCTTCCTCCTCCTTTAGCTTCAATTTGTCACCTGCAACAGGATGCGTTAAAATTAATATCCGAGTTCCTGTGAGCCTTGCTTTATGGCACAGTTGGAGTTGCTCGTAGTCTTGGTCTTGACCAAAACCATCTCAAAATTAGTAGGTGTCTGGAAAGAGTCAATGAAGGGCCAAGATGAGAATGTGGAAAAGTGACAAATGAACGCATAGGATGTAGACTGGGCCTCAAAACTCTGACAAAATTACAAGAAAAATTTGGGTCTTCCCCCTCAAAAACTTTTACTGAAAAATAATAGAAGACAGCTTTTAATGTTGACTCTCGACATGGATTATTGTAGAGCACTCATAAGAGATGCCGTAAGAGGTTTTAAAAACTTGATTTTGTCGCTAATAAGAAAATAATAGCTCTAAGAAAAGGTGGTGACGCCGACTAACCTAAAGCCCGTACTGCACTCACAAAGAGCACACGGAACTGACAACAACTTTGGTCTCAATAAGGAGTTAAGTCACTTGAAATGCAGCACACAACCGCCCTGTAGAGTTTGTTTCGTAGTTTGATAGACGTAGGCGCCCCGCAGTAGCGATCCTCTTCACGAATCACACTCAAGTCCTCACAACTAACTTGGTGGCTCTCCGTCCAATGAACAACTACTTTAGTTTTGTTTACCATGGTAATGCGGTGGCTATGTTTCTGAACGTCAAAGAATCACAAAAGACCCGTAGTAACCAAGAGGACTGACAACTCAAAATTAGCAGCTTCGGTCCTTTGTCTCACAACGTCTCCAGACTCCGCCAAGCCGCCAGTGCAAGTCTCGACACGCTCGGCAGTGTGAGTCACTGCAAGTGGAAGGACGCGTCCGAGGGCCGACTCGCCGTAGTTGTCTCCGTCTCTCCCAAGCAAGAGCAAGGGAGACGCTAGATTCTCATCTGGACGCGTCCCAGAAATCCACCGCCTGCTAGCATCCAAGCACTTGTTGCTCAGACAGACAACCTTCCAAAAAAATTAAAAATTAACAAATTTTCGGAGCTACTTCACCTTATTAAAACAAATCAGACCATAAACTTTGTTTGTCATGGTTTTAACAAGCAGTGATCCAAACATTAGTGACAAATACAAAAATGAAATGATGCGTACATTTGTGGTTGGGTTCTGCAGTTGGTGTGTTGCAATTTCTGTCGTCTGTAGTCTGTTTACGTTTTGACTTCGGCTCAGGCTCTAATTGTGGAAGAAATTGCTAATATTCTCTGCGATGCTGTGATGTGGATATCCGCAACGTTCTAGATATATTACTTGTGAAGGTACCTTCGTGAGTTATTTTAGTAATATCCCACTGTACTGCTTACTGACTGACATTAGTTTAACCTGATAATTCAAATTTGTTTTCTTAATTTTTTCCAGTCACAGTCAAGAATTGCGAGTTGAATTTGAACGTTGGAGAAATACTCTGTTGTCTTAAAAGTATATGAAGTACAAGTGAGCCATGCATAGAGATCAGGAGAGAGCTGAAAGAGCTCGCTTACGAGATAGAGCAAGATATAGGCGCAACAGGCGGCTAAGGCTAGGGGCAGTTGTTCTTGAGCACAGTTCAGACTCAGAGCCAAACTCTGTAAATTCAGGATCAGCTGATGATTCAGGTGAGTCTAATCAGTGCTCTCAGTGGAAAAAGTGCCCATGTACTGCAAGACTACAAGTTCTTAATCATGGTTTAGGTGCTCCTACGATGACCTCATCACTCATCAACTTGTCTTTTAACTGTTTCATTTGGACGGACTTGTAAGACATTTGGTTAGTCTCTGTAATCAAAATGTGATACAATATTGTAGGCAGCATTATTCCTTATGGGTTTAGACAAATGTAAGTCTGTTCATCACTATATAATATATATTATAGCCTAAATAAAATTGTTAATTTGAATTAGTTATATGAGGCAATTTTATTTTTGTTATATATTCATATGTGTGGTGATGAAAAGACTAAAAATAGTGTCACACCATAAGAAATACTGTTCTCCACAAGACTACATCACATTTTGATTACAGAGAGTAATCATATGGCTTACAAGTCCGTCCAAATGAAAACACAAGTTAATGAGCAATGAGTTGTTGACCCTATTGTGGTGGCACCTTTATGTTCCCAGTAAATTCTACATGAAAACATTTTGTATTTAGGTTCAACTGATGACTCTGTACACGCTGCTAATTTTGCCGAGGAAGAAGTTAACGTAGAAAGACAGTTGAGCGAAGAGGAACCTGATTTGGAGGAAGAGGTGCACGAACAACAACTTGCAGACCATAACCAAGACGGAGGGGATAATTCATCTCATTCAGACTACAACGCAGCCTCTGATTCTAGCACTGAGAGTGAAGGTATGCGATCCTGTTAGAAAAGTTCACAGTTGTTACAGTAACTCTATTTTAATTCATTCATTCTGCTTTCTCCCAGACGGTGAACATTTTGCCCAAGGTGAACACTCGTCTGATGACTCCAATCAAAGCGGAGATGAGTCTGTGGGGTCTGAGCAGTCTGAGAATAGCGAAGAAGATTCAGATGAGGAAAACCAGGCTGAAAATTTGGAGGGGGACCAGCTTATTTATCCAGGAGCACCAATCACTTTGCATCAGAGCTTGTTGGCTATTTTTACTTTGTTGTCTGTAGAACATCTTTCGGGTAAATTAGTTGAAAGCATTCTGCAACTTATTGCCCTTCATTGCCCAGAGGGCAACATTCTAAAGAAAACTCTGTACTCATTTAAGGCTTACTTTGCTAAAATTGGAGAATCTGTCATAGTTTTTCACTACTTTTGTTCTCATTGTATTTATCCAGTTGAGTCTAAGACTAGTAGATGTCCTAAATGCCAAAAAATAGACACGTCTTATTTTCTAGAGCTTCCTCTGTTACAACAACTTCAAAACCTTTTCAATAAACCTAATTTCTTTCAAGATCTTCAGTTTAGGTTTAGAGAGGATAGGAAAAGTGATAATTCTCACATTGCAGATATATATGATGGAGAGATTTATAAAGAGCAAATGAGAAATGGATTTCTTAGCAATGCATCCAATATTTCCTTTTTGTGGTACTCAGATGGGGTCAAAATTTTCAAAAGTAGCAGCTTTTCAGTTTGGCCATTGTGTTTGGCAATAAATGAATTACCATACAAGATGAGAACTTTACCTGAAAACATTTTGCTTGTTGGTCTTTGGTTTGGGAAATTTAAGCCGAACCCCAATGTATTTTTGAGACCACTCCTTAGAACTATGAGTGACTTTGAGGCAAATGGCTATAATGTAAGACTGCCTGATGGGTCAGAAATGAATGTGAAAGGAAAGATTTTATGTGGAACTGCTGATTTGCCAGCCAAGTGTAAATTTATGCAGTTTAAACAATTTAATTCATATTATGGATGTCCGAAGTGTCTGGCTGAGGGATCTAGAGCAATTGCGGGAAAGGGAACTGTACAGGTGTACCCATACAGTGCGAACATCCAAAAAAGGACTCATCAGCAGAGCATTGAGTTTGCTGCACGGGCTTTACAAGCAAGGAGACGTGACAGGAAAGCATCTGTTTACGGAGTTAAAGGACCGACGCTCCTGGCCAGACTTGTTCCTGATTTAATTAAGTGCACTGGGATTGACGGTATGCATGGAAATTTTCTTGGGAATTGTAGAACCCTCATGACTTTATGGTTTAGTTCTGCCTTTTCAACCATGCCATGGAGTGTTAGTCATTTATTTGATGTTGCAGATGAAAAGCTGCGTAAAATTAAGTCACCTAGCTTTGCTCAAAGAGCACCACGCTCTCTTAAAGAAATAAAATTCTGGAAGGCATCTGAATTTAAGCTGTTTATGTTATACTATTCAGTGCCAGTGCTCAAAAATGTTTTAGATCCGGTTTATTTTAAACACCATTGCCTTCTTGTCTCTGGTATTTCCCTACTAAGCCAAGATTGTATTACGTTAGATCAAGTACAAGCAGCATCTGATATGTTGACATCTTACGTGTCAGACTTTGCAAGATTATACCCACTACGATACCTAGGTCTAAATTTGCATCAACTAATTCATTTGAGCGATTGTGTCCTTGAATTAGGACCATTGTGGGTGTACAGTTGTTTCTTTTTGGAAAATTTTAATGGTAAGATTAATAAGTTATTCCATGGCACCCAACATGTTGCTTTACAAATTTGTTCCTCTGTGGCAATGCTTATGAAAATGCCGCTCTTTAGAAGGAATCTACCACCTGAATCCATAGTCATGAAATATTGTCTTGCTATTGAGAACAAGTCAAAGGCAGTGAAAATAGCTGATCAAATTGATGACTGTACTTTTGCTGTTGGGACCTACTCTCTCAGGCGAGCACAAGAATCTGCTAATATCATAAGACACAGTTTGAACATAGTAAACGGAGCATCTACTGTATTTTACCGCCTAAGGAAAAAAGGTGTCATGTACTTTGCTCAAGAATACGGAAGAGAATCAAAGGTCAAGGAATCCAGCTTTATTTTATGGCACAATAGGGGTGTAAAGAGTACTGGTCGCATTCTAAGATTCGTTCGATGGTCATACTGCAGAAATTTGTGTGATGTTGGCTGCAGGAACTGCCCTGCAAATTTTTTTGCTATTGTAAGAGTTTATCAACGTCGGCACTGGTTCCTTCATGATATGCGAGACGTCAGATTGCCATATATGTGTAAAGTGCAGTCAACAGAGGAAATTATAGCAACGGATGTACAGCATATTATAGGGTTATGTTTTTCTATTGAAGCTAATGATGAACACTACTTGGCTTCTGTGATCAACAGGCTTGAAGTAGAATAACTGTTTCTGTTATGACCTGCCTTATGAGACTTAAATAATTGAAATGACACTCTAAGTCCTTTATTTCCCTGATGTCCCTTAATTCTTGATTTATGTCGAATATCAGTCATATGATTCTGATCTCAAATAATGGGGAAGTCGGAAACCTGTTGTGGGTGTGAAACGAGAACGGGGAACAAGCTCAGCCTATTTTGGGAGCAAGTCTACCTACAACAGGGGTGGGTTGCCTGTTTCGCACCTAAGCTAAATGTCAAAGGCTTGAGTGAATTTTCAAAGTTGTCAAAATTAACATTGTTTTACAGAAATAGATTGGTCTCGACAAGACAAACGAAAAGTGTCAACACATGTCATAGGTTTGGACGGGAAATAAATAAGTTATTGAACTTCTAAACTTGTCAAACTTGTCCAAAGGACTAGTGTCCGCCACTTTTGAAGTCAAATAACTTCTTCATTTCCCATTTAAACTTATTACATGTATTTACATCTTTTGTTTGTCTTGTCAAGACGCATCCATTTCTGTAAGGCAATGTTGATTTGGGGAACTTTAAAAAATTCGCTCAAACCCTTTGGATTTTAAAGCAAAACACTCTGCCCACCCTGTTTTGGGGGGGATCAAACGGCGTGGGGGAAGCGCTACCAGTTTTGGCGAAAATCCTACCCGTTCTTGTTTCACACCCAAATTGAAGGAAATTTCACCCAAAACAGTTTTTTTTTTCTGTCAGTGCACCTTGACAGGGGCAGCAAAGCGCACAAGTACGCGAATAATACCCTTGAAAGGGATACTAGGGCGTTAACAATCCGGCACCACCCTGGATCACAATCCAAGAGTACACTTTGCGCACTAGGCCGCTCAATCCGCGCACCCAAAGCGCACTTGTCCGCTCAATCCGCGCACCAAAAGCGTCCTACTTCTCGGGCACGCGGGGTCGCGCTTACTGATCGCGGACTAGTGCGCTGTCGGGGAACCGAGGATGAGACCTCTACGCAGCCTAGTACCCTTGCGTTCGGGGGCTAAAAGCGTATCAATATCCCTGTCCGCGCACTAAAAGCGCACTAATATACAGCGACGCGTATTGAAAACGTATCGAAAACGCACTTAAAGCGTACTTTTCTTTTCTGTACGGGACCCTAGGGGCTGGGTGCGCTATGGGAGAGGAGTGCACATGCGATTCAGCGATACCTGCCGAGTACACTTGCGGTGCTGCTGAACTTCCCTCACGGCTTTCGCGACAACGCCATTGCGCTAAGCAGCGCGTGCCAGGAGGGTGGCCACACCGTCACGCTGAGTTTCTTGTTGACGTCCGCTAGCGGGCGCCTCTAGGCTGCACTGCCGACGATGACAGAGCGCGTTCCAGACGCCTGTCACTTATGCACTGCAAGAGGAGAACTAAAGTGCCGCCGGAGTTCCCCCAAAGTCCTATACGACTGCCACCCTCCCGCGGCACAGCCTCGACGGCCTGGATGCGACAACAGCGGAGCATCCGTCCGTCCGCAGGGAGCGAGGCCCAGCTGCGGGGCCTAGGACGACGCTTCTAGGGCACAGCCTAGGCCTAGGCCCGGGAGCGCGGGATCGTGACGACAGTCGTGATGCTGCTGAACTTGCCCCCACGGCCTTCGCGACAAAGCCCTGCCAGTGACGACTCCGGCACGGTCCCTGAGAAGGTGCGGGTCGTGTCCGGAGGGGTGACGTCAGCCCTCACCTTCCCGTCAAAGAATGTGAGGTTCCCAATGACGCCCTGCCGTTGCATGACCTTACAGAAGGCGAGGTGGTCGCAGAGCAGCACGTGCCAGGGGTCCGCCACGCCTTCCCGCCGAGATTTTCGTCGACGTCAGTCTCTAACACGGCCAGCACGGCCTGGACGGCCACGCCAGGGCACCGTGGCCCGCGCCAGTGTGCGACTCTTAGGAACACGGCCACAGCACGCCCGTTGGGAATGACGATAGACCGCACCATGGAATCATGGCGCGTACATGTTGGCCCGCAGTAACAAATATACCACCCGAACGCAAACCCACCGGACGCTGTAATGTGTACGACGTCGTCCGCAACGACATGCCTTTCGTCTGTATGACGCCTTGAAAACAATCCAAGTGCGCTGCAGGCGCCCTGCCGTTGCTGGGTGTTCGTGGACACCAACCAGGCCCAGAGGCGTGATGCGGGTGTATCGCTCATGACCTTGTGCTCGGCCCGGGGCGGGCGGGGCACCATAACGCGGCGCCGCGCAAGAGTACCGAGTGGAGTTTCCGTTGCGGCCAGTGCTGCGTCGCTCATGCCTTTCGTCCGTATGACTGTCCTTACCTTTATTGGACTCCAGTTGACTGCGTCGCCAGGAGTTCACCGAGGTGAGTTTAGTGCTCCCCCGCGGCCCTGTGTGGCCGCCCCGCATCTTCCCAGCACCGCCTGCCGGCTCGGCACAGCCCCTCGCCTAGTGCCTGATTTTATTCTAAATTAAAATATTTTTTTTTTATTTTTTAAATAATAGGTAGGAGAAAGAAATGGTCGGACAAGTGGGCCACTTCGTCAGGGAGGTGAGCCCATATTGATGACTTAAACTGTATGTGTATAGAACATAGTTTAAATTAAAACCTAATTAAATTTTAATTAAGGTTGGTTTTTATTAAGGTTTTATATGAATTTAATGAGAATTATATTTATTGCTTAGTTTAATCGTAATTAAACCTACGTATAGAGGCTTGATTTACTCATATAATACTAGTCTCTTAAGGAAGAAAGACGAGATTTTAATAAAGAACAAATATAGAATATACCATGGATTTATATATAATTTTAATGTAATTTAAATTAAATTTAAATTAAACAGTTGAATTATATCTATATTTAACTTTTTTTCGCGGGTGAGTTATTGTGCTGTGTCCGCGTTGATCCCTGTGAGCAGCACATACCTGGTCAAACACCACTTACATTTTAACAAACACTTGTTCAAACACCTGTTGCATATTAAAGAGGTAAAGAGTCGATCTCTCCTCAGTTCGCTCGAGTCGAGATGGCGAATCACGTGCATTCCGGTAAGCAGTGAGATGCTCTCAGGAAAGTCTATACTACATTTCAAGGTACACAATAACTGGATTTGTATCTTTTATTTGTACGAAGGTGAACATTCAAATTTTTGTACACAAATTTGAGCGGTGATTTGAACGTTTTTGTGCATAAAATTGTACAAAATTTGTGCAAAACAATATTTAACTTTGTACAAACGTTTTAACAAAAACATACAAATACAGGTAGAGTGTAGGCGCTAATTATGCGTGTACCTGGCACGCAAAGGACGGGTCGCTCTAAGGTCCAAAAATTGGTACTCTCAGATCGGGTTCATATTTGGTTGATCTTTAGTACTTGACCCCCTAACCAACGCCCTAAAACCGTTTTGCACCCCTGCTAGGAGCACAGATATTGGCTTTTAAATGTGCTGATTTCTTATAGGAAACAAAATATCCATTTAAAAAATCCGAAGGTTAGAGCATCCAGAAAACATCAAGAAAAGGTTCTCGTTTTTTTTTGTAGGACAAGTAGGTTTTGAACCAGAGCTTGGGGACTTTGAACAGTTAGATTAGGTTCAAAGTCCCCAAGCTCTAGTTCAAAAACTATTAGGTGGCGTGACTCGTGGTGCGGGTTGTCGGCGTTTTTGGTGGGCAATCTCTCCGCAAACCACGGAAAACGTCGTTTTTTGCCGTTATTTTTGAACAAAAACGAGGGTGGGCCGATCTAAAGACCTTCCCCAGAAAATCTGAAAAAAATTCACAGCATTCTTAGATGTATTTCGCACCAAACCCGAGATAGGGCATGTCAAAATTGCGCCTGGTTGCTTTGCTATACTTGCAAAAGTGTCATTTTTGACGTTTAGACCAAACTTTGAGGTCTCTAGGGGGTATGAAGGGGTTTCTCCTGGACGAAACTGTGTTGGGACTAGTCTTCTAGTATCCTGAGGTACTCGTTACCATGGTCAAATTTACAGTTTTAGATCCATCGCTCCACCCTAGTGAACACGACGCCACTGCACCCGTGATGCGTATTAGAGTGTCACGTTTAACCACTGTTTTCGATTCAAGGATGTGAGCCCCCCTAGAAAGTTTGGTTTTTTAATGCTGATTTCAGATCTGATCTCGTTTTTGCCGAAATCCTACGGGAAAGTACCCCTACCTCCCGTTTTATGTCAAAAAGCGGCAGTTTTTGAGATTTCGTTAAACTTGACGAGTTTTGGACGCCAGGGCAGTAATGCCCAAAGTCACCACGAAATCCAAGTTCAAGAAAGATAATTCAAAAATTGTAAAATGTGTCTTTTCTGTCACAACTTTTTTTTTTGTTTTGAAAGTTTTTCTTTTTGTTGTTTAGCTATGTAATGCACCGGTTTTTGTTTTATCTGTTTCATCTACAGTCTATTTTCTGTGTATGCTGTTAATGTTTTAAGATGCAGGCTATTACTTTTGTAGTGTTATTTTTCTCCAGAGTGTTTTGTTACTGTGACGCAATGTGTTATCCGTCTCCAGAGCCTTTTCTTACCGTGACAACAAATTGGTGCATTTAAAAAGGTTTTGTACATTGTTTATCTATTCAGATCGCATCTACCAACTTTTGTCATTGATTTGTGCATTAAAATTTGTTTTCTCACCTATTTTATCAATGTTCTAGAAAATCCTTCCTTACAACCAGTCTAAGACTAGTTCCCTGGTACTAAAATGGTACCATATTCCCTGGTACTATATTTTAATTTTTCTAAAATTAATATGAAAATTTAAACCTTGGATTAACTATTGAGTAAGTCTACACATACTTCGGTGTTATTTTAGTCGTATCTCGTGTGTTTTTACAATAATATGTCGCAAAAGTCCATTCCACGAGAAATTTGAAGTTATTTTTTTTTAATAGTAATTTTGTTCAAAGTCACCTGGTGTCCCTGTCCTCGCTAGGGCTCGGGTACTGCTCCGTGGCTGTTCATGGCCTTCCTCGGGCTCAGTAGGTTGGATTTGATGCACTGGCTTGGTCCAAAGTCATTCGGGCACCACCAGAAAAAACTTTTTTTTTTAAAAAAAAAAAACGCGTTTTTGGCCCATTTTGAGGCTAAATTTGGCCTATAGGACGCTCATGGGGGGTGCAGTAACGGCTCCGCCGGTCAGAATCCCTTCTTTTAGTGCCACATGAAGCAAACCAACCGAGCGCCGTCGCCCCAGGCCTCTAAAACAGGAACGAATGGCCCAAAACTCGTCAATTTTAACGAAATCTCAAAAACTGCCGCTTTTTGACATAAAACGGGAGGTAGGGGTACTTTCCCGTAGGATTTCGGCAAAAACGAGATCAGATCTGAAATCAACATTAAAAAACCAAACTTTCTAGGGGGGCTCACATCCTTGAATCGAAAACAGTGGTTAAACGAGACACCCTAATGCGTATGGCCCGGCCGGCCCCGCTACGCCCCCGCCCCCACCCCCACATCAAGTGTCAGCGAGACCCGACACCAAGCCGCGCGGTCCGGGCCCTCCGAGGCACGCACTGGTGCTCAACCAAACGATTTGAAGTGTTTGCAGCTCTACTGGCTGGCTGGGCCCAACAAATGATATGACTGTTTAGTCTCAACTCCTTTTGAGCATGCGGCGCGGCGGGGGAGCTGCTTATCACGAGTCGAGTGTACAACTAACAAGCAACGACCGTGCAGTCCCCCACAGGACGCTAAATGTTGACTGGATAGAGTTGTGGATGAACTGGAACTGACTGGTTTGTATGTAGAGCTAAAAGCTGAGCTAAAGCCCGCTTACAAATCCGCGCTTATGCGGCCGGAGCCATCGGGTGGGCGAGACCATCTGAGTAGAGAGCCAAGCTTGGCGTTGCGTCGGACTCCCGACCCGCTTGTTTTAAAAAACAACAAAAACTACGTCGTTTAAGGAGGGGGGGGGGGTCATAGACAAAATGACGGACCGTAACAGAGGGGGGCGTGGGAGAAAGGAGAGAAAAAAATTCTAACACTAACGTGTTAACGGCCCAAAAGGGATTTGTTAAAATATTTGTTCAATTTGTACTTATAAGTCAAGATACAAGACAGCTAATTTAGGTAATCTTGAATGAAGTTTGGAGGTTTCACGAAGAAAAAAGGACTTGCTGTAGCAGCAAACCAGCATGCGCTAACTAAAATAGCGCCTACATTTTTCCTTTGCTGGGACAGCAAATTTATTCCACTATCATAGCAAATTTGTTTGCTGAGGCAGCTGATTACTTAGCTGATTGTGGAAATAAATTTGCTGTCCCAGCAAAGGAAAAATGTAGGCGCTATTTTAGCAAGCGCGAGCTGGTTTGCTGCGACAGCAAGTCCTGTTTTCTCCGTGGGAAGATACCTAGTAATGACATTCCTAACTTACATATTGCCACGGTGTATATTTCACCACAGTATTAATTTAATCAGTCGAAACAAAATGCGTTCTCTTCTCAATTAAATTTTTCTTCATTTTAAGTTCGCACTTTTTCTCTTTCAATGGATGGCGTCCCTGCACGTGCTGAGTTGTTTGCTAAACTGTAAGCGCCGACTGTGCGCTACCAGCAGGTGCCTCTGTTGACGGCCAGGCTGTCCGCTGTTGGGAGGCCGCGTGCGCCCTTCTCCGCAACCAATGCACAGAGTCATCTTTACCTTGTACCTTTCAAAGTTCAAATATCAATGCGATGCGAATCTAATAGGTTTTAGCCTAGATATAAGCCTTTCCTCTACTGATTTTAAACTGTCGATGGAAGAAGTCGATGAGAGAAGTTCTTGTGACTTGAATATAACGGACCACAATCCTCGTACTGTTTATTTTCCAAAATATTTTAAAAATGCATCAAAAAGTTCTCTTCGCCAGCTACTCGTTCCTGTGCCGATGACTTTAATAGCTTAAGTACTAAGCGAACTACAGTGAGTTAAAGTGAACGCATTTTCTCGGGAACGTCACGAGCCACAATAAGAACTTTACGGGCAGCTTGAGGCAGGAGTGCATTTTGTCACCAAAAACGTGTTTTTCTGTCACTGATAACTAAGAAACTGGCTGTCAAACCTATTTCATTTTAACATATGTTACCCGAATCAGTCTCTACTTCAAACTGTAAAAATTTTAAGAAAATCGTCGGCACGGTTTGCGAATTTCCCATAAGGATAATGTATAATATAAACACGTCTAATTTCACGCGTGCCCTGTGAAATTTTGCCCAACGAAGTTGGTTCAGGTGTCATTTCTGATCACGCTCTGCGATCTCAATTTATCTTTTCGCTTTGGCTGTGGCCTGGCGGGCGGCTGGTCTCATGCACCAACGATGCCCTCCGTCTCTTCACGCCGCACAGGACGACCATGATACTGTGCCTCGGCCGGCCGCCCCCAGCCGCCCCTCCCATTCACTTATGGGAAGCATTCTTGCACACTTGAGAGCCTATCTCTGTACCCAGCTTAAAATGGCTGTTGGATTTTGAACAGTCCTATTGAACTGATTAACTATTGAATGCGGACAATCCAGTGTGCCAAGAGTGTTGATGATCTGAATATACTTTATGTCCACTTGAACACTCATATCTGAACACTCTGCTGCAGAGCTGGGAATGTTGGATGGTGGAGTGTTGGATATTGGATTGTTGGACAGTGGAGTGTTGGAATGTTGCTTGCAGGTGGATTGTTGGTGAGAGAGGATTGGAATGTAGAGTGTTGGGTGCTCATAGTGTTCAGGACCCTGAACACTATTGGCACCCAACACTCTACATTCCAATAGGGTACTTCGGAGATAACTCAGACCGGAAGTCGGCGACAGAACGGGAGAAACAAAAGAGCGGCGGGAGGCTGTGCTAAGCGGTGGTGGGCGTGAAGGGGGCGCGCGCATGCTGTCCCCACTCCGCCGATTTCGACCCCCACCACCGCTCAGCATAGCCCCCCGACGCTCTTTTGTTTCTCCCGTCCAGTCGCTGACTTCCGGTCTAGGTTTTCTCCGAAGTACCCTATCCCCTCTCACCAACAATCCACCAGCAAGCTACATTCCAACACTTCACTGCCCAACAACCCACACTGTCAGAAATTTTGTTGTTAATTTACAACGAATCTATTGCTATTTTTTTTTTCTGACAACAGTTGTTTTTAAACGACAGCAGTCGTTTACGAACAGAGAATGTTGTTGATAAATGACAGTTGGGTCATTCTAAAACAACTTACTTGTTGGAAGACAACTTTTCCGTCGTTTCAGTTTTAAACAAAGATGTTGTAGGAAAACGACCATGTTGTTGACAATTTTGTTGTTTTCGAACAATCGTTACGGACAGTGCAACATCCAACACCCCAACTACACTGTTAAAAAAGCCGTACTTTTCACAGGGAAAAGGTACGGTCATTCCGTTACCTCGGCGTACAGTAAAACCGTACCAAAAAACCGTGCTTCCCGTAAGAGCCCATGTTACTAAAACCGTACTCCGGACCCCCAAAACTGTGCTGACTGAGGAACGGTGCAACCAGGCAAATTGTCTACCAGCTTTGTACCGTACTATTTCCTGTGGATTTTTTCTACAGTGTACCTAGCCAGAAGTTTTAGGTAGGGTAGAGAGCATGGAGTAACACAAGATAAAAACAAACAAAATTTTACTGTCATCATTCATCAATTGTATTGATTCCTTTACAATTAGAAAAAAGGAAATTGGAAACATTCTAATGATTCGTTAATATAATTTCAATTATTTTAACACAACAGATGTAAACATTATCAAAATTTGCTAGTAAGATAATTACACCAAAAAACTTACACAAATAGTCTGCAACATTCAGGCAGTTGTTAAGATTTTTGAAGAGAAGAATTGAAAAAAAAATTCGATTATAATACACAAATAAAAGGATACTTTACACAATTGCCGTACTAACAATCTGCTAGGGAATGTTGGCGCACCAACTAACAATACGCTAGGAAATGTTCGACCTCCAACACTCCATTTGAAGGATTGTTGGAGCTCTAACACTCCGCCTGAAGGAATTTTCGGGCTCCAACACTCCGTCAGAAGGATTATTGGAGCTCTAACATTCCACCTGAAGGAATGTTCGGGCTCCAACACTCCGTCTAAAGGATTGTTGGAGCTCCAACATTCCGCCTGAAGGAATGTTCGGGGCCCCAACACTCAGGCCAAAGTATTGTTCGATTTTCAACAATCGAGCGAAAGAGGGTTGGATTTTCAACAATCCTCCTCCAGGAGTGTGAAAAATCCAACAGCCATTTTAAGCTGGGCTTGAAGGGCTCCAAAGCGGCTGAGCCCCTGAAGTACTATATTACCGTCTTAGGTAGGGTAGAGAGCGGGGAGTAACACAAGATAAAAACAATCAAAATTTTACAGTCATCATTTATCAATTGTATTGATTCCTTTACAATTAGAAAAAATGGAAAACTGGAAACATTCTAAATTCGTTGTGTATCATCTTACAGCAACGAAAAGAGTTGTTAATATAATTTCAATTATTTTAACACAACAGATGTAAACATTATCAAAATTTGCTGGTAAGATAACTACACCAAAAAACTTACACAAATAGTCTGCAACATTCAGGCACTTATTAAGATATTTAAAGAGAAGAGTTAAAATACATTTTCGATTATAAAACACAAATAAAAGGATACTTTACATTATTGCCGTACTAACAATCTGCTAGGGAATGTTGGAGCTCCAACATTTGGTCCGATGAAATGTTGGCGCACCAACTAACAATACGCTAGGAAATGTTCGACCTCCAACACTCCATTTGAAGGATTGTTGGAGCTCTAACACTCCGCCTGAAGGAATTTTCGGGCTCCAATACTCCGTCTGAAGGATTGTTGGAGCTCTAACATTCCACCTGAAGGAATGTTCGGGCTCCAACACTCCGCCTAAAGGATTGTTGGAGCTCCAACATTCCGCCTAAAGGAATGTTCGGGGCTGCAACACTCGGGCCAAAGTATTGTTCGATTTTCAGCAAACGAGCAAAAGAGTGTTGGATTTTCAACAATCCTCCTCCAGGAGTGTTGAAATTCCAACAGCCATTTTAAGCTGGGTGTACGAAGCGGCGCAGCAGGGCTCGACGGTTCGTTAATCCTTAGTCGACCTTGGTGTCTACTACTGGTACAGTGTACATTGAAGAGCGTATACTTAACTCAATCAACGAACAACGAACAATTAACTCAAACGCGATGTTTGCAGCGCCCAGAACCATGCTGGCGACCACAGCTCTGTTGCTGATGACTTCGCTGGTCTCCGCGGAACCTGCACTCGCGCTCGCCTCCCCAAGTGAGTATCGGAAACCGAGGGGGAATTCACTCTGATAATGGTTGGTTGTCCGGTGTGTAATTGATCTGTAATAGTTCTGTAATGTAATTGGTTAAATAAGCAGTTGGCAGGAAAATTTAGTGACATGTTTTTACTTTTCTTGCCATGAAGTTAGTTTTTCTTTAGTTTTTCGGTCTTAACGTTCAGTATTACGGTGACTGTAACGGCTCCCAATAAGAGAAACTCATTATTGAATTTTAAAACCGTACAACGTTTGAAATACGCGACATTGTGGGTCAAAATTGAAGGTCCGTAATAGAAGACGTAATAGGTGTAATAGATGTAATACTTTGAAAAAGGTAATCGTTGGTTGAGCATTTTAGGTAGTGAATTCCCCCTCGTCGGAAACGATTCACCTGAACCAGTTGGAGCCAGTCACGACCTATTCGGTCGCTTATTGTAAAAGGTGGAGGGTTCAAGGGGGAGAAAATTAAGCTCTCAGCATGGACGTCGCCTTCGCCTTTCAATAGAATTTCCCTTGCAGCAAGCCTGGACACGGTGGTGGGCAACACGTTGGGCATCTTGACGCAGATCCCAGGCCGCATTGTATCTGGGATCGCGCCGCTCACCCAGTTGCTGGACCCCATGCTGTTCGAATTGCTGGGCCAGTCCGGCCTGTCTGTGCTGCCCAGCGGGGTCACCTCGCTGCTCACCACCATCGTCGCTGACCTTGTGAACACCGCGCTCCCCGTGCCGCCGCCCTTCAGACCGGTTAGGGCTTCCTGAAATCTAGCGTAGTTGATAACAGATTCGCATATGTATCCCTTCATCGGTCATCACTGCTGATAATTGCTCCAATTTCGTCCAGAAAAGCGATTAGAAAATTTCTTCACTCTTATTTCCTTACAAACAAACTGTTTGCACACTACGGTGGAAATTCAGCAACCGTAACTTACAAACACGGATGTTTGTAATACACAGAAATCTGTTTGTAATACAAAGAAATCTGTTTGTATTACAAACAATAGGTGTTTGTATTACAAACAGTTGTTGTTTGTATGTTACGGTTGCTGAATTTTGATCGTAGTGTACAAACATTTGCTCACTTATGTTTGTAAGGAAATAACAGTGTTTGTCTATGTTTCAGTGCTTCAGAAAGATAACGCAAGCCTCCGTACTCGAACTGAACGGGCAGTTCAGAGTCTAATCTTTTCCGCACGGAATCTTAACTGCGTACAGCGGCGTGTTCTTTATTAGGCTATCTGAAACATTTGCTATCAGAATCTTTCGCTACAGTTTCTGATGCTCTAGCCTGATTTAGCGGTTCAGAATCTGAAGTTTATTTTATCTTTCTCTGTGCATATGTTTCCTGCCGACGGTGATAAACCGAATCTCCGGCCCACAAACTGGTGCAGGTGTGAGCTGAAAAAGTATTGGGTGGGGTCGGCACAAGTTCTATGTCCTCTTGTGACATCCCTTGAAGTACGCGGTATAGTTTTTTCTCTTTTTCATAGTAATAAGATTCTAAACTGGCTACTTGGAAGTCACCTACATACCCAACGGGGTACTTCCCCTCTCAAATCCACTGTTACAAACTTTCTACCTGGTTCAAAATGAGAATAACTTGCAGCGTTCTTTACGCTTTGAACAAAAATAAAAGATTGTGAATGTGTATAACATTTAGTTATAATAACAATAAGAAATCTAACTCTGCTAAAAATTTGTCGTGAAATCTGTGTCTTGTTCCGATACATGACATTTTTATTTATTTCAGAAACTTAAATTTCCTTCTTAGATGGTTACATTGGTAATGTGATTTTGAAATGTTACTTTCTTGTTTTAAACACAAGCTCGTTCGAAAGTTAACCTTTGACCCCCCGTGCTGAAGCTTTTGACGAGATGCCCAGTTGTTACCCCGAGCTAAGAGATCTTTACAGTTTGTCTGCTCTCTTAGGACGATGAAGCTCGGCGGTTTGGCTTTTTGGCGGAGTCATTCAACCTGACCACACCGGATGGCTACATCCTGGAAAACTTCCGGATCCGGAACGGCAGCTGCCCGCAGTACCGCGCGGTGCTGGTCGTGCCCCCCAGCGTGCTGGCCAACACGGCCGCCTTCCTGCTAATTGAAGAGCAGAGCCTCGGTACGTTTGATTCCAACCGTGAAACCGGTGCCCCATAAGATTTGTATTGATGGCTTGTGCAATCATGATAGAGTCCCTTTATATGGCCACATGGGACTTACAAGGTTTCTATACATTCTGTTCACGCTCATAAGGCGCCGCACATTGCACCTACACGTTGCTTGCAAGAGCCTTTTAGGCTTCGCCCGTGTACATTTAAAGACCTAACATGTTTGTGAGGTGCCTTATATGTGAACTATTGCGAATTTATGAGTTTCTGTAGAGCCTCCGTACAGGTCACCTTATAAGAACCCTAAAAGGCTACGGCACCCTATAATGCACGTACACGCACTGTCCGAAACGATTGTTCGAAAACAACAAAACTGTCAACAACATGGTCGTTTTCCTACAACATCTTTTTTTTTAAACTAAAACAACGGAAAAGTTGTCTTCCAACAAGTAAGTTGTTTTAGAATGACCCAACTGTCATTTATCAACAACATTCTCTGTTCGTAAACGACTGTTGTCGTTTAAAAACAACTGTTGTCAGAAAAAAAATTAGCAATAGATTTGTTGTAAATTAACAACAAAATTTCTGACAGTGCGTGATCATTGTGATAACCGTTATGTCTTGTAAGTGGCCTACAGGGCTCATGTGTCCATGTAGTCGCCTTACAGCTAGTTCACTTATAAAAATATTTTCGGTATTTAAGGTATATTAATATACCTTCTTGTCCCTTTCATACCTTATAGGGACGTAGTTGTTTGAGCCGTATGAATGAGTTGTAAAGATGTTATAGAACCTTACACAGGCCCTCTAAAGAAGTTATAGTAGGCTAGTAAGGAACCAACATCAGCAGTACAGATCGATCACGGACCACACCTGAAGGTTGCACGTTACTTGTAAGGCAATCTGTCAGGAGCGTACACGTCCCTCATTCGGTCCCGCAAGATTGAACACGTATACAATCCTAACACATTGTACAATACTTGTACAAAATGTGTACAGAACATGTAAAATTTCCATCAGTCATGTGTGAAGTGTCAGGTGAGTGAGTAAGGTGGCGAGTCACCCTGCCTTGTCATAAGTGTTAAATACCTATCCTAGTGACAGTCTGAACTATTTTGCTACCTCGTTACGCTCGCTTAGATGCTCTATGTCGACCGTCCCTAAGTAGCAAGTCGTACCATTCGGACACTGTAAAAACAGTTTCTCCAATTTAGGTCCGAGAGGGCTCCAAATCGGAGAAAAACAAAAATGGGCTAGGCAGACATCAATATCAGGCCCAGCACCCAATCCTGGCTCCGAAACAGCACACTCTGTGCTCCGAAATAGGGTACATCCGGCCCCGTTTCGGGGTGAAGGTGGCTCACAACAGGGATTTAGGATCTGCAGCAGGTACTTTAGTTGCCTGTTTTTGTTTAGCTCGAAATGGAGCACGCAGAGCTCGAGACAAGCTCCAAAATGGAGAAACTGTTTTTACTGTGGAGACCCGTTCAAAAAATTCTAAAACTAACATATTAACGGTTTCAAGGAGTTCGTCAATAAATTCGTTAAAATTTTAATTTTTGTGTATTTCTTTGATTTTTACTAGGAATTAGGTCTATCATTTGCAGGCGCGTACCCAGGATTTGGCTTTGAGTGGGGTCATGTCACGCTTTTTTCCTACTTACAGGCTGATTGTTATCCGGGTTGCCTACATTCAGGGGATTGTTCAACGGGTTGCCTACTTTGGGACCCCTTTGGGGGGGTCATGACCTGTGTGATGACCCCCCCCCCCCCCCCCCCCCCCCTGGGTACGCGCCTGATCAATTGGTGCAAGGTAAATTTTGGACGGCTTCACATAGCAAAGGATGAAATCATAGTAACTTTCTTATGGAGTGAGCCCCGATAGCCAGGCAGTATATCGGGCCACATTTGGCGGTCAGCCATTTCAACGCAATTTTAAGGCAAGATATACCGCCAAATATGGCAGTTAAGCAAAATACCACCAAATGTGGCGGTATAACTTTTCAGAAATTACCGGTGAATGGTTGACCGTCCAATGTGGCACGATATACTACTTGGCAATGAGTGGTCTATTTTGGTTACAGCAAAAGTTTTAAACTGATAAAGAAATTGATAAATATAAAGCCAATTTCAAAACAGTGTTCTCTAAAACAACCCAACGAAACGGTCTCATCAAGCTTGTTCGCTTTTTAATCCGTGCCTAATCCCTACTTAAGACCACGATGTAGAGAGAACGGTGGGGAAACAGCCCGTGAAAAAGGAAACATATATGTCCCGAATGGTCACCATATATGGCTAGCCATATATTGGCCTAATGATGGTTGCATACATGGCCCTAATGGTTACCGATAATGGTCAACATATATGGTTAACTGTGCCCATATATGTAGAGCAGGAGCTGGACCTATTCGGTCGGTATTTGGGCCATATATGGTCGCTATATGGCTCATATATGGTCCATATATGGCTCATATATGTGGCCAGGGCATATGCTGCATATATGGGTAAGCGCTGTACGCAATGTGTACCGGGAGCCGGCCGAGGGGAAGAGGGGAGGGAGGGGAGGAGCGGGGGACAGCGGCCATTCAGCAGCCGGTCCACTCATCGGACCTCTCACTCGCACGCTGGTGCACTTTGCGTACAGCGCTCGCCACGGCGACTCCGGAACTACCAGGTGTGCTGTGATCCGGGACAGCACCAGGTAGCCCAGTTTCCCCAACGTCCTCTCTACACCGTGCTTAAGACTTAAAAATGCACAGAAAAATGAGGCTCGGCAACGAGTCTGTTCGCAAGCTTATGACATCTTATTCGTACGCTCCACTGGAAAATTGGAAAAATAATAGTGTAACATTACGCTTTTGAAAAGCGTTATGTTTTGTTTTTTCAGCGTTGCCAATGAATTTCTCCGTAGTTCGCTGATGCATTCCTTCGCTATACCATACACTATTTGGCATTGCGTAGCACGTTACAGAGTTCCAGTTCTTTGTACATTAGACGGTGAGGTTTTATCAATGTGTGTAGCTCATTTTGAATCGACATTTCATAAGTGTGGCGCCTGGCCCGAGAGTGCTACGACGTGTACCTCCTCAACTGTCGCGGAATGCTATTCGCCAGGAACCACGTCGAGCTCAGTGACCAAAGCAACGAGTTCTGGGATTTCGAGTAAGTTCAAATACGTGCAGGTCTTCCCACCTACGAAGTCCTTTCGGAGACGAGATGCAAGTGCTGATTTTCTGATGTTATCTAAAAAATATATCGGCTATCCTCATTTACTGCATAATTCAAATTTGTTTTGATAATCGGTGGAAGAACACTAATCAAATTGTTTTTTTTTTCGAACTCAAAACAGACATAACAATGTTCATTGTCTTCTTAACGAGGTTGTTGTATTGAGTCAGCTTAAAACCCATTAAGATAGCAATTACTTTAACTTCACTGTACCAAGTGTGTAACAAGTCGACACTTACAAGTGTAGAACGAAATGTTCCACACTTACAAGTGTGTAACAAAAAATTCAACACTTACAAGTGTCGAACTGCCTGTCAAGTGCATGGCAGGTCGACACTTCCAAGTGTGTAACAAGGCAGTTCGACACTTGTAAGTGTTAAATTTTTTGTTACATACTTGTAAGTGTGGAACATTTTGTTCTACACTTGTAAGTGTCGACTTGTTACTCACTTGGTTTTACAGTGTTGTCATTGGAAAACGCATTTAAAACTGCACACATCAACGTATTTAATCTTAGATTTCACACAACAAGAAGTGTGCAAATTATAGCACTAAAAGCAGTTTAAAGAAAGTTTCATCCTTTCATAAGTACAACTGGTGTAGCGCCATATTGGATGGTCACAAAGGCACTAAAAATATTAAATGAATTATATGATAAAGTAGGAAGGTAGCCCTCAAAGCTCTTTGATTTACAGTGTCCAAAATATACTCGTTGTTTAACAATTAATTATGGCCCGAATTTTTATCGCGATTGCCATCAATTCTGTCATTGATTAGAACATAATTATTTTGTTTTCTACAAATGTTGGAGAATTTTTTGTGTTTGAACTAGGATTGTTTAGTATTGTTCTAGCTTAGGCAGTGCTGTAAAACAATATACGAAGAAACTTGCATTGCATTTTTGTTTTGTTGTGTTTCTAACAATGGATTCTGTTACGTGATGTAGTCAGAAGGAGTACGCCGAGGACGTCGCTTTGGGGATGGACTTCGTCTATAACCGTACGGGCGGCAGGCGTATGCGCATGGTGGCCTTGGACCAGGGCGGCACCTCTTTCTTCATCACGAACGCCTTCATGGACCGGCGCTACCAGGACATGCTCGCAAGCGCCTACCTGTATGTCCCCATCGCCAACCTCGGGAACCTCAAGTCGATCGCTTTCTCAACCCTATCCGCCGTCCGCGACGCCCTGTCGGTGAGCGTCAGTTTTGAATTAATGTACGGTAGCACAATGCATGCTATACGGCGTTCCCAACGAATATCCGTGGCGGACATGACAGTGCCGATGGAGGATGTAGGTGGGGCCCAAGTTCTTTCGACACAAACGGCGCACCTTTCAGTGATCCTTTAAACTAGGTAAGAGGTACGCTAGTCGTAGCCTCCGCGTAACAGGCTTCGCTCACTGTCGTTAGAGCGCGCCTGATATCGCTACGTCTACGCCTAGCTCCCTTCCTACGGCGGCCACCGGGGCCCTCGGCCCCGAAATTTTGTGGGGTAGGGTCATCCTCTTCAAACACAATTATTATTTACATCGAACGATAATTCGTGAACTTTGTAGCTTTGAATAACATCCTTGTCATGATTGTGTGGCCAGGCTGCTGGAACTCTGGTCCTCCACGATGAGCTCGCCTTCATGAACCCAACTATCCACTCCGTCCTGTATAACCTCTGCGGGCGTTTCGCTCCCACAACCTGCAACTACCTTCTCCAGTTCCTAGGAGGCCCTGGCGAACTGAACACCGTAAGGAACACATGTTCATTCTGTTCTTCTGTAAGTCTGATTGTTGAGCCTGAGACTAACCCTGATAATTTTTTGTTTCAACAGGAGAAGTTCTCTTACTCATTTCGAAATGTGCTTGACAGCACTTCCATAAAAGCTTTCAATTTTTACCTGAATATGATCGGAAATGGTAAACTTCTCACATTCTCGATAATCTTCAATGAACATAATATCCCAGAGCCCCTTCCCTAAAATTTTGAACCGACAGATGGATACTTCAAGCTCTACGACTACGGCTCCGGGAATCTCGAGAAGTACGGGACAGCGAATCCACCCGACATCCCATTGAACGCCACCACCGTGCCGTGCACTGTCTTCGCGCTCACTGCATCGACCGTCACTGTAACTCAGGTGAGGTTGACCGATGGGGAATTGCTTCCCTTAAAGTCCCAAATAATTTAAAGCAATTGCAAATTTTACAAAACATGTAGGGATGGACCATACCAAACTGGAGTTCGGTACGAGTGTTACTCGTTCAGCTTATTCGAAATCTTTTTGTGTGCTAAATTATAACTATGTCACCATGTCAGAATCGGAAGAGAATACGTGAATTATCTTCGATGGAAACGAAGGATGTACAAGAGCATTGATCGTGTTTCATTTTTATTTTTTTTTAATCTTGATTGTGGGATGTTTTTTCTTAGCACATGTTCACGTGTGCACGTTCATGTGCCCAAATTAATGTCCCCGATCCCGGTCAGCTCAGTTACCTCTGTAGTTCCAAACCCTTGAATTGCCTAAATTTCCATTCTGGTGGCAGGCGCCGCTCTGTACTAAAATTAAGACAGCTCCGCTTTTAATTCTCCGGGTATCTGACATAAGTGCGTAAGTCACTTTTGCCCGTGGCCGGTGGCGGATGTGCGAGTAATTGGTGGAGATCGGCCACGAGCAAAAGTGACTTACGCACTCATGGAGAATTGTCGTATCGACTTCTGGGTTCGATTTTTGAAATAGGGCCTGACGCAAAATCGGCTCGCCGGAGGCTCCCCCCCCCCCGTCAGAAAAATGATACAAGACGCAAGAATAAAAATAAAAATTCTAACCCTCACGGGTTGACGGCCCGAAGGGTTTAGTTAGGATAATTATGCAAAATTAATAGGAGGGCAAGCTGCCAGTAGGTTTATAAGATATGAAAGGGTTTGTCAGCGTGAAGATTGAACGGTGATGCATATGTTATTCTCAGCAATCTCTTCAGCCTTGTTGATGGTACCGACCATATAGCGTCAAAAATAGGCAAGTTACAGTGATCAAGCTTTAGCAATGTGCCATGTCGTGATTGCCGCATGCGCGTTTCTTGGTGGGGAAGTCTAGGGTGTTGTGTGCCAACATGAGTTTGCAGAGTTAGAAACAGCAGTCTTGCGAATTGAAGCTCCCTACAGCGCTAAGCTTCCTAATATCAACATGAAAAATTGTAGTCGAAGAAGGTAGTCTTGCAAGAAGAGGAACATCAATGTATGTGAATGTGAATAAGTCTCAATAAACCATGGCCACCGCCGCCACCGCCAATAGAGCAACAGAGGTGCCTGCGGGTGCGGGTATTGTCGGGCCACTCCAAGGAGTAACCTGTAACGGTCGCCTGGCTGTGGTGGGGGTATGGGAGTCGCATGAGTGCGAAAGAGAGGTTCAGGTTACTTCTTGCAGTAGTCGGACCATACCATGGCAGCGTACCACCGGTGGAGTTACCACTAGCTGCAAACTGTCTTCGTAAAATAGCAAGTGAACGAAGAGAAAAACATGACTTGGCCAAGGACTCATAGCAGGACATGGAACTGACATCTAGCAGTATACTAGCAGAATAACCTCCGATCATGGCAAGAGTAGAGTAATTATTGGCTGCGCGACAGCGAAGTCTGTTACTTGGCGTTCGAAAAAAAAACCGTGTCTGTTTGAGATCACGATAAAGGTCGAACGGTTTGTGCTAGAGTATTGCAGCTTGGCACACCCTTTTTTACCCTTTTTTACTATCAAAACAAAGAGCCCTTTTGGTTTCGGTACATATCGGTCAACTTTCAGGGTACTTAAGGGTTCAAAAACACTTTTAAGCTGTTTTGGTCCTCTTATCGACAATTTAAAGGCTATAGAAGACCCGTCACCAAGTTTTCCGAGTCCATTGTCGCAGTTTGCATCAGAACAGTTGTAACACATTCCAGACAAAAAGTACGGGAAAAAGTACTAGCAACTTTTGCAAAATTTTGATGTAAGGTTGGGTTCCCGAATTGGACCGCTCCTCAGTAAAAAGTTAGGTTAGGTTACTGTGGTTTGGGTTAGTTTTCGCCGGTAAGGTTACGTTAGTTTGGGTTCAGATTAAATCGCGAAATGGACAGCTCTTCTGTGAAATAAAGTTATGGTGGTTTGGATTGGTTTTCACTGGTTAGGCACCACTGGGAGGGGGAAGCGCCAACCCGCTCCCCACCGCTACCTACCCGGGCGACCGGCGGGGCGGGGCGGGTTCAGATCCAACCCCGAAATGTACGGCTCAGCAGTGAAATTAGGCTAGCTTAGGGTGGTTTGGGGTGTTTTTCACCGGCAGACGCGCTCCGAAAACTGCGATGTGAGACCTAAAGGGCCAAGGTGAAAGCGCTGCAGACCTATAGGTTGGAGGGGAACCGAGGCGTAGTCGAAGCGTTAACAGGCAAGCTCGAACGCTAGTGAGCGAAGCCTGTTACGCGGAGACTACGACTGGCGTTCCTCCTACCTAGTAGTCAATGGACGACCTCTAAGAATCTTTGTCGTGGATCGTGTTCGTGATTGTCATGAACACCGTTGCTGACTGTCGCAGGACGTGCGCTCGACGTTCGCGCGCCTGGCGCCATCCGCCCAGCACCGCTACGTCGAGCTCGAGAATTTGGACTCTCTCGCTCCGCTAGTTCCACTCCGGCCGGACGTCGTCTACGACCCACTGCTGGAGGCCCTTGAAGAGGACTTGACGGCTATCCCTGAGTAGACGCATTCGGCGCACACGCTGGGCCCGCCCTCCTTTGGGAAAGACCTATCAAGCCAAGCAATGATTGAAGCAATGGTGCGGGCTGCGGTCTGATATTGTGATGCTGCATTTGAGTGTGAGGAGCCTCACGTAATTTTGGGAGGCACTTGATGCTGATTAGGTGAAGATTTTGAAATACCGGAAACATTCAATTGGATGAGGTTAGGTTCTTGTGGAAAGATATGACAAATTCATGAAAAATGCAGCAATTGTTCACTTGAGTTTTTTCTCTATAATTTTACAATAGTCATTCGAAGCTCTACAATTAAGTCAACCATATCAAGTGTATCTTTAATTTTACGCAATAAAGTCATGGCAGTAACACGACGATTATTTTTGGAGATCAGGAAACCACCAAATTGTTTTGCACCACAGCAATAGCTCTAGAAATCTCATAAATGGACTCCGGGATGCGAAAAACTTAGATTGCATCTGTCAGGTCTCTTACCTACTTCTGGGTTAAATTCAACACATAATAGTACTTTCCCAACTTTCCGAGAGGCCATGACGCGACTAGCGTGCGCCTGAGTAGACATGAAAGGTTTTTGTAGGATTGCTCATGTTAACGATATTCCCCACATATCGACGCTTCGAAGCAAAACACACGCAGTTCAGACGCTCTGCTTCGAAAGGCACGCAGTTCAGACGCCTGCTGCTCTGAAACTCACGCACTTCCAGCCACCTCCACGTCGTGCGCGCTCCTTAGGTTTGATGTAATGTTCTCATACCGTTAGGATAATCATCAAAAACAGTTGCAATAACCGAGTTCATGCTAAAAGAAATCTGATGATACTGACACACTCTCGTTAAATCTTTCTTCAATGGAAATGTGAATGAATACGGAATATTCAGCTTTCAAAACGCGCCACGAACTACTTCGGTTGTGGACTTGCGTCTACACTGGGCGCAGAGCAGGGTCTTAAATGTGTCTATTTCGAATCAGGCATCTGAACTGCGTGTGCTTTGCTTTGAGGCGTCGATATGTCGAAATGTAAGAATTTACTTTATTTTCAGTCCAATCTGAGGATAACGAAGGTGTGATAGCCAGGGGTTCTACATATCGACGTGTCCTCCTGGGGTTGAAAAATTACGATAATTTTTAGTTACCACGTCCGCCGAGACTGGCGGCTGGTTCGAATCCGCTTAGCTTCTGTGGCTGCACTGTACGAAAAAGGTCCCGTAAATGCCGTTAATTTATTACCAATGTTTGCTGTTATGCAATTCACGGCGTTTGCTGTGAACTAGTTCACGGCGTTCACTGTGATCTCGGTCACAGTGTTCACTGTGATCTGGCCACAGTAAACGCCGTGAATTGGAGCCTGATTTGCAGTACTTCGGTGCTCAGCGGCGTCAAACTCACAGTGTTTACTGTGAACCAGGTCACAGTAAACACCGTGAACAAGATCACAGTGAATCGCGTGAGCAGATCACTTTAAACGCTGTGAATTGACCTACAGTGAAAACTGGTAATAAATTAACGGCATTGACAGGACACTTTTTTTGGAGTGTGTAGCTGTTATTGCTATTAGCTGTCAGTTAAGTTCAGGGATCGATGAGCAATCATTTAGCTAAGAAGCTCTCCTGATGACTTCGACTTTCCTCTGTGCCGGTAGTCATAAATGGACACTTACCTCACACACATGCACCTTGGTAGTGACACCATGCCATACGGAGCCCCGCGGAGCCCACTCCCGGGATGCGCAGTTCAAACCCTCCACTCCAAAAAAAAGTGTCCTGTCAATGCCGTTAATTTATTACCAGTTTTCACTGTAGGTCAATTCACAGCGTTTACTGTGATCTGCTCACGCGATTCACTGTGATCTTGTTCACGGTGTTTACTGTGACCTGGTTCACAGTAAACACTGTGAGTTTGACGCCGCTGAGCACCGAAGTACTGCAAATCAGGCTCCAAGTCACGGCGTTTACTGTGGCCAGATCACAGTGAACACTGTGACCGAGATCACAGTGAACGCCGTGAACTAGTTCACAGCAAACGCCGTGAATTGCATAACAGCAAACATTGGTAATATATTAACGGCATTTACAGGACCTTTTTCGTACAGTGTCGTTCAGGTTTATGTCAAAATTGAAGCCCCAGTGTATTGTTCCTGGGAGCAGGTAGAGAATGTCTCCTGGCTTCTGCAGTACCTTACATTACATACCAGAAAAAAAGAAATAGTTTTCCGCATTTACATTCCTCATGAAGGTGTCAAAGAATAGCCATTGCATATTCAGATACTTACAAAATGTACTGGGATGCCCTCGTCTACAATAAAATTTAGACACAGTCTCTCCTCTGTGCGAAGGCCTAAATCTGCTCTCAGGGTGTGTATTGCCCGGAAGTATTTAGGTGGAACCAAGAACCGGTTATGGCATGGTATTGTAACTTCATTGTAAATAACTTCTCATTACAAACTCAACTCCATCATTTCAATATCAGTCATCTGCTAATTTACTATTAACTTTCCCCCAGGTTGCTTCTCCTCTCTCCACAGTGGTCGGAAACACCCCAAAACGCGCTTGTAATTCGAATTTTGAACTCTTCCCTACAGGGTTTATTATTGACTCAAAGTGGCGTCAAGACATCAAACTAAGATGTTCTGACAGTTTTGGTAACGTTTTGGCACCCTATATGTCCCTGGACCTACTAGAAATCACCGAGGGGGAATTCACTCTGGTGGGTGTATGCGTTTTGCGCCGCGTCTACCTGAGCCAAATAATCCGGGTAAGAAAATGCCCGATTGCACCGGGGGCCGATCCCTAAACGTCGACTCGCGTTTGGTCGTTTTGCGCCGCCGTCCGCCAGCTGCCCGGCCCGGCCCGGCATCGCTGCCGCCGCCTGCTTGACGGACGGATGGACAGACGGACGCTGTCGCTGTCGCCTGCCCGCCTCTGCCCCGCACAGCCCAGATCAGTTCCACCTCGCTGTCGCTCCACCTCACCATTGCCTAGCCGTGCTCCGTGCTCGTTCAACATTATGGCGACTTTGACGGTGACGGAGACGTCCAAGGGCGGCCAATGCCTCCTCTACTCTAACAGACGCTCGGACATCTATACAAGTGGACACATACATTACGGAAAGGACTATACGGGCAGGGATTTGGGAGACAAAACGACACTCGACTCAGAAAGTGAAGGACATGACTGTTACGGCTTACAATGATTTACAATGCGGCAAAATCACTTTACTGGACTACCTACACTACGTTGGGGACTTGAACAGGACTGTGAGGAAGAAGGGCAGGGAGGAACAGGAAGGGGAGGAATGACTTTGACTGAATTGACTTCGACTGTGATTTTACTCTGATCCAATAAAATATCTTTAAACAAAATCTTTGCCTTGTCTTGGTTCGCCACTGAGCCCCCGGTTGCTAGGCAGCCCACCCTACACTTGCGGGCCCTGGCGGCGATGACCGTTTGCGCCGGATCGCGTCGTTTCGAGACGGTCCCCGAAGCGGCCCGGCGCAAACGGCCAGTTTTCGGATTAGGCCAGGTAGACGCGGCGCAAAACGCATACACCCGTCGTTTCCCCCTCGGGTGGGAGGGAGAGAGAGCGACAAAACACTCACGCGTGGATCTGAGGGCAACAGGATAATCCCCCCTCCCCGCACAAACACAAGATACACCCTTGAAAGGTACGCGAAAAGCCGCACTTGGCCCCCGTAAGTCAGCAAAATGTGCTACTTCCGGATTCCTACCAGAGGTGAAAAAAGAGACCCGCTCTGCCCCGCCTCCATCCGCTAGTCGGGCCGTCTCCTCGTGTAAACACATTCCGCATGCAGCCGGCGAGCCTGGCCGGCCCGGACGGGCTGGCTTCCACGCGCCCGAAGTCACAGAGGTTCAACACCAGCCGGAGGTACTTTTGTTTTCGGCACCAAAATGCAAACTAAGTGTTCGCAAAGACATGTCATGGTCTCAGGATAACATTAGTACCGCATTTACGGGAGTTTGGCAGTCAGAAAGCCGCCAAATCGGTATGGCTCTTGCTGGTGTCGTTCCACCGCCCGGCCGCCACCGTAGCGACACCTACGGAGCGGCGCCGGGTCAGCGGGTCAGACCGGCTCGGGTCCGATCGGGGCGGATAGGATCGGATGGAGTCGTCAGCGGCGGGTCCTTTCGGGTCCGTTTCGGGTCACTTTTCTCACCTCTGATTTCTAAGCTACTGTTGAAGTAGAAGTTTCGTTTCACATACGTAACTCGGTTCAAGAGGGGGCCCGTTCAAAATGGCGGAAAGCAAATCACCACACTTCTTTTAATTCATTCATTCATTCGTTCGTTCGTCGTTCGTTAAGTCATCCATTCTGCCATGCCTTCATTCACAGACTCTGCCATACCTTCATTCATTCATTCGATCATGCACGCATGCATTCATTCATTCATTTATTCAAGTCGCGATTTGTATCGATAATACTTACCTAACTGTCTTCTGCTTGAAAACCTCTCTTATGGCCCTAGTGCTGAGACCGCCGCAGGCCTGCTTTATCTCTTCGTACTTAAATTCTACCTGCATTCGTATGACACTCAGTCTGCATGTGTGCGGCTTATCTAGCCTGAGGCCGCTGAGGTCTGAAAGAGTGTGGCAGTTTGCCTTGCACCTCACGCCGGACTTGTAGTATCTGTAGCGAAATTCCAATTCAAATGTTTGCCGGTGGCGGAGGTTGTAGCTGTGTCCATCCCGCGAGTAATACCGAGCTCTTGAATTGCCATCGTCATCGATAAATTCTAATTTGGTCAACTTGAGCTCGTTTTCCTCGTCACCCATGGTTGGACCTGCACTGCATACACTCACAGTTACCGCCAAACACATGTAAACATGGAAGAGGGAGGGGGAAAGGTCTCCAGGCAGGAGTATAGTCTGTCAGCACAGTGTGCCGTCTCATCACAACTTTGAAAAGACAAAGACAAAACCACAAATAGAAAGTTTTGGTTATTCGATTCGTTTTGCGCTCGTACGTTCTGAAACTTCTATCGATTCTGTAAGTAAAGCAGATGTGTGAATGAAGTCCTCACTGCAAATTTCCTCCAGGTGCGTGGGTAGCAAATTTTTTTTAAATAAAAAAAGTAATTAAAAAATTGAACTTTATTTTGGACTTTTATTTCCCTTTTCTGCAGCAAGATTCTTAGAAACGAGATCATCAAGAACCGGCTTATCCCCTTTTTGCTTCATCATGCAAATGAGGCGGTTCCTGTACCTCCACAAAAAAAAAAAAACCCACACAAGCGCCATGCTCTTATTTACCTCCACATGTTTTACCGCCAATTTATTGGAGGTGAGTCTACCTCCTCGCGCATTGCCTCCACTGCGTGGAGGTGTCTGGCACCAGAGCATTTATCCTAGAAAACACCTCCACGTACACACTTAACTCCTTTGTAGGTTTTTGTGCGCGCCCGCGCACGAAATTAAACATGCACTTTGTAACGCAAGAATTTGTTCGTGACAATGCACGATTTAGTGCGCGGGTATGCAGAAAATCCTGCGTTATTGCGCACAATTTTGTGCGCAACTAAGTGCATGTTTAATTTCGTACGTTACTTATGCACAAAAACCTACATAGTAATTTAGTGTGTACAGGTCGGCGATTACCTCCACGATTTGTAGGACAAATTTACCTCCACGTAGGTTCCCTCCACAAAAATGTCGGGTGGAAAACACCTCCACGAAATTCCCCTCCACAATAAAAGGTCTTTTTAAGAAACACATCCACGTAAATCGCCTTCAAGGAAAATAATGAATTGGAGCCCAGGGGGAGCACGACGGCCGGCCGGAACCTCGTTGCCGAAGGCGCAGCAGGGCACCGAGATGGCTGCCGTTTAAAGGCCCCGTTACACCCAGCCGTCGCCCAGAAACCAAACTCAAGAAAGAAGACACTGTACGCACAGAAAGGGCCTTTCTCGTGCCTTAACGGACAGCGCGCGCTCCAAAACCATCCCCCTCGATCGGGGAGGTCTCCCTGAGGTGCCCTGCAAGGCTCTTGTCCCTAGCCTAGCCAAACGCTCCCTAACCTAGCCCGAAAACCACTAACCTAACCCAAGTAAGAAGACCCTGTACGCTCAGAAAGGGCCTTTCTCGTGCCTTAACGGACAGCGCGCGTTCCAAAAACCATCCCATCGATCGGTGAGGTCCGCCTGAGGTGCCCTGCAAGGCCTGTGGCCCTAGCCTAGCCAAACCCTCACTAACCTAGCCCGAAAACCACTAACATAACCCAAGTAAGAGCCTCTACTGTACACAGATGTGCCCGTGTCCGACACTAGGTCGTCCGATCGCTCCATATAATTTAAGGACGAGCTCGCGTTAATGGTGCCGCAGCGCCTTCAGGGTGTACTATCAGTCTCTAAAGTTTTGTCTGGGCGATACCCTATGCGCGAGAGACTGCTCATAAGGAGACCGTTGAGAATCTCTCGTGCATGGGGTATCGCCCAGACAAAACTTTAGAGACTGATAGTACATCGTTTTGAGGGGGTGTCGACGCCAACGTCCCGGGGTGTGTGCTTCCTGTCATGCCGCGTGCGTGGCGTCGAGCTGTGCGCCCCGAGGATCTGCGTCGTTTCGGTCCTCGCTGCACGATGCTCGTGTGACGGAAGCCGTTCTCCAGGGCGGGGGCCGTCGTGGTCCCCGCTGCAGGGAGCCACGGCGTGGCTGCACAGCGGTGGACGGCGTTCTG
This sequence comes from Stenchaetothrips biformis, assembly GCA_030522485.1. Classification (NCBI taxonomy): domain Eukaryota; kingdom Metazoa; phylum Arthropoda; class Insecta; order Thysanoptera; family Thripidae; genus Stenchaetothrips; species Stenchaetothrips biformis. The sequence goes on from CM060089.1 coordinate 21,317,388, forward strand.
CGCGGCCGTGCTGAGCTCCCAAGGTCCCCGAGTCAGCCAAGACAGTGCTCGAGGCGATGGCGTCGTCGGCCTCGTGCTCACTTGCAGGGAAACCAATGCGACACGCGCCACGCACCCCAGACGCACACTGGCAGTGGCAGTGGCCCCGGCGTGGCCGCAGAGAGGTGGTGGCCGTCGCGGATTCAGAGCGAAGTACCTACCCTGACCAACAGATGTCTGGTACGCGCTCCGTCACCGTTATTCGCTAATCTAACGCACGCAGTACACGACGGTATAGAGTGGACACTAATAAAAGCTTACGTTGAATTTCACTGTAAGCTACGGCGGACCCTGCAGCACTGTAGCTTGCGGTGAATTTCACTGTAAGCTACGGTGAATATCACTGTAAGGTACGTTAAATGTCACTGTTGGCTACGGTGAATCAGGGTGCATGACCGTGGCTTACAGCGACGTTTACCGTACCTTACAGTGAAATTCACCGTAAGCTACAGTGCTGCAGGGTCCGCCGTAGCTATTCACCGTAAGCTACAGTGCTGCAGGGTCCGCCGTAGCTTACAGTGAAATTCACCGCAAGCTTTTATGAGTGGACTCTTGTACCGGGGACACGGCCGGCGTTGGCTGTGCTGCCCAGAGGCACCATCTGTGCTGGTGGGGGCCACGGCACGCCGACGCAGACGTGGCCATGGGGGCCGTGCTAGAGAAGGACGTCGCCGCAGACCTTGCCTTGAAGGCGTGGCGGACCCCCCGGCGCGAAGTGCTCTGGGCAGTGGTCACCACGCCGACCCTCTAAAGTGATACGATGGATCGTATCGCTCAAAAGCGTATTCCACGTCGGTAGGTCAAAGCGATGCAAAAGATGTTTTGAATACTCGATACGATGGACCGTATGAGGCAAAGAGAGAACTTCACCAGATCGCCTTTGGAGTGGAGCGACATAAAAGACGTTTCCAAATGCCCTAGTCGCCCGTCGCATTAGGCGATGAAAGATGTTTTGCGACAGGCAGCGGAATGAGTGTTTGCATACGAAAGGTACTTTGGGGGCAGGGGTAGTCGCCGGGATAAAAATTATTTCAAGTTCCAGTGTTGCTTCGGAGATGCCTGAGGCGACCGGCATTGCGCGCACCTGCCCCAAATGGACTCGGGTAGGGCGTCATCGGGAACGCAGCCCATTCGACGGAAAGGTGTGGGTTGAGACGACGTCCTGCCGGACCCGTTCTCCTCCGTCACACGGGCCGCGCAGGTGCGCCAACGCACTGGAGTCGTGCTCGCGCGCCAGGTCGGTGTTTTTTCAACGGAGACAGTCCAACAGGACCGTGAAGATGACTCCTGCGCTCCGCATGACTTTTTTCGCTGCTGCTGGACTGTCCACGTTGAAAAAACACCAACCTGGCGCGCGAACACGACTCAAGTGCGTTGGCGCACCTGCGCGGCCTGTGTGATGGGTTGCCTGACTCGACGGCGCGAGGCGCTGTCAAGGCAAGACGCCCGAGTGCATCACTGCCTTTGAGTCGTTCGCATGGGCGCGGGCGTTGCCCCAGCGGTCTGAAAGTTAAGGGGCTTGCAGGGAAGGGTCGTGCCGAGATGGGACACTTGGAGTTTGGCCGCTACCCCACCTGAGTTCAGCGTGGACAAGAGACGAACTTAGGGGCTGTTTTCGCTGGTTTCGACAGTTTTGTCGTCCTGGGGGGTGAACGATGCACCGGATCGACTCCAAAATTTCAGGAATGGTTCAGCCGTGCACACTAAATGTTCTACAGTGAAATCTTGTTAGTATGCTACGAAGAAATTTTATTCTTCGTATGCTACAAACAACATTTCTGGTTTTTATTGTAATACGAATCAAGTTTCATGATTTGTATTGTAATACGTATCAGGTCTGTTCCTATTCTTTTGCTCTATAATTTACGGTGAGATCTAATCGTAAGGAGGCGACTACAGCTTCAGTGCAGTACGAATCTGACATGAGTGTCTGAAAATATTGGTAGCTTACAAACACAATGCAGAGTTCATACGTATGTTATGAATCATCACTTCTAGTCTCGGACTTAAACCAAAAAAAAAGGTTTAAGTTTATCTTGTTATTCATGTTAACCAAAAGAAAGCGCCAGTTTCTAGTGTTAGATACTTAGTCAACGGCAGATGCTAACATAAGCAAGTAACAAGTTTTAGCATAACTTGGACAAAGCCCCATTTTAATGACTTACACGGAACGATGTAGAATGAGACTCAAAACGATGGGCTACATGAAAATTCTGATCTGATGTGTCCATCTTCTGGCAGCTTGGTTCCTAAGTCAAGTGTCAAAGGTTAGGGGCCGATGCAAACTTCTTTGGTGGCCGAAACAAACACTTTGTCATTTGTTTAACTACCTCGTATTCGCTCAAAATCATCGGTACAGCCTCTTTGATTCTAATCTTGCCATATTTTAATGGCGACATTGTAACCAAAGTGTATTTTTTTTAAGTCGCGACTCCCGAATTCTTTTTTCAAACTTTGTTTTGTTTGGTTCCTGTCTGCGCCTTGTCCCCTGTCTTCTCTCCCCCGTACCCCTTGATGCCCGATGCCTGTAGCGCTCCTGGTGGGCGTTAGTGTAACTACTAGTGCTGCTTGTGTTTATGACTTGTGTATGACTTGAATCGGTTCAATCAACGTAAAGCTTCTAATTGTGTGAACCTAGATGATCACTAGCTACTAATCAAGTCATTCTTTTCAGTAAATCCATGTGGACTTTTGTTTAGGATATTATTTGAAGAAAGTTCCATCGTTTGGTTTGGCTCTGCTGACACCGTAGTTCCATGGTTGCTGAGCGCCGTTCTCACTGAGATAGTTTTTACTAGAAAAGGTCTTTGAATTTTTATTGCCATGGTCAACAAGCGGCAGGACTAGGGTGGTCCAAAAAAAAAATGAACTTGCTCGGATCGACCAACGCCGCCCGGATTTGGATTCTACGTCAAAAAAAAATGTTTACGTGTTTTTTCCTTTTTTGAAAAAATGATTTTAAGCACCTCCGCCGAGCCATCAAAGTTTTTAACAGTGCTAATAACATGGAAAAAATCGTAAAACATCCAATTTTTGACCGATTTTCAAAAACGAAACGGGGATTTATTCGTTTTTTAACGCTCATTAAGAAAAAAATATGCCGAACCTCCTTTGTGGTTTGCCTATCTTCCAGGGGCTAAAAATAACTAATTTTAGACATAAATCAGCATAAATTTTAGTTTGTAGACCGCTACAGCCACTCCAAGACTACCCTTTCGGCATGGTGGGGTGCCCACATCACAAGGCAAGGCCCTACGATAGAATTGGATTGTCGGGTGCCATTTGCCTATCCCCCAGGGGAATGGAATATTTCACTTTTCTAAAATGCTATCTTTTGTGTTGGTTCTTGGGGCCTCCGGGCACTTGGATAGCACCCTTTGGTGCTAACCTAACCTAACCCCTCAAAATGAAGAAATTTTCGCCACTTTTGCGGTTTTTGTGCTCCTGGGAGGTAGGCAACCGACTCTCAACAGCCCCTTCTTATTTGGGCTTCTTACGTAGAGCGCGTACCCTACCGTGCCAAAGGGTGCTTATCCAAGTGCCCGGAGGCCCCAAGAACCAACAAAAAAGATAGCATTTTGGAAAAGTGAAATATTCCATGCCCCTGGGGGATAGGCAAATGGCACCCGACAATCCAATTCTATCGTAGGGCGTTGCCTTGTGATGTGGGCACCCCACCATGCCGAAAGGGTAGTCTTCTTGGAGTGGCTGTAGCGGTCTGCAAACTAAAATTTCTGCTGATTTATGTCTAAAATTAGTCATTTTTAGCCCCTCGAATATAGGCAAACCACAAAGGAGGTTCGGCATATTTTTTTTCTTAATGAGCGTTAAAAAACGAATAAATCCCCGTTTCGTTTTTGAAAATCGGTCAAAAAATGGATGTTTTACGATTTTTTCCATGTTATTAGCACTGTTAAAAACTTTGATGGCTCGGCGGAGGTGCTTAAAATCATTTTTTCAAAAAAGGAAAAAACACGCAAACATTTTTTTGACGTAGAATCCAAATCCGGGCGGCGTTGGTCGATCCGAGCAAGTTCATTTTTTTTTGGACCACCGTAGGCAGGACTCGAATCGAAGTGGCGGAAACAACAATCTTCCATGCATGCAAGATGCTGGAACTTACGACAAAGTGTTTATTTTGGCCATCAAATGTGTATGCCATTGGGCCCCTCCTAACCTAAACACAATGGTTGGATTGATGGCTGGTTGGAAGAAGAAGATAAACAACATAGGAATTAAGGTGCATTCACGCTCGATGACGCTCGACGCTAGCGTTGACGCTAAGCGATGACGCTGGCGTGGCGTAGCGTAGTGGACCGGATACAAGCAGACGACAGGCGTCAAAACAAGTCCAAAGTGAGAGGTTAGGGAATGATGACTCTAAGCTCGTACGGTGAAAAATAGCCCCCTTACCGGTATCGAGGGTTTAGAAGTGGTCAGATACTTTGGCTAAAACCCCATCGTGCTGAAACATAGCCAACCACTGGGACTAGTAGACACTAAAAACCAAACTCTTAAATTTGGTTTTTAGATTTTAGATTTTGGTTTTTAGTGTCTACTAGTCCCAGTGGTTGGCTATGTTTCAGCACGATGGGGTTTTAGCCAAAGTATCTGACCACTTCTGAACCCTCGATACCGGTAAGGGGGCTATTTTTCACCGTACGAGCTTAGAGTCATCATTCCCTAACCTCTCACTTTGGACTTGTTTTGACGCCTGTCGTCTGCTTGTATCCGGTCCACTACGCTACGCCACGCCAGCGTCATCGCTTTAGCGTCGAGCGTCATCGAGCGTGAATGCACCCTTACAAATTACCTTATCACTGTTGGCCCCATTCCATGTAAGTAAATAGAGTTTTGTGTTTTATTGTTTACCAAGCTTCAGTGGGAGCAAAGGTCTTCGCAAATAACGTAAATCTGTGCAGAATGTCACCACCGTAGAAATGTATGCCGAGATGTGATCCGGGTACTTCTTGAACATGGTTTGCATGGATGAAAGAGTAAAGAGAAAATGATTTGTGTCATGTATTATATTTTGATGAGTAAATCTAAAAAGGGTAAGCAAATTTTTATAAACGAAAAATTATCATGGTTCACGAATGGCTTCCATTTCTACGGGGAGCAAGCAGATTCATAATTGGGATTCGTAAAGTACAGTTAGCATTTCTTTACGGAGAAGGTTCACCGTAACATATGAGACCCTTCATTCGTATTATGTTTGCGCAGCAAGTACCGTAAGATACCATAATGTTTATTCGTATTACGAATAGATTTTACCGTAGAACATTTAGTGTGTGGCTTTTCGACCGAGGCCTCCTTTGAACGACCTTTCTACCCTTCCGGGCGAGCAGATGGCGATAGGGGGTGGCCACCCCTATAACGGTGGATAAAAAAGTCCGACACCGGATTTTTTGACGGGGATGGGTTCGTGCCCACCCAAGGTGAGTCAAATGAAAGTTAGCCCCAAAATTCAACCTCTTTCCCGCGTGGAAGGAACTTAAGATTTGATTGAGTTTGAACTACAGTCGTAAACAACAGTACAGAATCTTCAGTTCCAAGCATAGTTACTATGTAGAAAAATAACAGATTTTGAAAGTAGATCTGAGAGCAGTATAAGGAGTAGTTGAACTGCAGTTCGTTCGTTGTGAAAATATTGTTTCATGTGCAGTTGTAGGCAGTCCTTTCTGGAGTTGTTTTGTGCTTGTGTTCGCACTTTAAAAAGCAGTATAAAAATGCATTTATAACATTAGTTTTAATGAAAGCATCACGATGCTTTGACTTCAGTTTTGATGCAGGTTTTGAGTGTAGTAAAAACAGTACTCTCGCTTGCATTGAAAATACACGCTAAAGACATGATTGTATTACGCTTTCAAAGTGCAATTTTGAGTGGGGTTCTTATTACCAAAATGATAATGTTACATAAAGCTACGACATGGACCAAGCACATGCCCACATGAGGGGACGTGTAAGTGACACTTCGCCTGAAGGACCGTATCATTTTCGGCATGGAAAATACAATCCAATCGTGATTCGGAAAATTCCTATGCTTTTCCCTGAGTATGATAGCGTGATGTTATGAATAGTAAAATAAACTTAGAACGAAAAATGCATTGTAGTACCAATAAACGCAGACTGTGGACGACCAACTTCTCACATGGTTTTGCCTGTCAGCCGCCTGGGCTCAAAGTCAGGTCTCAAGGACCTGCCGCTAGGTGGCGCTTGAAGCGCCGTGTCCGTTTAATAATAAGTATATCCGATTAAATTTAGTAAAATAAATATTTTTTTCACAAGTTTATCCTTTGTTACCTTAGAAAATATCTACTTTAACCGTAGGCTAAAAGTTTTAAACGAAATATTGCACTAAAGTCGAAAAAAACGCATTAGCGTGTTGCGACTCGCTGACGCCTACGGTCGGCCCTGTGGTTAGGTCAAAGCTAGATCCCTCTCGTTGACGTGGTTCCATTTAGGGACCGTACCCATACTACGCGACCATTTTGGGGGGAGGGGGGAGCTTAGCCAAATACTACGCCCTATCTTAATTACATAGGCAGGTTAGGTTATCCCGGTCACTATGAGGGGGGAGGGGGTCAAAAAGTGGCCTAAAATCGGTCACGTAGTATGGGTACGACCCCTTATCACTAGGATGTGGGAGTGGATGTCTACCTTCTTTGTCCTAAGTGATATCGGCCGAAGGTCAATTTTTGTATTAGGGTGCCAGGCCTGCCCGCTTTCATGGTGGACAGGTCATCCCGACCACATATGTCTCTATCGAAATGTTACGTTTCTCCAGAAGGAAAGGAGACGGGGTTACAAGTCTTCTTAAACCAGGAAAAATAGTGATAAAAATGCTATTGAAACTGCTAAACTACGCTTGTGACTGCAGTGATGTTGATGTTTTCGCATGTACTCGCGACCCTACTATTCTTACGGTCAAAACTGCAACCGAAACTGCAGTGTTCGAAAATACTACCAGAATATCTGTATTTAAACTGTAGTCAAACTGTAGTTTCACTACAAAAACTACAGTGTGAGTGTAGTTCACTGCAGTTAAACTGCACTGAAACTGCATCGATCCATCTGCAGTGTAACTGCCTTTGCTCTGCACACAGTTGAGTTTAAAATTTGCATCAATTCTTGGCTTTACCAAGCGCTTTAAACGACGAAATACGCCAAATCATGCACAAATTTTGAAAATGTTGCTCATTTTAAACTTGTGAGTACACTAAAGCATAAGCTACAGGCTGAAGGAGGTGCCGTGCCGTACCGGAGTCACGATGTCCGTCCTTAAAAGCAAGTGCAACTTACCTTGCAATTTCGTGGCGAATTGCAGCCATCATTGAACGCGTGCCGACCCTCATGCACGCCACCTCCACTGTCCTCCGGAACTCTCGCCGCAGTGCGTACAACACATCCGGTATGCAGTCCGGTGTGTGGGCGGACACCATGTGGAAGTTGGTTTGCGTCTCGTTCCGGTCGGACAGCGCGCGGCCGGTGCACTGATCTCTGATACACCGGTACTTGAGGTGGTGCACCAGCTCCTTGTTGAAGTAGTAGTAGTACCCGTCTCCATTGTGGAACACCCAGGAGCCGGCTCGCGTGCCGGGAAACCGCGAGGCGGGAACCATGCCCTTTGCGACCGACTGCCGACACGCCAGAACTACCACTGGTGCCTGGCCGCGGCGCTGGCCCCCACGCCGGGGCTGGTCCTGGGTTGAGAGGGGATGGTTTCCGCGAACCACAGCGGGCACGTTTAAAACTTGCATGTGTCCCTCCAGCCTTCGTCCCAGTTCACAGATGTCGTAAAGAAACTCCGAACGCAGCCAGCAACGAGCCGGCAGCGCTCGGCTTGCTGGCGCTGGGCTGTCGGGCAGTGGCGGCTTTCGTACCCTTTCTTTTTTCTTCTCGCCGCGAACCGAACACCGCGATAACAAGAGCCACCTCAACAGGACGCGGCTAAAAGTGACGCCCGAGGCCGCGCGGCAGCGGGGACGTGTTCAACAACACCTCTGGCAAGAAAATTTTACAATTACTAAATCTCGCGAAAATGTGCTAAATTGTCTCTAAGGCTCACGCCAAGACAAACGCTGAAGAGTGGCTCGAAACCGTCGTCCTTGTCACTGCAGCCTAGGCGGCAGGCTTCGTAAAATTAAGTTGAGGGGGGGGGGGTGAATCTTTTCTTTTTTCTGTGCACATTCTAAGTTCCTGCTCTGTAGCCTCGACGCGTTTTTAACTGATTGGGGGGTGAGCTGCCCACCGTGCCTCGCCGGCGCTGGTCCCGGAGTAATACTTTGCTTTTTGAGGTGTATGCCACTGTTGCATTACGTTCGTCGGCATCCTGGGCACCCAGTGCAGGGGTTCCCGGCGGCTCGTGTCGTGCCCGAGGTGATGCCGAACTCATCAAGCTACGGACCGACCGTCCGTCGAACGTCGTTGTCAGCTCTGCTTAGCTGCGCCGGCAACAAGGTTCGACAGGGGATGGACCCAGCATGGCCTGCAGGCGGCCTCCCTTAGAGTCTCACGTCACAAAAGACTACCCCCTTCACTGACAAAACCTTACAAACTATTTTAGGCCTTACAAAGAAAAGCAGTTTGTTATAACAAAGTATTTTGAGCCTACGTAAGCTTACAAAGAAAATACTTCGTAATTTACGAACTATTTCTTCGTATAACAAAGTAAATTAGTTTGCATTATGTTTGCTCCAAATACTTCGTAAGGTTTTAAGCGTGTTTAAAAGGACAACAATCTGTTGCAGTGGCAGGGAACCTCCCGAGGGCAAGGCGCCTGTAGGCCCTAGGGTAGGCCAGCCCGCAACGCATACGTGTGCTAATGAGTTGGGGTTGCCTAACCCCTATTACCATTACCATTACCATTAGAGGCTAGACCACACATGATCGTATGCCAGTTCAGGCACGGCTCATGTCTGCTTGCACTGCATAACAAGACAAGGCCGCCCTTACTAGGGAGACACCTTCCCTTGGCGGAGAGGAGACTCAGCGCCTGCCAGCCCCGGCTCGCAGTGGCCCGCCTTCTAGGTTAGAGGTATGCTTCCCCGACAGGGTTGCACATCCTCTGCCTCGGCATAGCCTCTTTGAGCACAACCAAGTCCGGAGTCCGCCTGCTTCATCCCAGATTCTCGGGACCAGTTTCTTTTTCTTCTTGCTTGATGTGTTTGGACCTTGTTCGCTTCGCCCCTACCCTTCTCTTGGTGCGACCTCTTTGTTGTACCTGCAAGCTGCGGAATGAGGCATGACGTCCACCCCCTCCTCAGGCCTAGCAGTGACAGCGTCTGTCGATGTGAGGCCTGGTGGCCTTCCCCGCGATGCTCCCCTGCGTGCTGTTTTTGGCTGAGCGATTAGCGAAGCCAGTTACTTCACTGGGGTTGGAAAGTTTTGTCTGTCTGTGCGTGCGTGCGTGCGTGTGTGCGTGTGTGTGTCTGTGTGTCAGCACTACTCCTCCTGAACGGCTCCGCCGATCTGTCTGAGATTTTGCAGGGTTATTAGGTATGCCCTTGGCTCGCCACACGCAAAAATTCAGCTTTCTATCTCATTCCATTCAGTCGTAATAACGAAAAAAACACTATAAAAATGGCAGAAAAAGTGCAACTTTTTAGTGACTTTATATTTTAGAGACATTTTTACATGTTTTCTTATGTTTTTGAAGTCGCTGATGACGAAAATGAAATCAATTTCGACCCCTGACCAAACTTTAAACTGCGAATCGGCTACCTCAACCGAATTAACTAACATAATCAACTTCGACCCTTCATCTTGAAAAAAGGGGGTCGACCGACTAAAAATTTTTATTGCAGATTTCGATAGGTCTCGGCAAGACCTTTTCAAAGAGGGGTCGGAAGGGGGGTCTAGGAGCCCGACTTCATCAGTTAGCCGAATCAGGATCTTAAAAAAAAAGGGTTCGACCGACTAAAAAATTTTATTCCAGATTTCGATAGGTCTCGGCAAGACCTTTTCAAAGAGGGGTCGGAAGGGGGGTCTAGGAGCCCGACTTCATAAGTTGGCCGAATCAGGATCTTGAAAAAAGGGGATCGAGCGACTTAAAAATTTTATTGCAGATTTCGATAGGTCTCTGCAAAACCTTTTCAAAGAGGGGTCGGAAGGGGGGTCTGTGAGCCCGCCTTCAAGTAATGTGAAAATTGGTGCAACGGCCATGTCTTGCACATTAACTTTGGTACAATGGGAACACAAGAGCGGGCCTCAGTCCTGATGTTACATCAATAAGTTTGCGCTTTACCTCCACGGGGTGTGAGGTGCGAGGACCGAAGGCCCGAGAGACGGCCTCCGATTGTGCCAAGCCAGGTCTGGTGCGAGGGCTGAAGAAGGCCCGAGAATAATCCGCCGGCAGGCCAAGCTGGTATCGGCCCCCTGTCGAACTGAATTGCCGGCGCAGCGAAGCGGAGCTGCCTACTCGGTTCGTCGGAAAGGCGCGCCCTAGCTTGTAGACTTCGACCATTCATCACGTACTGCACTACTCATTGCCTCAATGAACCCTTAAAACAGCTTGCCGAAGGCAAGCAGGAAGCGCCGCAGGCCAAGGTAGGTGTAACGCCAGGCGTGGATTGTCGAAACTGGCGCAGCATCGCGAAGCCTGTTACGACAAGACACGGTCTGGCGTAAACCTACCTTGTAGACATGCTGCGACGAGAGGACGTGATGTACACCCCCATGCATCCTATGCCGCGACCGGTGGAGTGCGAGGCTGATATTCTTCGGTCGCAAGGGTTGCGGGGGCTGGAGGGGCGTTGCGCCGTGTCCACTTCCGGGGTGCTGGTCGACGGTGCGTACAGGGCTCGGGTCCTGGCCGGCCGGTCTGTCTGCTGAGCGCTCGGCCCATGCTGGCAGCCTGCCGTGCCATGAGGTCAGGGTGTGTCGCGTTGCCGCCTCCACGTTGTCCACGGCCGTCAAAGGGCGCCTTCCGGGTAGGCAACCCCTCGGGGCTCACCGTCGGTGGTGCTGCCTACGGGCCGGCGCTGTGGCGGTTGTCGCAGGTGTGTGGCTGGCTAGGGAGAATGGGGGGGGGGGGGGCACGCTGCCCGCCCCGCAGCAACGGAGAACTGCCGCGCGTCCTCCACCGGCTGGCTGTGGGGGAGTTGGCGCGGTCCACTCGGACGGCTAGACGGAGAGAGAGGGGTGAACCACCACCAAAACCCCAAACCCGAAACCGAACCAGAAGCGGGCATTTATCCATGGGCGCCGGTATCCTTCCTGGAGGCTCGAGCCCTGTCGCCCGCGTCGAGGCCGAGCTCGGCCGAGCCTTTCCAGGTCTGCCGGCCACGTGTTGGCCAACCCAGCAGGCCCTGGCCTGCCTGGGCCTGGCGGCACTCAGTCCTGACAGAGATGCGGCCCAACAATGCAGGCAATAGAACACCTGTAGGTTGTAAAGTTGTCATCTCCGACGCCGGACCCGTCCGGCTGCGCTCGTCCTAGGCCGCGCTTCCTGGGAAAGGCCGGTGGCCGCCGGCCCTCTCCCCTCCCCTCCCCTCGTGACTGGCATGCGCTCGGATCGGCGTGCTGTACCCGGCCTGCGGCCCGACCCGCTGCTGACCTGCCGCTGCGCATGTGCTGCCACGCCTCCGCGCCGCCTTGTCGCTGTGCCTGCAAAGAACCGGGTCCGTGCCCGTCACCCCGCCTGAAGGACGAAAATCTCTGTGCCTCGTCGTCGCGATCCTGCGGGAGGGGCGTTGCGTGACTTCATTCTTCGGTCGCAAGGGGGGTTGGGCTGTGTTGGTTACTCGGGCTGTCTCGGTCGCGCTGTCGGTCTCGCCGCGGCTCCGTGGTGGGTAGGCCCTGCATCGCGCTCCAGAGGTTCCAGGTCGTCGGCGGCCGCCCTGGCGTGGTGTGGGCAGACCGCGGGCTGAAAATTAGGGCTCTGCTCTCGGCGACCGGGGTTCCAGCTGTACCTGGCGGCAGGGCGTCCCGCGTCGATCACTCGCCGCCCGCCCCCGCGCTCGGTATGCAGAGGGCGCGCAAAACAAAGCAAAGAGGACCGCCTCTGCGAGTCATAAAGACCTCCGCTGTGCGAAATCTCGCTGTGGCGGCTCGGCCGCCTCGGCGCCTGCGCTGGGTAAACGGCGGCACCCTGTGCAGCACCGAAATGTCGGGTGGTATAGTTCTTGCCGCACCGGAGCACGGTCCTGCCGCCATCGAGGACCTCCCCTGCGCGACGATGCTGCCGCGTGTTGCCCGCGCGCCCTGCGACTTGCGCCGCCTGACCACCGCGCAGGACGCACAGCCCGCATCTGGCCGAAACGGCACGCTCTGCCTCCTGCATTCGCTCCGGCGACAGTTGACTCCTGTAAATTCAAGTACTCTGCCCCGGCCCGGCGGTACTCCCATGGTGCCCCATACCTGTACAGGACCACCCCAGCCTGGAGCGTCGACATCGGCCACCCCCACAGCGACGATCACCCAACACTTTCCCATCCACCCGCCTCAGCCTCCTCACGACCAAGTGGGCGCCCGCCCCGACCGTGCCTCAAGGTCAGGGCTGACCACGCCCTCGCCGGGCCAGGGCCGGCGCGTCGCGGCCGCCAGACACGGCGTGTGAGACGCGGGGCAGGGTCATGCCGGCACACTGCACCTGTAAACACTCTGGACGGACTCCCCCGGGTGACCGACGGTCACCCCAAACCTTTCGTTGCAGAGGGCGGGGGTGCCCCCCGTCTCTCCATGTCTCTCGCTACGGCCCTTGCGTTGGGTTGGGTTGGGGAGTGGCTGCGATTCCTCCTCGCCTCGCGCTGGGTCGGCCTCCGCGTCCGTGGGAGCTGCTGCGACGGTGTTTCTCTCGGTGAAGGGCTTGCAGTATCCTCAGGAGGTGAATGGTTGCACTACACACTTCCTAACTCTACCGGACGCCCCTTGCCGCGCGCCCACTGGCCCAGCGGCCCGGCCCGCCGGCACCGGGCGACGAGGCGAAAACAGCATTGTGCGCTTCCGATGCACCGGCCCGGCCACGTGAAACCATTTTCGTATCGCGGTCCACCCCAGGTATACACCGACCCTTCTCGGTCGACGGCTCGGACGAGACCCTGCCTAACCCCTAGGCGGTTAGGTTGACACGCCAATGGACGTCAGTTCGCTAGGGAGCTCAAATTTCAACACCATCAAGGTGCAAACGATAGAATTTTTGTGTTTTAGGGTCAAGCGTATCCGAGCCTAGCTATTATTCGCAAACAAATGCGGGTCTCAGTGTTTCCTCAGCGATGTAGTTGGAAGCATGACTTGTGCGGCTGAGTCTAGATGCCTAGGCTAGGCGCATAGTGCAAGGGCATGGCCCCGACCGCTCCTTTCGGGGCATCTTGCCACCGAGCCTTCCTACGACCCGCAGCACGCGGGGCCCCTCCACGGCCCTCACCTACGCGCAGAGACCCCCGCCCCCCTGGGTCCCCGCCGCGCAGCAATGTTCCGATGTAAGACGACCGTTAAAAAACGTTAACGCTAACGCCAACGTGAAAGCAGATGATACCAATGTTTATTTCAATGTATGTTTGTTTATCATTTAATTAAGAAAAAAAAATGTAGTTTTAATTTTCTAATTGTGTTTGATGTATTCATGTCTACGCATGTGTGCCCACAATGATATGCCTAATACACTGGTAGAAAAAAAGTACGGAACATGTCTGGTCAACAATTTGCCTGGACCGTCCGTACTTGCCAAGTACGGACCTTTCTGTACTTTTTTCCGTACCCGTTTACACGAGCTTATATGGGACAGGTACGGACGTTCCGTACTTGCGTCCGTATTTCCGTTCTATATTCTTCCGTACATTTTCCGTACAAAAGTACAGAAATTTTTACAGTGTACCACTTGTGTTGGGTATCATTCTCTTTGTTTCAACGCGAGGATGCACAATATGATGGCCAATCACAAGAATACTCAATACCCGTAAAAGTTGTTTTCTGTACTAGCGCGGCATCGGCGCAGCGACCTGCACTTGACACTCCAGCCTCGGCGCAGCGTCCGGTCACGATAAGCAGCCGAGCTTCGTCACTCGACACTCCAACATAAACAAACAAGAGCAGCGCGGCGCAGCGCAGCACTCCGCGCCACTTGTAACCAGACGCCGCGCATCCGTTCCGCCCTAGTACCAATGCGAACTTTTGCGGGTATCAGTTAAATAGTTGAATGGATGCCGAATTATGCATCCTCACGTTCCGACGAGAAAAATGATACCAAATGAGACTAGGATAGCGGCACGGGCGCGGGCGAGCCGAGGTGAAATGCTTTGCGCGAATGCGTGCATTTTGCGTGCAATTGCGTGCTTTTGCATGCCCTAGTGCGTGCTTAGAGCGGGCGTTTGCGTGCAAAGCGAGTGTACGGTTCGAACGCGCCGCCGACGCCGCTCTTGTGCACGCCAATGCATGCGAATGCTTGCCCGGCGCGGGCAATGCAAGCGCGCCGTTGCACTTCACTGCCAGGGTCCTATGCTTTCGCGCCCCGCGAGAACACGCGCTGCGCTGCGACCGCGACCTTGGGTGGTGTAAGCAGGTAGGACCTGATCGGGTTTCGACCGGGAGGAGGCTGCAGTATGGGCTGAGTGAAGTGGCCGGCTCGACCTCCTGCACCACCGCGCTGCAAAGTGGCACACTGTTTTAAATGTGTGCCTGCATGCACACTGCTCTTAAAAGTGTGCCTGCGAAGCACACCGTTCGAAACAGTGTGCCAAAGACCCATGCAGCATCAGCCAGGCACACTGTTTGGAACAGTGTGCCTGCTGGCACTCGGTTTAGAGCAATGTGCATACAGGCAAATATTTTTAACAGTGGGCCATGCACACTGCACACACTTGCGTTTGCGTAATTTGGCTCCCTTCCTCATTTCCCCAGCCTCTTTACCCACCTCACAGCCCCGTGAGGATTTCGGCAACAGGTGCTGCTAGAAGGGCATGAAGGGTTATTCTCGGAATGGGGTCGGTGAGACAAAGCCAACGGTAAACGGTGCTGGTTTGGAGCTATTTGGAGACGTTTGGCTCCGGGTTTAAATGCAGGTAGGTTATGTTGAGTCCAAAATTTGTATTCCGTGTTAAGCGTTTAAACCGAGGTTTAAACGCAGTCAGACTCCCGTATGAATGCCGCAGAAGTCCAACACTACTTAATTTCTATTTCCAGTAGCTTTTGAAAAGCTTTTCAATAGCTTTCGAAGGTGCTGATGGCATGAATGAGGTCTGTTCGAACCCGACCTAGGTTGAAAATCCCGTTTGGGTTGAACGTAACTAAATCTCCGAATTTTAAAATGTACGGGACGGGCTAAGGTTGCCGATTTGTGTCGCCATTCTCCCGCAAGGTCCGCGTTCGGATCACCTGCTGAAGGCACGCTGGACTAGCTCGGCCCGCACGCCTCGGCTTTCCAGTGACTATGCACCCAGAACACCTCCGAACCGAGGGGTGCGCTCTCACGGTTGCGCAGGGTGCCGCGTTGGCCGCTTCGCTCAGCTGATACTGCAGCATCCCGGTCGAAAGCCGATCAGGTCCTACCCGAGGTCCTACCTGCCTACGCCACGCAAGGTCGCGGTCACAGCGCAGCGCGTGCTCTTGCGGGGCGCGAGAGCACAGAACCCTGGCAGTGAAGTGCAACGGCCCGAGCGCCCTGCGCTTGCAGTGCCCGCGCCGGGCAAGCATTCGCATGCATTGGCGCGCACACTGGAATTGATAGGGTGAGACGTCTCACCAAATGGCGGCGATACAACAAGTATCACCGAAAAAAGGACGTACACGAATATATGACCGAAAAAAAGCCGTACGCAAATGTATCACCGGAAAAAGGTCAGTGAGATGGGCCCTTCTTTTCCTAGGGCAGTATCACCCTTTTTGGCCCGTCCCGTATTATTTATGAAAATAAATATCGGAGGACGGGCATATAGTATGATGCGTGCTGTCCGTCCGTCCGTTCGTCCGTCCGAGGTCTTCCCGTGGTCCGATCTTCACCAAATTTGATATGCAGCCTCCTAGGGTGAACCTAAGAACCACCCGGTGACGGCTTTTTCGATCCGAGCCCCAGGGGCGCTGCTGCAGGTGCATCATGGTTTACATGGTGTAAAGGAGGATTTCTGCAACGGAGGCCGCTAGAAGGGCATGTAGGGTTATTTTTGAATCGGGGCGAAGAAATAAGGACAACGGTGTTAATTTCGAGCCGATCGGAAAAGTTTGGGCCCAAGTTCAAATCCCGGTGGGGTAAAAATACGATCAAAATTTTCGACTCGAGTTGGACATTGTTTCATATGTTTTCGAGGGTGCTGACAACGAAAATGAGATCCATTTTGACCCCAGACTCAGGTTCGAGCCCCGGTGGGGTAAAATACGACCAAAATTTTCAAGTCGAGCTGGACATTGTTTCGTATGTTTTTGAGGGTGCTGATGACGAAAATGGCATCCATTTTGACCCCAGACCCACTTACGAATCCCGGTAGGATCAAAGGCGACCAAAATTTTTCCTTTTTGACCCCGAACTGGACCCAGGCGGTCGAGTGCCGTTTCCGTCATATACGACCCTAATCTTTATTTCGAGGTAGACATTGTTTCATACGTTAAGGGTGCTGATGACGAAAGTAACATCTATTTAGTTTCCGACAGAGATTCGCATCACTATGGGCTAAAATACGACAGCAATTGCGAATGTTTAAAATGTACGGGACGGGCCAAAGTTGCCGATTTGTATCGCCACTTTCCCTGTTATTTGGTGATACATTTGTGTACGACCGTTTTTTCGGTGATACATTCGTGACGGTGATACATTTTAGTATCACTCTTTTACGGTGATACATTTTACTGTGATGTCTCGTACAAAATTTGTACAAAAACATTTAATGTGAGGGCGAGTAGCGAGGGTGGCAGCCGGTGGCGGAATGCTGCTGCCACGACTCGTCGCCAGGCCGGCGAGACACTTACGGCCTTGAAATTGGCCAGCAGCATTCTTCTGGTGGGCCGGAAGGGGTGGGGGACCGTCACCAAGGACGCAGGTCCACACCGCAATGAAAGGGGCCTAATTTTTTTTTTCCTTCAGAAATTTGATAATGGCTTTGCTGACTCTTGCGTCATTTAATGAGGTAACACCAGTGCCAACTTCGAACTTCTAACACGCTTGTTTAAGCTGCCGCAGATCAGAGAAGATGTTGCGATTAGAAGTGCGCACATTGGTGATGCACTTGGGTAAAATGGGGCCTGGTTGCCAATGGCACTCCTTGCTGCGGCCATTGGTGCGTGGCCGTCTGAGCGCTCAGTGACGGTACCCCGCTCATATCGGCCAACCACAAGAACTCTTCTGGCGTGTAACGGTCGTGTAACGTTTGCTGTGCGAGTGGAAGGGGTATGGGCCAGCGTAATGCCGCGTAACTGGGGGGTCAAAAGATGTCCCAAACTGCTTCACGTAATTGACGGACGGCCCCTGGGCACGGGTGAACAGTCCTCCTGCTGTCTAGAGCAGCCGTTGGGGACACGCCGGCGGACGTGGTCGCGACGCCGCTGACTCAGCATCTCCCCCTTCCCCCCTCGCCGGCGGCGGGCCTAAGGCACTCAAGTTCGTAAGGCAAGGGGGGAGCGGGGGGCCGCCACCACCGCCAGGAGCAGTGGTACCGCCGCGCGGCACGGCAGTGCGCGCCACCCAGCCAGGACGAACGTCCGCGTCGCCCCACCGCGCCGCAGCGCCGCGCTTTGGCGCGCTTATCACTCGCGTGATTCGTGCTCCTGCAGTCACCGTATTTCGGCTGCAGTTTTCAAGGCGCTTTAAGTGGTAGTGTGTGCTTCTTTATGGGGATGTGTTTGTGTTTTTTCGTTCGACTGCACTCCGGCATGGAGTCATGCCAGTCTTCGGAAGTCCTGGCTCCACGGCCAGCGAGCGACGCCGATCTCAACCTGCAAGCAATTCAGCTGGATTTCTTTCAAAAGGTGGGTCGACAGTTTTAGCATGGACTTCAAACAGTTTAAGTATTACATTGCTGTACAGTGTGTGCTTAGCGCGGTGCTCAGCACTTGTGCGAGATTACACTACAAGATCTAATGTGTGCTTAGTACAAAGCTGTGGGAGCGTACTTACAAGCACACATTTATAGACGTATGCTTGGCAAGCACACAGCTATAGATGTATGCTTTCCCAAGCACACTTTTATCCCACCCATTAAAAGGCAGACTCATACAGCTGTGTACTTGGCCTGTAGCTAAGCACATAACCGTGCCGTGTGCGTTGTTGCGCATGGGACCATGCATTTCATGCGTATGCTCAATCTCGTTCCAAGCTATGCTTTGATCACGTTATTGGTAAACGCGCCTTCGCATCGGGTCTTTTAATCTCGGCGCTAGGAAACTTTTCGTGGGGCACCATCTGTCCGAGTTATTCAAATGCGTTTGTAAGAATTATTTTTCATTAATTAGGTCGCATTTGTTTCGCAGGGCTTCGAGTGATATCGACACTGCTGTTGCGGCGTTCGTTGAGAAGAGATGCTCCATCTGGATCACCGTTTGGTTCCGCGCAGTCCAACCAGCCCGACCCGGATGTCAGCCTCCATCAACACGCACAAGCTGCGGCGAACCGCGTTCGTATGAGTCGAGTCTTTTTCACAACCGAACCAGCATCTTGTTGTAGGTCCCGATGAGTTAGTTTCAGACGTCAATCAGGCACACACTGCTAATCCAAGTGTGGACCAGGTCCACGCGAGGTAGCGTGGACCACGATGGTCCACGCTAGGAAACGTGGACCACGAATGGTCCACACCAGGAAACGTGGACCAAGTGTGGTCCGTGTCCGTCCGGTTCACGCTTTAAAGCGTTGAGCTAATACGCCAGCCACACTTCCAAGTGTGGACCACGGCTTGGTCCACGTTTCCTAGCGTGGACCATTGGTG
Source organism: Stenchaetothrips biformis (assembly GCA_030522485.1). Taxonomy (NCBI): domain Eukaryota; kingdom Metazoa; phylum Arthropoda; class Insecta; order Thysanoptera; family Thripidae; genus Stenchaetothrips; species Stenchaetothrips biformis. Next base: position 21,336,272 of record CM060089.1, read on the forward strand.
GTCCACGTTTCCTAGCATTGAATATTCGTGGTCCACGTTTCTTGGCGTGGACCGTGGACCTGGTCCTCACTTGGATTAGCAGTGTAGTTACGCTTGATGTTTCCCTTGTAGCGCGTTAAAATTTAAAGTAACTCAACGCAACTCAAGCGAAAACTTAGCATGAGTGGACGCAGTTTGCCTAGGCCCTATAAACTGCGCTCAACCTTTCTCAGAAAGCGTTTGACTTTATACCAACATGTTTCCCACGGAGAGATGACATGTGTGTTGTAAATTACGCTACAATTTAACGTACGTCGAGCCAAGTTAAAACTGATGAAACATAAAGTTACTTCAGGATTGTTCTTGAAAAGGATCTGAGTAGTGGATGATTTGTGTGATCATAAGGAAGTTTCGATAATTTTATGTCGGTTGCAGGATTATTTGCCGTGCTCTCAGCGTTTGAGCGCAGTTAAAACGACGTCCAGATTCGCCCCGATTGTCCATCTCCACCTGTCCGGCCGCTTCCATGGCGGCGTCCACGCCGTGCACGCGCCCTCCCCGGGCCGCATGCTGCGGTTCTCGTTGCCGTGCGACTCTCTGCCTTCGCGGTGGCAGAGCCGAGCGGACAGTGGGACGGGCTTCCAGACGGCGGCGCGCTCACGCCCCGCCTCTCCCGGCAGGACCAGCAGGGCCAGCAGCGGCTCCTCCTCGAGCGGGGCCAGCACCATGACGCCCGCCGTGGCCAAGGTGTACCGCGCCATGCTGGCTGCGGCTGGCGAGTCGGGGTCCGAGGCCGACCCCGAGGAGGACGAGAAGTGGGAGCCGCTGCATGGCCGTCTGCGCAACGCGTCGCCGCCAGGGGTCCGGAACTTGCCCGGAACTGGCCGGAACGCAGGGCGTGTTACGGGTGTTCCGTGCTTGTTTTGTCAAAACACGGGTTACCATGGGCTTCTTTCGGGTCGGAACCAGGGGTATTTCTTTCTTGGATTCGACAAAAAATCCCAGACAACCTTCCACAACCCGGAACAGGTTTCACGTTCCGGACCCCTGGTCGCCGCTAAGCGACCTGCTCCTGCAGCGCTACCGCCAGGGTCTTCACCGCGCCATCGGCGACCTGCTCCGGCGCTGCTGGCCATGCAGAAGTTCTCTGTAAGTGCGACGCATCACATCTCGTACTCTGTGGTGCCTGTTCGTTCACACTGTCGTTGCAGCTCGTGCAGGAGACGGCGTGGTCGCTGCCCGAGCCGCAGCGCAGCGAGGTTCTCGATGGCGTGGCCCGGATGGCGCGTGAGTCTCGACGCCGCTCGGCCACCCGCTCCAGGATCACGCCGACGTCCACCCTGCGGCGCGGCGGCAAGGCGCCGGCCGAGGACGACGATCGCGACGTCCACGCGGAGAAGTACCGCGTGACGGACGAGCACGCCCTGGGCACGTCGTCGCCGCACCGCGCGGCCGACCGCCACCTGGAACAGGAACTGCGCCGCATGAAGCTGCCCGAGTCCTTGCTGGGGACGTGCCGCGCCGCCCGCGCGCCCGCCCACCTCGGCGTGAGTTGCACCAACACGGGGGAATAGCCTAGGTGGAGCTGGCCACCATGTTCGACAACCCGGCCGGCACGAAGGCAACTGCGGGGGGCGACCGAGTCCCAAGTGCACCCGACGACGCTGTCCTCGTCCTTCACGCCACGCGGTGGCCTCGACGGCCTCGACGGCCACGACGGCCACTACGGCTTCCTGGAGCAGACGCACGACCGGTAGCTGCGTCTGGGGCCGCCTCCGGGTTTTAGCTCGATTAGTGACAGTGACCGATGAGGATGAATCTTGTCACCAGCCACAAATGCCTTCAACAAAAATAAATCGCATTTTCGCACGAAAATAAGAAGAATAGGATGTTTTAAAGCCTAGCCTTTCGATCCCGCATAGTTTGAGCTTTATTAGTGACAGTGACTTATGAGAATGATACTTGTCACATGCCACAAGTGCCTTTAACACTAAATCGCAATTTCACACGAAAAAAAGCAGAAAAGCGTCATTTTAGGTCTTTCGTTGCAATCCTACACAGTTTTAGCCTGATTGAAACCATAACTTTAAAACATTATTTTCAAGTCACGATCTACGAGAAGCTCAGACAAAAAGGCCAGTTTCGCATTGATTTAAGCTAGAATCATTTGATTATGCCTAGCATCGTGATCCCGCACAGGTTTAGCTCAATGCTTGACAGTTACTTTCAAACAAAGTTCGCATGTCACAAGACCAAACTGACTCCAAGAAAATCCGCATTTTTGCATAAAAGTAAGCATAAATGCGCGTTCTGAAGCCAGGCCTTTCGATTCTGCATAGTTTTAGCTCGATTGGTGACAGTGACTTCTGAGGATAAATCTTGTTACAAGCCACAAGTGCCTTCTACAAAAAATCGCTTTTTAAGCACGAAAATAAGCAGAATGGCGTGTTTTTAAGACTGGCGTTTTGATTCCGCATAGTTTTAGCTTAATTAGTGGCAGTGACTTATGAGAATGATTCTTGTCACATGCCACAAGTTACTTTAACCCGGTTTTTACACGGTTTTGGCTCGATGTGTCACCAAAACTTATAAAGATTATTCTTAGGTCACGAGCCTTCAAAAGCTCAAACACAAAAGCCAGTCTCGCATTGATTAATTCCGAAAAGCATGTGTTTATACGTAGGATCGTGATCCTGCACAGTTTTAGCTGCACGCTTGACAGTGACTTTCAAACATTATCCGTCAGTCACAAGACTCAAGTGCCCTCAACAGAAGGTCGCATTTTTGCATAAAAGTAAGCCGAAATGCGTGTTTTTAAGCCTGACCTTTCCTTTCCACATAGTTTTAGCTCGATAAGTGACAGTGACTTTTGAGGATGTTTCTTGTTACAAGCCACAAGTGCCTTCAACAAAAATATCGCATTTTTGGACGAAAACAAGCTGAAAAGCGTGTTTTTCGGCTTTTCCTACACAGTTTAAGCTCGATGTATCCCTAAAACTTAAAAATATTAATCTCAAGAAAAGAGCTTCCATAAGCTCAAACACAAAGACCAGTTCGCATTGATTTAATCCGAAAAGCATGGGTTTACGCCTAGCATCGTGATTTCGCACAGTTTTGGCTCCCTGCTTGACAGTAACCATCAAACAAAGTTAGTAAGTCACAAGACTCAAGTGCATGAAACAGAAAGTCACATTTTTGCATAAGGGTAAGCCTAGGTGCGCGTTTTTAAGCCTCGCCTTTCGTTCCTGCATAGTTTTAGCTCGATTGGTGACAGTGACTTATGAGGATGATTCTTGTCACAAGCCACAAAAGCCTTTAACAAGAGATCGCATTTTTGCAAAAAAACTGAGCAGAAATGCTTGTTTTTCAGCCTGGCCTTTCGATCCCGCACAGTTATAGCTTAATTGGTGACTGTGACTGATGAGAATGTTTCTTGTCACATGCCACAAGTGCCTTTAACACTAAATCGCAATTTCACACGAAAAAAAGCAGAAAAGCGTCATTTTAGGCCTTTCGTTGCAATCCTACACAGTTTTAGCCTGATTGAAACCATAACTTTAAAACATTATTTTCAAGTCACGATCTACGAGAAGCTCAGACAAAAAGGCCAGTTTCGCATTGATTTAAGCTAGAATTATTTGATTATGCCTAGCATCGTGATCCCGCACAGTTTTAGCTCAATGCTTGACAGTTACTTTCAAACAAAGTTCGCATGTCACAAGACTAAACTGACTCCAAGAAAATCCGCATTTTTGCATAAAAGTAAGCCTAAATGCGCGTTCTGAAGCCAGGCCTTTCGATTCTGCATAGTTTTAGCTCGATTGGTGACAGTGACTTCTGAGGATAAATCTTGTTACAAGCCACAAGTGCCTTCTACAAAAAATCGCATTTAAGCACGAAAATAAGCAGAATGGCGTGTTTTTAAGACTGGCGTTTTGATTCCGCATAGTTTTAGCTTAATTAGTGGCAGTGACTTATGAGAATGATTCTTGTCACATGCCACAAGTTCCTTTAACACGGTTTTTACACGGTTTTGGCTCGATGTGTCACCAAAACTTATAAAGATTATTCTTAGGTCACGAGCCTTCAAAAGCTCAAACACAAAAGCCAGTCTCGCATTGATTAATTCCGAAAAGAGCAAAATCAAATAAGACGGACCACTTCTTCCAGCGACCCCTTCCGATTTGCCTGAAATTTTGTAGGCTTATTAGGTAACTAAAGGAGAGTCTAAAGCCAAAATTTTAGGTCCGGCAAAAATTTATTGGCTAAGATATAGCCAATTTTCGTTTAACTTTTGGAGGAAAAACACGAAATTGGGTATTTTGGCCTGAGTCCACACTTTTCATAGCAGAGGTCTAAAATTTGGTGTCTCTATGTAAAATTGGCCAAGGAACAAGAATATGACCACTGATTTGACCTCCGACTAATATCTCGAGCGTATACCCCAGAAAACCCCCCCAAAAAACACCTAAAAAACAGTTTTTTCTTGGGATTTTTTAGAAATATTTTTTTAAATTTTTTTTTTGTATTTTTATTTTGTAGAAAATTACGCGCTGAATCGAATGAGACCAAGCGCAGATTTTTATCTCAAACCATTTAGGAGATATGGGGGTTCGAAGTGTGCCATTTTTGCCCTTTTTCTAAAAAAAAAACAAAAAAAAAAAAAAAACAGGGTTTTGAGCACCGATTGGCGTTCCCTGCCTTCTCGGTGTCTGTGTGTGTGTGGGATAGAGGCGGGGAAGGGGGCGAACAAGGTTAAGAGTGAGAAGGGGTGCTTTAGCAGCGCGGTATCAAAGGAGAGTCGTAGAGCACCCAAGAGCCCCTGCGCAACCCGACCAGGCATGCCTGCCGGACACGCCCGTTGGGCAGGTGGCCTACCTTGCCCCTGCCCTCTGGGGCTAACCGCCTGCCGCCGCCCGCTACCCGCCCCCCTTCTCCTCTCTACCCTCCCTCCTTTGCCTACGCCCTGCCCCTTGCCCTCCCCTCCGCTCCCCCACCCTCCACCGCTTGTCTTGCCGTTGCTGTGTCATTGTGTCATTGTATCACTTCGTCGTGTTTGATGCCTGGTTATTCCCAGTTCTGAGATTCTGAGACGTCATTAGCGACCGTTATTTTTGCCGATTAGGTTGTTGATATGGCTTTGTCAGGTGTGTCAATCATTATGAATTATTCTGACTTTTGGTATATTGGGTTGGGTACATGAGTGATGAGATCCTAACCCTAACCTGTTGTTTCACTTTTAGAAGCAAATTTTTGCTGCGATCCATACGATAGGCATAAAGTTCCGATCAGCAAGAATTTGAGAGCAATTACTCAAGCTGATTTTCTCAAGAATGGCAACTTAACAGTCGGCTCCTTTTGGTGTGACAATTGCAGGAAAAGCAAAGTTGGTATGTGGTTTGTTTACATTTGTTTTGGCTACAGTGTTGATGAAACAAGCCAAATATTTTCCATTAACCACCCACTATGTATTTGCAGAAGTCCAACTGCAATGTTGCAATCCTTTTAGCATTCACGCTCAGCCTATTTATAAATCACTCAGAGTGATAGGAGAAAACAACTTAAAACGCCATCCTTCTTTAACTTTGGGATTACACTGGTGCGATAGATGTCGCAAAGTGTCTCCTGGTGAGTACGACATGACCTGTCATGCCCATGCCCATAGTGAATTGACTGCGGAGTTTTCATTTTTAATAATTCCCCAATCCCTATGTTTGTTTGTGTTTTGTCAGCTGGGCCTGTTCAAACATCTGAATCCCACTCAGAGCCCAATAGTCAAGAAGTAGTTGCGTCAAGTCAGTCCAGTGGCACAACTGGCTCTCCATCACTGAGTCCTTGTGTGCTGAAAGAAGCAGCCAGTCGCACTCTAGAAAAGATTGGAGCATCGCCTTTGGTAACATCTGGTTTAAAAACAAAAACAGCGGCTGTGAGTGAGGCTAAAAGAAAGGTCGAAGATGCTACAGCCACTGTTCAGAAGAAAGTGTGCCGTGCTTTGGGGTTGTCTGAAGAAGAGGTAATAACTGACAATGCAAGGAAAGCAAACAATTACAATCTGCTTATGGAGACGATAAAAATGGAACTTCCCTCAGCTAGCCAATCACGAAGGTACCAACTGCTTTCCCTGGTCACTTTGAGTATGACTGATAGAGAAGCTGCAGAGTATTTCAGTGTTAGTAAAAACCTTATAGGGAGAGTTAGAAAAGTGACTGAAGAAAAAGGCATTCTGCCGATGCATACATTCTCAAGATCTTTACGAGTCCTTGAGTCTACAAGACTGCTTATAGTTCAATTTTACTGTAATGACGAACAGTCTAAAGTCATGCCTGGCAAACGTGACTGTGTTAGCCTTAAAAGAGGTGTTTATGAACAGAAGCGCCTACTTCTTGCCAATTTGCCAGAACTCTATGAGGCATTTAAAAAAGAGAATGAAAATCTTAAAGTTGGGTTCACTGTATTTTCTTCACTGAAACCAAAGTGGTGCATATCTGCTGGTCAGGCAGGGACACACGAACAATGTGTGTGTCAAATTCACCAGAACTTCAATCTAATAATGTTTGCATTGAACATCAAGAAACATTACCGGGAACTAATAGAATTGTGTGTGTGCAATGTACGAAACAGATTGTGCATGTTGAGAGTTTGTGAAAATTGTCCGGGTGTAACAGAAATTAAAAACATATTGAAGAATGCAATTCCAAGACCAGAGCTTGACTCTGAAGAGTCCTCAGCTAATGAAGATTATGACTTTTTTTTCTGAGAATGTCAAATACAGGCAGTGGAAGTCCACTGATCGGACTAAAATGATAGTTCAAATTGCTTCTCGTGCTGACTTAATCGAAGATGCAGCTAAGCAAATGGTTGATCTAGTCGTGCATGACTTCATTGTCCGCAGCCAGCAAGAATATATCAAGAAAGCAAAAGAACAACTGACACACAAGAAAGCAATTATTGTAATGGACTTTGCAATGAACTATAATTGTTTAATTCAAACTGCTGTCCAGTCGTATCACTGGTCGCCAAAGCAGGCTACAGTTTTCCCAGTAGTTATTTACTTCAAGGATGCCAATGATCAAATTCAGCAAAAAAGCATCATATTTATCTCTGACGACTTGGAGCATGACGTTCCTTTGGTTCAAGTTTTCCAGGAAAAAACCTTGGCTTATATTAAACAAAATTTTCCTGACATAGATGAAGTGGAGTATGTAACAGATGGATGCTCATGCCAGTTTAAGAGCAAAGGGTATTTTAAATGGCTTTGTAAGCAGGCAGAAAAGTTTAACATGAAAATAACACATACCCACTTTGGAACCAGCCATGGAAAATCACAATGTGATGCGAATGGGGGTTCGGTGAAGAGAACAGCAAGAAGGGCCAGCTTGCAAAGGCCATTGGAAAACCAAATTATAAATGCACAAGATCTGTTTGATTTCTGCATTTCTGAGATGAAGAACAATTTCCAATTTTTTTTTGTGTCCAAGTCTGAGGTGGATCCTCACCGTCAACTGTACTTGGAAATCAAGCCAACTCTCATCACACTGCCTGGAACAAGGACTTTCCATTGCTTTAAGCCACTATCTGGTAAGGTGTTAAATTTTCGATACATCAAATACCCTCTATATGTCTAAAGTTTTTTTTACCTAATTTTAGAAACTTTCTTTTTCTTTAGATGATAAAATTGCCTGCTGGCGAGTTTCGAATGACAAGAATGAAGCACCTGCCCTGATACATTCCTTGACCAAGACCCGGACCAGGGAGATTGAAATGGTTCCTGTCACTAACGGAATGAATGTTGTAATTCGATTGGCCAAGAACAGATATGTAGCTGTAGTCACAGATGTCTACACTGATGAGGCAGAAATTGACGTTTCTCTGCTCATGCCAAAACTTCCAGCTAACGAGTTCCATTGGCCTAAAGAACTTAAATCAGCCACCATCCCTCTCCCTCATGTTTTGTGTGAGGTGAAATTATGTGATGAAGGTGAAAAAGTCAAGTTAACTTATGAGGATGTTAACAAACTTTATGACCTGCGAATCTTGAAAAGGCCACGCTAAATCTAAACATTGTTCTAAATAAAAGATTTACCAATTTTGATTCTTTAAAAAAAGTTCAATTTCTTTGCAATAACCAATTCAACTTGGTAACAGAAAAAAACACCACACACAAATCAGATAAGTGGGAACCACCTTTTCACAAAAAAAAAAACACACTAAGTACATGGTATCAAGTACCTTGGGAGGGCTCGAGGTAAGCAGGGAGAAAGGGAGGTGCTAGAAAAAAAAGGGGGGGGGTAGCGGGCGGCGGCAGGCGGTTAGCCCCAGAGGGCAGGGGCAAGGTAGGCCACCTGCCCAACGGGCGTGTCCGGCAGGCATGCCTGGTCGGGTTGCGCAGGGGCTCTTGGGTGCTCTACGACTCTCCTTTGATACCGCGCTGCTAAAGCACCCCTTCTCACTCTTAACCTTGTTCGCCCCCTTCCCCGCCTCTATCCCACACACACACAGACACCGAGAAGGCAGGGAACGCCAATCGGTGCTCAAAACCCTGTTTTTTTTTTTTTTGTTTTTTTTTTAGAAAAAGGGCAAAAATGGCACACTTCGAACCCCCATATCTCCTAAATGGTTTGAGATAAAAATCTGCGCTTGGTCTCATTCGATTCAGCGCGTAATTTTCTACAAAATAAAAATACAAAAAAAAAAATTTAAAAAAATATTTCTAAAAAATCCCAAGAAAAAACTGTTTTTTAGGTGTTTTTTGGGGGGTTTTCTGGGGTTTACGCTCGAGATATTAGTCGGAGGTCAAATCGGTGGTCATATTCTTGTTCCTTGGCCAATTTTACATAGAGACACCAAATTTTAGACCTCTGCTATGAAAAGTGTGGACTCAGGCCAAAATACCCAATTTCGTGTTTTTCCTCCAAAAGTTAAACGAAAATTGACTATATCTTAGCCAATAAATTTTTGCCGGACCTAAAATTTTGGCTTTAGACTCTCCTTTAGTTACCTAATAAGCCTACAAAATTTCAGGCAAATCGGAAGGGGTCGCTGGAAGAAGTGGTCCGTCTTATTTGATTTTGCTCAATGTCTCGCCGGGAGCTTCCGGTGCCCGTGGTGCCCCCATCACATAGTGAGACCTTTCTCAGGGTGAGTGCACCCCTACGCACTAGCCAGGACCAATGTAGTCATTGATGGGACGGTTCCCATCGACGGGGAGCCGAGGAACAGGAGAGGTTCTGGAGAGCGAGAAAGAAGGAAATTGAGGCGACCCTGTATTACGTGACGGAACACAATCGTAAGTTTCTCTAGCCGACGGCCCACGATTGTGTCAAGGGATGGTGCTCTTGCCGTTGCGTTCCGCTTTTCTGATGATCGCTGCTGCTGTAACGTCAGGCCCAGCACGGGAATGGCACCTCGGCTAGCGCCCGACGGAGGGCTCCAACCCTCGCCGCATCACACCGCGGCGAGGCGGGTGGCCTACCTTGCGCCTTCCTCGTTAGCGCGCTGCGCAGGGAAAGCTCGCGTGCGCGGAGTGACGCACAGCAATGTGGATCGGCCCCTTTGCTTCAGGCGCGGTTAGCAGGCCCACAACGTCCGGAGCGAGTCCCAGCCCGTTGCCACGAATTAACGAGAGGAATGCCGCGGGTGTCCCGATGCCTCGCCCTGCGCTCCCCCGGCGACACGCGTCCTCCCGCGGCATGGGCAGTCCGTCGGCAAGCCTTGGCCGGGGGCGCGTCGAGCGGCCAGGACGAGGACGCCGGCCCCGTCGTCGTCCTCAGCGGGCAGTTCGTCGGCAAGCCGCCCCTGTTTGCGCTTGCGCACCGCATGGCCAGAACAACGGCGTCGCCCCCAAGGGCAAGCCCTTGTCACGCAGCGGAGCGAGGGTAGGCGTTCCGTCGGCAAGCCACCCAGGCGGGCCGCGCGGCCAGGACGCGATCATCACCGTCACCGGCCGTCACCCGTCCTCCACCCCCACTCGATCCACCGTCCGGACCGTTGGCCTCCAGCAGCTCCACCAGGTGCTAGAAGGCCCCTGTGGGGTGCCGGTACGCCCTCCGGTCCCGCCACGCCACGGGCCACGCCCCTCCCGCTCCCCATTCCCATGGTGACATGGCAAAGTGACAATTAATAAAAAAGGAAATATCATTTTGGTTTTTATTTTATAGTTTTGTACAAAATACCAAGTTACAAAAAATTCAGCTAACTTTGTCAATTTTAAAAGAAAGATAACATCTATAGATTACTAAAAAGTAATAAAAATCACAGAATTTGCATTACCAATTAATGAATTAATGGTGATAAAAATACATTACAGATTTCTTTCAATAGTATTTGGAGGGTAGCACAACAAATCACCTACTTGAATTAGTTTTTGAACAATACCTTTTGTTTCACAAACAACAATTTCTTCACTTTCTACAACAGGAATGATGTGACTTATCCGAGTCATAGTCTTTTTATGATAGAAAAACTTAGTGTGATCTACTTTATAAACAGAAACAATGCAAAGCACTGACTCACCACACTTGCAAAATACATCAATTCGGCCATACAACTTACGGTTTCCACTTTTGATTTCTACATAAGAGTTGCGTCTCTTGAAAGTTTTGTCATATACTCTGGAAGAAAATATTTCCCTCCCAACAATAATTCTGTCATAAAATTCTACATTATCTGGCTTTGCATTTGAATTAACTTTTTTCAGATGATTTAATTCCACTTCAGTTACAACACGGGGAATTCGCTTCCCTGAAACTTGTACACTGCTTTTCCTTTTAGCATGAGAAACGACCTTATTCTTCAACATTTGGTTTCCTTGAGCAAGTGACGTTTGATTTAGAAGCTCCCTACCTTCATTTTTGGAGCCATGGATCATATCTGAAATAACCGCATTCATGCCTTCAAAGATAAAAGCTGCATTCGCCCAGAGGCCTCCCCACCTGCGCGCATACAAAACTAAGTGGAGAAGTTGGTGAACATTATACACATATTGATTATCACCATAGAGTGCGCCTAACTCTCGGACAAATAATCGAAGGAGAGCTTCAGCTGCTGTAAAGTCATTGTCAGATATTGCCCCCTTCAAAAGTGAAAATATGGCGTGAACAAAAAGGAGCCAATGCTGGTGATACTCTTCCTTTAAGTAAGGAGCTGCAATAACAACTGAGAAGTAAAGAAGAAAAGAGCGGAACTCATTAGCTTTTAACAATGCAAAATGTTCAAATGTCCTAGGTAATCTTGATACAAAACTTGGTGGATGAATTTCCTCCACAAGAAAATTATCAATTTCATTCATATGATCACCTATATACCAGGGACCTTTCTCAAACAACCATAAAGAGCAAATTTGACGAACCACACCACTTAAAACACAATGCATGTATTCTGCTAAGACACACGTTGATAAGTCAAGAGATGGGATGTCTTCGACCACAGTTAAGCCTTTGATACCTTTCTTTGGAACAAGGTCGGTACCAATGTTTCCACACCCAGTCGAAAATCGTTCTCTTCCCAAGCGCTTCCCGCGCGCTTCGTTGCGAGTGCGGAGGAGGCGACGCACTAGCGACTGGCAAGCAACGCGCGAGCTTCGAGGAGGCGACGGGGAAGAGACTTATGGCCGCGTGCCTCGCTTCATCGAAGTGCTGGGGAAGCGACTCAGCGCGCTACCGCCAGGCTTCGCTTCGAAGCGTGGCGGCAAGCGGTGAGGAGCGGCGGCCGGAGCTTTAACGAAGCACCGCGCAAGCGACAGCGAAGCGACCGCCGCCGCTTCCCGCGGGGGCGAGGCGGCTAGGTGGCGGCCGGGAGGGGGCCGGGAGGCGGCTGGGCAGCGCGCGGGAAGCGATCGGGAAGCGGCCGGGTCGCGGTGGTAGGCGCCGGGGAAGCGGCAGGAGGGGGCTAGGGTACGGGGATTGGTTCACGTGATTAAATGAACAGCCCCTTTAACGTGGTAAATAAATATAATTGTTTATAATTTTTTTTTGTTTTCGGAAAATAATTCTTTTAGGGGCCACACTTTGAGTATGCCAGGTTTCTTCCTTCAGACGTCCTTCGCACTCCTCCCGCTGCCGAAGGGAGCGAACCGCTCCCCGCGGAGGCGGGGGTTGAACCTGGGACCAGTGGCCTCGTAGCGCGAACGCTCACCCCGAGACCACTAGACCTTCTTGGAAGGTGGAGCGACCGGCAGCGCACATGTTCCGAGCAGGCAGCAGCGTGGCGCGCGGCGCGCACCCTGATTGGCTGCGGAGCGCGGGGGCGGAGTCCAGCGGGAAGCGTTCGGGAAGCGCTGTGGAGTCGACCGCTGTCGCCAGCGCGGCGAGTGGCACGGAAACGCGCGGGAAGCGTCGGCGCATGTTCGCGCAGCAAGCGTCGAGGAAGCGCTGAGGAATCCTTCCGCTCACTATTCGGGACTTAGAATTTTTCACGCAGCCAGAGTGCAACGTATGAAGGCAACGATATCGGCACTGTTTCCAGCCTGATAATCGTTTAATTTTCCAGTAGACTACGTGAAGCACACACACAAACGCTTAATGGTTCAGATGCTTGCCTAAAATTTTCCGTTAATAGTGAATTGTTCTGAGAAAAGCGGGTTTAAACCAGTACCAGTACGCATCTGAAACCGGGCAATAATTGTAAAAAGGCAAATACAAGAAAATTCTTAGTAAACACATCCCGAAAGTACCTAATTGTCTGCTTGGTACACTCTTAAAAATGCATTCGTAAGCAGTGTGGACGTACTTGCAAGCATGTATTTATAGCAGTGTACTTAGGCAGTTCGGCGTGCTGCTCCATATCCTAGCAACGGGGAAATGCCGAGGAAGCGTTCCACAATGCTTGGCTCAAAGCGTGGCGGTGCGACGTGGAAGCGACAACCCTCGCTTCGCACGGAGGTGTCGAGCAAGCACCCCCGAACGCCTACGCCGTCCTTCGTTGAAGCGGTGCACAAGCGGCGGGGAAACGCGCACGGTCGCTTCGAGGCGGAGGCGACTAGCTAGGGACAGGGACGCACTGCCAAGCGCTTCGCGCCAACCGACGAGAGACGCCTCCGACGCGCTTTCCGATTAGCGAAGCGACGAGGAAGCCACTAGGAAGCGCTCCTAAGCGCTTCGTGCGGCAGCAAGCGAGGCTCAGCGCTTCCCGGCCGCTTCCCTAGTGCTTCAACGAAGCGACTCTTTTTCGACTGGGCACACTTGCATCCGGTGATGTGTTCTCATAGTAGCCGCCTCTTCTTTAAAGGTAAATCTCCTCTTCCTCCTCTTCTTCTTTTCTCCTGGAACTTGATGAGGAGCTGGCAGCTTACTTGTCTTCCGTTCACAAGCACTACATGCATACTTTGATTAGTGTTCTTGCATGTTCAAAACAGCGGCTCTGGCTGGAGCATCAGCCACTATTAGAGGAGCACGAACTGGACTTAAATGATGAATACCAGTCGATGGATGCTTCCAAGAAACACCACCAGCTTCTTCAATTTTAACAAGAGAGGATACAAATGGTTTAAGATACAGGTTCATGTTAGGTTTCAACTTTTTATCAAACCAAATACCCCAAAGAATGGTAAAAGAGGAGCGAAGATGTGGGGGAATTTCTACAATAGTAAACATAAGAGGCCAAAAGCGAGCCTTGGAGCTAGTATGAGGACTAACACCATCCGTATTCAGAATGAGGGTCACTTTGTAACCGTTAACAGTGAAACTCCAAACCCTTGCATATTCTGACCCATCTGATACATCACAAACCATGTTATCATTACCTCTTCGTGCTTTAGATTCATTATATTGATCAATAAGATCAGCAAGACCACGATGCTCAAATAGAAATTTGATAATGTTCTCTAAAGGTAACTCGTAAAAAACTCCAATGTCAGTGGATCCACAAGAACCTCATGGATCAGACTTAGAATCTACTGCATGCAGTGCAGGGCGACAATAATAATGCTCCTTCTCATTCAGAGGCAAGGACAATTCTCGAACATATTTAAATAACAGATGCACTGAAGATGGTAAAATATGTGTAGGGGGAAGACTTGTAATATAAATTCTCAAAATATCTGTAAGAGCACTCTTAGATAATTTTTTACGTAAGTAAACATCAATAAGTTCATAAATAGCTTCATCTTTGGTCTTTGGGCATCCTGGGTACAAGCTGTCATCCTCAAAAGGATCATTTCCGTTTAACTCCAACTCACTATCACTACCACTGTTTTCATCATTTATATCAGAGTTGCTACAATGAGAATAAGTATCACTTAAATTCAAGTCAATTTCCATATTATCTTCACCACTGTCAGAGGTCTCCAAGCTGCTATCCGACAAGTTGCCAGTCTGATCGTGACTTTCCTCAAGGTCAGGTTGATAAGATTCTGTATCAAATATTTCAGTGTTTCTTCTGTCATTATCTTCAACTTCATCAGAATTATTCTTACCAACAGAACTCTTCACAGAGTGAGAACTTTTCTTGCTGTCAGAACTCTTGTCACTATTAAAACTTTTCTTACTGTCAGAACTCTTCTCAAGATTAGAACTTTCTTCACTGTCAGCACCATCATTATCAGACGTGTCATCTGAGTGATCTTCAGCCCGGCTTTTTTTCCATCTGTGAACAGTCTGTCTTGGTTAAGGGGTATTGAAAAACACGATTTTTCGAAATTCATACCGGCGCAAGCGGAAAATTGTTCTTTTATCTATTTAATTAGCGTGGACAAAAACTGAGACCGATCAAATAATATTTAGGGGTCGCCAATGTTTTTCGAAGGTCCAATTTCGACCCTGTTTTTCTGAAATCGGACTATTATCGTGTTCTGCTTTTCAGAGGAACCGGAACGAGACCGAGCACCGTGAACCCGATTGTTTCTCCTTCTAATAAGTAGGACGAGTCCAACGAGACCTCTTGGGGTCCGATCGGACCTCTCTGGGCAAATTTGTAGCGTCGTTTTCGTTCGAAAAAAGGGTTTTATTCACATTTTGCAAGTTTGGAATTTTGTATCTGGATTATGGCTGCAAAGAAATATGTGACCTCAACGCAATTATATAGAAAAATGTCTCAGCTTTCCAATGCCGTGTCTGGAAATGCTTTCCGACCTTTCGTTTAGGAGATACAGCCGCTGAATGAGTAACATGTCAGTCAAAATGACAGTAAAATTCGTGTTTTTTGGTTCATTACAGGTAGTTGTAGGGCATCAGGGTACATTGGCGTTAGCTCGATGAAGAAAATATTTCAAAATGTTTAAATTTCTTTTTAGAAACTAACATAAGATGTTTTCCCACAGAAAAATTTCATGTTAAATTAGTTAAAATGCCATTTCAGACGAACAAACGTTTTAAATCAAAGTAACCCTAACAACTGCCCGAATGCTCTGATCGCGACCGAGCCCCCGCTTGTAGCACACCTCACTAGCCAGCAGCTGAAAGACTTTAAAAAGACAGGGGACTTTCTGTCCTACAGCCAGGGTGTAAAGCACAATCCGCGCAAAGTGTCCTAGACGACAAAAGAGAAGTATGGCGACAAAAAAAACAGAACACAAGAGCCTTATTGCCACTTTGAAACGTAGGCAAAAAAGGCGAAGTGCAAGACAAAGGAACAGTTTAAGTAGTTCACTATACAAAATTGTTGTCAGACGAGTATTTCTGCTAATTTAGAACCAAAAGAGAAAATTACAAACGTTTTTATGATTTAAGACGTTTGTTCATCTGGAATGGCATTTTAACTAACTCAACATGAAATTTCTCTTGTGGGAAAACATCTTATGGAAGTTTCTAAAAAGAAATTTAAACATTTTGAAATATTTTCTTCATCGAGCTAACGCCAATGTACCCTGATGCCCACAACTACCTGTAATGAACCAAAAAACACGAATTTTACTGTCATTTTGACTGACATGTTACTCATTCAGCGGCTGTATCTCCTAAACGAAAGGTCGGAAAGCATTTCCAGACACGGCATTGGAAAGCTGAGACATTTTTCTATATAATTGCGTTGAGGTCACATATTTCTTTGCAGCCATAATCCAGATACAAAATTCCAAACTTGCAAAATGTGAATAAAACCCTTTTTTCGAACGAAAACGACGCTACAAATTTGCTCAGAGAGGTCCGATCGGACCCCAAGAGGTCTCGTTGGACTCGTCCTACTTATTAGAAGGAGAAACAATCGGGTTCACGGTGCTCGGTCTCGTTCCGGTTCCTCTGAAAAGCAGAACACGATAATAGTCCGATTTCAGCAAAACAGGGTCGAAATTGGACCTTCGAAAAACATTGGCGACCCCTAAATATTATTTCATCGGTCTCAGTTTTTGTCCACGCTAATTAAATAGATAAAAGAACAATTTTCCGCTTGCGCCGGTATGAATTTCGAAAAATCGTGTTTTTCAATACCCCTTAGTCTTGGTATCTGTAAAGATAATGAAAAATTAATACAAATATTGGCAGTTAAAGGTCCAATGATTTGTTGCTTATTATGCTTACTGGCAGTGTGGGATCGTCCTTGTTCTCTCCATAAGCAGGACGTTTCCTGCCTCGCTGAACTGGTGAGCTAGGTGGAGACACTCTTGAACAGCCTTGGGTGCTGTGATCAGACAAGTCCCCGTACAAACTACTATCACTATGATGTGATTGAGCGTCGCTGCTAGGATTGGGTGAAACGGCTCTCTCAGCAGGAGACGATGTTGGATTTTGAAAAGAAAGAGGAGAATCCTGAAGCATGTCCATACTGTCATGATCACTGCTGTTGTCAGACATGATTGGGTTAAGTACTGCAAAAAAAAGAAGATATGAAGAAAACAAACACGAGCACTAAAGAAAATGAGCCAAAGACTTGTTCATTTAACTTACCAAGTCTTTATACTATTTTAGAGACATTAAAGAAAGCTCTAATATTTCACAGAGACTCTGTGATTCAAATGCATTCTGGATTTCCTGCACTGTCACAAAAAGTAAATTAATTAATGGAGTTTATAATGCAATTAAAAAGGATATCCAAAGACTACATACCAGTATAATGACTGACATCTCTTGAAGGTATTTGATGATGCTGGGGTTGGAAAGATGATCTTAGTCCTCGAGTCTTTTCGAACTTATTGTCAGTGTGACATTTATTAAATTAAAATTCATAGACTGCATTGTAGAGGATTCACATATATCTTCTGAATTTCCTGTGGCCACAATAAGATGGGTTATTACAGCTAAGAGGAAAGTACGCGATTGAAGGGAAAATTATGTGACTACATACCAGTGAGCAGCAGACATGTCTGTTTGAAGTGACTGAACTTGAGGAAATAAGTTTCGAATTGCCTCGAAGGGATGGAGGAAGATATAACCTCAACCTCCCTCATGCCTCGCCAAACGTAATACCAACCAGTAACCTCACAACGCGTCATTTAAAGTTTCGTATTGAGCTTTTGCAAAAAAAAAAAAACTTTATTTAAATAAATTAAAATTTTTCAAAATTGACATTTAAAAAATTACTTGCAGTGAATCAACGTTAAAATTCGAAGAAAAATTCAAATTTTGTTGCTTGTGAGGTTGGTGACAGTGGAGCTGCCTGCTGGAACGCTCTTTTCACTCACTAGAAGGCACCGACAACCAACTGTTGACTGCCGCGAAAAGACCGCGTAACCGTTAGTTGGCGAGTAAGGATTTGAAGTTCTTTCCACCAGCCTAGGCTACTAATATATTGTAGGAATTAGGAATTCATCGCTTAGCCACAATGTCGGCAGGGGAAGAAAATGAAGAATCGCGGTTGACACAGTGGTTAATTGTCTACTGTGAGAAAGACGAATCCTTCAGTTTGATACAAGAATCGGAGGCAGTATGCGATAAATCCATCCTGGAGATGCATGACAAAATCAAATTTACGTTCGAAGGTGAAGAGTGGGAAGGTGATGTACGTGCTATGGGAGGTGAGCGGTTTCTCTGTTTTTGATCTATTTCCGCCAAAACTCCATTTTTGGGGTCGGATAACATCATAATGATTTCGTCAGGAACCTTAACCTCTTTTGTTTGTAGGTGACGAGGACTACGACCGACTGGTCGTTCGTCTCAAAGAACTCAATGCTTCCAATAGGAAGAAGGACGGTTCCTTTCATGCCGACCGGCCACGAAAGAACCGAGGGGGACCCAGATATGCAGCAGCTATAAAGTCTCTCGTGCCTCGTCAGAAGCCCACTGAAAGCAAGGTATAGTTAACACTTAATTTCTCTGGATGGGTTGGAAGTTATGCTGGTTTCAGTCTATCTCTAAACTAGACTGTTACCTTTGGAGTAATTAATTTTCAGTCCAGTGAACAAATGAGTAGTCACTTTACACTTGCCTGTTGATTCATGTGTCTCGAGTAAAATCTTTGGGCGAAGGATTTGGTGGTCGTTGTTTGTGACCCCAGTGTGATGCACAGTCTTGTACGAAACAGCAATCACTATAGCTGAGGACTTGTAGGAGTCTTTTCATCACTACTTGCATGATAACAGAAGAAAACTTTAACTGTTAAAATTAATTGAATAAGTCAGTTTTATTTTTGCTTATTATAATTTGCGTGCTGATGAAATCATTAAAAATTGTCCTAGCACATTGAGAATGTTTTTTGTATGACATTGTGTCTCACTGTGGTTGGCAACAAGTACAAGGCCAAGCGGTCCCAATTATTTCACTAGAGACACAGGAACACGATGATTGATAAGTTCTCAGCATTGATTATCTATCAACAGGTTAATTCCCCGAGCCCGAGTGACACGAAGTCACATTCTGTAAGTGGTAGTGACACTGAATTTGCTGGTAGCAGTGTGTCGCCCAGATCCTCTCCACTTCCAGAAGATCTGCCTTTAATTGATATCCGGAAAGCTGCTCAGGTACAAGTCTAAGGTACTATGACATTATAGGATTGAAAGTATAATTATTCTTTTTTTATTTCTAGTCCAAGCGAAAAGGTGCTGATGATGATGTTCGCATTTTGAAGAGGTTGAGGAATGATTTCTTAAGTGAGAATCCTGATGCCTCTTTGAACGGAATAACACGAAGTAAGTATTAGTATTTTTGTGCTCAATTTTGCAATGCTTCTACTGAACTGTGTACTTTTCTGCTATCATCAGGGACATCCATTATTGGCTCCAAAGCTTCCCAAGGGACAGATTCAGAATCAGGTGATGTATATTTTCTTATCGTGGATGTGTTTAATTAAACATTATTCATACTTTTCTTTAAATGTGAGAATCCCTGTCTTGCTTTATAATTGTGACTATTAACATTTCTTCTGTTCCAACTATATTCCATTGTCAACCGAATGAAGTTTTATTTGGTTAATGTTTCAGATGAAGGAGGGAATGCCAATTTGAATGATATGAATGTATGGGAAACGGACAATATCAGTGTCAAGGGAGGAGCTGACAATGGTTTACTTGGAGAAGAGATGTTCGATTTGGAAAAGGAAGCTGATGATAAGAAAAAGGATGCGGATACACAGAAGAAAAAGGAAGTGGATGACAAGAAGAAAAAAGAAGCGGAGGAGAAAAAGAAAAGAGAAGCGGAGGAGAAAAAGAAAAGAGAAGCGGAGGAGAGGAAGAAAAGAGAAGCAGATGAGAAGAAGAAAAGAGAAGCAGAGGGGAAGAAGAAAAGAGAAGCTGAGGAGAAGAAGAAAAGAGAAGCTGAGGAGAAGAAGAAAAGAGAAGCCGAGGAGAAGATG
Source organism: Stenchaetothrips biformis (assembly GCA_030522485.1). NCBI lineage: Eukaryota > Metazoa > Arthropoda > Insecta > Thysanoptera > Thripidae > Stenchaetothrips > Stenchaetothrips biformis. The sequence continues at coordinate 21,355,904 of CM060089.1, forward strand.
AAAAAGGAAGCTGATGACAAGAAGAAAAAAGAAGCAGAGGAGAAGAAGAAAAAGGAAGCTGATGACAAGAAGAAAAAAGAAGCCGAGGAGAAGAAGCAAAAGGAAGCTAATGATAAGAAGAAAAAGGATGCGGATAAGAAGCAAAAGGAAGCCGATGATAAGAAGAAAAGAGAAGCAAAGAAGAAGAAGAAGAGAGAAGCGGAGGAGAACGAAAGTGAAGAGGAGAAGCAGCTAATCAGTTCTGACAGTAGTGATGAAGATGAGCTCGGAGGTAAAGAGGTGAATGACAGTTCAGAAGATGACACACCTTCAGATAAAAATGAAGAGACAGGGGGAGACCAGTCAGAGGCTGAAGAAAAGGCTACCAAAAAGAAAACAAGAAGAAAAAGAAGAAAGAAAAGAAGGCATCAACTGAACCATTGAAGGCAGACTTCAAACTACTGAGATGGACAGAGGATGATGAAGATGTAAGTTCTACATGCCCCATTTTTCTAACATTGATTTATTGTTTGTCACTATTTTAACTATCTTTACACATTCTAGGTTCAAGAAATTGCTGGTAAAAGTTCTGACTTAGCCAATAAACGCTTCTTTATCAGTCGTGATGACCTACAGAAAGCAAAAAGTGCCAAGGCGGCCTCTACTTTTGCGAAGGCCCTTCTGATGGGTGCTTTCACGGATGAAGCCCTCTACAAATGCAGTGTGTCCGGGGGAGAATACAGAGCTGCAGGACGGGCAAACATCACCCGTAAACCAGCCCTTCCCTCTGATGTGGTGGCTATTATAATTGGTGAGCATTTCTTTTAATTAGAAATTATTATTGTCAGCAAAACTTATTTCTAATGACAGTCTTTTCCTTAACAGATAACGCTATGTACCGGCAAGCTTCGAAGAAATGGAATCCTAGTTTAAATAAGAAGGAAATTATGGCTGGACTTCGCCAAAAATTGGTTGACGTAAGGGGGCGTCTGAAGAAGAAATTTGAACCTGAATCTTCGAACTAACCATCCTTGTGCCAAAGACATTGATTTAAGTTTTCATCTTTTTATTTTATCTGACAATTTATAGGTAAAGATAATGACAGATATTCACAGTTTGTTCAATTGTTAATGTGTGAACTACCTAGTCAGTAATGTCTTTAAATAAGTATTTTCTGCAGTTTGAGTCAGTATTATTATAATACTAGGTAATCGTTTTTTTAAGTTTTGATCATGCAATTGGAGGATCATCTCCTTATGCACTTTCTGTGCCATAATTTTAAGTTTCAATGTTTCTTGTCATTTTTTCTCTCTAGTCTAAATGAGTTTTCATTTAAACTGTATGGAGAGTATTTGTTGCTCGAGTCAGTATTTTTTATGTGCCATGGCCTTCATTTAAGTTTAACTCAGAGACTGATCTCAAGTAAGTAAATTTTGTTGACTTTAACTGCTCTTAGTATTTTTTTCGCCTTTGTCCACCTTCAGCCACCATCTGGTTTTCAAGTCATTTGTGAGATACTTGGTCTTGTATGTGAGTCATAGGATACTTTGTTTCATACATGATTCATTTATGAAACCCTACAATTTTATAAATGAATCATTTATGAGGCATTCTGTGTCTTATATGATTCATTTATGAAAACCCCCAGTTTCATATATGATTCATTTATGAGGTTCTCTGCTCATATACGATTCATATATCAAAGACACACACTTTCATATATGATTCATTTATGAGGTACTCTGCTCATGTACGATTCATATATCAAAGACACACACTTTCATATATGATTCATTTATGAGGTACTCTGCTCATATACGATTCATATATCAAAGACACACACTTTCATGTATTATTCATTTATGAGGTACTCTGCTCATATACGATTCATATATCAAAGACACACACTTTCATATATGATTCATTTATGAGGTACTCTGCTCATATACGATTCATATATCAAAGACACACACTTTCATATATGATTCATTTATGAGGTACTCTGCTCATATACGATTCATATATCAAAGACACACACTTTCATATATGATTCATTTATGAGGTACTCTGCTCATATACGATTCATATATCAAAGACACACACTTTCATATATGATTCATTTATGAGGTACTCTGCTCATATACGATTCATATATCAAAGACACACACTTTCATATATGATTCATTTATGAGGTACTCTGCTCATATACGATTCATATATCAAAGACACACACTTTCATGTATTATTCATTTATGAGGTACTCTGCTCATATACGATTCATATATCAAAGACACACACTTTCATATATGATTCATTTATGAGGTACTCTGCTCATATACGATTCATATATCAAAGACACACAATCTCTTATATGGTCCATTTATAAAAGACCTACCATCTCATATATAGAACACACGGGTTATCCATATATGACGCTTATATGACAAGGTTTTATACGAATAATATATGCAAAACAAAAACATATATGATAAAATATATATGATTCATATCAATTGGTCATATACTAACCATACATGTTGCATATATGATGCATATATGACCAATAAATATGAATCATATATGACCAATCATATATGGAGCATATATGAGCCTTTTTCCGCGGGCCTTCAACAAAAACATCGCATTTTTGGACGAAAACAAGCTGAAAAGCGTGTTTTTCGGCTTTTCCTACACAGTTTAAGCTCGATGTATCCCTAAAACTTAAAAATATTAATCTCAAGAACAGATCTTCTGATCCTTCTCATCGGCATCTCTCCCAAAGACTTATCTCTGCACTTCCTGATCCCTGGCTCCGGGAAAACCGGCCCCAAAGTTCATCACATTTCAGATTTGCAGCTCGCCATGGGAGCAGCAGCCCCTAACTCTCTTGTGGCCCACGCCTTTTCAGGCACGGACACAGTGTCTGCTATTTTTAAGGGCCAAAAGAAGAAAGCTCTACAGAAAATGTGCGATCAAGGCCTGAAAAATGAAGTCGAAACATTTCTTAGCCCGCACCAGCCGGGTAACAAAGTGGCTGCTGCAGGAGATAAGATCTTCCTTTCACTTTATGGTGTTTCGAGATGCGCCAACCTGAAGGAGGCAACGCACTTTCTGTACAAAAGAACAATTGCAAGGCAGTCCGTGAAGGCCAAATTTGATATAGCCACTTTGCCACCCTCATTTGAGGGAGCCCGCCAACATAGCTATCGAACGTACCTACAAGTACAAGACTGGCTGGGCAACGTTCTTCCACCTACTGACTGGGGCTGGAAACTAGAAAACTCCCAGATGCACCCCATTCCAACAACCCTTCAAGCCGCACCAACGCGCCTTCTTGATTTGATCAGCTGCAATTGCCAAACTGGCTGCGATAAAGGCTGCACCTGCTTCATTGCAGGACTGAAATGTAGCTCGATTTGCGGTCACTGTGCCGGTGTGAGCTGCTCCAACGCCGAGCCCACGGACCCCAAGGAGGCGGACGCCGATGAGGACGACAGCCAGGAAGAGGATGGCGAGGATCCCGACGACCCAGAAGCTGTCGTTTAGCTGGTTACGCAGGCAAATTACTTTCAAAAGTAGTTTTATGTGCAAAAGGAATTGCCCTCAACTAATAAAAGCTTTCCGTTCCAGAAGTCACTTGCAAGAATCTTTTGTTTTGTTCGCCGAAGGAAGAAAATAAATTAATATGTAACAAAAGCTGTATTTAAAGAAATAAATGTGTTTTAAGATGTAAAAAACGATGTAATGAAAGTTAAACATGCAAGGAGTTTCCCCGCGGCCGGACAGCCCGCCAGCGGCCAGCGCAGCGCTGCCGTCTCGGGTGTCACATCTCCCTCAGTTTTCATCGCCCAGGTACTGTTCCAGCATCAAATTGTTCACAGCACTTGGTCCTACAGGTTCAAGAAACAAGTATTCGGCCAATTTCCCTCTTGGAACAGAGAAAATTACGCTCAGAATCGGTTTTCTTTCTTTTCAAAAATTGAAAAAAATAATTTTTTCACTTTTTTCCAGTGTATTTGTAACTGAAACCGAATTTCGAGCAATGCATCGTGTAGCCGCATGTGTCGCGAGTATTTTGAGCACTCGCACGCCTCTCTAGGTCAAACCGTTCGGCCGTGAGGTGTTGAGAACCATGGCTGCGACCGGCGGCGGCATGCACGCGCCGCCCTCGCCGGGCAGCGCACCTTCGCCGTCTCGGTATCCTATCTCCCTCAGTTTTGATCGCACAGTTATCGTTCTAGTATCAAATTGTTTGGAAAACTTCTGCCTACAACGTCAAGAGAAACACATTTTGCCGATTTTCCACTCGGAACAGAGATAATTACATGCAACGTACCTTGTACCTTTCTAAAAGATCAAAAGTTTCACTTTAATTCATTTTTTTTCAGTGTAGATGTTACCAAAATCAAAATCCGAGCTGTGAAGCTTGTAGCCGCATGTGTACCGAGTATTTTGAGCACTCGCCCGTCTCTCTAGAACAAACCGTTTGGCCGTGAGGTGCCGAAAACCATTTTGGTCAAAATGTTCAAAATTTTGAACTTTGAACGCCGATATCTCCAATCGGCACCGTGGGATTTTTTTGGATTTTGGGGAGAGGCTTCCTTATTACTATCCGAAACGATCCCCAAAGTTTGGTACTGTTCGGAATTTTGTCCGGGTCAAAACACCATTTGACTGGACTATGAGTGACAGTGACCGATGAGGATGAATCTTGTCACCAGCCACAAATGCCTTCAACAAATAAATCGCATTTTCGCACGAAAATAAGAAGAAAAGGATGTTTTTAAGCCTAGCCTTTCGATCCCGCATTGTTTGAGCTTTATTAGAGACAGTGACTTTTGAGAATGATACTTGTCCCATGCCACAAGTGCCTTTAACACTAAATCGCAATTTCACACGAAAAAATGCAGAAAAGCGTCATTTTAGGCCTTTCGTTGCAATCCAACACAGTTTTAGCTTGTTTGAAACCATAACTTGAAAACATTATTTTCAAGTCACGATCTACGAGAAGCTCAGACAAAAAGGCCAGTTTCGCATTGATTTAAGCTAGAATCATTTGATTATGCCTAGCATCGTGATCCCGCACAGTTTTAGCTCAATGCTTGACAGTTACTTTCAAACAAAGTTCGCAAGTCACAAGACCCCAACGACTCCAACGAAAATTCGCATTTTTGCATAAAAGTAAGCCTAAATGCGCGTTCTGAAGCCAGGCCTTCCGATTCTGCGTAGTTTTAGCTCGATTGGTGACAGTGACTTCTGAGGATAAATCTTGTTACAAGCCACAAGTGCCTTCTACAAAAAAATCGCATTTTAGCACGAAAATAAGCAGAATAGCGTGTTTTTAAGACTGGCGTTTTGATCCCGCATAGTTTTAGCTTAATTAGTGGCAGTGACTTATGAGAATGATTCTTGTCACATGCCAAAATCTCAAGAAAAGAGCTTCCATAAGCTCAAACACAAAGACCAGTCTCGCTTTGATTTAATCCGAAAAGCATGGGTTTATGCCTAGCATCGTGATTTCGCACAGTTTTGGCTCCCTGCTTGACAGTGACTATCAAACAAAGTTAGTAAGTCACAAGACTCAAGTGCACGAAACAGAAAGTCACATTTTTGCATAAGGGTAAGCCTAGGTGCGCGTTTTTAAGCCTCGCCTTTCGATCCTGCATAGTTTTAGCTCGATTGGTGACAGTGACTTATGAGGATGATTCTTGTCACAAGCCACAAAAGCCTTTTACAAAAGATCGCATTTTTGCAAAAAAGTGAGCAGAAATGCTTGTTTTTAAGCCTGGCCTTTCGATCCCGCACAGTTATAGCTTAATTGGTGACTGTGACTGATGAGAATGTTTCTTGTCACATGCCACAAGTGCCTTTAACACTAAATCGCATTTAGGCCCCCAAAAAAAGCAGAGAAGCGTTCTTTTTGGCCTTTCGTTGCCATCGTACACAGTTTTAGCTCGGTTTCAACCATAACTTTAATACATTATCCTCAATTCACGACCGTCGTGGAGGTCAGACAAAAAGGCTAGTTTCGCATTGATTGAAGCTGGAATCATTTGTTTGTGCCTTGCATTGTGATCCCGCACTGTTATAGCTCCATGCTTGACAGTGACTTTCAAACAAAGTTCTTAAGTTACAAGACCCAAGTGCCTCCAACAGAAATTCGCATTTTTGCATAAAAAGTAAGCCGAAATGCGCGTTTTTAAGCCAGGCCTTTTGATTCTGCATAGTTTTAGCTCGATTAGTGACAGTGACCGATGAGGATGAATCTTGTCACCAGCCACAAATGCCTTCAACAAATAAATCGCATTTTCGGACGAAAATAAGAAGAATAGGATGTTTTAAAGCCTAGCCTTTCGATCCCGCATAGTTTGAGCTTTTTTAGTGACAGTGACTTATGAGAATGATACTTGTCACATGCCACAAGTGCCTTTAACACTAAATCGCAATTTCACACGAAAAAAAGCAAAAAAGCGTCATTTTAGGCCTTTCGTTGCAATCCTACACAGTTTTAGCCTGATTGAAACCATAACTTTAAAACAATTTTTTCAAGTCACGATCTACGAGAAGCTCAGACAAAAAGGCCAGTTTCGCATTGATTTAAGCTAGAATCATTTGATTATGCCTAGCATCGTGATCCCGCACAGTTTTAGCTCAATGCTTGACAGTTACTTTCAAACAAAGTTCGCATGTCACAAGACCAAACTGACTCCAAAGAAAATTCGCATTTTTGCATAAAAGTAAGCCAAAATGCGCGTTCTGAAGCCAGGCCTTCCGCTTCTCCATAGTTTTAGCTCAATTGGAGACAGTGAATTATGAGGATAATTCTTGTTACAAGCCACAAGTGCCTTCTACAAAAATCGCATTTTAGCACGAAAATAAGCAGAATAGCGTGTTTTTAAGACTGGCGTTTTGATTCCGCATTGTTTGAGCTTAATTAGTGGCAGTGACTTATGAGAATGATTCTTGTCACATGCCACAAGTTCCTTTAACACGGTTTTTACACGGTTTTGGCTCGATGTGTCACCAAAACTTATAAACATTATTCTTAGGTCACGAGCCTTCAAAAGCTCAAACACAAAAGCCAGTCTCGCATTGATTTAATCCGAAAAGCATGTGTTTATACGTAGGATCGTAGTCCTGCATACTTTTAGCTGCACGCTTGACCGTGACTTTCAAACATTATCCGTCAGTCACAAGACTCAAGTGCCCTCAACAGAAGGTCGCATTTTTGCATAAAAGTAAGCCGAAATGCGTGTTTTTAAGCCAGACCTTTCCTTTCCACATAGTTTTAGCTCGATAAGTGACAGTGACTTTTGAGGATGTTTCTTGTTACAAGCCACAAGTGCCTTCAACAAAAACATCGCATTTTTGGACGAAAACAAGCTGAAAAGCGTGTTTTTCGGCTTTTCCTACACAGTTTAAGCTCGATGTATCCCTAAAACTTAAAAATATTAATCTCAAGAAAAGAGCTTCCATAAGCTCAAACACAAAGACCAGTCTCGCATTGATTTAATCCGAAAAGCATGAGTTTATGCCTAGCATCGTGATTTCGCACAGTTTTGGCTCCCTGCTTGACAGTGACTATCAAACAAAGTTAGTAAGTCACAAGACTCAAGTGCATGAAACAGAAAGTCACATTTTTGCATAAGGGTAAGCCTAGGTGCGCGTTTTTAAGCCTCGCCTTTCGATCCTGCATAGTTTTAGCTCGATTGGTGACAGTGACTTATGAGGATGATTCTTGTCACAAGCCACAAAAGCCTTTAACAAGAGATCGCATTTTTGCAAAAAACTGAGCAGAAATGCTTGTTTTTCAGCCTGGCCTTTCAATCCCGCATAGTTATAGCTATTAAGCTGACTTAAGCTGACTTAAGGTGACTGTGACTGATGAGAATGTTTCTTGTCACATGCCACAAGTGCCTTTAACACTAAATCGCATTTAGGCCCCCAAAAAAAGCAGAGAAGCGTTCTTTTAGGCCTTTCGTTGCCATCGTACACAGTTTTAGCTCGGTTTAAACCATAACTTTAATACATTATCCTCAATTCACGACCGTCGTGAAGGTCAGACAAAAAGGCTAGTTTCGCATTGATTGAAGCTGGAATCATTTGTTTGTGCCTTGCATTGTGATCCCGCACTGTTATAGCTCCATGCTTGACAGTGACTTTTAAACAAAGTCCTTAGGTTACAAGACCCAAGTGCCTCCAACAGAAATTCGCATTTTTGCATAAAAAGTAAGCCGAAATGCGCGTTTTTAAGCCAGGCCTTTTGATTCTGCATAGTTTTAGCTCGATTAGTGACAGTGACCGATGAGGATGAATCATGTCACCAGCCATAAGTGCCTTCTACAAAAATCGCATTTTAGCACGAAAATGAGCAGAATAGCGTGTTTTTAAGACTGGCGTTTTGATCCCGCATAGTTTCAGCTTAATTAGTGGCAGTGACTTATGAGAATGATTTTTGTCCCATGCCACAAGTTCTTTTAACACTATATCGGATTTTAACACGAAAATAAGCGGAAAAGCGTGTTTTTCGGCTTTTCGTTGTAGTCCTACACAGTTTTGGCTCGATGTGTCACCAAAACTTATTTAGATTATTCTTAGGTCACGAGCCTTCAAAAGCTCAAACGCAAAAGCCAGTCTCGCATTGATTTAATCCGAAAAGCATGTGTTTATACGTAGGATCGTAGTCCTGCATACTTTTAGCTGCACGCTTGACCGTGACTTTCAAACATTATCCGTCAGTCACAAGACTCAAGTGCCCTCAACAGAAGGTCGCATTTTTGCATAAAAGTAAGCCGAAATGCGTGTTTTTAAGCCTGACCTTTCCTTTCCACATAGTTTTAGCTCGATAAGTGAGAGTGACTTTTGAGGATGTTTCTTGTTACAAGCCACAAGTGCCTTCAACAAAAACATCGCATTTTTGGACGAAAACAAGCTGAAAAGCGTGTTTTTCGGCTTTTCCTACACAGTTTAAGCTCGATGTATCCCTAAAACTTAAAAATATTAATCTCAAGAAAAGTGCTTCCATAAGCTCAAACACAAAGACCAGTCTCGCATTGATTTAATCCGAAAAGCATGGGTTTATGCCTAGCATCGTGATTTCGCACAGTTTTGGCTCCCTGCTTGACAGTGACTATCAAACAAAGTTAGTAAGTCACAAGACTCAAGTGCACGAAACAGAAAGTCACATTTTTGCATAAGGGTAAGCCTAGGTGCGCGTTTTTAAGCCTCGCCTTTCGATCCTGCATAGTTTTAGCTCGATTGGTGACAGTGACTTATGAGGATGATTCTTGTCACAAGCCACAAAAGCCTTTTACAAAAGATCGCATTTTTGCAAAAAAAGTGAGCAGAAATGCTTGTTTTTCACCCTGCCCTTTGATCCCGCACAGTTATAGCTTAATTGGTGACTGTGACTGATGAGAATGTTTCTTGTCACATGCCACAAGTGCCTCTAACACTTAATCACATTTTTGCCCCCAAAAAAGCAGAGAAGCGTTCTTTTAGGTTTTTCGTTGCCATCGTACACAGTTTAAGCTTGGTTTAAACCATATTTTTAATACATTATCCTCAATTCACGACCTTCGTGAAGGTCAGACAAAAAGGCTAGTTTGGCATTGATTGAAGCTGGAATCATTTGTTTGTGCCTTGCATTGTGATCCCGCACTGTTATAGCTCCATGCTTGACAGTGACTTTCAAACAAATTTCTTAAGTTACAAGACCCAAGTGCCTCCAACAGAAATTCGCATTTTTGCATAAAAAGTAAGCCGAAATGCGCGTTTTTAAGCCAGGCCTTTTGATTCTGCATAGTTTTAGCTCGATTAGTGACAGTGACCGATGAGGATGAATCTTGTCACCAGCCACAAATGCCTTCAACAAAAATAAATCGCATTTTCGCACGAAAATAAGAAGAATAGGATGTTTTAAAGCCTAGCCTTTCGATCCCGCATAGTTTGAGCTTTATTAGTGACAGTGACTTATGAGAATGATACTTGTCACATGCCACAAGTGCCTTTAACACTAAATCGCAATTTCACACGAAAAAAAGCAGAAAAGCGTCATTTTAGGCCTTTCGTTGCAATCCTACACAGTTTTAGCCTGATTGAAACCATAACTTTAAAACATTATTTTCATGTCACGATCTACGAGAAGCTCAGACAAAAAGGCCAGTTTCGCATTGATTTAAGCTAGAATCATTTGATTATGCCTAGCATCGTGATCCCGCACAGGTTTAGCTCAATGCTTGACAGTTACTTTCAAACAAAGTTCGCATGTCACAAGACCAAACTGACTCCAAGAAAATCCGCATTTTTGCATAAAAGTAAGCATAAATGCGCGTTCTGAAGCCAGGCCTTTCGATTCTGCATAGTTTTAGCTCGATTGGTGACAGTGACTTCTGAGGATAAATCTTGTTACAAGCCACAAGTGCCTTTTACAAAAAATCGCATTTAAGCACGAAAATAAGCAGAATGGCGTGTTTTTAAGACTGGCGTTTTGATTCCGCATAGTTTTAGCTTAATTAGTGGCAGTGACTTATGAGAATGATTCTTGTCACATGCCACAAGTTCCTTTAACCCGGTTTTTACACGGTTTTGGCTCGATGTGTCACCAAAACTTATAAAGATTATTCTTAGGTCACGAGCCTTCATAAGCTCAAACACAAAAGCCAGTCTCGCATTGATTAATTCCGAAAAGCATGTGTTTATACGTAGGATCGTGATCCTGCACAGTTTTAGCTGCACGCTTGACAGTGACTTTAAAACATTATCCGGCAGTCACAAGACTAAAGTGCCCTCAACAGAAGGTCGCTTTTTTGCATAAAAGTAAGCCGAAATGCGTGTTTTTAAGCCTGACCTTTCCTTTCCACATAGTTTTAGCCCGATAAGTGAGAGTGACTTTTGAGGATGTTTCTTGTTACAAGCCACAAGTGCCTTCAACAAAAACATCGCATTTTTGGACGAAAACAAGCTGAAAAGCGTGTTTTTCGGCTTTTCCTACACAGTTTAAGCTCGATGTATCCCTAAAACTTAAAAATATTAATCTCAAGAAAAGAGCTTCCATAAGCTCAAACACAAAGACCAGTCTCGCATTGATTTAATCCGAAAAGCATGGGTTTATGCCTAGCATCGTGATTTCGCACAGTTTTGGCTCCCTGCTTGACAGTGACTATCAAACAAAGTTAGTAAGTCACAAGACTCAAGTGCACGAATCAGAAAGTCACATTTTTGCATAAGGGTAAGCCTAGGTACGCGTTTTTAAGACTCGCCTTTCGATCCTGCATAGTTTTAGCTCGATTGGTGACAGTGACTTATGAGGATGATTCTTGTCACAAGCCACAAAAGCCTTTTACAAAAGATCGCATTTTTGCCAAAAAGTGAGCAGAAATGCTTGGTTTTCAGCCTGGCCTTTCGACCCCGCACAGTTATAGCTTAATTGGTGACTGTGACTGATGAAAATGATTCTTGTCACATGCCACAAGTGCCTTTAACACTTAATCGCATTTTCGCCCCCAAAAAAGGCAGAGAAGCGTCCTTTCAGGCCTTTCGTTGCCATCGTACACAGTTTTAGCTCGATTTAAACCATAACTTTAATACATTATCCTCAATTCACGACCTTCGAGAAGGTCAGACAAAAAGGCCAGTTTCGCATTGATTGAAGCTGGAATCATTTGTTTGTGCCTAGCACTGTGATCCCGCACTGTTATAGCTCTATGCTTGACAGTGACTTTCAAACAAAGTTAGTAAGTTACAAGACCCAAGTGCCTCCAACAGAAATTCGCATTTTTGCATAAAAAGTAAGCCGAAATGCGCGTTTTTAAGCCAGGCCTTTTGATTCTGCATAGTTTTAGCTCGATTAGTGACAGTGACCGATGAGGATGAATCTTGTCACCAGCCACAAATGCCTTCAACAAATAAATCGCATTTTCGCACGAAAATAAGAAGAATAGGATGTTTTTAAGCCTAGCCTTTCGATCCCGCATAGTTTGAGCTTTATTAGTGACAGTGACTTATGAGAATGATACTTGTCACATGCCACAAGTTCCTTTAACACTATATAGGATTTTGACACGAAAATAAGCGGAAAAGCGTGTTTTTTGGCTTTTCGTTGTAGTCCTACACAGTTTTGGCTCGATGTGTCAGCAAAACTCATAAAGATTATTCTTAGGTCACGAGCCTTCAAAAGCTCAAACACAAAAGCCAGTCTCGAATTGATTTAATCCGAAAAGCATGTGTTTATGCGTAGGATCGTGATCCTGCACAGTTTTAGCTGCACGCTTGACAGTGACTTTCAAACATTATCCGTAAGTCACAAGACTCAAGTGCCCTCAACAGAAAGTCGCATTTTTGCATAAAAGTAAGCCGAAATGCGTGTTTTAAGCCTGACCTTTCCTTTCCACATAGTTTTAGCTCGATAAGTGACAGTGACTTTTGAGGATGTTTCTTGTTACAAGCCACAAGTGCCTTCAACAAAAACATCGCATTTTTGGACGAAAACAAGCTGAAAAGCGTGTTTTTCGGCTTTTCCTACACAGTTTAAGCTCGATGTATCCCTAAAACTTAAAAATATTAATCTCAAGAAAAGAGCTTCCATAAGCTCAAACACAAAGACCAGTCTCGCATTGATTTAATCCGAAAAGCATGGGTTTATGCCTAGCATCGTGATTTCGCACAGTTTTGGCTCCCTGCTTGACAGTGACTATCAAACAAAGTTAGTAAGTCACAAGACTCAAGTGCACGAAACAGAAAGTCACATTTTTGCATAAGGGTAAGCCTAGGTGCGCGTTTTTAAGCCTCGCCTTTCGATCCTGCATAGTTTTAGCTCGATTGGTGACAGTGACTTATGAGGATGATTCTTGTCACAAGCCACAAAAGCCTTTTACAAAAGATCGCATTTTTGCAAAAAAGTGAGCAGAAATGCTTGTTTTTCAGCCTGGCCTTTCGATCCCGCACAGTTATAGCTTAATTGGTGACTGTGACTGATGAGAATGTTTCTTGTCACATGCCACAAGTGCCTTTAACACTTAATCGCATTTTCGCCCCCAAAAAAGCAGAGAAGCGTTCTTTTAGGCCTTTCGTTGCCATCGTACACAGTTTTAGCTCGGTTTAAACCATAACTTTAATACATTATCCTCAATTCACGACCTTCGAGAAGGTCAGACAAAAAGGCCAGTTTCGCATTGATTGAAGCTGGAATCATTTGTTTGTGCCTAGCACTGTGATCCCGCACTGTTATAGCTCTATGCTTGACAGTGACTTTCAAACAAAGTTAGTAAGTTACAAGACCCAAGTGCCTCCAACAGAAATTCGCATTTTTGCATAAAAAGTAAGCCGAAATGCGCGTTTTTAAGCCAGGCCTTTTGATTCTGCATAGTTTTAGCTCGATTAGTGACAGTGACCGATGAGGATGAATCTTGTCACCAGCCACAAATGCCTTCAACAAATAAATCGCATTTTCGCACGAAAATAAGAAGAATAGGATGTTTTTAAGCCTAGCCTTTCGATCCCGCATAGTTTGAGCTTTATTAGTGACAGTGACTTATGAGAATGATACTTGTCACATGCCACAAGTGCCTTTAACACTAAATCGCAATTTCACACGAAAAAAAGCAGAAAAGCGTCATTTTAGGCCTTTCGTTGCAATCCTACACAGTTTTAGCTTGATTGAAACCATAACTTTAAAACATTATTTTCAAGTCACGATCTACGAGAAGCTCAGACAAAAAGGCCAGTTTCGCATTGATTTAAGCTAGAATCATTTGATTATGCCTAGCATCGTGATCCCGCACAGTTTTAGCTCAATGCTTGACAGTTACTTTCAAACAAAGTTCGCAAGTCACAAGACCAAACTGACTCCAAGAAAATTCGCATTTTTGCATAAAAGTAAGCCTAAATGCGCGTTCTGAAGCCAGGCCTTTCGATTCTGCATAGTTTTAGCTCGATTGGTGACAGTGACTTCTGAGGATAAATCTTGTTACAAGCCAGAAGTGCCTTCAACAAAAATCGCATTTTAGCACGAAAATAAGCAGAATAGCGTGTTTTTAAGACTGGCGTTTTGATCCCGCATAGTTTCAGCTTAATTAGTGGCAGTGACTTATGAGAATGATTCTTGTCCCATGCCACAAGTTCCTTTAACACTATATCGGATTTTAACACGAAAATAAACGGAAAAGCGTGTTTTTCGGCTTTTCGTTGTAGTCTTACACGGTTTTGGCTCGATGTGTCACCAAAACTTATAAAGATTATTCTTAGGTCACGAGCCTTCAAAAGCTCAAACACAAAAGCCAGTCTCGCATTGATTTAATCCGAAAAGCATGTGTTTATACGTAGGATCGTGATCCTGCACAGTTTTAGCTGCACGCTTGACAGTGACTTTCAAACATTATCCGTCAGTCACAAGACTCAAGTGCCCTCAACAGAAGGTCGCATTTTTGCATAAAAGTGAGCCGAAATGCGTGCTTTTAAGCCTGACCTTTCTTTTCCACATAGTTTTAGCCCGATAAGTGACAGTGACTTTTGAGGATGTTTCTTGTTACAAGCCACAAGTGCCTTCAACAAAAACATCGCATTTTTGGACGAAAACAAGCTGAAAAGCGTGTTTTTCGGCTTTTCCTACACAGTTTAAGCTCGATGTACCCCTAAAACTTAAAAATATTAATCTCAAGAAAAGAGCTTCCATAAGCTCAAACACAAAGACCAGTCTCGCATTGATTTAATCCGAAAAGCATGGGTTTATGCCTAGCATCGTGATTTCGCACAGTTTTGGCTCCCTGCTTGACAGTGACTATCAAACAAAGTTAGTAAGTCACAAGACTCAAGTGCACGAAACAGAAAGTCACATTTTTGCATAAGGGTAAGCCTAGGTGCGCGTTTTTAAGCCTCGCCTTTCGATCCTGCATAGTTTTAGCTCGATTGGTGACAGTGACTTATGAGGATGATTCTTGTCACAAGCCACAAAAGCCTTTTACAAAAGATCGCATTTTTGCAAAAAAGTGAGCAGAAATGCTTGTTTTTCAGCCTGGCCTTTCGATCCCGCACAGTTATAGCTTAATTGGTGACTGTGACTGATGAGAATGTTTCTTGTCACATGCCACAAGTGCCTTTAACACTTAATCGCATTTTCGCCCCCAAAAAAGCAGAGAAGCGTTCTTTTAGGCCTTTCGTTGCCATCGTACACAGTTTTAGCTCGGTTTAAACCATAACTTTAATACATTATCCTCAATTCACGACCTTCGTGAAGGACAGACAAAAAGGCTAGTTTGGCATTGATTGAAGCTGGAATCATTTGTTTGTGCCTTGCATTGTGATCCCGCACTGTTATAGCTCCATGCTTGACAGTGACTTTCAAACAAAGTTCTTAAGTTACATGACCCAAGTGCCTCCAACAGAAATTCGCATTTTTGCATAAAAAGTAAGCCGAAATGCGCGTTTTTAAGCCAGGCCTTTTGATTCTGCATAGTTTTAGCTCGATTAGTGACAGTGACCGATGAGGATGAATCTTGTCACCAGCCACAAATGCCTTCAACAAATAAATCGCATTTTCGCACGAAAATAAGAAGAATAGGATGTTTTTAAGCCTAGCCTTTCGATCCCGCATAGTTTGAGCTTTATTAGTGACAGTGACTTATGAGAATGATACTTGTCACATGCCACAAGTGCCTTTAACACTAAATCGCAATTTCACACGAAAAAAAGCAGAAAGGCGTCATTTTAGGCCTTTCGTTGCAATCCCACACAGTTTTAGCCTGATTGAAACCATAACTTTAAAACATTATTTTCAAGTCACGATCTACGAGAAGCTCAGACAAAAAGGCCAGTTTCGCATTGATTTAAGCTAGAATGATTTGATTATGCCTAGCATCGTGATCCCGCACAGTTTTAGCTCAATGCTTGACAGTTACTTTCAAACAAAGTTCGCAAGTCACAAGACCAAACTGACTCCAAGAAAATTCGCATTTTTGCATAAAAGTAAGCCTTAATGCGCGTTCTGAAGCCAGGCCTTTCGATTCTGCATAGTTTTAGCTCGATTGGTGACAGTGACTTCTGAGGATAAATCTTGTTACAAGCCAGAAGTGCCTTCTACAAAAAATCGCATTTTAGCAAGAAAATAAGAAGAATAGGATGTTTTAAAGCCTAGCCTTTCGATCCCGCATAGTTTGAGCTTTATTAGTGACAGTGACTTATGAGAATGATACTTGTCACATGCCACAAGTTCCTTTAACACTATATAGGATTTTGACACGAAAATAAGCGAAAAAGCGTGTTTTTTGGCTTTTCGTTGTAGTCCTACACAGTTTTGGCTCGATGTGTCAGCAAAACTCATAAAGATTATTCTTAGGTCACGAGCCTTCAAAAGCTCAAACACAAAAGCCAGTCTCGAATTGATTTAATCCGAAAAGCATGTGTTTATGCGTAGGATCGTGATCCTGCACAGTTTTAGCTGCACGCTTGACAGTGACTTTCAAACATTATCCGTAAGTCACAAGACTCAAGTGCCCTCAACAGAAAGTCGCATTTTTGCATAAAAGTAAGCCGAAATGCGTGTTTTAAGCCTGACCTTTCCTTTCCACATAGTTTTAGCTCGATAAGTGACAGTGACTTTTGAGGATGTTTCTTGTTACAAGCCACAAGTGCCTTCAACAAAAACATCGCATTTTTGGACGAAAACAAGCTGAAAAGCGTGTTTTTCGGCTTTTCCTACACAGTTTAAGCTCGATGTATCCCTAAAACTTAAAAATATTAATCTCAAGAAAAGAGCTTCCATAAGCTCAAACACAAAGACCAGTCTCGCATTGATTTAATCCGAAAAGCATGGGTTTATGCCTAGCATCGTGATTTCGCACAGTTTTGGCTCCCTGCTTGACAGTGACTATCAAACAAAGTTAGTAAGTCACAAGACTCAAGTGCATGAAACAGAAAGTCACATTTTTGCATAAGGGTAAGCCTAGGTGCGCGTTTTTAAGCCTCGCCTCTCGATCCTGCATAGTTTTAGCTCGATTGGTGACAGTGACTTATGAGGATGATTCATGTCACAAGCCACAAAAGCATTTTACAAAAGATCGCATTTTTGCAAAAAAGTGTGCAGAAATGCTTGTTTTTCAGCCTGGCCTTTCGATCCCGCACAGTTATAGCTTAATTGGTGACTGTGACTGATGAGAATGTTTCTTGTCACATGCCACAAGTGCCTCTAACACTTAATCGCATTTTTGCCCCCAAAAAAGCAGAGAAGCGTTCTTTTAGGTTTTTCGTTGCCATCGTACACAGTTTTAGCTTGGTTTAAACCATTACTTTAATACATTATCCTCAATTCACGACCTTCGTGAAGGACAGACAAAAAGGCTAGTTTGGCATTGATTGAAGCTGGAATCATTTGTTTGTGCCTTGCATTGTGATCCCGCACTGTTATAGCTCCATGCTTGACAGTGACTTTCAAACAAAGTTCTTAAGTTACAAGACCCAAGTGCCTCCAACAGAAATTCGCATTTTTGCATAAAAAGTAAGCCGAAATGCGCGTTTTTAAGCCAGGCCTTTTGATTCTGCATAGTTTTAGCTCGATTAGTGACAGTGACCGATGAGGATGAATCTTGTCACCAGCCACAAATGCCTTCAACAAATAAATCGCATTTTCGCACGAAAATAAGAAGAATAGGATGTTTTTAAGCCTAGCCTTTCGATCCCGCATAGTTTGAGCTTTATTAGTGACAGTGACTTATGAGAATGATACTTGTCACATGCCACAAGTGCCTTTAA
Source organism: Stenchaetothrips biformis (assembly GCA_030522485.1). Taxonomy (NCBI): domain Eukaryota; kingdom Metazoa; phylum Arthropoda; class Insecta; order Thysanoptera; family Thripidae; genus Stenchaetothrips; species Stenchaetothrips biformis. The sequence continues at coordinate 21,373,625 of CM060089.1, forward strand.
CACTAAATCGCAATTTCACACGAAAAAAAGCAGAAAGGCGTCATTTTAGGCCTTTCGTTGCAATCCCACACAGTTTTAGCCTGATTGAAACCATAACTTTAAAACATTATTTTCAAGTCACGATCTACGAGAAGCTCAGACAAAAAGGCCAGTTTCGCATTGATTTAAGCTAGAATGATTTGATTATGCCTAGCATCGTGATCCCGCACAGTTTTAGCTCAATGCTTGACAGTTACTTTCAAACAAAGTTCGCAAGTCACAAGACCAAACTGACTCCAAGAAAATTCGCATTTTTGCATAAAAGTAAGCCTTAATGCGCGTTCTGAAGCCAGGCCTTTCGATTCTGCATAGTTTTAGCTCGATTGGTGACAGTGACTTCTGAGGATAAATCTTGTTACAAGCCAGAAGTGCCTTCAACAAAAATCGCATTTTAGCACGAAAATAAGCAAAATAGCGTGTTTTTAAGACTGGCGTTTTGATCCCGCATAGTTTCAGCTTAATTAGTGGCAGTGACTTATGAGAATGATACTTGTCACATGCCACAAGTTCCTTTAACACTATATAGGATTTTGACACGAAAATAAGCGGAAAAGCGTGTTTTTTGGCTTTTCGTTGTAGTCCTACACAGTTTTGGCTCGATGTGTCAGCAAAACTCATAAAGATTATTCTTAGGTCACGAGCCTTCAAAAGCTCAAACACAAAAGCCAGTCTCGAATTGATTTAATCCGAAAAGCATGTGTTTATGCGTAGGATCGTGATCCTGCACAGTTTTAGCTGCACGCTTGACAGTGACTTTCAAACATTATCCGTAAGTCACAAGACTCAAGTGCCCTCAACAGAAAGTCGCATTTTTGCATAAAAGTAAGCCGAAATGCGTGTTTTAAGCCTGACCTTTCCTTTCCACATAGTTTTAGCTCGATAAGTGACAGTGACTTTTGAGGATGTTCCTTGTTTCAAGCCACAAGTGCCTTCAACAAAAACATCGCATTTTTGGACGAAAACAGGCTGAAAAGCGTGTTATTCGGCTTTTCCTACACAGTTTAAGCTCGATGTATCCCTAAAACTTAAAAATATTAATCTCAAGAAAAGAGCTTCCATAAGCTCAAACACAAAGACCAGTCTCGCATTGATTTAATCCGAAAAGCATGGGTTTATGCCTAGCATCGTGATTTCGCACAGTTTTGGCTCCCTGCTTGACAGTGACTATCAAACAAAGTTAGTAAGTCACAAGACTCAAGTGCACGAATCAGAAAGTCACATTTTTGCATAAGGGTAAGCCTAGGTACGCGTTTTTAAGACTCGCCTTTCGATCCTGCATAGTTTTAGCTCGATTGGTGACAGTGACTTATGAGGATGATTCTTGTCACAAGCCACAAAAGCCTTTTACAAAAGATCGCATTTTTGCAAAAAAGTGAGCAGAAATGCTTGTTTTTCAGCCTGGCCTTTCGATCCCGCACAGTTATAGCTTAATTGGTGACTGTGACTGATGAAAATGATTCTTGTCACATGCCACAAGTGCCTTTAACACTAAATCGCATTTAGGCCCTCAAAAAAAGCAGAGAAGCGTCCTTTCAGGCCTTTCGTTGCCATCGTACACAGTTTTAGCTCGATTTAAACCATAACTTTAATACATTATCCTCAATTCACGACCTTCGAGAAGGTCAGACAAAAAGGCCAGTTTCGCATTGATTGAAGCTGGAATCATTTGTTTGTGCCTAGCACTGTGATCCCGCACTGTTATAGCTCTATGCTTGACAGTGACTTTCAAACAAAGTTAGTAAGTTACAAGACCCATGTGCCTCCAACAGAAATTCGCATTTTTGCATAAAAAGTAAGCCGAAATGCGCGTTTTTAAGCCAGGCCTTTTGATTCTGCATAGTTTTAGCTCGATTAGTGACAGTGACCGATGAGGATGAATCTTGTCACCAGCCACAAATGCCTTCAACAAATAAATCGCATTTTCGCACGAAAATAAGAAGAATAGGATGTTTTAAAGCCTAGCCTTTCGATCCCGCATAGTTTGAGCTTTATTAGTGACAGTGACTTATGAGAATGATACTTGTCACATGCCACAAGTGCCTTTAACACTAAATCGCAATTTCACACGAAAAAAAGCAGAAAAGCGTCATTTTAGGCCTTTCGTTGCAATCCTAGACAGTTTTAGCCTGATTGAAACCATAACTTTAAAACATTATTTTCAAGTCACGATCTACGAGAAGCTCAGACAAAATGCCAGTTTCGCATTGATTTAAGCTAGAATCATTTGATTATGCCTAGCATCGTGATCCCGCACAGGTTTAGCTCAATGCTTGACAGTTACTTTCAAACAAAGTTCGCATGTCACAAGACCAAACTGACTCCAAGAAAATTCGCATTTTTGCATAAAAGTAAGCCTAAATGCGCGTTCTGAAGCCAGGCCTTTCGATTCTGCATAGTTTTAGCTCGATTGGTGACAGTGACTTCTGAGGATAAATCTTGTTACAAGCCACAAATGCCTTCTACAAAAAATCGCATTTAAGCACGAAAATAAGCAGAATGGCGTGTTTTAAAGACTGGCGTTTTGATTCCGCATAGTTTTAGCTTAATTAGTGGCAGTGACTTATGAGAATGATTCTTGTCACATGCCACAAGTTCCTTTAACCCGGTTTTTACACGGTTTTGGCTCGATGTGTCACCAAAACTTATAAAGATTATTCTTAGGTCACGAGCCTTCAAAAGCTCAAACACAAAAGCCAGTCTCGCATTGATTAATTCCGAAAAGCATGTGATTATACGTAGGATCGTGATCCTGCACAGTTTTAGCTGCACGCTTGACAGTGACTTTCAAACATTATCCGTCAGTCACAAGACTCAAGTGCTCTCAACAGAAGGTCGCATTTTTGCATAAAAGTAAGCCGAAATGCGTGTTTTTAAGCCTGACCTTTCCTTTCCACATAGTTTTAGCTCGATAAGTGACAGTGACTTTTGAGGATGTTTCTTGTTACAAGCCACAAGTGCCTTCAACAAAAACATCGCATTTTTGGACGAAAACAAGCTGAAAAGCGTGTTTTTCGGCTTTTCCTACACAGTTTAAGCTCGATGTATCCCTAAAACTTAAAAATATTAATCTCAAGAAAAGAGCTTCCATAAGCTCAAACACAAAGACCAGTCTCGCATTGATTTAATCCGAAAAGCATGGGTTTATGCCTAGCATCGTGATTTCGCACAGTTTTGGCTCCCTGCTTGACAGTGACTATCAAACAAAGTTAGTAAGTCACAAGACTCAAGTGCACGAAACAGAAAGTCACATTTTTGCATAAGGGTAAGCCTAGGTGCGCGTTTTTAAGCCTCGCCTTTCGATCCTGCATAGTTTTAGCTCGATTGGTGACTGTGACTTATGAGGATGATTCTTGTCACAAGCCACAAAAGCCTTTTACAAAAGATCGCAAAAAGTGAGCAGAAATGCTTGTTTTTCAGCCTGGCCTTTCGATCCCGCACAGTTATAGCTTAATTGGTGACTGTGACTGATGAGAATGTTTCTTGTCACATGCCACAAGTGCCTTTAACACTTAATCGCATTTTCGCCCCCAAAAAAGCAGAGAAGCGTTCTTTTAGGCCTTTCGTTGCCATCGTACACAGTTTTAGCTCGGTTTAAACCATAACTTTAATACATTATCCTCAATTCACGACCTTCGTGAAGGTCAGACAAAAAGGCTAGTTTCGCATTGATTGAAGCTGGAATCATTTGTTTGTGCCTTGCATTGTGATCCCGCACTGTTATAGCTCCATGCTTGACAGTGACTTTCAAACAAAGTTCTTAAGTTACAAGACCCAAGTGCCTCCAACAGAAATTCGCATTTTTGCATAAAAAGTAAGCCGAAATGCGCGTTTTTAAGCCAGGCCTTTTGATTCTGCATAGTTTTAGCTCGATTAGTGACAGTGACCGATGAGGATGAATCTTGTCACCAGCCACAAATGCCTTCAACAAATAAATCGCATTTTCGCACGAAAATAAGAAGAATAGGATGTTTTTAAGCCTAGCCTTTCGATCCCGCATAGTTTGAGCTTTATTAGTGACAGTGACTTATGAGAATGATACTTGTCACATGCCACAAGTGCCTTTAACACTAAATCGCAATTTCACACGAAAAAAAGCAGAAAGGCGTCATTTTAGGCCTTTCGTTGCAATCCCACACAGTTTGTGTGAAGCACACAGCAGTGTGTGTGCAATGTACGAAACAGATTGTGCATGTTGAGAGTTTGTGAAAATTGTCCGGGTGTAACAGAAATTAAAAACATATTGAAGAATGCAATTCCAAGACCAGAGCTTGACTCTGAAGAGTCCTCAGCTAATGAAGATTATGACTTTTTTTCTGAGAATGTCAAATACAGGCAGTGGAAGTCCACTGATCGGACTAAAATGATAGTTCAAATTGCTTCTCGTGCTGACTTAATCGAAGATGCAGCTAAGCAAATGGTTGATCTAGTCGTGCATGACTTCATTGTCCGCAGCCAGCAAGAATATATCAAGAAAGCAAAAGAACAACTGACACACAAGAAAGCAATTATTGTAATGGACTTTGCAATGAACTATAATTGTTTAATTCAAACTGCTGTCCAGTCGTATCACTGGTCGCCAAAGCAGGCTACAGTTTTCCCAGTAGTTATTTACTTCAAGGATGCCAATGATCAAATTCAGCAAAAAAGCATCATATTTATCTCTGACGACTTGGAGCATGACGTTCCTTTGGTTCAAGTTTTCCAGGAAAAAACCTTGGCTTATATTAAACAAAATTTTCCTGACATAGATGAAGTGGAGTATGTAACAGATGGATGCTCATGCCAGTTTAAGAGCAAAGGGTATTTTAAATGGCTTTGTAAGCAGGCAGAAAAGTTTAACATGAAAATAACACATACCCACTTTGGAACCAGCCATGGAAAATCACAATGTGATGCGAATGGGGGTTCGGTGAAGAGAACAGCAAGAAGGGCCAGCTTGCAAAGGCCATTGGAAAACCAAATTATAAATGCACAAGATCTGTTTGATTTCTGCATTTCTGAGATGAAGAACAATTTCCAATTTTTTTTTGTGTCCAAGTCTGAGGTGGATCCTCACCGTCAACTGTACTTGGAAATCAAGCCAACTCTCATCACACTGCCTGGAACAAGGACTTTCCATTGCTTTAAGCCACTATCTGGTAAGGTGTTAAATTTTCGATACATCAAATACCCTCTATATGTCTAAAGTTTTTTTTACCTAATTTTAGAAACTTTCTTTTTCTTTAGATGATAAAATTGCCTGCTGGCGAGTTTCGAATGACAAGAATGAAGCACCTGCCCTGATACATTCCTTGACCAAGACCCGGACCAGGGAGATTGAAATGGTTCCTGTCACTAACGGAATGAATGTTGTAATTCGATTGGCCAAGAACAGATATGTAGCTGTAGTCACAGATGTCTACACTGATGAGGCAGAAATTGACGTTTCTCTGCTCATGCCAAAACTTCCAGCTAACGAGTTCCATTGGCCTAAAGAACTTAAATCAGCCACCATCCCTCTCCCTCATGTTTTGTGTGAGGTGAAATTATGTGATGAAGGTGAAAAAGTCAAGTTAACTTATGAGGATGTTAACAAACTTTATGACCTGCGAATCTTGAAAAGGCCACGCTAAATCTAAACATTGTTCTAAATAAAAGATTTACCAATTTTGATTCTTTAAAAAAAGTTCAATTTCTTTGCAATAACCAATTCAACTTGGTAACAGAAAAAAACACCACACACAAATCAGATAAGTGGGAACCACCTTTTCACAAAAAAAAAAACACACTAAGTACATGGTATCAAGTACCTTGGGAGGGCTCGAGGTAAGCAGGGAGAAAGGGAGGTGCTAGAAAAAAAAGGGGGGGGGGGGGGTAGCGGGCGGCGGCAGGCGGTTAGCCCCAGAGGGCAGGGGCAAGGTAGGCCACCTGCCCAACGGGCGTGTCCGGCAGGCATGCCTGGTCGGGTTGCGCAGGGGCTCTTGGGTGCTCTACGACTCTCCTTTGATACCGCGCTGCTAAAGCACCCCTTCTCACTCTTAACCTTGTTCGCCCCCTTCCCCGCCTCTATCCCACACACACACAGACACCGAGAAGGCAGGGAACGCCAATCGGTGCTCAAAACCCTGTTTTTTTTTTTTTTTTTGTTTTTTTTTAGAAAAAGGGCAAAAATGGCACACTTCGAACCCCCATATCTCCTAAATGGTTTGAGATAAAAATCTGCGCTTGGTCTCATTCGATTCAGCGCGTAATTTTCTACAAAATAAAAATACAAAAAAAAAAATTTAAAAAAATATTTCTAAAAAATCCCAAGAAAAAACTGTTTTTTAGGTGTTTTTTGGGGGGTTTTCTGGGGTTTACGCTCGAGATATTAGTCGGAGGTCAAATCGGTGGTCATATTCTTGTTCCTTGGCCAATTTTACATAGAGACACCAAATTTTAGACCTCTGCTATGAAAAGTGTGGACTCAGGCCAAAATACCCAATTTCGTGTTTTTCCTCCAAAAGTTAAACGAAAATTGACTATATCTTAGCCAATAAATTTTTGCCGGACCTAAAATTTTGGCTTTAGACTCTCCTTTAGTTACCTAATAAGCCTACAAAATTTCAGGCAAATCGGAAGGGGTCGCTGGAAGAAGTGGTCCGTCTTATTTGATTTTGCTCAATGTCTCGCCGGGAGCTTCCGGTGCCCGTGGTGCCCCCATCACATAGTGAGACCTTTCTCAGGGTGAGTGCACCCCTACGCACTAGCCAGGACCAATGTAGTCATTGATGGGACGGTTCCCATCGACGGGGAGCCGAGGAACAGGAGAGGTTCTGGAGAGCGAGAAAGAAGGAAATTGAGGCGACCCTGTATTACGTGACGAAACACAATCGTAAGTTTCTCTAGCCGACGGCCCACGATTGTGTCAAGGGATGGTGCTCTTGCCGTTGCGTTCCGCTTTTCTGATGATCGCTGCTGCTGTAACGTCAGGCCCAGCACGGGAATGGCACCTCGGCTAGCGCCCGACGGAGGGCTCCAACCCTCGCCGCATCACACCGCGGCGAGGCGGGTGGCCTACCTTGCGCCTTCCTCGTTAGCGCGCTGCGCAGGGAAAGCTCGCGTGCGCGGAGTGACGCACAGCAATGTGGATCGGCCCCTTTGCTTCAGGCGCGGTTAGCAGGCCCACAACGTCCGGAGCGAGTCCCAGCCCGTTGCCACGAATTAACGAGAGGAATGCCGCGGGTGTCCCGATGCCTCGCCCTGCGCTCCCCCGGCGACACGCGTCCTCCCGCGGCATGGGCAGTCCGTCGGCAAGCCTTGGCCGGGGGCGCGTCGAGCGGCCAGGACGAGGACGCCGGCCCCGTCGTCGTCCTCAGCGGGCAGTTCGTCGGCAAGCCGCCCCTGTTTGCGCTTGCGCACCGCATGGCCAGAACAACGGCGTCGCCCCCAAGGGCAAGCCCTTGTCACGCAGCGGAGCGAGGGTAGGCGTTCCGTCGGCAAGCCACCCAGGCGGGCCGCGCGGCCAGGACGCGATCATCACCGTCACCGGCCGTCACCCGTCCTCCACCCCCACTCGATCCACCGTCCGGACCGTTGGCCTCCAGCAGCTCCACCAGGTGCTAGAAGGCCCCTGTGGGGTGCCGGTACGCCCTCCGGTCCCGCCACGCCACGGGCCACGCCCCTCCCGCTCCCCATTCCCATGGTGACATGGCAAAGTGACAATTAATAAAAAAGGAAATATCATTTTGGTTTTTATTTTATAGTTTTGTACAAAATACCAAGTTACAAAAAATTCAGCTAACTTTGTCAATTTTAAAAGAAAGATAACATCTATAGATTACTAAAAAGTAATAAAAATCACAGAATTTGCATTACCAATTAATGAATTAATGGTGATAAAAATACATTACAGATTTCTTTCAATAGTATTTGGAGGGTAGCACAACAAATCACCTACTTGAATTAGTTTTTGAACAATACCTTTTGTTTCACAAACAACAATTTCTTCACTTTCTACAACAGGAATGATGTGACTTATCCGAGTCATAGTCTTTTTATGATAGAAAAACTTAGTGTGATCTACTTTATAAACAGAAACAATGCAAAGCACTGACTCACCACACTTGCAAAATACATCAATTCGGCCATACAACTTACGGTTTCCACTTTTGATTTCTACATAAGAGTTGCGTCTCTTGAAAGTTTTGTCATATACTCTGGAAGAAAATATTTCCCTCCCAACAATAATTCTGTCATAAAATTCTACATTATCTGGCTTTGCATTTGAATTAACTTTTTTCAGATGATTTAATTCCACTTCAGTTACAACACGGGGAATTCGCTTCCCTGAAACTTGTACACTGCTTTTCCTTTTAGCATGAGAAACGACCTTATTCTTCAACATTTGGTTTCCTTGAGCAAGTGACGTTTGATTTAGAAGCTCCCTACCTTCATTTTTGGAGCCATGGATCATATCTGAAATAACCGCATTCATGCCTTCAAAGATAAAAGCTGCATTCGCCCAGAGGCCTCCCCACCTGCGCGCATACAAAACTAAGTGGAGAAGTTGGTGAACATTATACACATATTGATTATCACCATAGAGTGCGCCTAACTCTCGGACAAATAATCGAAGGAGAGCTTCAGCTGCTGTAAAGTCATTGTCAGATATTGCCCCCTTCAAAAGTGAAAATATGGCGTGAACAAAAAGGAGCCAATGCTGGTGATACTCTTCCTTTAAGTAAGGAGCTGCAATAACAACTGAGAAGTAAAGAAGAAAAGAGCGGAACTCATTAGCTTTTAACAATGCAAAATGTTCAAATGTCCTAGGTAATCTTGATACAAAACTTGGTGGATGAATTTCCTCCACAAGAAAATTATCAATTTCATTCATATGATCACCTATATACCAGGGACCTTTCTCAAACAACCATAAAGAGCAAATTTGACGAACCACACCACTTAAAACACAATGCATGTATTCTGCTAAGACACACGTTGATAAGTCAAGAGATGGGATGTCTTCGACCACAGTTAAGCCTTTGATACCTTTCTTTGGAACAAGGTCGGTACCAATGTTTCCACACACTTGCATCCGGTGATGTGTTCTCATAGTAGCCGCCTCTTCTTTAAAGGTAAATCTCCTCTTCCTCCTCTTCTTCTTTTCTCCTGGAACTTGATGAGGAGCTGGCAGCTTACTTGTCTTCCGTTCACAAGCACTACATGCATACTTTGATTAGTGTTCTTGCATGTTCAAAACAGCGGCTCTGGCTGGAGCATCAGCCACTATTAGAGGAGCACGAACTGGACTTAAATGATGAATACCAGTCGATGGATGCTTCCAAGAAACACCACCAGCTTCTTCAATTTTAACAAGAGAGGATACAAATGGTTTAAGATACAGGTTCATGTTAGGTTTCAACTTCTTATCAAACCAAATACCCCAAAGAATGGTAAAAGAGGAGCGAAGATGTGGGGGAATTTCTACAATAGTAAACATAAGAGGCCAAAAGCGAGCCTTGGAGCTAGTATGAGGACTAACACCATCCGTATTCAGAATGAGGGTCACTTTGTAACCGTTAACAGTGAAACTCCAAACCCTTGCATATTCTGACCCATCTGATACATCACAAACCATGTTATCATTACCTCTTCGTGCTTTAGATTCATTATATTGATCAATAAGATCAGCAAGACCACGATGCTCAAATAGAAATTTGATACTGTTCTCTAAAGGTAACTCGTAAAAAACTCCAATGTCAGTGGATCCACAAGAACCACATGGATCAGACTTAGAATCTACTGCATGCAGTGCAGGGCGACAATAATAATGCTCCTTCTCATTCAGAGGCAAGGACAATTCTCGAACATATTTAAATAACAGATGCACTGAAGATGGTAAAATATGTGTAGGGGGAAGACTTGTAATATAAATTCTCAAAATATCTGTAAGAGCACTCTTAGATAATTTTTTACGTAAGTAAACATCAATAAGTTCATAAATAGCTTCATCTTTGGTCTTTGGGCATCCTGGGTACAAGCTGTCATCCTCAAAAGGATCATTTCCGTTTAACTCCAACTCACTATCACTACCACTGTTTTCATCATTTATATCAGAGTTGCTACAATGAGAATAAGTATCACTTAAATTCAAGTCAATTTCCATATTATCTTCACCACTGTCAGAGGTCTCCAAGCTGCTATCCGACAAGTTGCCAGTCTGATCGTGACTTTCCTCAAGGTCAGGTTGATAAGATTCTGTATCAAATATTTCAGTGTTTCTTCTGTCATTATCTTCAACTTCATCAGAATTATTCTTACCAACAGAACTCTTCACAGAGTGAGAACTTTTCTTGCTGTCAGAACTCTTGTCACTATTAAAACTTTTCTTACTGTCAGAACTCTTCTCAAGATTAGAACTTTCTTCACTGTCAGCACAATCATTATCAGACGTGTCATCTGAGTGATCTTCAGCCCGGCTTTTTTTCCATCTGTGAACAGTCTGTCTTGGTATCTGTAAAGATAATGAAAAATTAATACAAATATTGGCAGTTAAAGGTCCAATGATTTGTTGCTTATTATGCTTACTGGCAGTGTGGGATCGTCCTTGTTCTCTCCATAAGCAGGACGTTTCCTGCCTCGCTGAACTGGTGAGCTAGGTGGAGACACTCTTGAACAGCCTTGGGTGCTGTGATCAGACAAGTCCCCGTACAAACTACTATCACTATGATGTGATTGAGCGTCGCTGCTAGGATTGGGTGAAACGGCTCTCTCAGCAGGAGACGATGTTGGATTTTGAAAAGAGAGAGGAGAATCCTGAAGCATGTCCATACTGTCATGATCACTGCTGTTGTCAGACATGATTGGGTTAAGTACTGCAAAAAAAAGAAGATATGAAGAAAACAAACACGAGCACTAAAGAAAATGAGCCAAAGACTTGTTCATTTAACTTACCAAGTCTTTATACTATTTTAGAGACATTAAAGAAAGCTCTAATATTTCACAGAGACTCTGTGATTCAAATGCATTCTGGATTTCCTGCACTGTCACAAAAAGTAAATTAATTAATGGAGTTTATAATGCAATTAAAAAGGATATCCAAAGACTACATACCAGTATAATGACTGACATCTCTTGAAGGTATTTGATGATGCTGGGGTTGGAAAGATGATCTTAGTCCTCGAGTCTTTTCGAACTTATTGTCAGTGTGACATTTATTAAATTAAAATTCATAGACTGCATTGTAGAGGATTCACATATATCTTTTGAATTTCCTGTGGCCACAATAAGATGGGTTATTACAGCTAAGAGGAAAGTACGCGATTGAAGGGAAAATTATGTGACTACATACCAGTGAGCAGCAGACATGTCTGTTTGAAGTGACTGAACTTGAGGAAATAAGTTTCGAATTGCCTCGAAGGGATGGAGGAAGATATAACCTCAACCTCCCTCATGCCTCGCCAAACGTAATACCAACCACTAACCTCACAACGCGTCATTTAAAGTTTCGTATTGAGCTTTTGCAAAAAAAAAAAACTTTATTTAAATAAATTAAAATTTTTCAAAATTGACATTTAAAAAATTACTTGCAGTGAATCAACGTTAAAATTCGAAGAAAAATTCAAATTTTGTTGCTTGTGAGGTTGGTGACAGTGGAGCTGCCTGCTGGAACGCTCTTTTCACTCACTAGAAGGCACCGACAACCAACTGTTGACTGCCGCGAAAAGACCGCGTAACCGTTAGTTGGCGAGTAAGGATTTGAAGTTCTTTCCACCAGCCTAGGCTACTAATATATTGTAGGAATTAGGAATTCATCGCTTAGCCACAATGTCGGCAGGGGAAGAAAATGAAGAATCGCGGTTGACACAGTGGTTAATTGTCTACTGTGAGAAAGACGAATCCTTCAGTTTGATACAAGAATCGGAGGCAGTATGCGATAAATCCATCCTGGAGATGCATGACAAAATCAAATTTACGTTCGAAGGTGAAGAGTGGGAAGGTGATGTACGTGCTATGGGAGGTGAGCGGTTTCTCTGTTTTTGATCTATTTCCGCCAAAACTCCATTTTTGGGGTCGGATAACATCATAATGATTTCGTCAGGAACCTTAACCTTTTTTGTTTGTAGGTGACGAGGACTACGACCGACTGGTCGTTCGTCTCAAAGAACTCAATGCTTCCAATAGGAAGAAGGACGGTTCCTTTCATGCCGACCGGCCACGAAAGAACCGAGGGGGACCCAGATATGCAGCAGCTATAAAGTCTCTCGTGCCTCGTCAGAAGCCCACTGAAAGCAAGGTATAGTTAACACTTAATTTCTCTGGATGGGTTGGAAGTTATGCTGGTTTCAGTCTATCTCTAAACTAGACTGTTACCTTTGGAGTAATTAATTTTCAGTCCAGTGAACAAATGAGTAGTCACTTTACACTTGCCTGTTGATTCATGTGTCTCGAGTAAAATCTTTGGGCGAAGGATTTGGTGGTCGTTGTTTGTGACCCCAGTGTGATGCACAGTCTTGTACGAAACAGCAATCACTATAGCTGAGGACTTGTAGGAGTCTTTTCATCACTACTTGCATGATAACAGAAGAAAACTTTAACTGTTAAAATTAATTGAATAAGTCAGTTTTATTTTTGCTTATTATAATTTGCGTGCTGATGAAATCATTAAAAATTGTCCTAGCACATTGAGAATGTTTTTTGTATGACATTGTGTCTCACTGTGGTTGGCAACAAGTACAAGGCCAAGCGGTCCCAATTATTTCACTAGAGACACAGGAACACGATGATTGATAAGTTCTCAGCATTGATTATCTATCAACAGGTTAATTCCCCGAGCCCGAGTGACACGAAGTCACATTCTGTAAGTGGTAGTGACACTGAATTTGCTGGTAGCAGTGTGTCGCCCAGATCCTCTCCACTTCCAGAAGATCTGCCTTTAATTGATATCCGGAAAGCTGCTCAGGTACAAGTCTAAGGTACTATGACATTATAGGATTGAAAGTATAATTATTCTTTTTTTATTTCTAGTCCAAGCGAAAAGGTGCTGATGATGATGTTCGCATTTTGAAGAGGTTGAGGAATGATTTCTTAAGTGAGAATCCTGATGCCTCTTTGAACGGAATAACACGAAGTAAGTATTAGTATTTTTGTGCTCAATTTTGCAATGCTTCTACTGAACTGTGTACTTTTCTGCTATCATCAGGGACATCCATTATTGGCTCCAAAGCTTCCCAAGGGACAGATTCAGAATCAGGTGATGTATATTTTCTTATCGTGGATGTGTTTAATTAAACATTATTCATACTTTTCTTTAAATGTGAGAATCCCTGTCTTGCTTTATAATTGTGACTATTAACATTTCTTCTGTTCCAACTATATTCCATTGTCAACCGAATGAAGTTTTATTTGGTTAATGTTTCAGATGAAGGAGGGAATGCCAATTTGAATGATATGAATGTATGGGAAACGGACAATATCAGTGTCAAGGGAGGAGCTGAAAGTGGTTTACTTGGAGAAGAGATGTTCGATTTGGAAAAGGAAGCTGATGATAAGAAAAAGGATGCGGATACACAGAAGAAAAAGGAAGTGGATGACAAGAAGAAAAAAGAAGCGGAGGAGAAAAAGAAAAGAGAAGCGGAGGAGAAAAAGAAAAGAGAAGCGGAGGAGAGGAAGAAAAGAGAAGCAGATGAGAAGAAGAAAAGAGAAGCAGAGGGGAAGAAGAAAAGAGAAGCTGAGGAGAAGAAGAAAAGAGAAGCTGAGGAGAAGAAGAAAAGAGAAGCCGAGGAGAAGATGAAAAAGGAAGCTGATGACAAGAAGAAAAAAGAAGCAGAGGAGAAGAAGAAAAAGGAAGCTGATGACAAGAAGAAAAAAGAAGCCGAGGAGAAGAAGCAAAAGGAAGCTAATGATAAGAAGAAAAAGGATGCGGATAAGAAGCAAAAGGAAGCCGATGATAAGAAGAAAAGAGAAGCAAAGAAGAAGAAGAGAGAAGCGGAGGAGAACGAAAGTGAAGAGGAGAAGCAGCTAATCAGTTCTGACAGTAGTGATGAAGATGAGCTCGGAGGTAAAGAGGTGAATGACAGTTCAGAAGATGACACACCTTCAGATAAAAATGAAGAGACAGGGGGAGACCAGTCAGAGGCTGAAGAAAAGGCTACCAAAAAGAAAACAAGAAGAAAAAGAAGAAAGAAAAGAAGGCATCAACTGAACCATTGAAGGCAGACTTCAAACTACTGAGATGGACAGAGGATGATGAAGATGTAAGTTCTACATGCCCCATTTTTCTAACATTGATTTATTGTTTGTCACTATTTTAACTATCTTTACACATTCTAGGTTCAAGAAATTGCTGGTAAAAGTTCTGACTTAGCCAATAAACGCTTCTTTATCAGTCGTGATGACCTACAGAAAGCAAAAAGTGCCAAGGCGGCCTCTACTTTTGCGAAGGCCCTTCTGATGGGTGCTTTCACGGATGAAGCCCTCTACAAATGCAGTGTGTCCGGGGGAGAATACAGAGCTGCAGGACGGGCAAACATCACCCGTAAACCAGCCCTTCCCTCTGATGTGGTGGCTATTATAATTGGTGAGCATTTCTTTTAATTAGAAATTATTATTGTCAGCAAAACTTATTTCTAATGACAGTCTTTTCCTTAACAGATAACGCTATGTACCGGCAAGCTTCGAAGAAATGGAATCCTAGTTTAAATAAGAAGGAAATTATGGCTGGACTTCGCCAAAAATTGGTTGACGTAAGGGGGCGTCTGAAGAAGAAATTTGAACCTGAATCTTCGAACTAACCATCCTTGTGCCAAAGACATTGATTTAAGTTTTCATCTTTTTATTTTATCTGACAATTTATAGGTAAAGATAATGACAGATATTCACAGTTTGTTCAATTGTTAATGTGTGAACTACCTAGTCAGTAATGTCTTTAAATAAGTATTTTCTGCAGTTTGAGTCAGTATTATTATAATACTAGGTAATCGTTTTTTTAAGTTTTGATCATGCAATTGGAGGATCATCTCCTTATGCACTTTCTGTGCCATAATTTTAAGTTTCAATGTTTCTTGTCATTTTTTCTCTCTAGTCTAAATGAGTTTTCATTTAAACTGTATGGAGAGTATTTGTTGCTCGAGTCAGTATTTTTTATGTGCCATGGCCTACATTTAAGTTTAACTCAGAGACTGATCTCAAGTAAGTAAATTTTGTTGACTTTAACTGCTCTTAGTATTTTTTTCGCCTTTGTCCACCTTCAGCCACCATCTGGTTTTCAAGTCATTTGTGAGATACTTGGTCTTGTATGTGAGTCATAGGATACTTTGTTTCATACATGATTCATTTATGAAACCCTACAATTTTATAAATGAATCATTTATGAGGCATTCTGTGTCTTATATGATTCATTTATGAAAACCCCCAGTTTCATATATGATTCATTTATGAGGTTCTCTGCTCATATACGATTCATATATCAAAGACACACACTTTCATATATGATTCATTTATGAGGTACTCTGCTCATATACGATTCATATATCAAAGACACACACTTTCATATATGATTCATTTATGAGGTACTCTGCTCATATACGATTCATATATCAAAGACACACACTTTCATGTATTATTCATTTATGAGGTACTCTGCTCATATACGATTCATATATCAAAGACACACACTTTCATATATGATTCATTTATGAGGTACTCTGCTCATATACGATTCATATATCAAAGACACACACTTTCATATATGATTCATTTATGAGGTACTCTGCTCATATACGATTCATATATCAAAGACACACACTTTCATATATGATTCATTTATGAGGTACTCTGCTCATATACGATTCATATATCAAAGACACACACTTTCATATATGATTCATTTATGAGGTACTCTGCTCATATACGATTCATATATCAAAGACACACACTTTCATGTATTATTCATTTATGAGGTACTCTGCTCATATACGATTCATATATCAAAGACACACACTTTCATATATGATTCATTTATGAGGTACTCTGCTCATATACGATTCATATATCAAAGACACACAATCTCTTATATGGTCCATTTATAAAAGACCTACCATCTCATATATAGAACACACGGGTTATCCATATATGACGCTTATATGACAAGGTTTTATACGAATAATATATGCAAAACAAAAACATATATGATAAAAT
The DNA here is from genome assembly GCA_030522485.1 of Stenchaetothrips biformis. Lineage (NCBI taxonomy): Eukaryota > Metazoa > Arthropoda > Insecta > Thysanoptera > Thripidae > Stenchaetothrips > Stenchaetothrips biformis. The sequence continues at coordinate 21,389,822 of CM060089.1, forward strand.
ATATATGATTCATATCAATTGGTCATATACTAACCATACATGTTGCATATATGATGCATATATGACCAATAAATATGAATCATATATGACCAATCATATATGGAGCATATATGAGCCTTTTTCCGCGGGCCTTCAACAAAAACATCGCATTTTTGGACGAAAACAAGCTGAAAAGCGTGTTTTTCGGCTTTTCCTACACAGTTTAAGCTCGATGTATCCCTAAAACTTAAAAATTTTAATCTCAAGAACAGATCTTCTGATCCTTCTCATCGGCATCTCTCCCAAAGACTTATCTCTGCACTTCCTGATCCCTGGCTCCGGGAAAACCGGCCCCAAAGTTCATCACATTTCAGATTTGCAGCTCGCCATGGGAGCAGCAGCCCCTAACTCTCTTGTGGCCCACGCCTTTTCAGGCACGGACACAGTGTCTGCTATTTTTAAGGGCCAAAAGAAGAAAGCTCTACAGAAAATGTGCGATCAAGGCCTGAAAAATGAAGTCGAAACATTTCTTAGCCCGCACCAGCCGGGTAACAAAGTGGCTGCTGCAGGAGAAAAGATCTTCCTTTCACTTTATGGTGTTTCGAGATGCGCCAACCTGAAGGAGGCAACGCACTTTCTGTACAAAAGAACAATTGCAAGGCAGTCCGTGAAGGCCAAATTTGATATAGCCACTTTGCCACCCTCATTTGAGGGAGCCCGCCAACATAGCTATCGAACGTACCTACAAGTACAAGACTGGCTGGGCAACGTTCTTCCACCTACTGACTGGGGCTGGAAACTAGAAAACTCCCAGATGCACCCCATTCCAACAACCCTTCAAGCCGCACCAACGCGCCTTCTTGATTTGATCAGCTGCAATTGCCAAACTGGCTGCGATAAAGGCTGCACCTGCTTCATTGCAGGACTGAAATGTAGCTCGATTTGCGGTCACTGTGCCGGTGTGAGCTGCTCCAACGCCGAGCCCACGGACCCCAAGGAGGCGGACGCCGATGAGGACGACAGCCAGGAAGAGGATGGCGAGGATCCCGACGACCCAGAAGCTGTCGTTTAGCTGGTTACGCAGGCAAATTACTTTCAAAAGTAGTTTTATGTGCAAAAGGAATTGCCCTCAACTAATAAAAGCTTTCCGTTCCAGAAGTCACTTGCAAGAATCTTTTGTTTTGTTCGCCGAAGGAAGAAAATAAATTAATATGTAACAAAAGCTGTATTTAAAGAAATAAATGTGTTTTAAGATGTAAAAAACGATGTAATGAAAGTTAAACATGCAAGGAGTTTCCCCGCGGCCGGACAGCCCGCCAGCGGCCAGCGCAGCGCTGCCGTCTCGGGTGTCACATCTCCCTCAGTTTTCATCGCCCAGGTACTGTTCCAGCATCAAATTGTTCACAGCACTTGGTCCTACAGGTTCAAGAAACAAGTATTCGGCCAATTTCCCTCTTGGAACAGAGAAAATTACGCTCAGAATCGGTTTTCTTTCTTTTCAAAAATTGAAAAAAATAATTTTTTCACTTTTTTCCAGTGTATTTGTAACTGAAACCGAATTTCGAGCAATGCATCGTGTAGCCGCATGTGTCGCGAGTATTTTGAGCACTCGCACGCCTCTCTAGGTCAAACCGTTCGGCCGTGAGGTGTTGAGAACCATGGCTGCGACCGGCGGCGGCATGCACGCGCCGCCCTCGCCGGGCAGCGCACCTTCGCCGTCTCGGTATCCTATCTCCCTCAGTTTTGATCGCACAGTTATCGTTCTAGTATCAAATTGTTTGGAAAACTTCTGCCTACAACGTCAAGAGAAACACATTTTGCCGATTTTCCACTCGGAACAGAGATAATTACATGCAACGTACCTTGTACCTTTCTAAAAGATCAAAAGTTTCACTTTAATGCATTTTTTTTCAGTGTAGATGTTACCAAAATCAAAATTCGAGCTGTGAAGCTTGTAGCCGCATGTGTACCGAGTATTTTGAGCACTCGCCCGTCGCTCTAGGTCAAACCGTTTGGCCGTGAGGTGCCGAAAACCATTTTGGTCAAAATGTTCAAAATTTTGAACTTTGAACGCCGATATCTCCAATCGGCACCGTGGGATTTTTTGGGATTTTGGGGAGAGGCTTTCTTATTACTATCCGAAACGATCCCCAAAGTTTGGTACTGTTCGGAATTTTGTCCGGGTCAAAACACCATTTGACTGGACTATGAGTGACAGTGACCGATGAGGATGAATCTTGTCACCAGCCTCAAATGCCTTCAACAAATAAATCGCATCTTCGCACGAAAATAAGAAGAATAGGATGTATTTAAGCCTAGCCTTTCGATCCCGCATTGTTTGAGCTTTATTAGAGACAGTGACTTTTGAGAATGATACTTGTCCCATGCCACAAGTGCCTTTAACACTAAATCGCAATTTCACACGAAAAAATGCAGAAAAGCGTCATTTTAGGCCTTTCGTTGCAATCCAACACAGTTTTAGCTTGTTTGAAACCATGACTTGAAAACATTATTTTCAAGTCACGATCTACGAGAAGCTCAGACAAAAAGGCCAGTTTCGCATTGATTTAAGCTAGAATCATTTGATTATGCCTAGCATCGTGATCCCGCACAGTTTTAGCTCAATGCTTGACAGTTACTTTCAAACAAAGTTCGCAAGTCACAAGACCCCAACGACTCCAACGAAAATTCGCATTTTTGCATAAAAGTAAGCCTAAATGCGCGTTCTGAAGCCAGGCCTTCCGATTCTGCGTAGTTTTAGCTCGATTGGTGACAGTGACTTCTGAGGATAAATCTTGTTACAAGCCACAAGTGCCTTCTACAAAAAAATCGCATTTTAGCACGAAAATAAGCAGAATAGCGTGTTTTTAAGACTGGCGTTTTGATCCCGCATAGTTTTAGCTTAATTAGTGGCAGTGACTTATGAGAATGATTCTTGTCACATGCCACAATCTCAAGAAAAGAGCTTCCATAAGCTCAAACACAAAGACCAGTCTCGCATTGATTTAATCCGAAAAGCATGGGTTTATGCCTAGCATCGTGATTTCGCACAGTTTTGGCTCCCTGCTTGACAGTGACTATTAAACAAAGTTAGTAAGTCACAAGACTCAAGTGCACGAAACAGAAAGTCACATTTTTGCATAAGGGTAAGCCTAGGTGCGCGTTTTTAAGCCTCGCCTTTCGATCCTGCATAGTTTTAGCTCGATTGGTGACAGTGACTTATGAGGATGATTCTTGTCACAAGCCACAAAAGCCTTTTACAAAAGATCGCATTTTTGCAAAAAAGTGAGCAGAAATACTTGTTTTTTAGCCTGGCCTTTCGATCCCGCACAGTTATAGCTTAATTGGTGACTGTGACTGATGAGAATGTTTCTTGTCACATGCCACAAGTGCCTTTAACACTAAATCGCATTTAGGCCCCCAAAAAAAGCAGAGAAGCGTTCTTTTAGGCCTTTCGTTGCCATCGTACACAGTTTTAGCTCGGTTTCAACCATAACTTTAATACATTATCCTCAATTCACGACCGTCGTGGAGGTCAGACAAAAAGGCTAGTTTCGCATTGATTGAAGCTGGAATCATTTGTTTGTGCCTTGCATTGTGATCCCGCACTGTTATAGCTCCATGCTTGACAGTGACTTTCAAACAAAGTTCTTAAGTTACAAGACCCAAGTGCCTCCAACAGAAATTCGCATTTTTGCATAAAAAGTATGCCGAAATGCGCGTTTTTAAGCCAGGCCTTTTGATTCTGCATAGTTTTAGCTCGATTAGTGACAGTGACCTATGATGATGAATCTTGTCACCAGCCACAAATGCCTTCAACAAATAAATCGCATTTTCGGACGAAAATAAGAAGAATAGGATGTTTTAAAGCCTAGCCTTTCGATCCCGCATAGTTTGAGCTTTATTAGTGACAGTGACTTATGAGAATGATACTTGTCACATGCCACAAGTGCCTTTAACACTAAATCGCAATTTCACACGAAAAAAAGCAGAAAAGCGTCATTTTAGGCCTTTCGTTGCAATCCTACACAGTTTTAGCCTGATTGAAACCATAACTTTAAAACATTATTTTCAAGTCACGATCTACGAGAAGCTCAGACAAAAAGGCCAGTTTCGCATTGATTTAAGCTAGAATCATTTGATTATGCCTAGCATCGTGATCCCGCACAGTTTTAGCTCAATGCTTGACAGTTACTTTCAAACAAAGTTCGCATGTCACAAGACCAAACTGACTCCAAAGAAAATTCGCATTTTTGCATAAAAGCAAGCCAAAATGCGCGTTCTGAAGCCAGGCCTTCCGCTTCTCCATAGTTTTAGCTCGATTGGAGACAGTGAATTATGAGGATAATTCTTGTTACAAGCCACAAGTGCCTTCTACAAAAATCGCATTTTAGCACGAAAATAAGCAGAATAGCGTGTTTTTAAGACTGGCGTTTTGATTCCGCATAGTTTTAGCTTAATTAGTGGCAGTGACTTATGAGAATGATTCTTGTCACATGCCACAAGTTCCTTTAACACGGTTTTTACACGGTTTTGGCTCGATGTGTCACCAAAACTTATAAAGATTATTCTTAGGTCACGAGCCTTCAAAAGCTCAAACACAAAAGCCAGTCTCGCATTGATTTAATCCGAAAAGCATGTGTTTATACGTAGGATCGTAGTCCTGCATAGTTTTAGCTGCACGCTTGACAGTGACTTTCAAACATTATCCGTCAGTCACAAGACTCAAGTGCCCTCAACAGAAGGTCGCATTTTTGCATAAAAGTAAGCCGAAATGCGTGTTTTTAAGCCTGACCTTTCTTTTCCACATAGTTTTAGCTCGATAAGTGACAGTGACTTTTGAGGATGTTTCTTGTTACAAGCCACAAGTGCCTTCAACAAAAACATCGCATTTTTGGACGAAAACAAGCTGAAAAGCGTGTTTTTCGGCTTTTCCTACACAGTTTAAGCTCGATGTATCCCTAAAACTTAAAAATATTAATCTCAAGAAAAGAGCTTCCATAAGCTCAAACACAAAGACCAGTCTCGCATTGATTTAATCCGAAAAGCATGGGTTTATGCCTAGCATCGTGATTTCGTACAGTTTTGGCTCCCTGCTTGACAGTGACTATCAAACAAAGTTAGTAAGTCACAAGACTCAAGTGCACGAAACAGAAAGTCACATTTTTGCATAAGGGTAAGCCTAGGTGCGCGTTTTTAAGCCTCGCCTTTCGATCCTGCATAGTTTTAGCTCGATTGGTGACTGTGACTTATGAGGATGATTCTTGTCACAAGCCACAAAAGCCTTTTACAAAAGATCGCATTTTTGCAAAAAACTGAGCAGAAATGCTTGTTTTTCAGCCTGGCCTTTCGATTCCGCATAGTTTGAGCTTTATTAGTGACAGTGACTTATGAGAATGATACTTGTCACATGCCACAAGTGCCTTTAACACTAAATCGCAATTTCACACGAAAAAAAGCAAAAAAGCGTCATTTTAGGCCTTTCGTTGCAATCCTACACAGTTTTAGCCTGATTGAAACCATAACTTTAAAACATTATTTTCAAGTCACGATCTACGAGAAGCTCAGACAAAAAGGCCAGTTTCGCTTTGATTTAAGCTAGAAACATTTGATTATGCCTAGCATCGTGATCCCGCACAGTTTTAGCTCAATGCTTGACAGTTACTTTCAAACAAAGTTCGCATGTGACAAGACCAAACTGACTCCAAGTAAATTCGCATTTTTGCATAAAAGTAAGCCTAAATGCGCGTTCTGAAGCCAGGCCTTTCGATTCTCCATAGTTTTAGCTCGATTGGAGACAGTGAATTATGAGGATAATTCTTGTTACAAGCCACAAGTGCCTTCTACAAAAAATCGCATTTTAGCACGAAAATAAGCAGAATAGCGTGTTTTTAAGACTGGCGTTTTGATTCCGCATAGTTTTAGCTTAATTAGTGGCAGTGACTTATGAGAATGATTCTTGTCACATGCCACAAGTTCCTTTAACCCGGTTTTTACACGGTTTTGGGTCGATGTGTCACCAAAACTTACTAGGTAAAGTTAACACTTAAGGCTGAGCCAAAGTTCCCACTTTTAAGAAGTTCAAAGTGAAGAGTTTTATTTTGATCAACTATTCTTATGTGATTTTCAGAAAGAAAAGGCCTTATAACCTTTGTAACAACACACACACAGCTGAAACCTTTGTAACAACACACCACAGCTGAAAATAAAGTTAAAGTGGAAGTTGAAGTTCCCATGAATAATTTTGAGATATAGATCTTTGGCCTCACAATGTAACATCCCTATCGCCGAACCCACATAATAGGAAAACCGCAACCGTCTCGTTGACAAAAACCTTGCTCAGAGGATGAGATTAAATTAAGCCGAGGTACTCATGTTTATTTCAAAATGTAATTTGAGTGTATGGCTTTGAGATTCATGAAGGGGAACAATTATTTTTGCAAATTGAGTTTAAATTTGAAACTTTGGAACATCCGGAGCTGTCTGCTACATCAGAATGGACAATTTCTCATACATTACGTGCTGCCAGGTTGACCACAACACAAACACGGCATCTTCTTCAATAGTTTATAAAATAACAGTTGTCGAAATGACTTGTTTGACGATGCAAAATTATTCTGTGATTATATCTCCACCCTTAGAAATAAATTTACTCATTTCTAAACTCTGATTCAGTACATGTGTAAAAGAAGAACGCTGTATCATCGTTTGTTGTGTTGGCCCTACCCGCAGTGAGCCGTTTCGGTCGGAACGCTTGTGGTCCCCTTCTCGCCTGCCTATATAGGCTTCGCAGATAAAGATTGAAATTAAATTTAAGTTTAAGGGGCTCAGCCAATAAAGATTATTCTTAGGTCAAGAGCCTTCAAAAGCTCAAACACAAAAGCCAGTCTCGCATTGATTTAATCCGAAAAGCATGGGTTTATGCCTAGCATCGTGATTTCGCACAGTTTTGGCTCCCTGCTTGACAGTGACTATTAAACAAAGTTAGTAAGTCACAAGACGCAAGTGCACGAAACAGAAAGTCACATTTTTGCATAAGGGTAAGCCTAGGTGCGCGTTTTTAAGCCTCGCCTTTCGATCCTGCATAGTTTTAGCTCGATTGGTGACAGTGACTCATGAGGATGATTCTTGTCACAAGCCACAAAAGCCTTTTACAAAAGATCGCATTTTTGCAAAAAAGTGAGCAGAAATGCTTGTTTTTCAGCCTGGCCTTTCGATCCCGCACAGTTAAGGCTTAATTGGTGACTGTGACTGATGAGAATGTTTCTTGTCACATGCCACAAGTGCCTTTAACACTTAATCGCATTTTCGCCCCCAAAAAAGCAGAGAAGCGTTCTTTTAGGCCTTTCGTTGCCATCGTACACAGTTTTAGCTCGGTTTAAACCATAGCTTTAATAAATTATCCTCAATTCACGACCTTCGAGAAGGTCAGACAAAAAGGCCAGTTTCGCATTGATTGAAGCTGGAATCATTTGTTTGTGCCTAGCACTGTGATCCCGCACTGTTATAGCTCTATGCTTGACAGTGACTTTCTAACAAAGTTAGTAAGTTACAAGACCCAAGTGCCTCCAACAGAAATTCGCATTTTTGCATAAAAAGTAAGCCGAAATGCGCGTTTTTAAGCCAGGCCCTTTGATTCTGCATAGTTTTAGCTCGATTAGTGACAGTGACCGATGAGGATGAATCTTGTTACAAGCCACAAGTGCCTTCAACAAATAAATCGCATTTTCGCACGAAAATAAGAAGAATAGTATGTTTTTAAGCCTAGCCTTTCGATCCCGCATAGTTTGAGCTTTATTAGTGACAGTGACTTATGAGAATGATACTTGTCACATGCCACAAGTGCCTTTAACACTAAATCGCAATTTCACACGAAAAAAAGCAGAAAGGCGTCATTTTAGGCCTTTCGTTGCAATCCTACACAGTTTTAGCCTGATTGAAACCATAACTTTAAAACATTATTTTCAAGTCACGATCTACGAGAAGCTCAGACAAAAAGGCCAGTTTCGCATTGATTTAAGCTAGAATGATTTGATTATGCCTAGCATCGTGATCCCGCACAGTTTTAGCTCAATGCTTGACAGTTACTTTCAAACAAAGTTCGCAAGTCACAAGACCAAACTGACTCCAAGAAAATTCGCATTTTTGCATAAAAGTAAGCCTAAATGCGCGTTCTGAAGCCAGGCCTATCGATTCTGCATAGTTTTAGCTCGATTGGTGACAGTGAGTTCTGAGGATAAATCTTGTAACAAGCCAGAAGTGCCTTCAACAAAAATCGCATTTTAGCACGAAAATAAGCAGAATAGCGTGTTTTTAAGACTGGCGTTTTGATCCCGCATAGTTTCAGCTTAATTAGTGGCAGTGACTTGTGAGAATGATTCTTGTCCCATGCCACAAGTTCCTTTAACACTATATCGGATTTTAACACGAAAATAAACGGAAAAGCGTGTTTTTCGGCTTTTCGTTGTAGTCTTACACGGTTTTGGCTCGATGTGTCACCAAAACTTATAAAGATTATTCTTAGGTCACGAGCCTTCAAAAGCTCAAACACAAAAGCCACTCTCGCATTGATTTAATCCGAAAAGCATGTGTTTATACGTAGGATCGTGATCCTGCACAGTTTTAGCTGCACGCTTGACAGTGACTTTCAAACATTATCCGTCAGTCACAAGACACTAAATCGCAATTTCACACGAAAAAAAGCAGAAAAGCGTCATTTTAGGCCTTTCGTTGCAATCCTACACAGTTTTAGCCTGATTTAAACCATAACTTTAAAACATTATTTTCAAGTCACGATCTACGAGAAGCTCAGACAAAAAGGCCAGTTTCGCATTGCTTTAAGCTAGAATTATTTGATTATGCCTAGCATCGTGATGCCGCACAGTTTTAGCTCAATGCTTGACAGTTACTTTCAAACAAAGTTCGCATGTCACAAGACCAAACTGACTCCAAGAAAATTCGCATTTTTGCATAAAAGTAAGCCTAAATGCGCGTTCTGAAGCCAGGCCTTTCGATTCTCCATAGTTTTAGCTCGATTGGTGACAGTGACTTATGAGGAAAAATCTTGTTACGAGCCACAAGTGCCTTCAACAAAAATCGCATTTTAGCACGAAAATAAGCAGAATAGCGTGTTTTTAAGACTGGCGTTTTGATCCCTCATAGTTTCAGTTTAATTAGTGGCAGTGACTTATGAGAATGATTCTCGTCCCATGCCACAAGTTCCTTTAACACTGTATCGGATTTTAACACGAAAATAAGCGGAAAAACGGGTTTTTCGGCTTTTCGTTGTAGTCTTACACGGTTTTGGCTCGATGTGTCACCAAAACTTATTAAGATTATTTTTAGGTCACGAGCCTTCAAAAGCTCAAACACAAAAGACAGTCTCGCATTGATTTAATCCGAAAAGCATGTGTTTATGCGTAGGATCGTGATCCTGCACAGTCTTAGCTGCACGCTTGATAGAGACTTTCAAACATTATCGGTAAGTCACAAGACTCAATTTCCCTCAACAGAAAGTCGCATTTTTGCATAAAAGTAAGCCAAAATGCGTGTTTTTAAGCCTGACCTTTCCTTTCCACATAGTTTTAGCTCGATTAGTGACAGTGACTCTTGAGGATGTTTCTTGTTACAAGCCACAAGTGCCTTCAACAAAAACATCGCATTTTTAGACGAAAACAAGCTGAAAAGCGTGTTTTTCGGCTTTTCCTACACAGTTTAAGCTCGATGTATCCCTAAAACTTAAAAATATTAATCTCAAGAAAAGAGCTTCCATAAGCTCAAACACAAAGACCAGTCTCGCATTGATTTAATCCGAAAAGCATGGGTTTATGCCTAGCATCGTGATTTCGCACAGTTTTGGCTCCCTGCTTGACAGTGACTATCAAACAAAGTTAGTAAGTCACAAGACTCAAGTGCACGAAACAGAAAGTAACCTTTTTGCATAAGGGTAAGCCTAGGTGCGCGTTTTTAAGCCTCGCCTTTCGATCCTGCATAGTTTTAGCTCGATTGGTGACAGTGACTTATGAGGATGATCCTTGTCACAAGCCACAAAAGCCTTTTACAAAAGATCGCTTTTTTGCAAAAAAAAATGAGCAGAAATGCTTGTTTTTCAGCCTGGCCTTTCGATCCCGCACAGTTATAGCTTAATTGGTGATTGTGACTGATTAGAATGTTTCTTGTCACATGCCACAAGTGCCTTTAACACTAAATCGCATTTAGGCCCCCAAAAAAGCAGAGAAGCGTTCTTTTAGGCCTTTCGTGGCCATCGTACACAGTTTTAGCTCGGTTTAAACCATAACTTTAATACATTATCCTCAATTCACGACCTTCGTGAAGGTCAGATAAAAAGGCTAGTTTGGCATTGATTGAAGCTGGAATCATTTGTTTGTGCCTTTCAATATGATCCCGCACTGTTATAGCTCCATGCTTGACAGTGACTTTCAAACAAAGTTCTTAAGTTACATGACCCAAGTGCCTCCAACAGAAATTCGCATTTTTGCATAAAAAAGTAAGCCGAAATGCGCGTTTTTAAGCCAGGCCCTTTGATTCTGCATAGTTTTAGCTCGATTAGTGACAGTGACCGATGAGGATGAATCTTGTCACCAGTCACAAATGCCTTCAACAAATAAATCGCATTTTCGCACGAAAATATGAAGAATTGGATGTTTTTAAGCCTAGCCTTTCGATCCCGCATAGTTTGAGCTTTATTAGTGACAGTGACTTATGAGAATGATACTTGTCACATGCCACAAGTGCCTTTAACACTAAATCGCAATTTGACACGAAAAAGAGCAGAAAAGCGTCATTTTAGGCCTTTCGTTGCAATCCTACACAGTTTTAGCTTGATTAAAACCATAACTTTAAAACATTATTTTCAAGTCACGATCTACGAGAAGCTCAGACAAAAAGGCCAGTTTCGCATTGATTTAAGCTAGAATTATTTGATTATGCCTAGCATCGTGATCCCGCACAGTTTTAGCTCAATGCTTGACAGTTACTTTCAAACAAAGTTCGCATGTCACAAGACCAAACTGACTCCAAGAAAATTCGCATTTTTGCATAAAAGTAAGCCGAAATGCTTGTTTTTAAGCCTGACCTTTCCTTTCCACATAGTTTTAGCTCGATAAGTGACAGTGACTTTTGAGGATGTTTCTTGTTACAAGCCACAAGTGCCTTCAACAAATAAATCGCATTTTCGCACGAAAATAAGAAGAATAGGATGTTTTTAAGCCTAGCCTCACGATCCCGCATAGTTTGAGCTTTATTAGTGACAGTGACTTATGAGAATGATACTTGTCACATGCCACAAGTGCCTTTAACACTAAATCGCAATTTCACACGAAAAAAAGCAGAAAAGCGTCATTTTAGGCCTTTCGTTGCAATCCTACACAGTTTTAGCTTGATTAAAACCATTACTTTAAAACATTATTTTCAAGTCACGATCTACGAGAAGCTCTGACAAAAAGGCCAGTTTCGCATTGATTTAAGCTAGAATTATTTGATTATGCCTAGCATCGTGATCCCGCACAGTTTTAGCTCAATGCTTGACAGTTACTTTCAAACAAAGTTCGCATGTCACAAGACCAAACTGACTCCAAGAAAATTCGCATTTTTGCATAAAAGTAGCCTAAATGTGCGTTCTGAAGCCAGGCCTTTCGATTCTGCATAGTTTTAGCTCGATTGGTGACAGTGACTTCTGAGGATAAATCTTGTTACAAGCCACAAGTGCCTTCCTCAAAAAATCTTATTTTAGCACGAAAATAAGCAGAAAAGCGTGTTTTTAAGACTGGCGTTTTGATTCCGCATAGTTTTAGCTTAATTAGTGGCAGTGACTTATGAGAATGATTCTTGTCACATGCAACAAGTTCCTTTAACACGGTTTTTACACGGTTTTGGCTCGATGTGTCACCAAAACTTATAAAGATTCTTCTTAGGTCACGAGTCTTCAATAGCTCAAAGACAAAAGCCAGTCTCGCATTGATTAATTCCGAAAAGCATGTGTTTATACGTAGGATCGTGATCCTGCACAGTTTTAGCTGCACGCTTGACAGTGACTTTCAAACATTATCCGTCAGTCACAAGACTCAAGTGCCCTCAACAGAAGGTCGCATTCTTGTATAAAAGTAAGCCGAAATGCGTGTTTTTAAGCCTGACCTTTCCTTTCCACATAGTTTTAGCTCGATAAGTGACAGTGACTTTTGAGGATGTTTCTTGTTACAAGCCACAAGTGCCTTCAACAAAAACATCGCATTTTTGGACGAAAACAAGCTGAAAAGCGTGTTTTTCGGCTTTTCCTACACAGTTTAAGCTCGATGTATCCCTAAAACTTAAAAATATTAATCTCAAGAAAAGAGCTTCCATAAGCTCAAACACAAAGACCAGTCTCGCATTGATTTAATCCGAAAAGCATGGGTTTATGCCTAGCATCGTGATTTCGCACAGTTTTGGCTCCCTGCTTGACAGTGACTATCAAACAAAGTTAGTAAGTCACAAGACTCAAGTGCACGAAACAGAAAGTAACCTTTTTGCATAAGGGTAAGCCTAGGTGCGCGTTTTTAAGCCTCGCCTTTCGATCCTGCATAGTTTTAGCTCGATTGGTGACAGTGACTTATGAGGATGATTCTTGTCACAAGCCACAAAAGTCTTTTACAAAAGATCGCTTTTTTGCAAAAAAAAATGAGCAGAAATGCTTGTTTTTCAGCCTGGCCTTTCGATCCCGCACAGTTATAGCTTAATTGGTGACTGTGACTGATGAGAATGTTTCTTGTCACATGCCACAAGTGCCTTTAACACTAAATCGCATTTAGGCCCCCAAAAAAAGCAGAGAAGCGTTCTTTTAGGCCTTTCGTGGCCGTCGTACACACTTTTAGCTCGGTTTAAACCATAACTTTAATACATTATCCTCAATTCACGACCTTCGTGAAGGTCAGACAAAAAGGCTAGTTTCGCATTGATTGAAGTTGGAATCATTTGTTTGTGCCTTGCATTGTGATCCCGCACTGTTATAGCTCCATGCTTCACAGTGACTTTCAAACAAAGTTCTTAAGTTACAAGACCAAACTGACTCCAAGAAAATTCGCATTTTTGCATAAAAGTAAGCCTAAATGCGCGTTTTTAAGCCAGGCCTTTTGATTCTGCATAGTTTTAGCTCGATTAGTGACAGTGACCGATGAGGATGAATCTTGTCACCAGCCACAAATGCCTTCAACAAATAAATCGCATTTTCGCACGAAAATAAGAAGAATAGAATGTTTTTAAGCCTAGCCTCTCGATCCCGCATAGTTTGAGCTTTATTGGTGACAGTGACTTATGAGAATGATACTTGTCACATGCCACAAGTGCCTTTAACACTAAATCGCAATTTCACACGTTAAAAAGCAGAAAAGCGTCATTTTAGGCCTTTCGTTGCAATCCTACAAAGTTTTAGCTTGATTGAAACCATAACTTTAAAACATTATTTTCAAGTCACGATCTACGAGAAGCTCAGACAAAAAGGCCAGTTTCACTTTGATTTAAGCCAGAATGATTTGATTATGCCTAGCATCATGATCCCGCACAGTTTTAGCTCAATGCTTGACAGTTACTTTCAAACAAAGTTCGTATGTCACAAGACCAAACTGACTCCAAGAAAATTCGCATTTTTGCATAAAAGTAAGCCTAAATGCGCGTTTTTAAGCCAGGCTCTTTGATTCTGCATAGTTTTAGCTCGATTAGTGACAGTGACCGATGAGGATGAATCTTGTCACCAGCCACAAATGCCTTCAACAAATAAATCGCATTTTCGCACGAAAATAACAAGAATAGGATGTTTTTAAGCCTAGCCTCTCGATCCCGCATAGTTTGAGCTTTATTAGTGACAGTGACTTATGAGAATGATACTTGTCACATGCCACAAGTGCCTTTAACACTAAATCGCAATTTCACACGTTAAAAAGCAGAAAAGCGTCATTTTAGGCCTTTCGTTGCAATCCTACACATTTTTAGCTTGATTGAAACCATAACTTTAAAACATTATTTTCAAGTCACGATCTACGAGAAGCTCAGACAAAAAGGCAAGTTTCGCATTGATGTAAGCTAGAATCATTTGATTATGCCTAGCATCGTGATCCCGCACAGTTTTAGCTCAATGCTTGACAGTTACTTTCAAACAAAGTTCGCAAGTCACAAGACCAAACTGACTCCAACAAAAATTCGCATTTTTGCATAAAAGTAAGCCTTAATGCGCGTTCTGAAGCCAGGCCTTCCGATTCTGCATACACTGGGCGTCAAAATTAGCGTTACACTTCAACTTTTCTTCGCCATTTTAACGGAAATTGAGGTAGGGGCGTCTAATTTGGTAGGGAGGTACCTCAAGAGGTTGTACACACACCTCTTAAGCAGCGAGACCCGGACCCACCCCCTTCCTGCATTTTCCACCCTCCGCGTAAAACCCTGTCAAATTTCGGCCCTTTTCCCTTGATTAAAAGGTCGTTCCGGGGGTCGTGGGGGGTTCAAATTTTGTCAGCTGGTTCATTTTGAGCTCCTCTTTCGAACGCGTTAAGAATCAACCCCCTACCCCCATTCGTTCGGGCGCTACAGTAAAAACCACCCCCAGGGAGGGTTAATTTAAAAAAAAAATTCCGAAGGTTGAGGGTTGCAGCGCTTGCCTCCCCGGTCACAATGAAACTGTTTCCAAGTCGCTAGCACCCCTGTGAGACCGCCTACCCCCGTCAAAATGCCGTCCCTAATTTTGAATTACCGCCATTTTCCTCAAAAAGGGCCCGATTATCGTCGAAAATGGAACGAAACGTTAGGGAATTGTTGATTCGATCGAGCCCGGTCGAAAAATCCGCATGTGAACTGTCAAAAAAGCTTTTACTGGGGGTTGCTACCCCTAACCATTACCACCCCGTTGGGAGGGGGTTGGCGTTATGGCGGCGGGTCGGCGTGGTCACGCCTCGACGAAAGGGCCTTTGAGACAACTCCTGACCAAGTTTGGTGTCAATCACACAATTCCTTGTCACCTGACATCGAAAAAACCAAATTTTCGTTCAATTTCAACCCCCAAGTTTGCGCCCCTGTCCCTACATAACCCGTAGCCTTAAAAATACGGGACCACGTCGGGGAGGAAGGCGCATCCATCCTCTAACGCGCCCTCAAAGCGCAACCCCTTTCGACAAACCCGTGCGGCTGCAGGGGCTTCCAAAGTTAAGCCCCTACTGGATCGACGCGCCGAGCCGCTGCCAGCCGCCTCATGGGTAGGCAACCCTACGCGCGCCGCAGCGCCCGAAATGGACGCGTCCGGGGCCAGGGTTTCAAAATTTCGCGCAGAAAATTGCACAACTGATGGCAAAATTGTTTTCAAAATTCGGGTGATGACTGAAACCAACGCACCGCGTCAGTGACACGTCGGCGACGTGCCGGAGCGCGTAGGGTTGCCTACCCATGAGGCGGCTGGCAGCGGCGGCCCGGCGCGGCGCTCCGGTGGGGGCTCAACTTTGGAAGCCCCTGCAGCCGCACGGGTTTGTCGGAGGGGGTTGCGCTTTGGGGGCGCGTTAGGGGATGGATGCGTCTTCCTCCCCGACGTGGTCCCGTATTTTTAAGGCTACGGGTTATGTAGGGACAGGGGCGCAAACTTGGGGGTTGAAATTGAACGAAAATTTGGTTTTTTCGATGTCAGGTGACAAGGAATTGTGTGATTGACACCAAAATTGGTCAGGAGTTGTCTCAAAGGCCCTTTCGTCGAGGCGTGACCACGCCGACCCGCCGCCATAACGCCAACCCCCTCCCAACGGGGTGGTAATGGTTAGGGGTAGCAACCCCCAGTAAAAGCTTTTTTGACAGTTCACATGCGGATTTTTCGACCGGGCTCGATCGAATCACTAATTCCCTAACGTTTCGTTCCATTTTCGACGATAATCGGGCCCTTTTTGAGGAAAATGGCGGTAATTCAAAATTAGGGACGGCATTTTGACGGGGGTAGGCGGTCTCACAGGGGTGCTAGCGACTTGGAAACAGTTTCATTGTGACCGGGGAGGCAAGCGCTGCAACCCTCAACCTTCGGAATTTTTTTTTTAAATTAACCCTCCCTGGGGGTGGTTTTTACTGTAGCGCCCGAACGAATGGGGGTAGGGGGTTGATTCTTAACGCGTTCGAAAGAGGAGCTCAAAATGAACCAGCTGACAAAATTTGAACCCCCCACGACCCCCGGAACGACCCTTTAATCAAGGGAAAAGGGCCGAAATTTGACAGGGTTTTACGCGGAGGGTGGAAAATGCAGGAAGGGGGTGGGTCCGGGTCTCGCTGCTTAAGGGGTGTGTGTACAACCCCTTGAGGTACCTCCCTACCAAATTAGAAGCCCCTACCTTAATTTCCGTTGAAATGGCGAAGAAAAGTTGAAGTGTAACGCTAATTTTGACGCCCAGTGTAGTTTTAGCTCGATTGGTGACAGTGACTTATGAGGAAAAATCTTGTTACGAGCCACAAGTGCCTTCTACTAAAAATCGCATTTTAGCAGAAAAATAAGCAGAATAGCGTGTTTTTAAGACTGGCGTTTTGATCCCGCATAGTTTTAGCTTAATTGGTGGCAGTGACTTATGAGAATGATTCTTGTCACATGCCACAAGTTCCTTTAACACTGTATCGGATTTTAATACAAAAATAAGCGGAAAAGCGTGTTTTTCGGCTTTTCGTTGTTGTCTCACACGGTTTTGGCTCGATGTGTCACCAAAACTTATAAAGATTATTCTTAGGTCACGAGCCTTCAAAAGCTCAAACACAAAAGCCAGTCTCGCATTGATTTAATCCGAAAAGCATGTGTTTATGCGTAGGATCGTGATCCTGCACAGTTTTAGCTGCACGCTTGACAGAGACTTTCAAACATTATCGGCAAGTCACAAGACTCAAGTGCCCTCAACAGAAAGTCACATTTTTGCATAAAAGTAAGCCGAAATGCGTGTTTTTAAGCCTGACCTTTCCTTTCCACATAGTTTTAGCTCGATTAGTGACAGTGACTCTTGAGGATGTTTCTTGTTACAAGCAACAAGTGCCTGCAACAAAAACACCGCATTTTTGGACGAAAACAAGCTGAAAAGCGTGTTTTTCGGCTTTTCCTACACAGTTTAAGCTCGATGTATCCCTAAAACTTAAAAATATTAATCTCAAGTAAAGAGCTTCCATAAGCTCAAACACAAAGACCAGTCTCGCATTGATTTAATCCGAAAAGCATGGGTTTATGCCTAGCATCGTGATTTCGCACAGTTTTAGCTCCCTGCTTGACAGTGACTTTCAAACAAAGTTCGTAAGTTACAAGACCCAAGTGCCTCCAACAGAAATTCGCATTTTTGCATAAAAAGTAAGCCGAAATGCGCGTTTTTTAGCCAGGATTTTGTGTCTCGCAGTGTCACGCAGTGTCACGCAGTGTCACGCAGTGTCGAGCAGTGTCATGCTGTCACGCAGTCTCACGCTTTAAAGCAGTGTCACGCTTTAAAGCAGTGTCACGCTTTAAAGCAGTGTCACGCTGTTATGCAGTGTTATGCAGTGTCGCGCTGTCACACAGTGTCACGCATTGTCACGCTGTTACGTAGTCTCATGCCCTCACGCAGTGTCACGCAGTGTCACGCTGCAAAGCCGTGTCACGCTGCAACGCAGTGTTACACTGTCACGCAAAGTCACGCTCTCACGCAGCGTGACGCTGTAAAGCATTGTCAGGCAGTCTATACTGTGTGTAAGCCGTGTGTAAGCAGCAGTCCCGCGTGTAACCTCCGTTGCAACCTTGTTGGAACTCTGTTAGGACTGCGTTCGTGCCCAAAGTAAGTGCGTGAGAACCGCGTTGAAGTCTGTTGTGAGCTCAGGGAGTGCGTGTCAAGTCCGTTGCAACTGCGTTGAAACCCTGTTTTGAGCTTTGGAAGTGCGTTTTAACCCCGCTGTAACCCCGTTGCGACCTTATTGTTTGGCCGTTGCAACCCTGTTGTAACCCTGATATAACCCCGTTGCAGGGCAGGGGGCGGCCCTAAATTGATCGGCACTAGGGACCGTCCATAAATTGTTTGAATATATGGGGGAACCCAACTTGGCACAGGGACACAAGGACAATAACAACAGTAAAGTAAAAAGTAAATCTTTAATGCAGCTGCAATCAAGACAGGGTCCAAATTCATCAACCATCCTCCCAAAAGCGATGAAGATTGGCGAACATCGCAGCAGTGCGATGTATGTCGGTCGCCGGCGACAGAGGCATCAGGAGGGAGCCGTCATCCGCTAACACCGTGTCCTCGCCCCTGAGGTGCTGACCCACCGGAATCTGGCCCACTGGACCCTGGCCCACTGGGCCCAGGCCCACTGGACCCTGGCCCACTGGGCCCAGGCCCACTGGGCCCAGGCCCACTGGACCCTGGCCCACTGGACCCTGGCCCACTGGACCCTGGCCCACTGGGCCCAGGCCTACTGGACCCTGGCCCACTGGGCCCAGGCCCACTGGACCCAGGCCCACTGGACCCTGGCCCACTGGACCATGGCCCACTGGCTCCTGGCCCACTGATATGTCCTGGGAGGAAGCGAGGCCAGAGGAGCTAGAGGGGGCGGAGGAGGTCGAGGGGGCGGAGGAGGTCGAGGAGGCAGAGGAGTTGGAGTCTCTTCGGCCAGCCTCCGTCGCCCGCGACTTGCGCGGGAGGACGCCCTCCGCCGCTCTATGTGCTCGATGTAGCCGGGGGAGCCGCGGGGGACGCGAGTCTGCGGAGAAACCGGCGTCCTGGGCTGCCTCGGCGTCTTGTTGCTGTTGCCGTTCTCCTTCTGAGCGACCCGGTCCGCCTTATATTTTGCAACGGCCTCCTTCACATTTTCATTTTTTTGGCGCGCTGCGTGCGCCACCTTATTGGCGCCCCGCGGGTACATCGCACTGTACAGTAACGCCGATCTCTTCGACAGGTTGGCCGGCAGTTCCTCCTCGTAAAAGGCGACTTCCTCAGGGGTGTAACGTGCAGCACCATCTAGTTTCTGCTCCTCCAGCCAGGACTTAAGACAACTGCAGCAAAAGAAGGGGGGGAGGACAGTTAAAGTTTAATCATGCCACATTAACCCCAATATTTTGCAAAAAAAAATTGGTCACTTACGTTTAGCCTGGCGAAGGAAGCTCGGATTAACATCAGAGAACCGCATGGAGCTTTCTGTACAACTTTTGTTCACTCGCATCAGGTGCTGGTTGTCTCCGAAGCAGCCCTGAAGTAAAAGTGCCTCAAATTCAGGAATTTCTTTAGACCTCTTGATGGCCTCCGCTATGGTTCGAGGCACCACTATGTGAGGCGCAAGCTGGAACAACCATAGAGACAAAACGATTACACTTAGTTTTGAAGTTGTCAATAGAAACTCTTTGGGTTAACTCCAATAGGATGATGAAATAAAGCAGAACTTACGTATACTTTTTCTTCCTCTGTATTATTTGTGCTGCTTGTGGAGCCGCTTGTCGCTGAAGGAAGTCCTGTAAAAGCAGACAATGCTTCATTTAGGAACAAGCACATTCAGTTTCATAAACTTGTGTACCACAATTCAAGGATGATTTCATAGAGCAATATAAAATGAAATCTCACCTAATGTATTGTGTGATAGGCAGCAGAAGAAGAAGAAGATTATGGAGGAACATCTCATGCTCAACATGTTCATGAAATTCAGTTTCAAGTCCTGTCATCAACACCAGCTCATGCTTGCCAGTAACCCTAAATAGTGTTTAGGGTCAAGCAAAGTCAAATCTAACTACTCATGCTCCCATTTTATAATAAAGAACGTCTCTCACAAATAATCCAAATTCAGATTCAAGAAGAGAAATAAATAAATAAACTCTGTTATTAGAGTGCCGAGTCAAACACTATTCAAAAAATATATCTCTACCTCAAGTATTTAGTGTGTTTGAGCTTTGCCACAATTAGGTTAAAATAATATATTACTTACCCAGAGCTTCAAGTAAAAACAGTTACACCTTAATGCTCATGCTCCCATTTTATAATAAAGAATGTCTTACATTCTGAATTAATAACTACTCTTACTAATGTACAACATAGAATCAGCATCAAGAAGAGAAATAAATAAATAAACTCTGGTATTAGAGTGCCGAGTCAAACACTATTCAAAAAATATATCTCTACCTCAAGTATTTAGTGTGTTTGAGCTTTGCCACAATTAGGTTAAAATAATATATTACTTACCCAGAGCTTTAAGTAAAAACAGTTAAACCTTAATGCTCATGCTCCCAACCAAAATAAAATTGTTAATTTGAATGAGTTACATCGAACAATTTTATTTTTGTTATATAATCATATGCGTGGTGATGAGAAGACTGAAAGCAGTCCTAGGTCATAAGGAATACTGTTCTCTACAAGACAATATCACAATTTGATAACAGAGAGGAACCATATCGCTTACAAGTCCCTACCAATGAAAACACAAATTTATGAGCGATGAGTTTGATGAGTTCATTGTAGGAGCACCTTCAGTGTGTTTGAGCTATGCCACAATTAGGTTAAAATAATATATTACTTGCTCAGAGCTTCAAGTAAAAACAGTTAAACCTTAATGCTCATGCTCCCATTTCATAATGAAGAATGTCTTACCCAGCCAAAAATGAAAAGTCGATTCGAGGTCGATTCGAGTTCCTCGCGGGAGATCGAACCGCAGTCGAAATTTTTGGTCGATTCGAGGGATATGTGTCCGAAAAATCGAGCTCGACTTTCCGTCGAATGTTAAGAGCGTTTCGAGTGACTGGGAATCGACGTTTGAAGCCATCCTGAAGTGGCCTTGCCCATGTTTTGACCCCTCGATATTGCCTCGAAGTAAAGGTGAAAATCGTGCTGTGTTTGAGATGAGGGGTAGCAGTGATGCAGAGAAATATCTTAAATAAAATTATTTATTTTATTTAAAATACTTACTAACAGTGAAACAATATTGTTCAAAAGGCTAGCAGGGCAATTGGCTCCAAAGGATGGACAATGACTAGTCTTAAAAGAAAAACAAAACTAAGCCGTCTCCTGTTTAACAATTAACAGGGAGTAGAAACAAACTAATTCAATTGAAACATAGTAGACTAAGCAGCAATCTGCTGTAAATCAGTCTTAAAAGAAAAAAAAACTAAGCAGTCTGTTTAACAATTAAAAGGGAGTAGAAACAAACAAATTCAAGTGAAACATAATGGACTAATCAGCAGTCTGCTGTAAATCAGTCTTAAAAGAAAAACAAAACTAAGCCGTCTCCTGTTTAACAATTAACAGGGAGTAGAAACAAACTAATTCAATTGAAACATAGTAGACTAAGCAGCAATCTGCTGTAAATCAGTCTTAAAAGAAAAAAAAACTAAGCAGTCTGTTTAACAATTAACAGGGAGTAGAAACAAACTAATTCAATTGAAACATAGTAGACTAAGCAGCAATCTGCTGTAAATCAGTCTTAAAAGAAAAAAAAACTAAGCAGTCTGTTTAACAATTAAAAGGGAGTAGAAACAAACAAATTCAAGTGAAACATAATAGACTAAGCAGCAGTCTGCTGTAAATCAGTCTTAAAAGAAAAACAAAACTGAGCCGTCTCCTGTTTAACAATTAACAGGGAGTAGAAACAAACTAATTCAAGTGAAACATAGTAGACTAAGCAGCAATCTGCTGTAAATCAGTCTTAAAAGAAAAACAAAACTAAGCCGTCTCCTGTTTAACAATTAACAGGGAGTAGAAAAATTCAAACATAGACTAGTAGCAGCAGTCTGCTGTACAAGATCAGTCTTAAAGCCCAAAAAACAAATACAAGAACACTAAGCAGCAGAAGCCTGGTGTGGCGGCTTCTGCTTCCGCCACTTGGCATCCTTGAGCCATGATTTCAATGCGTGATCTGCTTCAGAGAGATCACTCGAGGGGAAAGCCTGCTGAAGAGTAGCTGAAAGAAAAATAAATAATTTAAAAAAATCCATCAAAATCAGTAATTTTAGTTGTTAATATAATAGAACTTACCTTGAAAGACTTTGTACAAATTTAGCATCCTAAAAGCAATTTTCATATTTCCACCATCTAAGTTCATTTCAGTTGCCAAGTTATTTGTAACCAATTTGGAAAGTATGTTCATAGCACTTTTTTTCTCCGGTTCAGAAACACTGGTACGAATATGATTGGACATAACATCACACTGCAAATTAAAAACACAAGTTAACACTTAAGGTGCTCCTACAATGACCTCATCACTCATCAACTTGTCTTTTAACTGTTTCATTTGGACGGACTTGTAAGACATATGGATAGTCTCTGTAATCAAAATGTGATACAATATTGTAGGCAGCATTATTCCTTATGGGTTTAGACTAATGTAAGTCTGTTCATCACTATATAATATATATTATAGCCTAAATAAAATTGTTAATTTGAATTAGTTACATGAGGCAATTTTATTTTTGTTATATATTCATATGTGTGGTGATGAAAAGACTTAAAATAGTCCTACACCATAAGAAATACTGTTCTCCACAAGACTACATCACATTTTGATTACAGAGAGTAACCTTATGGCGTACAAGTCCGTCCAAATGAAAACACAAGTTAATGAACGACGAGTTGTTGACCCTATTGTGGTAGCACCATGAGACCCATCAAACTTAAAAATTTTGTACTTACAACGCTTGCCAAATGAAGGTCATTTGCTCCCAAGAAACTTTCGTACTTATTCTATTCAATGCCTCCCTGGTTTCCAACGGAAGCTTCGGCATGTTGTGAGGCAATGAGGCTAGCCTATTATCACTGGGTTTGATTGCGCGTTGAATTCTTGATACAGCCATTAGAAGCATGTCTAATTTTTGTGAAACCTCATGCACATCTATATTCAGTCTACTGACAGAGGACTGCAGCACCTTTAGTCGATCATCTGAAAGGCAATAAGAACCCATTAGAATTGACAGACCCCAAACAAAATTATTTTTTTTTTAAAAAAAGGTGGCAGATTTTAATAATTTACCTTCGTTCTTGCCTTCGGGAAATAAGTTTCTACGCCCATCCGATTTAGAAGCTCTTTGGGAGAGGGAGATTGAAGGCCCTGATGAAGGTATATAAAAGGAATTTTCTCTCTTGAGAGCGAAGGGCGATCCAAATGCTGGTTGTAGGAGACTGTGGTTTGAAAGGGGTTTCATTCTGAGGAGACAAATATAATATTAGGTACAAACGCAAACCAAAATTAATCTCTTTTTAGGCATCAAAGTCATACCTGTGAAGAAGCATTTTCAACAACGCCTTCCAAGTCCACTACTTCTTCTGAGCATACATCCGCCTCTGTCCCTTCTCCCAGGTTGATTTCAAGAAAATCATCAACATCAAGACCATCAATTGAATCAGAGAAATTCAGAGCACCCTTTATAGGTGACACTGTAATTCTTTTGTTAGGGGGAGTAGCCTGCTTGGCAGAAATAGCTTTGGAGGTCGTAGCCTGCTCGGAGGGAATGGCTTCAGAGGTCGTAGCCTGCTTGGAGGGAATAGCTTTAGAGGTCGCAGCCTTGGAGGGAGTGGAAGACTGCAAAAAAATAATGCTAATTAGTTAAACAAATTTAAAAAAGGGGAAACAAAAAGCTATTAAAATTAACTTACTTTGTTCTGATTCTGATGTTTTAATGGTGAGATTTCCCAGCTATTATGGGGACGAGTAGGGGACGACATTTTAGCAGCAGCAGCAGCTCTGGCTGCCTGCAAACGATCCATAAGTTCCTCTCGTTCCTGTTTCTTGGCATCTTTAAGAGACCCCTGACCCTACGTAAGCTTAGTTGGCTTGCCTGCTTTAGGAGCACCAACTACTTTGCTGACCAGGGTAGGGGCAGCCACTTTGAATGGAGCAGCAATTGCTTTGATTGGAGGGGGGGCTTGAACACTAGTCTTGGTTTTCTTTAAAGGCATCTCTTCGTCAGAGCTATCGAGAACAGCAGGCTTAATCCTGCGTCTCTTTCTACGTCCTTCAGTGCACTCCACCTCGGTCTCATAGGTTGAGTCTTCCAAGAACTTTGGCATAGCCTCCCTGGCTTTGACATACGTGTCTGCAAAACAAAAAGTTAGGAAACAAAGTATTTGAAATAGACGTAAGGCAAAGTGGAATTATCTTACCATAAAATCTTAAGACCTGTACTTTGTAGGATTTCCAGGCAGGGTCAGGAGACTGTTGAGTCTTAATCAGCATCGTCGCAGACTTTGAATCAGGAGGCCAGTATGAGTCAGTCACCATGTTATCGTCAAGATCTCCTTTCAGCCAACCAGAGAGCCCAACCTCCATGTACTCCTGATCATCATCTTCAGTGGGAAGAAACTTCAGAACCAAGAACTGAAAGGAAACGTTTAGAAAAAGAAAAATATGAAGTATCAGAACATTTTGGCCCATCACAACAATTCGGCTGAGTGGAGGATGGGCACACACAAAAAATGGTGACCATCCGGCATGAGGTAACACTTGCTGTGAAAATCAGTTAAGCGGTAAATGGTCTTGGCTCTCTCTAGAGAAGAAACACGATAAATCCCAAGTCTGGATGAAGGCATAGGATAAAGATAAAAATCTTCAAGAGTTTCAAACTTAGAACCAACAAGATACAGTGTCCTTTGTTTACAAACTATATTCTGCAGCGCAACAATGCTTCCGTCCTTGGTTCTGAAGCAGCTATCAGATCTGCCAACACGCAGCTTAAGGTTCCCAGCCTGCAATTTGCGATACTGTTGGCCGTCTATTATTTCATTAAGAACCCTGTGCTTCAGAGAAAGTTTAATGTGTGAAGGCTTCGATGCAAGTGTTACCACAGTGGAAGACTTTTCATCATCTCTGCGAGCTATCTGTGGCAATGGATGAAGGCCATTTCTGACACATTCCTTGATGGACTTCAGCTTGTTTTCAAACTTCCAGGCACTTATATCATCTAAAGTGAAACCTTGCTCACAAGCATCAAGAAGGTGGAAAATTGAGTGGACGTTGTACACAACAAACTTTCGACCATAAATTACAGCAGAGTGGGTAATGAAGGTTCTCAGCAACTCGACTACAATGTCACGATTCTCTGTATAAAGACTTCTGCTACACATGATGTACATACTGCAATGGAGAAGTAGAAAATGGTTGTAGATAGCAGTGTCCACCAAATCCTTAAAAACAAGAATCCCATCATAGAGCAAGATACGCCTGAATTCTGTGCACTTGTAGCTCTTGAAGTATTTCAGAGAGATAGGCTTCCTGTTAAAGTCACTAGGACAATATGGTTTCAGAAACTTTAGAACACTAGAAATTAGTTCGACCACTTCGTGATGAAGCTTCCAATCACCAAGTTCGTACAGCCAAAACTGTAAAAGCCTCTTCATTACACCACCAAACACCATATGCATGGGATCCAGGGGAAATTGTGACACCATGCCAGTACCGCAAGCCTCAAGGGGAGACACTCCCCTGTGGTGCTGCTCTTGTCTTCTCTGGCTGAAGGACTCATCTGAGCGTAGGGCAGCATCAAGGCCTAAAAAGACAAGCCTTGAGCAAGTGTGCTCTCCATATTCCTCACATTTCTCACAACCAGCATAACCATTATGTGCAGCTATACACTTGATGAACTGTCGAGCTACAGCATCTAAAATGTAAAATCGAATAGCAAATTTGTAGACTTGACCTTCATATGTATAACCATTCACTAATAAATCTTGTACTTCTGCTACAAAGTCAGATAAGAATTCTTCTACATTCTGAGGGTCATGGGGTCCCTTGTACACTGCAATTATGAAAGGTTGATTGGTGGAACCAACAAGATGCCCTAGAATTGGCCACAACTTCACAGGCTGATGCTTCTTAAAGGGGGTAGACCATCAATACCTATGTCGAGGGTAACTTCATTGTGGCGCAACAGATAATCACGAAGTGACAAAGAATCAAGATTAACACGTATCCCCTTGTACCAAAATTCTCCACCAGTGTTGAAGACTGAAAATTGAAAATTATAATTGCAGGCAAATAAAGTTGTATATGTTAGAGGCATGTTAGGAAAAACAACACTTAATCGATGAAGTAACTGGTTCAGCTTGGTCATTGACAAGACGCCTGGTTCCTGCGCCCACTCTCGCACTGAATCAATGACATGTTGTTCTCGCTCAGCATCATTCTGAAATACAGGCCTTCCATCGTCATCACTCAGGTTGTCTTCACAGTCATTAACAGATCCAGAATCAGTGGACTCTTCTTCTTGAATCCCTGGATCATCATCGTGAAACTGATCATCATTTTCATCAACACCAAACCTGCCGTCAGCTTCAGAACCATGTTCAAGCGTAGCATCATCATTCACATGGGGTTCATTGTCACAAACTGCATCATTCAAATCAGCTTCAGCATCATCTCTGTCACAATGCACATCATCTTCTGTGTCAGCCCTATCCACCAGAACTTTCAACGCATCTAACCGTATTCGCTTCTGAACAGCCTTGCAGGCTTTGCGGTTTAGAGCTCGTTTGAATGCCAAAGACATTATGACACAAACAGAGACAGAGAGACAGAGACAAACACTTAAATACTAACCGGTTTGGCGTCATTCATTTTGATAAATATAATAATCCAGCCGAAGGTGTAGTAACGGCCACCTGTAAAGAAAAAGATAGGTTAGAATATACAAGTAATAATTGTGGGCTTGCGGTACTCGGTCCATGGACACGGAATATTGAAAACCCAGGGGAAAGATCCCAATTTATTAAAAGATTACTGAACATAAGAAAAAAAGCGAAATACAGGTCGCTTTGGATAAAGGCGGGAAACTTGCAAGCCTAGGCTAGGGGAATCTAGTGAAATGCAAACGTTCACGAACGGACAAAATGGTATGTTGATATTTTCCAAAGCTTTTGCCAAAAAAATCAGTCGTTTGACTCGGTTCGAACCAAGGGCAAAACATTTCTTTGTTCGTTTCGAAAGGAAGCCTAACCGCATCACTAACGAGTTAGGCCACAGCGCAAAGAAAGGGAAAGGAAACTAAGACACTAGAAACTTGATGGAATTTAAGTTTGAACGAATGCACGGACATATCTGTGACTAAATTTTGATTAAATCAAACCGAAGATCAATAGAATATTGATAAATACCTGTGCCCGGCCGGCGCGACCTAAACAACTCGTTCGTCACGGAGCGCAGACACGGAATGGCGTCCCGGAAATACTGCTGGGCTGGGCGCTCGGAGTCGGATGCGCATCGAGCTTGCGCAGGTGTACCAACTTACGAACGATGCAATAACTTTTAAATCGGTGGAAATAGCTAATGTTTAATTAACCTTATGAAGTAAAACAATACATACGAGTCTTAAAGATATATTGCAGTGGAGACTTGTGGCAAAAATAAATAAAACGGTAATGGTTGAAATCTTCCATGAATGGCATTCAGCTGTTGGTAAACGACGCCCCCAAGAGGCGGCTAGTTCAAATGCAGGACACGGGACTTAAAAAAATTTCGCGTGTTACACATTAGCAGCGCGAGTCAGTAGTGCGGGATAGTGTCAGTCTACACTCCCTGAGGGTTGAAGTTCAAAACGCGTTCGCACCGATAAAATTTTATTAATATTCTGTCGACGAAGTTTCGAATTCGATTCGCAGTCGATCCTTAAAATTGCAATCTCTGACATACAAAGGTGATTTCACGGGATGTTTCTTAGTCAGGCAGTACCCTTCGGTTCCACAGCTTCCGAAACAACAAAAAAAAAAAACCCTCGAAATTCACGGAAATTCGCCTCCAAAATCCCCTTCGACGGATGGTCGACCGGCTAGACCTCGAATCGACCTCGAATCGACTTTTCATTTTTGGCTGGGTTACATTCTGAATAAATAACTACTATCACTAATGTACCGGGTGTCCCACTTACATACACCTCAGTATGTTTGGCTGCCTACCCTCTGGACCGCAGGCGCTCGACCCTGGCTCGGCCCGGCAGGCTGCGCCGAGCCGAGCCAGCGGGAGGAGCGACCAGTGGTGGGGGAAGTCTGCGCCACGGAGATGCGCGTGACAGTGCTGTGTCGTCTGCTATGAGCCACAACAGAAGCGAGTGGGGAGAAAGGGGCGGGGGCGGGGGAGGGGACGGCTGAGACGACAGGTGCCCGCGCTCTAGGCATAACAAGTGTTCAGGAAAAATAATAAATTTTTAATTCACATTAAATGTTCAACCAGACGCCCTTCATTGTCTGCGCAAAGAGCAATTCTTTGCATAAAACTGTGGCGAACATTTGCAAGCATGGCAGGGGTTACTGTTGCTGCTGCAGCAGTGATACGCGCCCTCTTTGCAGCGCCTTCTTTGCAGCACTTTGTTAAGTCAAAATTCAACCATTTTCATAATGCTGACTTTAAAACGAACAAACTCGAAAACAAGATGCAAGGTGCAGACCACATTTTTGGGGTCAGGCTAGCGGCCTCGGCAGTTACTTGCACACCCTCCCCTGCCCTTCTCGCATTAGTCAGATATGTGCAGTACAAATGTGTGTGGAAACGGTAGGGGTCCGAGCGCCCGAGCCGCAGGGCGGCCCTGTTTTATCTCATGAGCAGGACGGAGACATGAGACCATTGATGGGATTCCACGGTGCGGCGCGCACTGTAGGGTAGAATAGCGTTGAGGCGTCCAAAATTCTAGAAGTGTTTTGAGCTCAAGAGTCGCAAAATGGGACTCGAATCAAACGTGTGACCCCCAACTATGGATTCCTCGTAGAGAAATATCCATGTGGAATCGCACGTTCGGTTCGAGTCCCCTTCAGCGACTCAGGAGCAGAAACTGGAGCTCAAAGCGCGTCCAGAATTTGGCCGCCTCAACGGTGTTTTGACCCACTGTGGCCAGTTCCTTGGAAGCTCAGAGCGGTTGGGGAGGGGAAGGGGGGCGGTTGGTGGCCAGAGTGGCATGGGGCAGGGAGAGCAGGCCAGTTTCAAACTCCGGCCCAGGGGGAGAGCAAGGTCAACCTCATACACTGCCCCCGGTGCTTCCCTACAAACCATTTTTCGTTGATTGCATCCTGTCGTGGCAAGGCAGACTGGACTCCAGACGGTGGGCCCACTGCCACGCACCGCGGTGGCAACACGCGGAAAAGTCTGTCAAAACTTTCTGCAGTTGCAACGAAGTATAAGGCACAAATAAAGTCAGTGCAAACTCCGTTAGCAAACCCCTCGGAAAAGTGTGTTGAAACTCTGTTTCTGTAACGCAGTTGCATCGAAGTAAAACCCTGTCATAGTCAGGACAAACTCCGTTACTGAACACCTCGGAAAAGTGTGTTAAATCTCTGCATCGGTTGCGAAGTTGCCGCGGGGAATAGCCCTGAGAAAGTCTGTTGCAACCCCGTTACCCCGCCCCTCGGTAAAGCGCGTTGAAACACTGTTTCGGCAACGCAGTTGCAGCGGGTAATAGCCCTGAGAAAGTCTGTTGCAACCCCGTTACCCCGCCCCTCGGTAAAGCGCGTTAAAACACTGTTTCGGCAACGCAGTTGCAGCGGGGAATAGTCCTGAGAAAGTCTGTTGCATCCCCGTTACCCCGCCCCTCGGTAAAGCGCGTTAAAACACTGTTTCGGCAACGCAGTTGCAGCGGGGAATAGCCCTGAGAAAGTCTGTTGCAACCCCGTTACCCCGCCACTCGGTAAAGCGCGTTGAAACCCTGTTCCGGAAACGCAGTTAAAACAGAGGAAAGGCAGTTGCAACCGTGTGCAACTCTGTTGTTACTGCGTTCATGTCGACATAACGCAGTTGCCACGCACTTACAACGGAGTTAAAACAGGGAAAAGTCTGTACCAGCTTTCGTCTGGGCACTGTGTGACACT
This sequence comes from Stenchaetothrips biformis, assembly GCA_030522485.1. NCBI lineage: Eukaryota > Metazoa > Arthropoda > Insecta > Thysanoptera > Thripidae > Stenchaetothrips > Stenchaetothrips biformis. The sequence goes on from CM060089.1 coordinate 21,419,563, forward strand.
TCATGACATCGTGACTCTTTGACACTGTGTGACAGCGTAACACTGCGCGACATTGCGTGACAATGTGACACTGCGTTGCAGCGTGACATGGCTTTGCAGCGTGACACTGCGTTGCAGCGTGAAACTGCGTTATAGCGTGACACTGAGTGACACTGCGTGACAGCGTGACACAGCGTGACACTGCTTGACAGCGTGACACTGCCTGACATTGGGTGACACTGTGACACTACTGCCTTGCAGCGTGACACTGCGTTGCAGCGTGACACTGCGTTGCAGCGTGACACTGCGTTACAGCGTGACACTGCGTGACACTGCATGACAGCATGATACAACGTGGCAGCGTAACAATGCGTGGCAGTGCGTGTCAGCGTGTCTCTGCGTGACAGCTGAGTATTGCGGGATAGCGTGATCGTGCGTGACAGCGAAACGGTAGTTGTCAGCGTGGCAGGGTGATACTTCGTGACAACGTGACACTGCGTGTTAGCGTTACACTGCGTGACACTCTGTTACAGCGCGACACTGCCTGACACTGCATAACAGCGTGACACTGCTTTAAAGCGTGACACTGCTTTAAAGCGTGAGACTGCATGACAGCGTGACACTGCTCTACACTGCGTGACACTGCCCGACACTGCGTGACACTGCGTGACACTGCAAGACACTGCGTAACAACGTGACACTGCGTGACAGCGTGACACTGCGTCACACTCCGTGACAGCGTGACACTCCGTGACACCGTGACACAGCAGGACAGCGTGACATTGCGTTACAGCGGGATATTGCGTGAGCGCGTGACACTGCGTTGCAGCGTCGCACTGCGTGACAGCGTTATTTTGCGTGACAGTGTGACACTGCGTTGCAGCGTGAAACGGCTTTGAAGCGTGACACTGCTTGGCAATTTGTGACAGCGTGTCAGTGCGAAACAATGTGACGAAGTAACACTGCGTGACACTTCGTGACACCGTGACACTGCATGACACTTCGTTTCATCGTGACAGTGTAAAAGTGTGTGACAGCGTGACAAAGCGTGACACTGCATAACAGCGTTACAGTGCATGACAGCGTGAGACTACGTTACAGCGTGACAATGCATGACAGTGCTTGGAAGCGTGACCCAACGTGACAGCTTGACATTGCGTAACAGCGTGACAGTGCGTGGCAAGTAGTATAGATCCCCCCTGGTCACCCCCGCCATCTTGTACCCCCCCAGGTAACATGTCCCCATGTCACCCAAGGAGGCCTAACCCAACCTAAGTCCGAATATTTCTTTTCGGATTTTTTTATTTTTTTTGTTTTTTTTTGGGCGAGGTGAAGATGAGGGGTGTAACCTAACCTAAGTCAAGGGGTGGGTCTCACCTACCCTTGGAGGCCCCCAAGTCACCTGACAGCCTGGAACCAAGGGCAGCCCACTGTGCGCTTGTGTGTGCGGAGCGCCTGGTGGATAGGCAACCCGCTGCGCTCTGTCCCCAGGTCACCCGCGCGACTGATGGCGGGGCGGGCCTGCTTGCTGTCTCCCGTGCGCCTTATCTTACGATGGGTGAACTCAACAGCACTCGAGTAAATCGTCTAAGGGGGTGAAAACTTCGAACACAGTCATGCCTAATTTCAGGATGGACGTCCAAGCCGTTAAGCCCAAATAGACCTGAGAGAATTGGGGGACACCATCCACCTCCTTGAAGTTAGCATCTCTCTCAACGAGAATGAAAGGCTTGTCGCGCAGCATTATGTAATGAATGAGATGGGACTGCAAGCGGTCATAATGGCCGAGGTAGTCCTGAGTTTTGCCAGTGAGGTGGGCGGTTATTTTGGGGACCAGCCACTCCTTTTCCAGGTAGAACTCCTCGATCTCATCAAGACTGTACTCGTCTTGGAGAAGACCTTTTTTCCAGATCTGCACTGAATCTGTGGCCTGCGAGGCAACCAGTTCTTTCTGGTTCCAGTAGTTGAGCATGAAGCGGAGCGATTCCATCGTGACGACTGACGAACACATACTGATGCGTGTGACTGGAGCGCTTGCCCTTTTATGCCGCTGCGCCGCGACTGTGGCGCACCCTTTACGGACACTATTTGTACTAAGCATGCGCTGTGGAGGTACCACCTTAACCATCACAAATTTCTCTTCTGTGTCAGTTCCTTAATGTTTTATCATTATTTTTTTGTGTTTGTAAAAACTTTTTTAAATTTTTTAAATTTTTTTTAATTTTTAAATTTTTTTTTAAATTTTTTTATTTTTTTAAATTTTTTTTTCAAAATTTTTTTTAATTTTTTTAATTTTTTTTAATTTTTTTAAAAATATTTTTATTTTTTCCGTTCACAACTCTTTTGCGAATGTGAATCACTAGGTAAAATGCATTTGCATTTGTGTGCGAACATGCGTTTGAACATGGTTCGTACCCGTTGATCATTTATTTTCGGATTATCAGTAAAACATGTTTTGACAAATGAACGTAGCGAAAAACCGTGAGCTCGATGTACCAAGTACATGACACAGTACTGTCCACATACATTCGAGTCGATGTCTTGCAAACTCGTTGGATTGTACGTCCATTTTCGGCAGAGTCGGTCTAAAAAATTTCTGTGGAGTTTCACCACTGGTGGGAGGCCGTACGAATCCCAGTACTCACCCTCGCCGTTTTTATCAATGTAAAATGCAATCCAATGTTGGCCTGGCTTACACAGGGGGTCTGTGTTACAAATGAGTAGGGCGGGGCGCTTATGGAGTCTGCGTGGGAGTGTGTCTGCAGCGAAAACGCCTTCAAAGAAGGGCGCCACGTGTTTGTCTTTCTTCATTAAGTTTTCTAGGGTGTGTCCATCCATTTTTTAGACGTTGTAATCCACAACAACGTTTCGATTTTTATCGATTTCAATTAAGTTCTGAAATTCGGCGTAAATTATGCAGTTTATGGGGTGGGCTAGGGCCTCGCCGAACTTAACCTCAAGTCGCAGTGTGCCCTGTTTCTGTAAATTCCAGTGTGGCTCACTAGCGGACAGGTCGGGTGACAAATCGAATGCGAAAAGCGTCAAGCCCTTGGGGTAATCTTCGTATTTGATTTGATTCCCTTCGTCTTTCCAATGAACGCCTGTTCCACAGAACAATGTGTTGTATGATTCCATGTATAGTCCGTTCGGGAAATCGGGGGTCAAAGGCTGTGTGGGTACAGGGTGCCCGTCCACCATGAGACTAAGATAATTTAAATTAAAGTGTTGAAAATTGAATCCATTCCTTAAAAAATCGCCGTTATAGCTACGATTGTCAACGAACCCAATAACAATTCTTTGGGGTAACTGATTCAAAAACAGATTATCAATATTTTTATCACGGAGTCCCTGTCCAATAGTGACTGTTCGAATGTCGACACGGTTGACTGCGTATTTGGCAGGGGCCTTCTCTAGGGCCTGTGCGTGTGCGAGAAGCACAGACGGGGAAATAGTAACTTTCCTAACGAAAAGTGTAGCGTCCAGAAGCTTGATTTTTTCTGTCCCTGCAGTGGACATGAGTGTAAAGGCATCTCGATTCCTAATGAGTTTAATTCTCAATTCAACGTTATTGAGAAGGAAGTGATCTTGGTTAAAGAAATCAATGTGCAATGGACCCATCATTTCAAAGGGACGACTGCGTGCTGTGCGGGCCCTGCGCCAGGCCAGTCCTAAATTTTCTGCTCCGTCTAGGGAATCAAAGTGGCCTGGTGTATCTTGATACCAGAGCCGTTGCGTCATGTGTGACTGTTTGGCTGAACTGTCATAATTAAGCAACGATTCGATGTAGGCGCGGTAAGGATAGGTCATACTGGAATGTGAAATCACTTTTTGGTTTAGGCTCACGTCCACTTGGCTCCAAAGCGCATGCAACGCGTAATTCACGGGAGTGGCGTCACTATTGTTTGCGGCAACAATGTCTGTCCCATCAGCGTTCACGATCTTGGCCTTAACCAGAAGAATCGTGTGTGCTGGGTCGATGTACTCGCTCCCAGCCCCGGGGATACAGAACTCGACGGTGTTGGCTGAGTCCAGTGTGGTGAGGGGCTTGTAGGGCACCCAGTGTGTGGCCTCCAGCGCTGTCTGTGTGGGTGGAACCATCCACAAGTCAAGTTCTGAACGGAGGCATTGATTTGATGCTGAATGCATGAATGCCATGTTTTTTTTTGTTGTTTTTTTAGCTGAAATAATTGTCAGGAGCTAAGGTCTTTCTCCTTCGAGTCACTTTAGCAGAATGAGGCTTCCTTGTCGTTTTGCGCCTTTTTATACGTCCAGAGCCGTTCATGCTCTCTGCTTTGCGTTTGAGTGAGCTAGCCAAGTTATCGCCGGCCTGCTGTATGTGACGCTTGGCGCTGGTCCTAAGACCTTCACCTCCAGCGATATCGGCAAGGACGTGGCTGCCTGCGCGCACCGCTTCTTTCCCAACGGCAGCGGCGCCACTTCGAAGGACGGGCAGAATGGACCGAAAGAGGCCTCCTAGCCACGAGCCTACGCCGTAGCCTTTCTGAAAGGCAGCGCCAGCATAATACGGGCCTGCTCCACCCCCGGCTTGGTTTAGATAGTATTGAGTAATTAGGGTCATTTTTTATCGTGTTCGTTTTCGTAGGTGAACCAGTAGAGTCAAGGTTCCGAAATCAAATGCTACCAAGTGCCCTTTTTGGTCTCTTATATAGCACTCGACGCTCTCAAACGATTTTGTGCTCAAATCGAAGTAGAGGGGGTGTTCAAAATGGACGACGGACATGGTTCCGTACTGGGCTTGTGTGTTGACGGGGACTGTACGTAAAAGCGGAGCCCTCGTGTGTCCGATTATTTGGTCAGTGAGAATGTCCATGTAAATAAACAACTGTTGGGTTATGCCTAAAGTTATATCAACGGGTTTCACTCCACATAGTTTCTCGTGGGCTGGGAAAGGTCCATGACCTTCGAGGCCAAGCTGTAGGGCGAGGCGCGGGGAGAAATGAATTTTCATATCGGGTCTATCGGGTAGTAAAGGGCGCAATTCAACGCGGTGGTCAGGTGTCTCTGTCAGTGGCGGGTCGCCCTCTATGTCATTGGTCAAGACTGTCAATGCAATACTAACAGCCCCCAAAAAATCGGCTTTACTGGCATAGCAACCTGGTTTGACGAAAACCGTGTCAACACTGTCTGGCGCCAGTAATGTGATCTCGTTTTCGCCCTCAGTCAACTGTGCGATAGTGTTTGGATAATGGAGCTCAATGAGGGCGGCCTGCCAATCACCATGCAACTCTATGCGATTAGCCAATTGGGTCTTAAAATTGGATGTTTTGTTTTCTGGGTATAGGTCGGGGCTCGCGTTACTCGGCAGAAAAGCGTAAAAATCCATGTTATGTTTTAATAATGTCGGAATCAAGAATCCAAGAGCGACTTTTCTCAGGGTAACCTCTCCAATGCACGAGGTGTTTTCGTTTGCTTCCTTTCCCCTTTGACTGCACTATATATGCGATTTTGAAGGCCTCGGGCTTCGTGACCTTCTGAAGTTCCATTTCATAAAACGTCCCCTCAATTGGATCCTGATCGAGATCCTCCAAGCGGTACACCGGCAGTGCATGAGGAATGACCTGAATGACCTTAAAAATTTCTTCTGACCAGTTCCAGGTATATCCCTTTTCAAACCTTTTTTTCTCTCGAGTGATGCGGACATAGTCTCCTATTTTAAACTTGGTTTTTTTATTTGTGAGTTTTAGTCCATGGTACAGGGTATTATATACCTCTAGAACCTTGTCTGCTGTCACATCCACAGGTTTCATTTTAATAGATCTGTGATAAGCATGATTGTAAGCATGGACAACCTTGTCTAGTACCCCGTCAACATAACAATAATCTCCAGTTGCGGTAAAGTACCTAAACAGTTTTGATTTTATTGTTTTTTGCCAACGCTCTACGACTGAGCATTTAATATCTGGGTTATTTGTAGAAATATATTTGATATTGTGTTTTTTCAGAAACTCCTGCACAAGTTTGCATTTAAATTCTAATCCTTTATCCGAAAAAAGACGAACAGGACGTCTTGGGGTCATTTTGAACAATGTTTCAAGCCCTTTAACAATGGAAGGGGCCGATTTATTTTTTAAAGAAATAGCCCATCCATATTTTGAAAACACATCAATAACACATAAAACAAATGTGTGTCCCGAATTATCCTGTTTCAGTGACGTCAAGTCCGTCAAATCGGTTTGCCAGGACTCGTCTATATTATCTGCATAGGTCACATTACGTGGAAAGTTCCTTCTTGCCGGTTTGTGCAAGGTATAGGCATCTTCAGCCTGCAAATAATTTTCAATGTCTTTTTTGGGTCTCTTTGTCGCTTGCCAAAGTTTCCAAGGACCAGTGTACCCGGCAGGATGGGAAGGATCGTGAAAAATTTCACCAAGTTTTCCAGACATATTTTTTGGTCGTGTTTTTCACGCTTTTTTTCTTTTTGACATGTCCCTTAACTTTTTTCTGTATTTTGCGGTGTATTTTTGGTAGAGAAATGATCCCCCCACCACTCTGACCTTTTAGTTTTTGAATCAGTTCACGTCGTGTCGAATTCCCCAATAATTCGAGAGGAATGTTCATGCGCGCCAAAACAGTGCATAGGGCCTCTGTTCCGGTTGGGTGAAAATTTTTTCTCGCCCTTGTGAGATCGGAAATCGAATCAATTAAATTGGAATGGGGTATGACGGTATCATCAATACAGAGGGTGCCATTCGCGTCCCATGTGACGGGTGAATGACTTTGACTCAAATAATCGTAAATTCGCAATGCCTGGCCTTTATACGTTTTCGGCACTGCAGCAGCGAGCTGGTCGCGTACGGCCGCAGCGCGCTTGTTGTCCGCATCGTCTGGCTTGTTTTGTATTTCCAAGGTGAGAGGTTTACGCGACTCTCCTGCGAAATGCAAGTATCGAGAGAGCGCCTCACTGTAATGTTTCCACTTTTCGGCATCATCAGCATACTTTTTATTTAATATGCCGTGCATTTCTGTGTCCAGACTACTCATCTGAGACTGTGGGGTCATGGTGGGCGTGTCGTGGAGTCGCGCCACCGTCTCCTGAGGGACCAGAATCATTTTCTTAACGTGATTCATGACCGAAAAAGCATTGGCAGGACTGAGGCTACAGCTGACAAAAGAAGGGGAAGAAATGAACCCCCTTTTTGAGTGAGGTACTTTCTCTTAGCGTGCCAACCCTCTCCGCGTTGCGCTAGGCGCCTGAAATGGTTTCTGTACTTTTTAAGCTGAGATTTTTGGGTTGCTGAGAGAGCGATGTTCCCCGATAATAAATTATCAGCTATTTCACAAAGTGAAAAAATAAGTGCTTTATCCGCGTGTTGCAGAATAGCCTTGCTTAACTTGGGCTTCGCTGACTTGAGCACTTCAAGGAGGGCCTTATGCGTGTGTGCACGAGGAGCCATCATTGAAAAATGGTTTAATAAGGGCCTTCCATGTCTCTTTTATACTTATTTTTTGGAATGTAAATGACACAGGACTCGTCCGGGAAAATCTTGGTTCGAATCCTGAGGTGATCCCTTTGTTTTGGTTTGAAATCGAACAGAATGTAGGTGTGTCCCACCTTGGTGGCGTCCTCATACGCCTCGAGCAAGGCGCGCCAGTTGGTCGGGTCCACTTGTAGGCAAAATGTTCGAATTTGGGCTAAATCTCGCGATGTCTTGAACAAGACAATGTAGTGGGCGTTCAGACTGATTTGTCGCATGCCGTCCGGAAACAAGCATTGACTCAGAAAGAAAATGGACAAATTTCGATGGCTTGAGCCCTTGATGTAAAATTTAAGGAGTTCTTTGTTGTGATTTTTAATTTCGTCCATAAAATCATCGATAATCAATAACTTAGGCCCTTGGCCGGGAGGGTGGTCGTCTAACTGGGGCAGTTCCTGCCGAAAATCAACGACCGTTTTGAGATCCTCGTACAGAGGTTGCCATTCAGAGTAATAAAAAATGATTTGGTCGAAAGCGGTGCTAAACATAACCTCTCTATGTTCAATCATTCGTTTCATGAAAAAGGTTTTTCCTGCTCCAGTCCCGCCCACGACGAGCGCCGTGCAGGGGTGCTGAAAGGACAAGTCCATTGTTGCAGTCAATGAGCGAGAAGACACTACGCATCGCCTTTTATATCATTTTCTAGCAGGGGCGTGTCTGGCTGCGCTGCTGCAAGGTGAAACTCGAGCCATAGGCCGAGCCGGCGTGCATTTATACCGACCGGGCCGGGCGGCGCGGGGGCGGCGCGGGGGCGGCACGGGGGCGGCGCGGGGGCGGCGCGGGGCGGCGGTGCGGGGGCGGCGTGGGGGCGGCGTGGGGGCGGCGCGGGGCGGCGCGGGGCGGCGCGGGGCGGGGCGGGGCGGCGCGGGGCAGCGCGGGGCGGGCCGGTCCGGGTGGGCCAGTCCGGGCGCGTTTTGTCACGGCGCGACGAGAGCGCCGCGCGGGCTACGTCACAAAAAGTACTGGATGGTAATGCACTGGGGCCTGACCAGCTCCCCTGCTCCGGTTGGGTTGGGCCTGCCTGCTTCTCCCCTGCGCTAATCTCTCTCTCTCTCTCTCTCTCTCTCTCTCCGGCGGGGCGAGAGTGCGTGGAGCGCGCCGGGCTTGACGACAGTCCAGGACTGCCGCCGCCACCAGGGGCACTCACACACACTCTCTGACTGAACCGGGGCGGGACGCCCAGTGGGACGCCCAGTGGGAAGGCAACCCTCTGCTCAGCTGTGTTGAACGGGCCTGCCTGCTTCTCCCGTGCGCAAGTTCTGGCACTTCTCAGTGCTCCATCAAGAGGCCCAAGGCCTCGAGAACCTCCTGGTCCTCCTCGTCCTCGTCGCCGTGTGCATTGTATCCGTGCGGGACGGTCCTGGCCATGTCCACGCGACGCCGCTTGCTGTTCACGGCTCTCCACTTTTTGACGGTGGCACGTGTGACGATCTTCCACGAGGGGAGGCGCGCTATCTGGCGCGGGATGGGGATGTCCACTGCTGCGGTGTGCCCCTCCACCATGGCGCGCAGCTGCTCGAATGTGACGAGCTCGTCACAGGAGCTGTTGATGCTCACCCCACGCACCTTGATGCACACCTTGATGTTGGTGACATCCCCACCCACGGCCACTTTGTAGGCGTAGTTTTTCGGCCCGCCAGCGACGAACTCGGTGATAAAAGATCCTTCACCGAAGTCCTCCGCTACCTGGTCCGACAGGTTACCGAGACAGCTGCCAAGGGGGAGGTCAGGCTCCCCGGGGCGACTGATGTACGCGACTGAATCGGTATCATGGTACAACGCCCTCTCCCCCACCACGTCCAAGTACCTGTACAGCATCAGGCGCCCCAGGCATGTGGTGAAGCAGCCATGGAGGATGGAGGTGGTGGGGAGCGAAACCTCTGTGTCCTCGATGGGCTTCCACGCCACCTGCAAGCACGCCTCTCCCAGTGGGACAAGGCTCTGCACGGTGAGGCAGGGGTCTGAAACCAGGGCCATGAGGCGGGCATAGTCATAGACGAGCTCCGTCTTGGACCGGAGGGTGCGCTCCGCCAGCTTCCCCCACATACTGTTCAGGCATAGTTTTGCCAGAGTCCTGAGTCCCGAGTTTTTGCCAACCTTCGCGGGGTCAATGGTGACGCCGTCATGGCGTTTCACCTCGGCCACAAAGGCGGCCTGCTCTTCCACTGAGTCGCAACCCGCAGGCCAGCCGCTCGCCTGAATTTTCAGCGCCATGAAGCGGCGCACGTAGCCTGAGAACAGCCCGTCCTCGCCCGATTCGGGATCGTACTGCATCGTTCCCGGGTACTGGTACAGCTCGTGCACCGTCAGGATCTGGTAGCCCTTCTCCACGGCCATCTTGAGCTCAGGGGCGCACCAGGTGTCCGTCAGCTGCCGCTGTTCGGCGCTGTGCTGGCACAGCTCCTGCCCGCCTGTTTCCACACAAGTGCGACACAGAGGAAACATCAATTTCCCTTGCGCCTTGAATGGCAGGACGGGCAGGAACAGGTCACGCGGCGGTAGCACCGTGCACTTGATCACCCCGTTCCACTGGTCCAGGGGCGGCATGGCAGGGTCGCCCTCCATGTGAATGACAGCGTGTCCATAAGGAAAGATCCCACCCTTCATCACTGCCGGATACTCACTTATAATGTCTGCGAGCTTAATGGTCTCGCCCCGCTCCACATCAGCTTTGTGGTACCAACGAAGTGCGCTGGTGCGCCCGCCGCACAAGGCGTCCCGCAGTTGCAGGGGCGGTTGACGGGTCGTGGGGTTGGCGGCGAAGTACGCCTTAACCTCTGCGTCCTCCTCCATTTCGCGGCGGAAAACACACTCCCACTTCTCCACGACAACGTAGCCCTCCCGCCGGAAGAGCGCCACAAGCCGCTTTGTGTTCTCCAGCCGATTTTCGCCCTCTTTGTGTGGAAAGTGGATAGGACAGCCGTGCCAGTAATCCCCCTGGAAGGCGTAAATTCGGCGCTCCACAGAGCCGTCCGGCCTCGCGATCTCCACGTAGCCGTCGACGGGGCGGCCGAGCACGCTCACCTCGCGGTGGTTGTACGCGGTCAGGATGGTCTCCCCCAGTCGATGTGACTCGAAGTCCAACCACTGGAGGGCGATGTGGCTGTGTTTGGCTCTACCATGGTAGCCCCCCGCCGGCACGATGCCGATCTTCCCCTCTGGAAGGAAGTTCCGCCTATAGGCCGCTAAAGTTGCGCTACTCAGAGTAACGCAATGGTACATCGCGTCAAAGCCCGCGGTGTCCTGGAACAGCTGCCTGAAGGCCTGGCAGGCCTCCCGCAGGATAGTGACATCACTGACAGCATACTCCATCAGCTCACGGCGAAAATTGAATACGACCCCTGCGGCAACCTGCTGGTCGTACCAGGTATTGAACTCACAGGCCGCGCCGCGCTTCATGGTAGAGACGCAGTACAGCTCGCGGTCCAAGAGCGGCCCTTCATAGCCGTAATTTTCTGGCACGTTGGCCAGGTAGGGCCAGAATCCCTTTTTCAGCTCTGTGAGACTGAACGCCTTTGGCAGAGAGGACAGGGCCATGGGCAAAAACATGAGTGAGTCTATGAATTTCCATGTGCCCAACTGCATACAAATTATTTTCGCGCCCTGGAGAATGAGGTCCGGCTTCAGTCGCCGGGCAATCATTTCTTGAAGCACAAACACGGCATCAAAGGCCTTGGCGTTGTGGGCCACAATGAGGAGGTGCGTCTTTGCGGGGAAGGACTGCAGGTAGTCCAGAAACTGGCCCATGACGTTCACCTCCGGGTCGTCCAAGCAGTGAAACACATGCTGGCGCGTCTGGCAGGTGGTGCAGAAATAGTCGTTCTGCTTAACATGTGCACACTGCTCGCATACGGCCTGAGTGACGAGCATGTTTGGCCTGTGCTCGAACGTGCCCTGCTTGCCCTCCACTTCGTGGTCCTGTGTAGTTTCTATGTCATAATACACCGAAATGTATTTCCACTGGGGGTCCTTCTCTTTCTCCTCCCACCGTGCCATATAACACAAATGGTTCTCCCGCACGTTCTGCCTGCAGTTGCGGCAGTACACGAATCCGCACACGTGCCGGGCGCCACGCAGCGTGCTGTAGCTGCGCTCACACCCTTGGCAAAACCTGAACGACTCGCACTTGGTCTTGTTACCTAAGGGCAGCTTGACGACCTTGTGCGCGTCGAAGCAATCATCACCTGCAAACTGGTGTCCGCAATCGGCACAGCGGCGCAACGGATCGGTGTGCTCCGTGTCGCTGAGGCACCGCCAGCACGACCCTTCACACCGGTGGCCCCCAGCGTTCTCGTAAAACACCACGCATTTGTCGCACCCAAGCCGCACTTCAAACGCCTGGAACGGAAACAGTACGGCCATGAAGTGGTTGGCATGGAGCAACAAATAAATGTTCTTTCGCCCTGCCACGAAATCCCCCTTGAAAGCGCATTCCCTGCCTTTCTTATCGGTGAACACACAAAGTCGGTACTCAGGGAGTGAGTCCTGGAGCCGACGTACCTCGTCCAGGCCGCATGGCCGGTCAGGGTCGATCTGAGCCCTTTCGCAGAGCTTCAGCGCGGCATTGCGCTGAGCGATGGAATCAGGTTTTTTCATGCGGTAAAACGCCATTTTGGACATCGTGACCCGAGCGATGGCCACAGCGACGCTGCGCGCCAGGCACATATTGTCCGTTGCGTTATTAGGGGAGTACAGGTGCTTTGCCCCGATTTTCCTGTCCACCCACGCCTGCATGCTCTCGTTAGGCACACGCTGCGTACGTCTTCCCGCGGCCTCGGGCGTTGCCACGTGAACATAGGACACGCGGAGCCGGCCCTCCGCAAAGAAAGCCTGGTTGGAGTTGAGCACCCGCGCGAGCTTGTCCAAGACCACGCGCCCATTGAGCTGGTCTGCGCGCCGCATGCTGAACCACAGGGGGTTGTCAGCATTGGCCGCGTTCTCGATTTCCAGGACCACGCGGTCAGCATCCTGAGCACCGAGGGCCTCCCTCTGGCGAGCCAGCACGGTGTCGAACAGCTCGACCATGAGATCCTCTGAGGGAAGCGTGTTTCCCAGCCCCGAAACCTGCATCACCTCCTCCCTGAAGGTGGTGTTGAAGCGTTTCAGGTGCCTCTCCCGGCTTTGCAGCACCTCGAGCGTGGGCTGCTTGGGCTGCTCTGGCGAGGCTTCCGGCGCGGGTGAAGGGCTGCGCGCGCGTTTCCCCAGGGCGCCCGCCGGCAGGGTAGGCACCCCCTCGTGCGCGGGTGGCGTGCGGGCTGGCGGTGTGGCGGCGCGGCGCGGCGGAGTGGTGGGGCGCGGCGGGGAGGGCGTCCAGGGCCTCCAGGGGCGCGCCGAGACGGTGCGCGGCGGGGGAGTGGCGGGGCGTGAGGCCGCGGCGTCGACGCCGTGCTTGCCGGTGCCGACCATGGCCAAAGCCATGTCGCGGGTCGCTTCCGCTTGGCTATCGAAGCCGTCCTGCTCGCTGCAGTAGGCTTCATAGCCGGCCTCGAGGAAGGGAACGACCCGAGGGTCGCCCCTGTCCTCCTCGCTAGCCTCCAACAAGGCAAGCAGGGCCGTGGTGTAGGCCTCCGCGAGGAGCTCCGGGGTGTAGAAGCACCCGTGCTCCCACTCCTCCAGAATGTCCAAGAGGACAGATGGCATGGCTGCCATGTCTTGAAAAAGACAGTTTTTCTTCTTGGCTGCGATTCTTCTTAGGCTGCGACTCTTCAGGACTTCTTGACACTGCGACACTTGATGATTGACTGTGGAGACCCGGGGGCCGGGCGGCCGTATTTATTCGAGCGCACTAGTTCCCAATTTGCCCGTATAGGCGGCGCGCGCGGCGCGCTCCAGCGCTCCAGGCGGTGCACTGCGCATGCGCGGGCACAGTTCAATAGTTCCGAATTTGGCCGTGAGGCGGCGCCACTGTCGCGGCGGCGCCCCATAAAAGCCGCCCCCGATCCCCGGAGCGTCACAGTCTTACATCGTGCGTCGAGCAGTCAAGAAGTTCCAGAAGAAGTCCGAGTTCCAGCTCAGAAGAAAATTGTCTTTATCAAGACTAAAGATGATGCCTGCTAAGCAAGCCGTGAAGCGGGTGGCCAAGAAGAGCTTGAGCCTCAAACCCCGCGCCAAGCGCCAAATTCTTGGCGACTTGGTGGCCGAGCTTGGCCTTGATGAGGAGGGTCCTGGTGACGCCGGCAGTGATGCGATAACGCAGGCTGTCGGCCAATCCAGCGACCTCCCCGCCGTGGCCAACACGCTGGCTGCCCCTGGTGGCGGCGCCCTCAGTGGCGTCAAGCCCGGCGTAGTCAGTGTGCTCCCGGCCTCAGAGGAGAATGCACGGCAAGCACCTAGCATGCCCCTCCTCCTCTCCCCAACCCCGCCGGCCCCAGAGGTCCCCGTCGACGCCCCAGTTGACATCATCGAGTTCCCACTGGTGCGCGGTGGCGAGGTGCAGGCCGCCGTCGAGGAGGCCACCAAGGCCGTCATCCCCGACGACTTGATGATGGACTTCGCCATCCCCCCCGCCCCCGCCCCCTCCCCCAAAAGCTCCTCATCAAGTTCTGACATGTCAGACACTACCAGTTCCAGCTCCATCACTAGTGCAGGATCAGACTTACTTGATCAGCTGTGCAATGAAGCGTATGACCAGATGATGGCCACAGAGACCATTGAGGAGTTGGGTCTCAATAGCACGCCCACTGTCATGAGCATTCAAGTTCAAATAAAAAATAATTCCAGTCCCTCAGAATACCCTTTACAGTGCATTCCTAGAGATTTTCCACTCACTGAGAATGGTTCAAAAACTATTCGAGTTGGCCTGGACGCAGCCAATGATTTTGCCCCCTTCGTCCTGATTCTAAGTGAATCAAATAAAAATGGGAATCGACTTTACCAGAGAATGAGCCCAGCTGAGCTCAATGTGATGATGTCACGAGAAGTCCAGATGCACGTTTTGAATGCTCTGGAAAATAGATCCCAGCTCGAGCCCTTATCTTTTGGTGCCATGACCTTATCTATCAATAAAGAAAATGCCAAGTTTATCACAGTGTGCTTGGAGAAAAAGGATTCCCCCATAAAAATTTTCCTTGCCCTCTCAAGCTGGAAAATGATTTTCAACTTAAAAGAAAATATGGAGTACCATCTCATGAATTTGACTGAGATGTCTATCCTTGCCAAGTCTAATTTTAATCATTTAATTTCACACTGCAAAGATTATTGTGTGAAGAGTGGATATAAAAATCCACAATCTATTGTTCAATTGTCTCGTGATCATGCAGACAATCTGATTTCGAGTGCTGTGAGGTGCTACTTAGCTTCATTCCCTGTCTCGATCAAACTGGATCTTGTAGCTTACCATAAAGATTTCATTAAAGAAGCCATCTATGATTCTATGAGACAGGCTTGAGTTCTCAATACTGATATTCATAAAAAGAAAAAAGCCAAAAAAAAATTAAAAAATAGTTGAAAACCCAAAAAAAGTATAAAAAAGAAAACCCTAAAAACAATCATCAAATGAATCTGATTTATAAGCGCAGGGAGAAGCAGGCAGGCCCATTCAAATAAAAGTGTACTTAGTTAGAGAGCTATGATGATTTATGGAAAACCAAGTTTTTCACCGAGCTCTATTTTAAAAGATCAGATTAGGACAGTGATAAGAGAATCATAGGGATGCTCAGATTAGAATAGAAATGATAAGATAAAAAATATCCTTGAGAAAAAATATCTTACAACATTCAGACTCCATGCCCCAGAAACTTAACTTTTTTCCCTAAATTCTCCACTCCCTATATCAAAAGATAGTCTGGCCTCTGAATACTAAATGGGCTTCATCTCCAATACCCAAAATAGAAGGAGAGTCAAATCAAAAGAGTGCAAACAATTCTGTCACTTTCCCCGTTAGATTTGGAGCCGAGAAAGTCTCTATCACCCAAAATAAAACCAAATATTTTTAAAAATCCATCAAAATGACCATCAGACAAGCTTCACTATTACCTAAACTCTATTGAAAATTAATGACAGCTTCATCAAGTCAATATTGGCTGAAGGGCTGCTTGAGGTACAACAACACTGTCTGAATCGTGTCACTCACTTTGAGGGTTATGTTGCCCATATAACTATGTTGTCAAACTAAGTTTTCCAAGAGTGTCACTCAACTAAATCATAAAGAGGGGCACACTCACTTCCTAATTAACATGCGAGTCTGACTCTCACTCATAAACTAAGCTGCAAACTAATCAAAATGGAATTGCGTTGGATTTACACGAGTAAGCTTTAAGTTTCTATCAGGCAAAATATAACGGTAACACCAACTTGGTGTGGACAAGAAATGAAGACAGGATAAGGACAAAAATAAAACAGATTTCCAATACAAATTAACCAAAAAAATAAAAGTTTAATCACCTTGAAAATGAAGTATCCATTTCAAAATGTACATATACAAACATGAAAAATAAAAAATGATTATCACTTTGATAAAAAATAAAGTATTCACTTTGAAAAAAATAAAGTATTCACTTTGAAAAAAATCAAGTATTCACTTTGAAAAAAATCAAGTATTCACTTTGAAAAAATGTACATCCATGTGCATAGACAAACATAAACATAAACAGAAAAGTCATTGTCCACCATCTTCTTTCTTCTTCTTCTCTTCTTCCTCTCTCTTCTTTAATTTCTCTTTGACCCTCCTCACAGCTGCACGAAGAGCAGCCTCCTCCTCTTCCTTTCGCTTCTTTTCCTCTTCTCTCTTAACTTTCCGTTCCTTCTCCTTCCTCTCTCTGTTTAGTTTCTTTAAGGCGTCGCTTAAATCTTTTTGAGTCTGTAAATCATAGAGATCTGTTACTTTTCTCATTCTTCTGATAAACTTTCAAAGAATGATTTTTTTAGTACTTACAACGTAAGTGCCTCTGAATGGTAGACTTGACAAATTCTTTTCACTTTTCTCAGGAGACTTAACTTTTGGTCCTAATCGTTGCCTAACAGACTAGAAGAACAAAAATAAAGAGTGTTAAAAAATGTTGCTCGCAAAGAAAACTATATCGAAAAAAACATCAACATTAAATCACTTACTTTTTTTTCCTCATCTTTACTCTCTTTCTCACATTCCCCTATCTCTCCCTCCTCAGCTTCATCCACAAAAGGTTGTTGTTGCCGAGGGGGAGGGACATGAGGTTCTAGTGTCTGATTAGCCACCAAATTGAAGTGTATCTCCTTCAGTACTCTGTTCTCACGAGCCTGGAAAAAAATCATATTTTTAAAAGAGAAAAAACAGAATGTTTGACTTTCTTTTTCAGAAAACAAAAAAAACTCACAGGAAATATTGCTGAAGCAGGAGTTGGTTGAGTGCGCCTTCTCACTGTTGGATCATTTTGAGGCAAGACTCCATGGCCTTCGTCGGGTAATGGGTCATTAGGGATGACAATCTCTTCCTCTGCTGGAGGTGCTTGCAGTACCACTTCTGCCAACTCAAGCCGCGCTGCCTCCTCCTCCTCCTGAGGTGTGAGTATTGGTGATATGCCCCTTGGCCCAAGGGGGTCAGGGGCCCCTGACTTTGGGGTGGATGTCTGAAACCAAAGAACCAAAAAATGAGAAAACACGACGTGGAAATAGTCCGCGCGACAGGCAACCTCGCACAACCGAAAAACGCCGCGTCGATACCCCACGCGCCGGGCGTGCGTTGCCGCCCGGCCCGGCCCTCCCTTCCCCTCCCCCTCTAGCCCTGCCTGCGACGCGGCGGCGGCGGCACGGCTCTTTGAAGCGACTCGCGATGGAAACCAAACTCGAAAACGATGAACAGACAACGAGATCAAAGTTATTCAAGTGATCACGACACAGCGAAAAGCTTTTCGGCTCGTCAGTTCCACGTCAGTCACACACACGCGCGGACAAGTTAAATCATGTTTGCTGGCTCGGCGGGGGCGTCGGGGCCGCCGGGGCTTGCAGCGACGGTTCAAAACACGTGAATTTAGCATGACACGCACTAGACGACACACACGGAAGCAAGGATTCGCGAGAGAGACGAGAAAATTAAGTGCGAAGAGGACACAGACAGCCGGACCGACAAACCGACGCCGACGAGACGCATGCTGACATCAGCGAAAACACGACACGCAACCACGAACACAGCGACACGGACGTTATTGCACTCACGTAACCCGACCACTGACTCAAAACATGTGACGATTTTAATACTCATTTCTAGCAAAACAGACAAGGGCAGGGCAAGCCGAGGGCCCTGTCACCACGCGGCGCCATGCGGCACAGTGGCGCGGCGACTCGTTCACACACTTTCTCAGATTTTCACTTACCTCAATAAAAATCGAATAGGATGCATCCCCGTCGATGCTCACCAGCTCTGCCTCTTCATTTTTCTCGGTCATTTCATCGGACAATTCAAAATCTTGCATGAATGATTTGTCAGACATGATGATACAATGCTCCACTCGGTCTGGACAGCAACTGACAACTGACGCGTTCAGAGCGGGGCGGAAGGGTAGCTAGCTGACACTTCCGTCCGCCAGAGGGCACATCCGTCGTTCTAACGTTTGACCGAAATTCAAATTATTTGCGATCTCGCGACGAATTAGAATGAAAGTAGGGTGTCAAAAATTCTCGAATATTATTTCCTTTCACTTGACATCGTCTTGAAGGGTTGTCAACAAGTGTCATGCAAATGATACTTTGTGCGGCGGATGGGGCACGGTGATGCGGCGCTGAAGCATGACGGAAGGTATGGGGGCTCTGGACCAACGGCTATTTTTGCTCTGACAGTTTTTAATACGACATGACAGCATGAGGGGAGTATGAGTAAAAATTCTAGAAAAATATTTCAGCCGGAGAAATGATATCGGACACTCGTCAGCATGCGGAAAATAAAAGGGAGAACGAATGTTGAGGCCGGTCACGGCGTCCGGCACACTGGGCGCGTGGGAGGAGGGGAGGGGCTGCGGCGCTCGGCTCGGCTCCGCTCGGCTCGGCTCCGCTCGGCTCGGCTCGGCTCCGCTCCGCTCTGCACTGGCGGCGTGGCCTGGCGTTGTGGGGAAGGGTTCCTGTGCAGCCGGAACTCGTGCGGTGGCGGGAGAATTCAAATTGACCGTTAGGCGTTCGGCTCCGCGCTTGGCTCCGCGCTCGGCGCGCGGCGCTCACAGATCAAAACTCGGACCATACACTCGCCGAGCAAGCTCGGCTCAGTAGCTCAGTGGGTTAGTGTGTATGTTCTGTTGCGCTTCTCAGCGCGGAGACACGGGTTCGAATCCCACTGGGTGAAGGCGCCTTTTTCGGCGGTTAGTTCGTGTTCCTGCCGTGAGGTGGCGCACCTGGCGCTGGCGGCAGGGTATAAATCTAGGGAGCGCGCCCTCCAGGGCATCATTCTTCATTCAGACGCTGACCAGTCATCATGTCGTCCTACGCTATCTGCGACCTCCAGATGCTCCGAGGGATGCACGGAGAGTATGTTCTGAAGGAAGTCTCTTTCTTCGAACATAACAACCAGGCCTACGTGCACAGATCGGTCACGTTCAAGCCGCCATACCCCGGCGCGGGGATCCCAGAGAAGCACTTGCGCCAAAATAGGTACAGTGTCAGGCACCTGCATGGCCTGCACTGGGATTCGGGCTTCTCGCCCTACGACAGAGTGCCCCTCACACTCTTCGAGATGGTCAAGGATTACGAAGTCCTGTACGTTAAGGGCGAGGACAAGGCCAAGATCCTCCAGTTCCTGCTCCCCACCAAACAGGTGTACAATGTGGAAAAGTTAGGGTGCCCGGCCCTCAGAAAATTACCGCTCGTGTGGGCACCATGTGAAAATGACGTCAGCAGCCGACGCCACAGAGACAGATACTGTGCAGTGCGCAATGCGAAGCGCGTCGGACTATGGCTGGAGGTATACCTCAACTCACTTCACTGAGCCTGCCCTATAAAAAATATTTAAAAAATCACAAAAAAATCATAAAATGACAAAACTCCCTAAAAAATAATGCCAATGACATTCGTCTGATTAGGCGCACGGGAGACAGCAAGCAGGCCCGCCCCGCCATCAGTCGCGCGGGTGACCTGGGGACAGAGCGCAGCGGGTTGCCTATCCACCAGGCGCTCCGCACACACAAGCGCACAGTGGGCTGCCCTTGGTTCCAGGCTGTCAGGTGACTTGGGGGCCTCCAAGGGTAGGTGAGACCCACCCCTTGACTTAGGTTAGGTTACACCCCTCATCTTCACCTCGCCCAAAAAAAAACAAAAAAAATAAAAAAATCCGAAAAGAAATATTCGGACTTAGGTTGGGTTAGGCCTCCTTGGGTGACATGGGGACATGTTACCTGGGGGGGTACAAGATGGCGGGGGTGACCAGGGGGGATCTATACTACTGTGGCAGCACGACAGTGCGTGACAGTGATACACTTCGTGACAAAGTGTTACAGCGTGACACTGCGTGACACAGCATAACCGCGTGACTGTGCTTGGCACTTTGTGACAGCGTGACAGTGTGAAACTGTGCGACAGCGTGACAAAGCGTGACAGCGAAACACTGAATGACAGCGTGACAGTGTTACACTTCATGACGACTTGACACTGCGTGACACTTCGTTACATCGTGACACTGCATGACACTCCGTTACATCTCTGACATTGTGAAACTGTGTGACAGCGTGACAAAGCGTTACACTGCATAACAGCGTTACAGTGCGTGACAGCGTGAGACTACGTGACATTGTGACAATGCGTGACAGCGTGACCCTGCGTGACAGCTTGACATTGCGTAACAGCGTGACAGTGAGAGGCAGCACGACATTGCGTGACAGCGTTACACTGCGTGACTCTGTGTGACAGCGTGACACTGCTTGACACCCCATAACCGCGTGACAGTGCTTGGCACTTCGTGACAGCGTGACATTGTGGAACTGTGTGACTGCGTGACAAAGTATTACAGCAAAACACTGAATGACAGCGTGACAGAATAACCCTTCATGACGACGTGACACTGCGTGACACTTTGTGACAACGTGAGAGACAACCAACCAGTGCACAAGGCCTGCGTCGCTGGAACTGACCGCCCGATACATGGGAATGAGCAGCTCGGCAAAATCTCACATAAATTAGGACCTAAAATATATTGCCTGACTTTGGAGTGGCATATCTCCGGAACGGTTTGTGATAAAAATCTGGGGTTGAGTTTTTTGGATTTAGTGGATCTTTCTCCATCGGATAGGGCTGGTTTTAAAACTTTTTTAAAATTGTAAGTCCAAAATCCCAAGATTTGGGACCTTTTTGGTCATTTTATCGAGAAAAAGTGCAACGTAACTATCAAAAAAACGTTGTGCGTCGAATCTGAGGGCACGATCGTGTTCCTCATTCAATTTTGAAGCTAGGACCCGAATTTGAAGCTAATCGGACCAAAAGTCGCGAAGCTATAAGAAAATCCCAAATTTAATGCATAAAGGCCCAAGGAAACTTAAGATCTCTATATCCTCCAAAATAAATTTTTTTGGGCTCTGAAATTTTGGCCCTGAACTCCCACCTGGGGGGACTACTAACCACCAATAAATCAGCGGAATCCAAGAGGGTCCTGGCAGAGACCCTGCTTTTCTTAAATAAACCTGCTCACTGCAGTTAATTTTGGACGCAGTACGGTCATACTGCTAATAGCAGAAGCACCGTTTGACGCAGTATGTATACTGTATATAGTTATGTCCCCATTGTTCATCTTAAGCGCTGCCAAGTCCGCGGTCCGTGCGCTACCCCTTACGGCCTGAGCCATCCCTTCAGTATGTAAGGGTGTAAAAACCGAGACAAACGTGGCAAAATTTTAGACTTTTAAGCTTCAAATTTTTGTGCGTCGACTCAAGCGAGTCTCCCCTTTCCAACGGCGCAAGCGGAATTTCAATAAGACAAACCCACTCCCTTCCACAGTCACCCCCACCCCCTCTCAGGGGTGGTGTTCGAAAATGTTCGAAACCGGCTGAAAACGATCAAGAGGCCTTCCCTCACACGGTGAAATTTCTTTTTTTTTTTTTATTCCGACGACCCTCAGCCGTACCAACCTCTCGGGGGTGTCACCCCCTTTTGAATTTGTGACATTTCAGTCCCGAGGGGGTCGAATACGACCGCTTAAACTCATTGCAAAACACCTTTAGTGCACACAAACCCATTCCAATCGACAAATTGGGTGTCAGAAATTTTCATCCCCTGCAGCAGGGGTGGCCACCACCTGGTGCCCCCCGCTGACTTGGTAGGGGTAGGAAGGTACATTTTCAAAAACTTGTTTCCACCAGCATCTTCTATCAATCGGCATTACTTTTGCCCTCAGTGTGAATTATATTTAGGGTCCTCAAGAGAGCTTCAACCTTTGAAAGAAAAGCCCTGTGATAAATGTGGCAAAATTATTAATGTCAGCTCTGTAGATTCTGGAAATTATTTCATCACTCTGTCAGTAAAAGAACAGATTGAAAAACTTCTGAATACACCTGGCATTAAATTAGTTGAGAATAGGTCTCCTAATGTAGATTTGTGTGATATTTTTGATGGGGACATTTTTAAGTATTGTGAGCAGAAAGGTTTGTTACTAAAAAATTGTCTGACTGTGACTTTCAATACTGATGGAGTAAGTGTTCATGAATCTACCCACAACACACTCTGGCCTATATTCGTTTATGTGAATGAAATTGTACCGGAACAAAGATTCCAAGTAGATAATTTAATTTTAGCTGGGCTTTGGTTTGGACGAAGTGCCCCTAATATGGCTCTCTTCTTAAAACCCTTTTTGAACGAAATGATTGATTTGTCCCAAACTGGAGTATCTGTCGGTGGTGTTGAAGCGTTTCAGGTGCCTCTCCCGGCTTTGCAGCACCTCGAGCGTGGGCTGCTTGGGCTGCTCTGGCGAGGCTTCCGGCGCGGGTGAAGGGCTGCGCGCGCGTTTCCCCAGGGCGCCCGCCGGCAGGGTAGGCACCCCCTCGTGCGCGGGTGGCGTGCGGGCTGGCGGTGTGGCGGCGCGGCGCGGCGGAGTGGTGGGGCGCGGCGGGGAGGGCGTCCAGGGCCTCCAGGGGCGCGCCGAGACGGTGCGCGGCGGGGGAGTGGCGGGGCGTGAGGCCGCGGCGTCGACGCCGTGCTTGCCGGTGCCGACCATGGCCAAAGCCATGTCGCGGGTCGCTTCCGCTTGGCTATCGAAGCCGTCCTGCTCGCTGCAGTAGGCTTCATAGCCGGCCTCGAGGAAGGGAACGACCCGAGGGTCGCCCCTGTCCTCCTCGCTAGCCTCCAACAAGGCAAGCAGGGCCGTGGTGTAGGCCTCCGCGAGGAGCTCCGGGGTGTAGAAGCACCCGTGCTCCCACTCCTCCAGAATGTCCAAGAGGACAGATGGCATGGCTGCCATGTCTTGAAAAAGACAGTTTTTCTTCTTGGCTGCGATTCTTCTTAGGCTGCGACTCTTCAGGACTTCTTGACACTGCGACACTTGATGATTGACTGTGGAGACCCGGGGGCCGGGCGGCCGTATTTATTCGAGCGCACTAGTTCCCAATTTGCCCGTATAGGCGGCGCGCGCGGCGCGCTCCAGCGCTCCAGGCGGTGCACTGCGCATGCGCGGGCACAGTTCAATAGTTCCGAATTTGGCCGTGAGGCGGCGCCACTGTCGCGGCGGCGCCCCATAAAAGCCGCCCCCGATCCCCGGAGCGTCACAGTCTTACATCGTGCGTCGAGCAGTCAAGAAGTTCCAGAAGAAGTCCGAGTTCCAGCTCAGAAGAAAATTGTCTTTATCAAGACTAAAGATGATGCCTGCTAAGCAAGCCGTGAAGCGGGTGGCCAAGAAGAGCTTGAGCCTCAAACCCCGCGCCAAGCGCCAAATTCTTGGCGACTTGGTGGCCGAGCTTGGCCTTGATGAGGAGGGTCCTGGTGACGCCGGCAGTGATGCGATAACGCAGGCTGTCGGCCAATCCAGCGACCTCCCCGCCGTGGCCAACACGCTGGCTGCCCCTGGTGGCGGCGCCCTCAGTGGCGTCAAGCCCGGCGTAGTCAGTGTGCTCCCGGCCTCAGAGGAGAATGCACGGCAAGCACCTAGCATGCCCCTCCTCCTCTCCCCAACCCCGCCGGCCCCAGAGGTCCCCGTCGACGCCCCAGTTGACATCATCGAGTTCCCACTGGTGCGCGGTGGCGAGGTGCAGGCCGCCGTCGAGGAGGCCACCAAGGCCGTCATCCCCGACGACTTGATGATGGACTTCGCCATCCCCCCGCCCCCGCCCCCTCCCCCAAAAGCTCCTCATCAAGTTCTGACATGTCAGACACTACCAGTTCCAGCTCCATCACTAGTGCAGGATCAGACTTACTTGATCAGCTGTGCAATGAAGCGTATGACCAGATGATGGCCACAGAGACCATTGAGGAGTTGGGTCTCAATAGCACGCCCACTGTCATGAGCATTCAAGTTCAAATAAAAAATAATTCCAGTCCCTCAGAATACCCTTTACAGTGCATTCCTAGAGATTTTCCACTCACTGAGAATGGTTCAAAAACTATTCGAGTTGGCCTGGACGCAGCCAATGATTTTGCCCCCTTCGTCCTGATTCTAAGTGAATCAAATAAAAATGGGAATCGACTTTACCAGAGAATGAGCCCAGCTGAGCTCAATGTGATGATGTCACGAGAAGTCCAGATGCACGTTTTGAATGCTCTGGAAAATAGATCCCAGCTCGAGCCCTTATCTTTTGGTGCCATGACCTTATCTATCAATAAAGAAAATGCCAAGTTTATCACAGTGTGCTTGGAGAAAAAGGATTCCCCCATAAAAATTTTCCTTGCCCTCTCAAGCTGGAAAATGATTTTCAACTTAAAAGAAAATATGGAGTACCATCTCATGAATTTGACTGAGATGTCTATCCTTGCCAAGTCTAATTTTAATCATTTAATTTCACACTGCAAAGATTATTGTGTGAAGAGTGGATATAAAAATCCACAATCTATTGTTCAATTGTCTCGTGATCATGCAGACAATCTGATTTCGAGTGCTGTGAGGTGCTACTTAGCTTCATTCCCTGTCTCGATCAAACTGGATCTTGTAGCTTACCATAAAGATTTCATTAAAGAAGCCATCTATGATTCTATGAGACAGGCTTGAGTTCTCAATACTGATATTCATAAAAAGAAAAAAGCCAAAAAAAAATTAAAAAATAGTTGAAAACCCAAAAAAAGTATAAAAAAGAAAACCCTAAAAACAATCATCAAATGAATCTGATTTATAAGCGCAGGGAGAAGCAGGCAGGCCCATTCAAATAAAAGTGTACTTAGTTAGAGAGCTATGATGATTTATGGAAAACCAAGTTTTTCACCGAGCTCTATTTTAAAAGATCAGATTAGGACAGTGATAAGAGAATCATAGGGATGCTCAGATTAGAATAGAAATGATAAGATAAAAAATATCCTTGAGAAAAAATATCTTACAACATTCAGACTCCATGCCCCAGAAACTTAACTTTTTTCCCTAAATTCTCCACTCCCTATATCAAAAGATAGTCTGGCCTCTGAATACTAAACGGGCTTCATCTCCAATACCCAAAATAGAAGGAGACATAGTCAAATCAAAAGAGTGCAAACAATTCTGTCACTTTCCCCGTTAGATTTGGAGCCGAGAAAGTCTCTATCACCCAAAATAAAACCAAATATTTTTAAAAATCCATCAAAATGACCATCAGACAAGCTTCACTATTACCTAAACTCTATTGAAAATTAATGACAGCTTCATCAAGTCAATATTGGCTGAAGGGCTGCTTGAGGTACAACAACACTGTCTGAATCGTGTCACTCACTTTGAGGGTTATGTTGCCCATATAACTATGTTGTCAAACTAAGTTTTCCAAGAGTGTCACTCAACTAAATCATAAAGAGGGGCACACTCACTTCCTAATTAACATGCGAGTCTGACTCTCACTCATAAACTAAGCTGCAAACTAATCAAAATGGAATTGCGTTGGATTTACACGAGTAAGCTTTAAGTTTCTATCAGGCAAAATATAACGGTAACACCAACTTGGTGTGGACAAGAAATGAAGACAGGATAAGGACAAAAATAAAACAGATTTCCAATACAAATTAACCAAAAAAATAAAAGTTTAATCACCTTGAAAATGAAGTATCCATTTCAAAATGTACATATACAAACATGAAAAATAAAAAATGATTATCACTTTGATAAAAAATAAAGTATTCACTTTGAAAAAAATAAAGTATTCACTTTGAAAAAAATCAAGTATTCACTTTGAAAAAAATCAAGTATTCACTTTGAAAAAATGTACATCCATGTGCATAGACAAACATAAACATAAACAGAAAAGTCATTGTCCACCATCTTCTTTCTTCTTCTTCTCTTCTTCCTCTCTCTTCTTTAATTTCTCTTTGACCCTCCTCACAGCTGCACGAAGAGCAGCCTCCTCCTCTTCCTTTCGCTTCTTTTCCTCTTCTCTCTTAACTTTCCGTTCCTTCTCCTTCCTCTCTCTGTTTAGTTTCTTTAAGGCGTCGCTTAAATCTTTTTGAGTCTGTAAATCATAGAGATCTGTTACTTTTCTCATTCTTCTGATAAACTTTCAAAGAATGATTTTTTTAGTACTTACAACGTAAGTGCCTCTGAATGGTAGACTTGACAAATTCTTTTCACTTTTCTCAGGAGACTTAACTTTTGGTCCTAATCGTTGCCTAACAGACTAGAAGAACAAAAATAAAGAGTGTTAAAAAATGTTGCTCGCAAAGAAAACTATATCGAAAAAAACATCAACATTAAATCACTTACTTTTTTTTCCTCATCTTTACTCTCTTTCTCACATTCCCCTATCTCTCCCTCCTCAGCTTCATCCACAAAAGGTTGTTGTTGCCGAGGGGGAGGGACATGAGGTTCTAGTGTCTGATTAGCCACCAAATTGAAGTGTATCTCCTTCAGTACTCTGTTCTCACGAGCCTGGAAAAAAATCATATTTTTAAAAGAGAAAAAACAGAATGTTTGACTTTCTTTTTCAGAAAACAAAAAAAACTCACAGGAAATATTGCTGAAGCAGGAGTTGGTTGAGTGCGCCTTCTCACTGTTGGATCATTTTGAGGCAAGACTCCATGGCCTTCGTCGGGTAATGGGTCATTAGGGATGACAATCTCTTCCTCTGCTGGAGGTGCTTGCAGTACCACTTCTGCCAACTCAAGCCGCGCTGCCTCCTCCTCCTCCTGAGGTGTGAGTATTGGTGATATGCCCCTTGGCCCAAGGGGGTCAGGGGCCCCTGACTTTGGGGTGGATGTCTGAAACCAAAGAACCAAAAAATGAGAAAACACGACGTGGAAATAGTCCGCGCGACAGGCAACCTCGCACAACCGAAAAACGCCGCGTCGATACCCCACGCGCCGGGCGTGCGTTGCCGCCCGGCCCGGCCCTCCCTTCCCCTCCCCCTCTAGCCCTGCCTGCGACGCGGCGGCGGCGGCACGGCTCTTTGAAGCGACTCGCGATGGAAACCAAACTCGAAAACGATGAACAGACAACGAGATCAAAGTTATTCAAGTGATCACGACACAGCGAAAAGCTTTTCGGCTCGTCAGTTCCACGTCAGTCACACACACGCGCGGACAAGTTAAATCATGTTTGCTGGCTCGGCGGGGGCGTCGGGGCCGCCGGGGCTTGCAGCGACGGTTCAAAACACGTGAATTTAGCATGACACGCACTAGACGACACACACGGAAGCAAGGATTCGCGAGAGAGACGAGAAAATTAAGTGCGAAGAGGACACAGACAGCCGGACCGACAAACCGACGCCGACGAGACGCATGCTGACATCAGCGAAAACACGACACGCAACCACGAACACAGCGACACGGACGTTATTGCACTCACGTAACCCGACCACTGACTCAAAACATGTGACGATTTTAATACTCATTTCTAGCAAAACAGACAAGGGCAGGGCAAGCCGAGGGCCCTGTCACCACGCGGCGCCATGCGGCACAGTGGCGCGGCGACTCGTTCACACACTTTCTCAGATTTTCACTTACCTCAATAAAAATCGAATAGGATGCATCCCCGTCGATGCTCACCAGCTCTGCCTCTTCATTTTTCTCGGTCATTTCATCGGACAATTCAAAATCTTGCATGAATGATTTGTCAGACATGATGATACAATGCTCCACTCGGTCTGGACAGCAACTGACAACTGACGCGTTCAGAGCGGGGCGGAAGGGTAGCTAGCTGACACTTCCGTCCGCCAGAGGGCACATCCGTCGTTCTAACGTTTGACCGAAATTCAAATTATTTGCGATCTCGCGACGAATTAGAATGAAAGTAGGGTGTCAAAAATTCTCGAATATTATTTCCTTTCACTTGACATCGTCTTGAAGGGTTGTCAACAAGTGTCATGCAAATGATACTTTGTGCGGCGGATGGGGCACGGTGATGCGGCGCTGAAGCATGACGGAAGGTATGGGGGCTCTGGACCAACGGCTATTTTTGCTCTGACAGTTTTTAATACGACATGACAGCATGAGGGGAGTATGAGTAAAAATTCTAGAAAAATATTTCAGCCGGAGAAATGATATCGGACACTCGTCAGCATGCGGAAAATAAAAGGGAGAACGAATGTTGAGGCCGGTCACGGCGTCCGGCACACTGGGCGCGTGGGAGGAGGGGAGGGGCTGCGGCGCTCGGCTCGGCTCCGCTCGGCTCGGCTCCGCTCGGCTCGGCTCGGCTCCGCTCCGCTCTGCACTGGCGGCGTGGCCTGGCGTTGTGGGGAAGGGTTCCTGTGCAGCCGGAACTCGTGCGGTGGCGGGAGAATTCAAATTGACCGTTAGGCGTTCGGCTCCGCGCTTGGCTCCGCGCTCGGCGCGCGGCGCTCACAGATCAAAACTCGGACCATACACTCGCCGAGCAAGCTCGGCTCAGTAGCTCAGTGGGTTAGTGTGTATGTTCTGTTGCGCTTCTCAGCGCGGAGACACGGGTTCGAATCCCACTGGGTGAAGGCGCCTTTTTCGGCGGTTAGTTCGTGTTCCTGCCGTGAGGTGGCGCACCTGGCGCTGGCGGCAGGGTATAAATCTAGGGAGCGCGCCCTCCAGGGCATCATTCTTCATTCAGACGCTGACCAGTCATCATGTCGTCCTACGCTATCTGCGACCTCCAGATGCTCCGAGGGATGCACGGAGAGTATGTTCTGAAGGAAGTCTCTTTCTTCGAACATAACAACCAGGCCTACGTGCACAGATCGGTCACGTTCAAGCCGCCATACCCCGGCGCGGGGATCCCAGAGAAGCACTTGCGCCAAAATAGGTACAGTGTCAGGCACCTGCATGGCCTGCACTGGGATTCGGGCTTCTCGCCCTACGACAGAGTGCCCCTCACACTCTTCGAGATGGTCAAGGATTACGAAGTCCTGTACGTTAAGGGCGAGGACAAGGCCAAGATCCTCCAGTTCCTGCTCCCCACCAAACAGGTGTACAATGTGGAAAAGTTAGGGTGCCCGGCCCTCAGAAAATTACCGCTCGTGTGGGCACCATGTGAAAATGACGTCAGCAGCCGACGCCACAGAGACAGATACTGTGCAGTGCGCAATGCGAAGCGCGTCGGACTATGGCTGGAGGTATACCTCAACTCACTTCACTGAGCCTGCCCTATAAAAAATATTTAAAAAATCACAAAAAAATCATAAAATGACAAAACTCCCTAAAAAATAATGCCAATGACATTCGTCTGATTAGGCGCACGGGAGACAGCAAGCAGGCCCGCCCCGCCATCAGTCGCGCGGGTGACCTGGGGACAGAGCGCAGCGGGTTGCCTATCCACCAGGCGCTCCGCACACACAAGCGCACAGTGGGCTGCCCTTGGTTCCAGGCTGTCAGGTGACTTGGGGGCCTCCAAGGGTAGGTGAGACCCACCCCTTGACTTAGGTTAGGTTACACCCCTCATCTTCACCTCGCCCAAAAAAAAACAAAAAAAATAAAAAAATCCGAAAAGAAATATTCGGACTTAGGTTGGGTTAGGCCTCCTTGGGTGACATGGGGACATGTTACCTGGGGGGGTACAAGATGGCGGGGGTGACCAGGGGGGATCTATACTACTGTGGCAGCACGACAGTGCGTGACAGTGATACACTTCGTGACAAAGTGTTACAGCGTGACACTGCGTGACACAGCATAACCGCGTGACTGTGCTTGGCACTTTGTGACAGCGTGACAGTGTGAAACTGTGCGACAGCGTGACAAAGCGTGACAGCGAAACACTGAATGACAGCGTGACAGTGTTACACTTCATGACGACTTGACACTGCGTGACACTTCGTTACATCGTGACACTGCATGACACTCCGTTACATCTCTGACATTGTGAAACTGTGTGACAGCGTGACAAAGCGTTACACTGCATAACAGCGTTACAGTGCGTGACAGCGTGAGACTACGTGACATTGTGACAATGCGTGACAGCGTGACCCTGCGTGACAGCTTGACATTGCGTAACAGCGTGACAGTGAGAGGCAGCACGACATTGCGTGACAGCGTTACACTGCGTGACTCTGTGTGACAGCGTGACACTGCTTGACACCCCATAACCGCGTGACAGTGCTTGGCACTTCGTGACAGCGTGACATTGTGGAACTGTGTGACTGCGTGACAAAGTATTACAGCAAAACACTGAATGACAGCGTGACAGAATAACCCTTCATGACGACGTGACACTGCGTGACACTTTGTGACAACGTGAGAGACAACCAACCAGTGCACAAGGCCTGCGTCGCTGGAACTGACCGCCCGATACATGGGAATGAGCAGCTCGGCAAAATCTCACATAAATTAGGACCTAAAATATTGCCTGACTTTGGAGTGGCATATCTCCGGAACGGTTTGTGATAAAAATCTGGGGTTGAGTTTTTTGGATTTAGTGGATCTTTCTCCATCGGATAGGGCTGGTTTTAAAACTTTTTTAAAATTGTAAGTCCAAAATCCCAAGATTTGGGACCTTTTTGGTCATTTTATCGAGAAAAAGTGCAACGTAACTATCAAAAAAACGTTGTGCGTCGAATCTGAGGGCACGATCGTGTTCCTCATTCAATTTTGAAGCTAGGACCCGAATTTGAAGCTAATCGGACCAAAAGTCGCGAAGCTATAAGAAAATCCCAAATTTAATGCATAAAGTCCCAAGGAAACTTAAGATCTCTATATCCTCCAAAATAAATTTTTTTGGGCTCTGAAATTTTGGCCCTGAACTCCCACCTGGGGGGACTACTAACCACCAATAAATCAGCGGAATCCAAGAGGGTCCTGGCAGAGACCCTGCTTTTCTTAAATAAACCTGCTCACTGCAGTTAATTTTGGACGCAGTACGGTCATACTGCTAATAGCAGAAGCACCGTTTGACCTTGACATTTTCAAAAACTTGTTTCCACCAGCATCTTCTATCAATCGGCATTACTTTTGCCCTCAGTGTGAATTATATTTAGGGTCCTCAAGAGAGCTTCAACCTTTGAAAGAAAAGCCCTGTGATAAATGTGGCAAAATATTAATGTCAGCTCTGTAGATTCTGGAAATTATTTCATCACTCTGTCAGTAAAAGAACAGATTGAAAAACTTCTGAATACACCTGGCATTAAATTAGTTGAGAATAGGTCTCCTAATGTAGATTTGTGTGATATTTTTGATGGGGACATTTTTAAGTATTGTGAGCAGAAAGGTTTGTTACTAAAAAATTGTCTGACTGTGACTTTCAATACTGATGGAGTAAGTGTTCATGAATCTACCCACAACACACTCTGGCCTATATTCGTTTATGTGAATGAAATTGTACCGGAACAAAGATTCCAAGTAGATAATTTAATTTTAGCTGGGCTTTGGTTTGGACGAAGTGCCCCTAATATGGCTCTCTTCTTAAAACCCTTTTTGAACGAAATGATTGATTTGTCCCAAACTGGAGTATCTGTCACAAATCCAGCGGGTGGTGTCACAAAGTATTCTGTTTTTCCAGTTGCTTGTTCTGTTGACTCAGTGGCTAAACCCAAGCTAGTCTGTCAGAAGCAATTTAACGCTTACTGTGGCTGCTTGTATTGTGAGCATCCAAATGATGCTAAAGTGAGTCCTCTCTCAAATCAGCGCCATTATGATACTTCTAAATCCTATTCATTACGTACTGAAGATCAAGTTGTAAAGGACATGTTTGAAGCCGATAAACAAGATAGAGAAGGAACTTTGAAGGATGGTTCAGTCAATGGATTTGTTGGTATTTCTGTTTTGCTACTTCTCTCAAGACTAAGTGAACATTTTCCCTGTAATCCCTTTAGTATTGTATGGAGTGTGGTTATTGATTATATGCATGCTACTTTAGAGGGTGTTTGTGCTGATTTGATTGAAATGTTTCACAACATACTATCTTTAGACCAGCTGAAAATACTCAATGAACGCATTGCTGCAATCAAGCCTCCTCAAGCTATGACAAGGAAACCAAGACCGCTTACCGATAGGATCAATTGGAAAGCTAAAGAGTACAGAGCTTTTATATTATACTATGCTTTGCCATGTTTAGAAGATCTCCTGCCTGCTAAATATTTTTCAAACTTGAAAAATTTTGTGAATGCACTTCATATTTTACTCAGTGATAGAATCACCTCTGTGTTACTTTCTGAAGCAAAATCTGCACTGGAAAAATTCTGTACTGGATATCAACAAATTTATGGTCTTAGCAAAGTCACATATAATTTGCACTTGCTCTCCCATCTAGCAGATCTTGTCCAAAAACTTGGACCCCTATGGTGCTGGAGTAATTTTGTGTTTGAATCGGGGAATGGTCGATTAGTCAAACTGATCAGGGGTACAAGAAGTGTTATTAATGAGATAGCAGTCAAGTATACCAAATTGTCCAATGTTCCACAACTTATTGTTGATAACCCTGTTAGTAGAAAGGCACTATCATTTTGTAATGATGTGCTGGGGTACAAGTATAATAAAAGTGCCAAGAGTATCGATGATAGCTGCCTGACAAGTTATTCCGCAGAAGAAGTTGATGCTGAGGAACGCTTGTTATTGGAGTCAAATAATGTCCCCACCAATGGAAATACAGTAACATTTTACCATAGAGTGATCAGAAGAGGTATAAAATACTATAGTGCTTCTTATTCAAAGACAAATATGTATGATGACAGCTGTGTGATGTTGAATGACAAACGGTATGTTTATGTAGATAAAATAGTTTTAACAGCAACAAATGAAATGATGTGTGTAGTGAAGCCAATTGCTATTGCAAGAGAGCTAATACCATCTATAAAGCAATGTTCTTTCAACTGTTTTGGTGATCTGTGTATAGTTCCATTTAGTGAGGTTTATAGGAAATGTGTATTTATATCTTTTTCAGACAAAAAATTTGTCTGTCATATTCCTAACTTGTATGAACGTGATTAAATTAGGCTTTCGTAAATAATTTAGGTTTTTCTCAACATATTGTTTAGTGTGGATTAACTTTATTGGCCATTGTTTCCCATAGAATGAATAACATTCTCAAAAAAAAATAAAAAATAAAAAATTTAAACTGTTAGTTTTCTTTCTTTCTCTCTCTCTCTCTCTCTTACTACTCCCAACTTATTACAAAATTACTGTCACGGTCTCCGATTCCGGGGGTCTGCTTCCACCTGGAGACCACGCAATGGGCCAGAAGGCCAGTAGATAGACGGTCAAAATCTCGGACGCGTTTTAGCTCCAGAGTCGCTAAATCGGACTCGAACCGAACGTGTGACCCCACTAATGGATTCCTCGTTCGGAGAGCAATCCATTGGCTGGGTCACACGTTAAGTTCGATTCCTGTTTAGCGATTCTGGAGCTCAAATCACATCCAGAGTTTTGGCCGCGCAGGCCGCACGGCGCGGCGACCCCCTGCCGCGCGCGCAAGCCAAAGTCAAGCCGTAGCGCCTGTTGACAGAAAGGTAGGCCACCCGCTTGCCTTCTGTGAGGTTCGGTAGTCTACCCAGCAGATGGCAGGCGCGCAAGAAGCTGCTACCCATCAGGCACACCTTACCGCAGAGGATCC
Organism: Stenchaetothrips biformis; assembly: GCA_030522485.1. Taxonomy (NCBI): domain Eukaryota; kingdom Metazoa; phylum Arthropoda; class Insecta; order Thysanoptera; family Thripidae; genus Stenchaetothrips; species Stenchaetothrips biformis. The sequence goes on from CM060089.1 coordinate 21,453,013, forward strand.
GGTATGGCCCAACTGGATCCGCTATGCAGAGGGCAGAGCGGATGCCGTGCCGCACAGGATCCGGTATGGCCCCACTGGATCCGCTATGCAGAGGGCAGAGCGGATGCCGTGCCGCACAGGATCCGGTATGGTCCCACTGGATCCGCTATGCAGAGGGCAGAGCGGATGCCGTGCCGCACAGGATCCGGTATGGTCCCACTGGATCCGCTATGCAGAGGGCAGAGCGGATGCCGTGCCGCACAGGATCCGGTATGGTCCCACTGGATCCGCTATGCAGAGGGCAGAGCGGATGCCGTGCCGCACAGGATCCGGTATGGCCCCACTGGATCCGCTATGCAGAGGGCAGAGCGGATGCCGTGCCGCACAGGATCCGGTATGGTCCCACTGGATCCGCTATGCAGAGGGCAGAGCGGATGCCGTGCCGCACAGGATCCGGTATGGTCCCACTGGATCCGCTATGCAGAGGGCAGAGCGGATGCCGTGCCATACGGGATCCGTTACGGCCCAACCGGATCCACTGAGGCTTATAGCGGATCCGCCATGGCCCGGAGCGGATATCCTACAGCTGTACCGGATCCTGTAAGAGCTGCACTGGATCCGCTTACATCGTTCCGGATCCGCTTACAACGTACCGGATCCGCTGAAAACGTAGCGGATTTTTAGACCTGGGTTGGTAATCGTGTGTACACTTGGTCTAGTTATCACTAGTAATAACGAGCCCAAACTGGATATGTTCGCTGTTTTTATCGGTGTTTAGTGGTTTTTCTCATGAAACAGGTAAGAAAGGCCCCAAGCTAGTCAAAATTTTCGTGTCTTTTTAAAATGATTTTTTTTTTGTATCACTGGTAATTGGTAATTGTGCGTACACTCCTGAGCTGGGGCGTCCAACCTGTGCGGTGGGGACTTCTGTCATAATCATTGTCGTTTTGTCAACAAGACGTACTTCGAGTACAAAGGGAGACCCGTGACACCACTTTTAAGTTGTTCCATTGGTGGGGTCACACGTTTGTTTTGACCCTGTTTCGCTGTTCAGCGACTCTAGAGCTCAAAACGCGTCGAGCCGCCTGTGCTGGTCTTCTGGCTCACTGGGCGGCGGATCCAGGCGCACGAAATGATTTTGTACGACTGCTGTCTTGCTATGGATTTCGGTGTATTAATTCAATGAGTTTCAGTTAGATGAATTTCTATGAATTTGGGCATTTACCACTGAATTTTAAGCAGAATTTTGATAAATTTTAATCGATTTTAAATTTTTGGTGAATTTTAGTGTGCAAAGTTTGCTTGAGTTGTTTAGTTTTCTCTTGGCCTTTTCAAACATACATAAGTTGTTAACGTGGACTAACGACAATAGATGTACGCAACGTTTATTTATTTCCATTTAAGCAATATTTGCTCTTCATATGGGAAACGTCATATGGGAAATCATCATCTTGCCCCAAGGGGGAACCACTCCCAAAGTTTGCGTAGGAAAACAGGATTGTGGGAATGCGCTAAAATGCGCAACGTTTTTTACTTATTTTCCACACATACTCTGTATGTCTTTGGAATAAATTTCCTATCATACAAAGAAAATGGCGCATGTGTTTATGAGAGGGTTGTTTTTCTTCGTATCACAAAGGTTTTTCTTGGTATCTTACAATGAAAACCATAAAAGACTCGCATTTTAGAGAAATTTTGCTCTTTATCATGCTTGCACCGGATTCACTGCTACATAAATCAAATTTCGTCCAGACATTTAGAGTGCGCATGTCGCCTACTATATGAGCGATTTAAAATGTCCGAATGTGGACTGTGCCTGGTTGTGTCCCCATTTTCTACACAGAATGAGGTGAGTGGTTGACCCCCCGTCTTTCCCTCCTCATGTTCTAGAAGTGTGCAGTGGGTTGAGAAATGATGTCTCCATTCGGCGATGCAGTGCAGTGGCTACGACCTCTCGATGTAAGGAACATGCTTCGTGGTCATGACGGTCTGGAAGAACGCACCGGAGTCTTTGACCTTTCTGGGTCGATCGGGGTCGTTCATGTCCACGTACACCAAACCGAATTTCAACCTGACAACAACAAAAAATCAGTACCATGGAATTGCAAGTAGTAAAATGAAGCGATTCTGGAGCTTAAAATGCGTCTAGAGTTGAGGCCGCCTGCACCGGTCTTCTGGACCACTGTGCAATTACAGTGCCTTCTTACTTGTATCCGTCGGTCCACTCCAGGTTGTCCGCCAGGCTCCAGGCAGTGTACCCGATCACGTTGCACTTGTCTCGGTTGATGGCTTGCATCAGCCCCCGCATGTACCCCTGGAAGACAAAACAAACACACTCTATTGGACCAGTCCTGCCAGCCAGTTAGTCGACTATCCTTCATGTGACATACTGGTAAACCAAATACAAAATAACAATGCCTTTAGACGCAATGGCTCAATGCCTTTATAAGGGCATTCAAATTTTGCATAGAAGTCCAACACTAATTTACGCCTCCTTTCAGGGCGTAAATCGATTCACGCCTTTTCAGGGGCATAAATTGTATTTATATGCGTTTTATTTTTACAAGTAGAGGCGGCTCTTCACTCACGCTGTAGAATCCGATGCGCCCCTGATCCTTAGTGCCTTCGTTTTCCGCCCCAGCGTACCCATTTTCCGTGATCAAAATGGGGAAGTTGTTGTAGCGTTTGCTGGCCCACCTCACAGAATCGGCAAGGCCGAACGGAGTGACCTGTTGGGGTTCAAAGCGTTCAAATGCAATTTCAGCAATTTCAATGACTCATTGACGCACAGTGAGTCAGAAGACTGGCGCAAGTGACCAAAGCTGTAGACGCGTTTTGAAGTCCAGAGTCGCTAAATGGGACTCAAACCGAACGTGGAGCACCACCAATGGATTGCTCTCCGAACGAGGATTCCATCGGTGGGGGCACACGTTCAGGTTGAGTCCCGTTAAGCGACTCTGGAGCTCGCATCTAAAGTTATGGCCGCCGTGCGCCGCGCCGCTGGCTTACTGTGCGACGCTCAAGAGGGAAAGAAGATAGTGGACTAACCGGGAACACTTCTCTTGCGGTTTTGGTCCAGTTGGGATCGACTTTCGACACAACTTGCTGGTCAGTTTCAAATGTAGGCTCCGCTGGGTTGCTGGTGCCTTCAGATGGGGCCGAGGCCAGCGTGGCAGCGTAGTTATTTAGCCCGAGGAAATCCATAGCACCTGAAATGGGGATGCCAGTGGTGTTATCTTTTTACACAGTTATTACCACCTGCGTATTTAGCTTTTTGAGCATAGCTTGTTCACGAAGTTGAGCAGCATACAGTATCGCATAGAATTCGTGCAATTTGAAATGTATGCTCAATTTCACGCATTAAATGTGCAAATGCAAATTACATAGTAATTTTGCTGCCCGCACCACAGTAGGCCAGAAAACCGGCTCGGGTGGCCAAACACTCTAGATGCGTTATGGGACAAAAGTAACGCCTGGGCTTAGCAGGTGCATCCTGGAAAACAGGGTCTTTTTTTCAGGAGTCGCCTGGGCATCCCAGGCGTTGCTTCCGCCGTGTAACCCCACCAATGTGTTCCTCGTTTGAAGAGCAGTCCTTCGTCGGAGTCACGCGATCGGGTCGAGTCCAATTTAGCGACTCTGGAGCTCAAAGACCACTAGGGATTTCGACCGCCTACCCTTCACCAGTCTTCTGGCCCGCTGTGCGTGCGCAATCTTCCTTTGATACCTTTGAGGATTGTCTTTTCTTCGTCCGTGAAGCGTGGCAGTCGAGACTCGGTGCGGCCTTCTTCAGCGCTCAGTTTGTCCACCATCGTCCTCATTTCCTCTGGATAGTCGCCGAAATAGAGCGGATCGGCGAACGACGCATAATGCCACAAATTGGAGCGTTCGGCTGCGTCGATGTCCGCCTGGCTAGTCGTCAAGGGCTCGGCCATCATTATGACGATGGCGTTTCCAATCGTGCCTGGGCAGTGTAAAGTACAGAATGAACTAGAAGGGAGAACCGCCACGGACCCTGGTTTACCCTAATTTGTGCAAAGTCGCCTACAAATTCTCTGCAAACTTAACAGTAAACACAGTACACTCTGCTCGGCATATACCCACAAGTACACTCCTACGAAGGTGTGTTCAGAGTAGTAAACTCCGAAAGTGTGTTCAGGTGAGTACACTCCTCCGAAAGTGTGTTCAGATGAGTAATCTCTTCCGACAGTGTGCTCAGATAAGAACACTCCACCGTAAGTGTGCTCAGATAAGTACACTCCTATGAGAGTATTCTCAGATGAGTAAACCCCTTTTCGAGAGTGTGGTCAGATTAGTACACTTTCAAAGAATTTGCTCAGATGAGTTCACATACCTAAGCCCGCCTAACAGCATGGCAATACATGCAGCTGTAGGTTAGGTCAAGATAGGGTAGGTTAGGTACTCGTGGAAGAGCACTAATGAGTACACGCTGAAGAGAGGGTACTGAGTGCACCGTTGGGTATAAAGAGTTTGTGTAAAAAGTTTATCGGCTCAAAATACCGTCACGTTTTGGACAAAATGGGGTTTCAGGCTCCAGGCTTCCTGTGGACTCGACTGCTAGATGGCACCGCCGGGCGAAGTCAACCCGTGAGAGATAAAACGGTTTGTGAGACATAAAACGGTTTATGAGAAATAAAACGATTTATGAGAAATAAAACGGTTCATGAGAAAGAGAACGATTTATGAGAAATAAAAAGGATTATGGAAAAAAAACGGTTTATGAGATAGAAAAACTGTTTATGAGAAATAGAACGTAGCGTTCTATGCAGCTATGACAACGGGGCATTACTTGCATGTCGAGATCGTTTGCGTTGTATTTCTCATAGTGACTTCTCCGGACTTCTAGTGGCGCCACCTCGCTGCCGAGTCGGCAAGAAGCCTCAAACCTCATTTGTACAATAACATTTAGTGTTTGTAGCCCGGCGTTTCCCCTCAACACCTCTTTCGCCAGTTACCATTCTGTGAGGCCTGGAAGTTCTCCTGATAGGCGCGATACGTCTTGGCAGCGGCGAGGACCATGTTGTGGTTGCAAAGGTAGGCCCCCGTGCCCGGTAAGGCTACTCCCGGAGCCGCAGAACCAACTTCGTAGCCATAATAGCACTGTGACCAGGGTTCGTTGAACAGGATCCACCTCTTGACCTGGCAGGTGAACATGTTTACTCTTGAGCTTTAAGGGTACACGACACCAAAAGTTTGGAAGCCAGAACTATATCGAATACTCTTACCCTGTCTCCAAAATTCTGGAAACAGTATGTGGCAAAATCTACGAAGCGCTCCTGAATGGCGGGGTTCAGAAAACCCCCGTCGTTTTGGTACGTCTCGGGAAGATCCCAGTGGTAGAGAGTGATCTGCCAATAAAAGGAACAGTAGCGTTTACAATCGGTTATTCTAGCCCATCCCCAACACGGCATGTGGAATCCGACTACGCACCACAGGTTCAATGCTTTTGTTGACTAGTGCATCGATGAGGTCGTTGTAATACTGAGTTCCATCCGCGCTTGGGTTCGAACTGTCACCCGTTGGCAACACACGCGGCCACGATATGGAGAATCTATAGAACTGGAGCTAAAAATGCAAGGAGCAATTTGTTAATTCAAAGTCTGGAACGCACGCGAATATTTCAATAGTTAACCGATGCATAATTGTTTCTCGTTGGTTGGTACATAATAAATACTAGACAGGAGCTAAAAACGCGCGAGGCGCAGGCATACGTAAATGCTTATTACCTTGAGCTCCTCCAACATGGCAATATCATCCAAGTACTTGTGGAACGAGTCGTCTGCAATGTCACCGTTGTCCATGCTCGGGCGAGAATGATAGTACACGTCCTGGATGCTGAGACCCTTATCTGGACAGCGAAATTGCCTTCATTAACTTACTTGTCAAATTTCGATATAACTTAACATGAGAGACTAAAATGAGGCCAGTAAGTTTGTGAGCACACAACAAAACCAACTGTCTACTTAGTATAAAAACATTATAAATCTGAAACAAAAATGAGGCCAGTAAGAAGCTGTGTCTATAGTTTGTGAGAACACTCCAAAAGCAACTGTCTACTCAGTAAACAAACATAATTTTGTAAGCTTCGTGTTACAGATTTCTGTAACGAGCTCCAAGTGATACATTTTTCCGCAACCAGCACATATGTTACAAAATTCTGTACCACCTATACAAATTTTTGTAACCAATGCAGGTGATGCAAAATCCTGCATCAAAAATGATAAGAAATTCTGTAACTTCTTTTAGAGTGCAGGTGTGCATTTGTAAGTGTGAATCCAGCATAAAGTTGACCTACCAGAATAGTTCCACGCCCCTTCAATTTGATAGGCGGCCGAGGCAGCGCCTATTTTCAGAAAACTGGGAACATTGTAATCGGATTCTGGTACATTGGGGTCAGGTGCGTAGTACTCCTCGTCTGCAACGCGTATAAAAGTCATTATTACAAATCTGCTTTTCATACATATACTCAAATTTTCGCACTTGTACATCTTGTTCTAAATGCAAATATCCTACTGTATCCTCTCGGTCCAGCGGCGGGTTTGTTCTCATTTCCGGTCAAGCACCTTTGCTGCTCCGCGCTGAAGGTCGACCCCGCGGGGCACAGGAGTGGCAGAGGCTTCGAGTAGGTGCTACCAGTTTTGATGCATTCATAGTATCTGCATTTAAACGTAAATGCCAATCAATCATGCTAAGGTTAACTCTGTCACTAGTTACACCTTTACTTCAAATTTTTGCTATAAAACCGAGTTTGCGATGCCCACGGTCAATCACTCGCAGGGATGCTATATTTACTCTACAAACTCAAGTGTAGCACACCTGGAGCATGCCGATCAAAATTCAACTGAAATTCATTTCATTTGTACGCCGAAATTGACAGAAGTTTCCCCTTGATTACAATAATTTGGTGAGCTCACTTGGTGCTGTTGTCCCTGTCCGGCACCCCTTAAAATTTGCATCGCGTGGCGCGTAACATTTTTTACGGAACTTGTAGAATGCAAACTTTCTATTGTTATTCCGTTGAGGATGCTTCTGAATCACCTCTGTCTTGACTTGTGAAACACGCACCCCTTCCTCGCGCCTGTTGTGTCATTCGAGTTTTGTTTCTTTTTTAATTGCCTGTTACTATGGTTTTCAATAATAAAAATAAAATTAATGTGCCCATGGTCACGGAACTTTTCGTATTGAATTAAAATTCATCCGTTATTGTTGTGAAGAAAAATATCCGTAACACTATAGAAAACCATTCAAAGCCATTATTGTTTCAATCTTCAAAAACCGAGGGCGTATTCACATGCGTTATGGTCTCGTGCGCTAGCTGAAAGGGCTACTCCGGCACGATGCGTAAAAATCATAATGAAACGCCCAGAAATGTGCGTATTATTAATAATATGTCGCCAAAAATGCGTAATAAGACGACAACTGTAGGAGTTACCTCACTATATTTACAGTCCCACCAGATATACACCTGGTTATACTTAATTACGCGGTTTTTACCTCAAGGCTATGCAACTTTTGGGGCACAGCAGTGGCGTGTCACTCTGCACGCGTTCCAGTGGCGTGCATACCTCGATGAAAAACGCGGTGCCTGGTCTGCTTATTCCTAAATATATCATACATAGCCCGCTGCGACTCACTGAACATGGACTGTGGAGCAAGCCCTCTAATCCACCACTTAGCGGCGTGCACACTAACCTGCAGGCTAAACAGGCCCCTGCATGTAAGACCCAGCTGGCGAAAACAGCCTCGGTGGCAAACAAGTGCTGCAACAAATCCTGCCGGGTGGGTGGGAGTAAGATGGAGCACGGTATCGCTGTCTCCGCACAGTGGGCCAGAAGACCGGCTGCGGCGGTTACAATGCCGGACGGCTTTTGAGCTTCAGAGTCGCTAAGTGGGAGTCGAACCGAATGTGTGATCCCACCAATGGATTGCTCTCCGAACGAGAAATTCATTGGTGGGGGTCACACGTTCGGTTTGAGTCCTGTTACTCTGGAGCTCAAAACGCGTCTCATCGTTTTGCTACCTGCGCCGGTCTTCTAGCCTACTGTGGCCGGGTAGAAGTGAGATGGAGCACGGTGTCGCTGTCTCCGTGGCTGAGGTATAAAGTGCCGGCACGCGCCGCCGGATGGCAGCAGCCTTGCAGCTAGCTCAGCAGGTGTGCCTGCCACAGCCTCCCAACAACCATGAGGGTGCCTGCTATCTTACTGGCGGCGGCTCTGGCCATGGTGAGTGCACTGATAAAAAAAAAAGAAAGGTGTTATATAAAACTATGCCCTACTCCTGGAGAACTCGTTGCGACAAATGTTGCCTCCGATCTTCGAAAAACTCCAAAACCTCCTACGTTTCTATTGTGAATAAGTTTTTAACAGGTGAACAGAACAAAGAGTTACCGCTTGCGTGAAAGCATAAGATTGCCCTTGAGAAACTTGTCCGCACCGAACCTTTTATAGTTGTATCAACATCAACGTACACATGTTAATCGTGCATTGTCATATATGAAAATAATCACTCCCATCAGTATTATCTGCTTTCAAGTTAGCGTTAGCGCTTTTTAAAATTTGGGACCGGCATAAAAATCCCTTGTCCGCAGGTGGTGCCCGCAGAGGCCGGCATGCGAGCCAAACCGCGCACCCTGCAGCGCCGGAAGCTGACCCTGGGAGCTTCTGCAGGCAGCGCCACCTCCGCGGACTGCGGCGGCCAGACCCTGACCTGCCTCGGCTGCTCCACGGTGCTGCAGTGCACCAAGCTGGGCGACATCTACCGCCCTCTCAGCACCACCGACTGCCCCACCGCCACCCCGTACTGCTCGGCAGGTAAGCCTCTCGCTGGAAGGAACAAGTCTGGTCAACAATTGGCCTGGACCGTCCGTACTTGCCAACTACGGAACTTCCGTAGGTTCTGATATTTCATTCGTAGAACATAGGGGAACCCGAGGGAACCTTTGAAAATCAGTGGCGAATCATCACTAAGAAAACCTTACATACTATTTAAGACCTTACAAAGAAAAGCAGCTTGTTATAACAAAGTATTTTGAACCTACATGAGCTTTCAGAGAAAATACCTCGTAAATTACGAACTATTTTGCATATGACAAAGTAAATCAGTTTGTATTTTGTATGCTCAAAATCCGTGGTAAGATTTTAAGCGTGCAGGCACTGCAAAGCCAGTGGTAAGTTTGCTTGCCACAAATTTGGCAATTTTCGGGCCAAGCTTGCCAATTTTTTGGCATTTAAACCGGCGTGCCGATTCTGTGGCAAGCAAACTTACCACTGGATTTGCTGTGGTGCCGTTTTTGCTTTGTTCAAGATCATTTTCAAGATCATCGTGAGCTTTCTCCTCGTACGAAACAAATAGCTTATGACAGTAGCGAAAGCAGTTAACTATGGTGAAGGTTTCTCAGTATCTTTTGACCAGTTTCTTCGTTTCACAAACGAGTATTTCTGATGTGTTACCGTAGAGGAATGAGAATCAGTTTAGTATTATGACTGCATGGCAAGTCTCAGAAGAGATTGGGAGTGCAGAATTAAAACGTTCCTGTCCGATTCTTCGCAATGGAATATGACTCTTAAATTTGCTCCCCTCCGCGCACCAGGCACCTGCGTGGCCACCATGCCCGACGACTCCTGCATCGCTGCTCCCACGCCTTCGACCGCCTTCACCTGCAACGGTGACGGCTACTACCCCGACCCGTCCAACTGCCGGCGCTACTGGATGTGCGTGGACAGCAAGGCGTACCAGTACACCTGCAACGACTTCGCGGGCACCGTGTACAGCCAGGAGCGCGCCATGTGTGTCCCCAGGTAAGACGAGCCCCTCGCTTCGACGTTGCGAAATATTCTACACACTAAATGTCATGGGAATTTTTTGTCCCATGAATGATGCAATGTTAAGCACATCCGTCGGTGATACAATTTTGTGCTCGCCAGGTGATATAAGTTGTCCAATGCTTTTTGCACTTTGCCATTTCATTGGACAATATGTATCACCTGGAGAACGTAACATTGTATCACCGACGTAAGTGCTTAAAATTGCATCATTCATGGGACAAAATAAAAAGTCCCATGACATTTAGAGTGTACACTGAGAAATGCTGTGCTGTCAAGCTTGTTCTTAATACTTTACGACACAAATCTATCATAATTCAGAGAAATTTGTTCATAATACGAATAAACTAGTTATAAGTTACTGAGTTCACCATAGGGAACTACCTTCGCTGTGCTGTCATAATACCAAGCTTTTTGTTCCTATTAAGGGAGAGTGGGGCACCTAGAGACAGGGGCACCTAGTGACACAGGGGTCCCCTGGCTTCCCTATTGCACTTTCAGGCAATTTGTGACAGTGGATCGAAAGATCCTGTGATGCAGAATCATGTCAAAGCGAGAGTGAGACGTTCAACAAAGTAATTTAGAAACTAGAACAAAATTTAGAAAAAAGTTACCGAAAATCGCAGTTTTTATGACTTTTTGACACAACGTTATCACGCCATTCATCAAGCAAACGACACTGCCGGTGATACTGGCCATCTTAATCAATGATAAGGACCGTTAGTAAGTGGTTTTCGCTTAAACAGCCTAAAAATGTCTTTTCATTTCTTTTTATTTTAACTCTTTAACCAACAAGGGACCTCGGGGCAGGTAGTGACAGACACCCCGAATATACGGTGTTTCCACATCTGAAATGTTTCAAAACATCAATTTGATAATAGAAATGTTAGATATTCCACCACAAAACATATTTGAGTCAACATTTTAAGACAATATCGAAAAACTTCAAATTTTATAAGAGTGACGGAGCAACATTGTAAAATGCATTTTATTGACAAAAATGGCTCAATTTACAGTGGTTTGACAAAAAGAAAGCTTGGAGGGCATAAAAAGAAGTATTTTCAATAAGCTGGAGCGTTGCTGTAAGCTGTTAATGTGAAATATATGAACCGTCACAAGTGACAAGTGCAGAGGTCTACGGTAAGCAATTTATCTAATAGAAATAAGTGTGGTGAAAAGACGTCTCCAAGTCCTTAGGGTCAAGGAAGGAACAAAGCAACCTTCTGGCGTGTTAGCGGATTCATTTTTCGCAAAGTATTGGCCTGACCGTCAAAATCCAAAAAGTGTCACTAGGTGTCCCACCCTCCCTTACGAAGAGACAGCTCAGTAGGATGACATATGTATGTCACATGACATTTAAAGTGAAGAGCTAATCTGCCACGAGAATGACGAATCCCTGTGTCTGCAGCTCCGAGGTGAAGTGCACCACGGTGTCCTGCTCCAAGGCGCTGGTGGGCACCTACCAGCGCTACGCCGCGGACCCCGAGGTGTACGTGGTGTGCGCCGACGCCGTGGCCGCCAACGCCCTGGTGGCCGCCTGCCCGCCCAACTACACCGTGGACACCGCCAACGGGGACTGCGTGCTCACGTGCCTGGCCGAGGGCCGCCTGCCGGACAGGGACAACAGCACCAAGTGAGCTCACCAAATTATTGTAATCAAGGGGAAACTTCTGTGAATTTCGGCGTACAAATGAAATGAATTTCAGTTGAATTTTGATCGGCATGCTCCAGGTGTGCTACACTTGAGTTTGTAGAGTAAATATAGCATCCCTGCGAGTGATTGACCGTGGGCATCGCAAACTCGGTTTTATAGCAAAAATTTGAAGTAAAGGTGTAACTAGTGACAGAGTTAACCTTAGCATGATTGATTGGCATTTACGTTTAAATGCAGATACTATGAATGCATCAAAACTGGTAGCACCTACTCGAAGCCTCTGCCACTCCTGTGCCCCGCGGGGTCGACCTTCAGCGCGGAGCAGCAAAGGTGCTTGACCGGAAATGAGAACAAACCCGCCGCTGGACCGAGAGGATACAGTAGGATATTTGCATTTAGAACAAGATGTACAAGTGCGAAAATTTGAGTATATGTATGAAAAGCAGATTTGTAATAATGACTTTTATACGCGTTGCAGACGAGGAGTACTACGCACCTGACCCCAATGTACCAGAATCCGATTACAATGTTCCCAGTTTTCTGAAAATAGGCGCTGCCTCGGCCGCCTATCAAATTGAAGGGGCGTGGAACTATTCTGGTAGGTCAACTTTATGCTGGATTCACACTTACAAATGCACACCTGCACTCTAAAAGAAGTTACAGAATTTCTTATCATTTTTGATGCAGGATTTTGCATCACCTGCATTGGTTACAAAAATTTGTATAGGTGGTACAGCATTTTGTAACATATGTGCTGGTTGCGGAAAAATGTATCACTTGGAGCTCGTTACAGAAATCTGTAACACGAAGCTTACAAAATTATGTTTGTTTACTGAGTAGACAGTTGCTTTTGGAGTGTTCTCACAAACTATAGACACAGCTTCTTACTGGCCTCATTTTTGTTTCAGATTTATAATGTTTTTATACTAAGTAGACAGTTGGTTTTGTTGTGTGCTCACAAACTTACTGGCCTCATTTTAGTCTCTCATGTTAAGTTATATCGAAATTTGACAAGTAAGTTAATGAAGGCAATTTCGCTGTCCAGATAAGGGTCTCAGCATCCAGGACGTGTACTATCATTCTCGCCCGAGCATGGACAACGGTGACATTGCAGACGACTCGTTCCACAAGTACTTGGATGATATTGCCATGTTGGAGGAGCTCAAGGTAATAAGCATTTACGTATGCCTGCGCCTCGCGCGTTTTTAGCTCCTGTCTAGTATTTATTATGTACCAACCAACGAGAAACAATTATGCATCGGTTAACTATTGAAATATTCGCGTGCGTTCCAGACTTTGAATTAACAAATTGCTCCTTGCATTTTTAGCTCCAGTTCTATAGATTCTCCATATCGTGGCCGCGTGTGTTGCCAACGGGTGACAGTTCGAACCCAAGCGCGGATGGAACTCAGTATTACAACGACCTCATCGATGCACTAGTCAACAAAAGCATTGAACCTGTGGTGCGTAGTCGGATTCCACATGCCGTGTTGGGGATGGGCTAGAATAACCGATTGTAAACGCTACTGTTCCTTTTATTGGCAGATCACTCTCTACCACTGGGATCTTCCCGAGACGTACCAAAACGACGGGGGTTTTCTGAACCCCGCCATTCAGGAGCGCTTCGTAGATTTTGCCACATACTGTTTCCAGAATTTTGGAGACAGGGTAAGAGTATTCGATATAGTTCTGGCTTCCAAACTTTTGGTGTCGTGTACCCTTAAAGCTCAAGAGTAAACATGTTCACCTGCCAGGTCAAGAGGTGGATCCTGTTCAACGAACCCTGGTCACAGTGCTATTATGGCTACGAAGTTGGTTCTGCGGCTCCGGGAGTAGCCTTACCGGGCACGGGGGCCTACCTTTGCAACCACAACATGGTCCTCGCCGCTGCCAAGACGTATCGCGCCTATCAGGAGAACTTCCAGGCCTCACAGAATGGTAACTGGCGAAAGAGGTGTTGAGGGGAAACGCCGGGCTACAAACACTAAATGTTATTGTACAAATGAGGTTTGAGGCTTCTTGCCGACTCGGCAGCGAGGTGGCGCCACTAGAAGTCCGGAGAAGTCACTATGAGAAATACAACGCAAACGATCTCGACATGCAAGTAATGCCCCGTTGTCATAGCTGCATAGAACGCTACGTTCTATTTCTCATAAACAGTTTTTCTATCTCATAAACCGTTTTTTTTCCATAATCCTTTTTATTTCTCATAAATCGTTCTCTTTCTCATGAACCGTTTTATTTCTCATAAATCGTTTTATTTCTCATAAACCGTTTTATGTCTCACAAACCGTTTTATCTCTCACGGGTTGACTTCGCCCGGCGGTGCCATCTAGCAGTCGAGTCCACAGGAAGCCTGGAGCCTGAAACCCCATTTTGTCCAAAACGTGACGGTATTTTGAGCCGATAAACTTTTTACACAAACTCTTTATACCCAACGGTGCACTCAGTACCCTCTCTTCAGCGTGTACTCATTAGTGCTCTTCCACGAGTACCTAACCTACCCTATCTTGACCTAACCTACAGCTGCATGTATTGCCATGCTGTTAGGCGGGCTTAGGTATGTGAACTCATCTGAGCAAATTCTTTGAAAGTGTACTAATCTGACCACACTCTCGAAAAGGGGTTTACTCATCTGAGAATACTCTCATAGGAGTGTACTTATCTGAGCACACTTACGGTGGAGTGTTCTTATCTGAGCACACTGTCGGAAGAGATTACTCATCTGAACACACTTTCGGAGGAGTGTACTCACCTGAACACACTTTCGGAGTTTACTACTCTGAACACACCTTCGTAGGAGTGTACTTGTGGGTATATGCCGAGCAGAGTGTACTGTGTTTACTGTTAAGTTTGCAGAGAATTTGTAGGCGACTTTGCACAAATTAGGGTAAACCAGGGTCCGTGGCGGTTCTCCCTTCTAGTTCATTCTGTACTTTACACTGCCCAGGCACGATTGGAAACGCCATCGTCATAATGATGGCCGAGCCCTTGACGACTAGCCAGGCGGACATCGACGCAGCCGAACGCTCCAATTTGTGGCATTATGCGTCGTTCGCCGATCCGCTCTATTTCGGCGACTATCCAGAGGAAATGAGGACGATGGTGGACAAACTGAGCGCTGAAGAAGGCCGCACCGAGTCTCGACTGCCACGCTTCACGGACGAAGAAAAGACAATCCTCAAAGGTATCAAAGGAAGATTGCGCACGCACAGCGGGCCAGAAGACTGGTGAAGGGTAGGCGGTCGAAATCCCTAGTGGTCTTTGAGCTCCAGAGTCGCTAAATTGGACTCGACCCGATCGCGTGACTCCGACGAAGGACTGCTCTTCAAACGAGGAACACATTGGTGGGGTTACACGGCGGAAGCAACGCCTGGGATGCCCAGGCGACTCCTGAAAAAAAGACCCTGTTTTCCAGGATGCACCTGCTAAGCCCAGGCGTTACTTTTGTCCCATAACGCATCTAGAGTGTTTGGCCACCCGAGCCGGTTTTCTGGCCTACTGTGGTGCGGGCAGCAAAATTACTATGTAATTTGCATTTGCACATTTAATGCGTGAAATTGAGCATACATTTCAAATTGCACGAATTCTATGCGATACTGTATGCTGCTCAACTTCGTGAACAAGCTATGCTCAAAAAGCTAAATACGCAGGTGGTAATAACTGTGTAAAAAGATAACACCACTGGCATCCCCATTTCAGGTGCTATGGATTTCCTCGGGCTAAATAACTACGCTGCCACGCTGGCCTCGGCCCCATCTGAAGGCACCAGCAACCCAGCGGAGCCTACATTTGAAACTGACCAGCAAGTTGTGTCGAAAGTCGATCCCAACTGGACCAAAACCGCAAGAGAAGTGTTCCCGGTTAGTCCACTATCTTCTTTCCCTCTTGAGCGTCGCACAGTAAGCCAGCGGCGCGGCGCACGGCGGCCATAACTTTAGATGCGAGCTCCAGAGTCGCTTAACGGGACTCAACCTGAACGTGTGCCCCCACCGATGGAATCCTCGTTCGGAGAGCAATCCATTGGTGGTGCTCCACGTTCGGTTTGAGTCCCATTTAGCGACTCTGGACTTCAAAACGCGTCTACAGCTTTGGTCACTTGCGCCAGTCTTCTGACTCACTGTGCGTCAATGAGTCATTGAAATTGCTGAAATTGCATTTGAACGCTTTGAACCCCAACAGGTCACTCCGTTCGGCCTTGCCGATTCTGTGAGGTGGGCCAGCAAACGCTACAACAACTTCCCCATTTTGATCACGGAAAATGGGTACGCTGGGGCGGAAAACGAAGGCACTAAGGATCAGGGGCGCATCGGATTCTACAGCGTGAGTGAAGAGCCGCCTCTACTTGTAAAAATAAAACGCATATAAATACAATTTATGCCCCTGAAAAGGCGTGAATCGATTTACGCCCTGAAAGGAGGCGTAAATTAGTGTTGGACTTCTATGCAAAATTTGAATGCCCTTATAAAGGCATTGAGCCATTGCGTCTAAAGGCATTGTTATTTTGTATTTGGTTTACCAGTATGTCACATGAAGGATAGTCGACTAACTGGCTGGCAGGACTGGTCCAATAGAGTGTGTTTGTTTTGTCTTCCAGGGGTACATGCGGGGGCTGATGCAAGCCATCAACCGAGACAAGTGCAACGTGATCGGGTACACTGCCTGGAGCCTGGCGGACAACCTGGAGTGGACCGACGGATACAAGTAAGAAGGCACTGTAATTGCACAGTGGTCCAGAAGACCGGTGCAGGCGGCCTCAACTCTAGACGCATTTTAAGCTCCAGAATCGCTTCATTTTACTACTTGCAATTCCATGGTACTGATTTTTTGTTGTTGTCAGGTTGAAATTCGGTTTGGTGTACGTGGACATGAACGACCCCGATCGACCCAGAAAGGTCAAAGACTCCGGTGCGTTCTTCCAGACCGTCATGACCACGAAGCATGTTCCTTACATCGAGAGGTCGTAGCCACTGCACTGCATCGCCGAATGGAGACATCATTTCTCAACCCACTGCACACTTCTAGAACATGAGGAGGGAAAGACGGGGGGTCAACCACTCACCTCATTCTGTGTAGAAAATGGGGACACAACCAGGCACAGTCCACATTCGGACATTTTAAATCGCTCATATAGTAGGCGACATGCGCACTCTAAATGTCTGGACGAAATTTGATTTATGTAGCAGTGAATCCGGTGCAAGCATGATAAAGAGCAAAATTTCTCTAAAATGCGAGTCTTTTATGGTTTTCATTGTAAGATACCAAGAAAAACCTTTGTGATACGAAGAAAAACAACCCTCTCATAAACACATGCGCCATTTTCTTTGTATGATAGGAAATTTATTCCAAAGACATACAGAGTATGTGTGGAAAATAAGTAAAAAACGTTGCGCATTTTAGCGCATTCCCACAATCCTGTTTTCCTACGCAAACTTTGGGAGTGGTTCCCCCTTGGGGCAAGATGATGATTTCCCATATGACGTTTCCCATATGAAGAGCAAATATTGCTTAAATGGAAATAAATAAACGTTGCGTACATCTATTGTCGTTAGTCCACGTTAACAACTTATGTATGTTTGAAAAGGCCAAGAGAAAACTAAACAACTCAAGCAAACTTTGCACACTAAAATTCACCAAAAATTTAAAATCGATTAAAATTTATCAAAATTCTGCTTAAAATTCAGTGGTAAATGCCCAAATTCATAGAAATTCATCTAACTGAAACTCATTGAATTAATACACCGAAATCCATAGCAAGACAGCAGTCGTACAAAATCATTTCGTGCGCCTGGATCCGCCGCCCAGTGAGCCAGAAGACCAGCACAGGCGGCTCGACGCGTTTTGAGCTCTAGAGTCGCTGAACAGCGAAACAGGGTCAAAACAAACGTGTGACCCCACCAATGGAACAACTTAAAAGTGGTGTCACGGGTCTCCCTTTGTACTCGAAGTACGTCTTGTTGACAAAACGACAATGATTATGACAGAAGTCCCCACCGCACAGGTTGGACGCCCCAGCTCAGGAGTGTACGCACAATTACCAATTACCAGTGATACAAAAAAAAAATCATTTTAAAAAGACACGAAAATTTTGACTAGCTTGGGGCCTTTCTTACCTGTTTCATGAGAAAAACCACTAAACACCGATAAAAACAGCGAACATATCCAGTTTGGGCTCGTTATTACTAGTGATAACTAGACCAAGTGTACACACGATTACCAACGCCTTCTCACACGCACACTAAATGTTTTTGTACAAATTTTGTTCGAGACATCACAGTTTTTGGTGCAGATGAACTTTTCGAACAATTTTTTACTAGATTTTGTACGAAAATGGGGAAATTTGTGCAGATTTTCGCACAAAATAGTACGAAAGGTTCATCTGCACAAAAAACTCTGATGTCTCGTACAAAATTGTACACAACATTTAGTGTGCGCACTCCGCGAGCACTGCAGCCGCTGCTCCATCTGGGTCACGATTTGGTCACGATCACAGGGTGAACAGTGAACAGGGAGTCAAGCAAAATGAGGGGCGAAACCTACACTGAAAATCTATCGGAGACAGCCACGCCAGCTACTGCAGCGTGCATGGCTGCAAGTTCACGACGGCCCTGAGGCTGCGACATGGCTGCAAGGCAGCCACTGCAGCCATGCATACAGCCAAAAAACTGTCGATACAGCCATACGTCAGCCATTCGTCAGCCTTTCTGCAGCTTTCTATTTTTACTCGCGTAGTGACTGTCCTTGTCAAACTAAATCTTCTTGACCTTATCTCTCGTTAGAGTTGTTATGCTCTCAAGGGTAACCTTACGCTGAGCCACGCCACGCTCGTGACAAAATAGCTGTATTGACTCTTGCTCTTCGCGCTATCAGGACAGAGATACGCTGAGTCATGTTCCGCTCCCCCTGCTTTTTCGGAATTATGATCGCCTCGACTCGGGATCCTTTTCCGGCTGATATGTTACTCTTGCCACTTCCGGCAAATCTCAGCCCTCTTCTGAAAAGAAAAAAATACGATTTCAAGAAATCCTAGTAGTCACAAAGTTTTTTTCATATTTATGTTCTGGTTTAACAAATAAAGCGGAGCTAGGACTGCGTTGAGTGGAGTTCTGTTTATGTTTGGTAGACCATTATTAATAAAACCAAAACTTACGTACAAGACCAGCTGCGTGTCAATTTGTGTCAAAAAATAGACATTTATGACAGATTCATAATACTTGGGTCAAGGTCAAGTTATTCGCAGAAACGTGCAGTAAAATAATTCATTTCACCAATTTTTAAATACTTTGAGGTTAGAAAAGTGCATCACCGCCACCGCCGTGTCCAGATAGTTTCATTCGCATATTCCTATCAAAATCAGCAAAAATGCAAGGTTTAAGGCCTCGCCCATTGATCCTGCATAGGTTCAGGTCGAAAGGTGACACCGACTTGCAAAGACAATTCATGTCAAAAGAAACAAATGCCTCAACTACAAAGACGCATTTTCAACAAGAAAAAGGCTCAAAAGGGTGTTTGTGAGCCTGGCCTGTAGGTCCCGCATAGATTTAGCTTGATTGGTGATAAAGACTACAAAGCTAAACAGTAATCACAAGAGACACTAGCCTTCAACACAAAGTCGCATTTTCGCATTGATTTATGCTAAAAGGCATAATTTAAGACCAAGCATTGTGTTATGGCACAGTTTTAGCACGATTTGTAACACTGTCTTTAAAAGACAATTTAAATCACAAGACGCAAGTGCCCTCAACACAAAGTCGTAATTTCTGTCAGAAATGAGCTGAAAGGCGTGTTTTTGGGCCTAGCTTGTTGATCGAACATGGTATGGTAACAATGGTAACATTGACTTTCAAAGTTAATTCTTGGCGCAGGTAACAAGTGCCGCAAACTCAAAGTCACATTTTCACATAGAAATGAGCTGGAAAGCGTGTTTTTGGGCCTGGCCTCTTAATTCCGCATTCACTGAAAAAACTGGGGTCGGAGCCTGAGCTAGATATTTATCGGTGAGGAAGTTTGGCTGTGGCAGCTGCTTGTTTCCGTGTGTGGCCGATACTGACTACGAGAGGTGCCTGGACGACCTTTGAATCACAGACAAATAATACAGGTGGCTCAATTAGGTAAACCTGATAGACAGATTAGGACTCTCGTCTAAATTTTGCGTTTAGACAGGGCAGTCAAAGTCTGTTTTGCTCTGTCCCCAAGACAATCTGGGAAAGAGAGCGAAACATCACAGAATGCAGCGCCAGCGAGACGGGTTTGTTTCTGGCGCCTAAACTGGTTAGCAGGGCTGCCAATACCGCTCCCGCGCTTCCCGCGCTAGTCTACGGGCTGAGGCTGGCCGAGCTGGCAGACAGGCAAGCGGCAGTTGCAGCGTAGGACGCGGACGCGGTGCGGGTTGCTTAGCATTTCGTTTAATTGCCTATCTGAGTGTACCACAATGGAGAAGTCAGACTCGAACCTTGCCGGCAACGACGAAAACATCACCGTCTCCATAGAAGACATTCTAAATACGTGGGACCTTTCGGCGTATGTGCAGAACTTTGTCAGTAAGTTTTCCTCACATTGTGAAACGGAGGTTTTGTGCTCATGGTTCATTCGGTCCTTTGTTCACTAAGTTCGTCCTTTCTCTCCTTTGAAATCGTAAACCTATCAGTATGATCAAGATTTCTGTGAATTCCATGCATCAGGCTTGTTGAGGTTATGTTCCATGGAACAGATTTGTTTTATCTTCTAATGAAGGTGTTGAGTTTGTTTTCAATCAAGTATCTCAAATAAATTAAATGAGAGTGGTGACATAAAGTTTAAGGGATCTCTTGACCGGATCAAAGAACCAAAGTAACCAATGATGTGAGCTACTTCACCTTTCTTCGGACTAGAGCAGAAGCACCGTCTATGTACTTTATCTGTAGGCCTCTCCTTCTTGTGTATGTAAATTAATCCGACCCTTTTGTTCTAGGTAATGATTTTGATGCATCGCAGATATTTGCTTTGTGTGAAGAGGAAAATGACAGTGCTCTAAAGGAGTTAATACCAATTGGCAGCCATCGATTAAGATTTAAGTCGAACTGCAGAGCACTGTTGGCATCTGACACTGTAAGTTAATACAGGCATCAAGGAGTCTCTTGCTCAATGTTATATTTCCTATCATTTATCTTTTCATTTTGTATTAATTTTCAGGAAATTACTGTTTTAAAAGAGGTTGAGTCTTTTGAGTCGGAACCAACCAATTCAGTAGTACAAACTGAAACCATTCAAGGCCCAAGGATGGAGTCTGAGTTCTCCACATCTACATCTGTGTTAACTAATTCCAATCGTTCTAATTTAACAGTGAGTTTGTTTGTTTTCCTTTTGTCATGAGTGTTATGAAAGTTGTTTATGTGGCGTCTGACTGAATCATGTTGTCTGTGCAGGGTTCGGACAGGGGGCGGCAACGGCCTTTGGAGCACGTGAGCCCATGCGCCCCACCTCTGCAGAGGTTACGGACTTCTTCGAGATAGTAAAAACAAGGCCGTAGTTAGCAAAACGCTTTACACAGATCAAAAGAGCACAAAATTTAGGGTGGCTTAGACCCATTGGCCTTTCTAAAATTTCCAATTTAACTTGAAACAAGGGAGAAAAGTAACCACCTCCGTCCGGGAGATAATGGCCTTCAAAGATGCGACTTCGTTACGTGTTAACAAGATTGTGGCGCGCCTAAAATTAAACTTTTACGTGTCAGAGCGACCTTGTTCGTACTGATTCTTGTTCTACTCGTCGAGATCAACATTTTCCGCCATCAAGTTTTATTGTAACCCCCTCCGTCCGGGAGATAATGGCCTTCAAAGATGCGACTTCGTTACGTGTTTACAAAATTGTGGCGCGCCTGCGCATGACTTTGGGGCGCCAACAATCAAACTTTTACAGGTCGGAGCGACCTTGTTCGTACTGATTCTTGTTCTACTCGTCGAGATCAACATTAACCACCTCCGTCCGGGAGATAATGGCCTTCAAAGGTGCGACTTCGTTACGTGTTTACAAAATTGTGGCGCGCCTGCGCATGACTTTGGGGCGCCGAAAATCAAACTTTTACGTGTCGGAGCGACCTTGTTCGTACTGATTCCTGTTCTACTCGTCGAGATCTACATTTTCCGCCATCAAGTTTCATTGTAACCACCTCCGTCCGGGAGATAATGGCCTTCAAAGATGCGACTTCGTTACGTGTTTACAAGATTGTGGGGCGCCGAAAATCAAACCTTTACGTGTCGGAGCGACCTCGTGCGTACTGATTCCTGATCTACTCGTTGAGATCTACATTTTCCGCCATTAACTTTCATTGTTACCACCTCCGTCCGGGAGATAATGGCCTTCCAAGATGCGACTTCGTTACGTTTATACAAGACTCTGGTTTGCCCGTGCATGACTCAAGGCCCTCGAAAAATCAAACTTTTAGGCGTCGGAGCGACCTTATCTGTA
Organism: Stenchaetothrips biformis; assembly: GCA_030522485.1. Classification (NCBI taxonomy): domain Eukaryota; kingdom Metazoa; phylum Arthropoda; class Insecta; order Thysanoptera; family Thripidae; genus Stenchaetothrips; species Stenchaetothrips biformis. Next base: position 21,474,931 of record CM060089.1, read on the forward strand.
CTGTACGGATCAATATTTAAATATTTCGCAAGCGAGGTAAATGTTGACTTTCGGTTCGTGATGGCTTGTGAGTACCAACTTTTACACGAGTAGAAACGGGAATTGCCTGAAACTTAGTCCACGGATCTTGCGATCAAGACTCCTCCGGGACCAGCAAATATTTTGGACAATACGTAGACAGGGTTTTAGGCCTTCCCGTTTCTTCTCCAGTAAAAATTGGTACTTACAAGGTGACGGCCATGCTCTCTCACGTAAAGAGAGGAAGGTCGCGAATCGCGGTCCACGCGCTTCAGGCACAACGGCTGCCCGTCTCCTTCAGCGCCTGGTGCGGTAGGCAACACCTCGTACTCGAAAGGCGGCTGGGCTGTCATCATGGCAGGCGGTGAGTTGGCGTTGAGAAGCACCGATTGACTCAGATCGACGCGGAACTCTGTCTATTCAATTTGTCCCGTTTTCTTTTTAAATATCAGTAGTATAGATCCCCCCTTGTACCCCCCCAGGTAACATGTCCCCATGTCACCCAAGGAGGCCTAACCCAACCTAAGTCCAAATATTTCTTTTCGGATTTTTTTTTTTTTTTTGGTCGAGGTGAAGATGAGGGGTGTAACCTAACCTAAGCCACGAGGTGGGTCTCACCTACCCTTCGAGGCCCCCAAGTCACCTTACAGCCTGGAACCAAGGGCAGCCCTCTGTGGGCTTGTGTGTGTGTGCGGAGCGCCTGGTAGATAGGCAACCCGCTGCGCTCTGTCCCCAGGTCACCCGCGCGACTGTTGGCGGGGCGGGCCTGCTTGCTGTCTCCCGTGCGCCTAATCAGACGAATGTCATTGGCATTATTTTTTAGGGAGTTTTGTCATTTTAAATTTTTTTTGTGATTTTTTAAATATTTTTTATAGGGCAGGCTCAGTGAAGTGAGTTGAGGTATACCTCCAGCCATAGTCCGACGCGCTTCGCATTGCGCACTGCACAGTATCTGTCTCTGTGGCGTCGGCTGCTGACGTCATTTTCACATGGTGCCCATACGAGCGGTAATTTTCTTAGGGCCGGGCACCCTAACTTTTCCACATTGTACACCTGTTTGGTGGGCAGCAGGAACTGGAGGATCTTGGCCTTGTCCTCACCTTTAACGTACAGGACATCGTAATCCTTGGCCATCTCAAAGAGTGTGAGGGGCACTCTGTCGTAGGGCGAGAAGCCCGAATCCCAGTGCAGGCCATGCAGGTGCCTGACACTGTACCTATTTTGGCGCAAGTGCTTCTCTGGGATCCCCGCGCCGGGGTATGGCGGCTTGAACGTGACCGATCTGTGCACGTAGGCCTGGTTGTTATGTTCGAAGAAAGAGACTTCCTTCAGAACATACTCTCCGTGCATCCCTCGGAGCATCTGGAGGTCGCAGATAGCGTAGGACGACATGATGACTGGTCAGCGTCTGAATGAAGAATGATGCCCTGGAGGGCGCGCTCCCTAGATTTATACCCTGCCGCCAGCGCTGCGTGCCCCACCTCACGGCAGGAACACGAAAGTTAGTGGTGAAAAAGGCGACTTCACCCAGTGGGTATTGAACCCGTGTCTCCGCGCCGAGAAGCGCAACAGAACACACACACTAACCCACTTTTTTTTTTTTTTAAACACATTTATTGGGCTTTATAACAGTTTACAACAATAATAAAATATTAAACAAAACAAGTACCCAACATAACATTTGTATAAAAGCATGATTATATGCACTTGGATAATAAAGCGTTACCCTGGTTTGACCAACTAGTATTACAAAGCATCACATTTTGTTACATTACCTTGCATTATATTATGTCACCTCCTTTTATTTCCACTTCAGATCACTATTACAGACATCACGTTACATTGTATCACATTACATCACATTGGTCTCATTGCATTGCATCACATCATGTCTTTTTATTTTCCTCAGATCACATTTACAGAATTCTAAGCAGTAATTGTCGCTGCTCCTTGCCTCCGGCGCTACTCCGGCCGCGGTGCGGCCGCGCTGGCCAGTCTGTGGCCTGGCGATACCCCGCGCCGTGCGGGCTGCGTCGGCGATACCCCGCGCCGTGCGGGCTGCGTCGGCGATACCCCGTGCGGCGCTCGGTGCTGAGCGGCGGCGGACGTCGTCTGCTGCCTGCTTGGTGTGACGTCACCCGGCTCTCGGCGGCTGGCGACGGCGGCGCGGAGTTGGTCGACGTCATGGACCCTGTGCTCGACGAGGTACTCGGCGGCCGTCCCCAGGATCGTGACGACGGCCCTCGTGGCCGGCCCGGGCTGCGCGGCGATGTCCGGGAGCGTCAGGACCTCGGGTGGGATGGCGTCGGCGGCGACTCCGGTGACGTCGGACAGCTGCTGCGCTGTCCACGCCCAGATGGCCCTGGAGGCCGGCTGGCAGCTGGTGAGCCGGTTGCAGCACTGTGTCGACCCCGCCGCACGCCTGCAGGTGTCGTCGTCGCTCTGCTTGGTGGCCTTGAGTCTGGCGTTGACGGGCAGGACGTCGTGGACGGCCCGGTACCACGCCGACCTGGCGCGCAGTGGGAGAGTCTTGGGGTGGACGCGGCTCCAGATGGTGGGCCAGTCCGCCGTCGGCGTCCTGCGCTGCACCCTAGACTCTGCCGTGCTGGGTGGCCACCATGGCGTTGAGCATGGCGCGGTTCAGGGCTTGGCCGTGGACGCCATCGGGGGCCCTAGCCTCGTCGCACGTCGTCCTGAAGGCCTTGAAGTACTTCGCCGCGGGTGCTCCACTTGGGCTCCACTTGGTGCTGTTGTCCCTGTCCGGCACCCCTTAAAATTTGCATCGCGTGGCGCGTAACATTTTTTACGGAACTTGTAGAATGCAAACTTTCTATTGTTATTCCGTTGAGGATGCTTCTGAATCACCTCTGTCTTGACTTGTGAAACACGCACCCCTTCCTCGCGCCTGTTGTGTCATTCGAGTTTTGTTTCTTTTTTAATTGCCTGTTACTATGGTTTTCAATAATAAAAATAAAATTAATGTGCCCATGGTCACGGAACTTTTCGTATTGAATTAAAATTCATCCGTTATTGTTGTGAAGAAAAATATCCGTAACACTATAGAAAACCATTCAAAGCCATTATTGTTTCAATCTTCAAAAACCGAGGGCGTATTCACATGCGTTATGGTCTCGTGCGCTAGCTGAAAGGGCTACTCCGGCACGATGCGTAAAAATCATAATGAAACGCCCAGAAATGTGCGTATTATTAATAATATGTCGCCAAAAATGCGTAATAAGACGACAACTGTAGGAGTTACCTCACTATATTTACAGTCCCACCAGATATACACCTGGTTATACTTAATTACGCGGTTTTTACCTCAAGGCTATGCAACTTTTGGGGCACAGCAGTGGCGTGTCACTCTGCACGCGTTCCAGTGGCGTGCATACCTCGATGAAAAACGCGGTGCCTGGTCTGCTTATTCCTAAATATATCATACATAGCCCGCTGCGACTCACTGAACATGGACTGTGGAGCAAGCCCTCTAATCCACCACTTAGCGGCGTGCACACTAACCTGCAGGCTAAACAGGCCCCTGCATGTAAGACCCAGCTGGCGAAAACAGCCTCGGTGGCAAACAAGTGCTGCAACAAATCCTGCCGGGTGGGTGGGAGTAAGATGGAGCACGGTATCGCTGTCTCCGCACAGTGGGCCAGAAGACCGGCTGCGGCGGTTACAATGCCGGACGGCTTTTGAGCTTCAGAGTCGCTAAGTGGGAGTCGAACCGAATGTGTGATCCCACCAATGGATTGCTCTCCGAACGAGAAATTCCATTGGTGGGGGTCACACGTTCGGTTTGAGTCCTGTTACTCTGGAGCTCAAAACGCGTCTCATCGTTTTGCTACCTGCGCCGGTCTTCTAGCCTACTGTGGCGGGTAGAAGTGAGATGGAGCACGGTGTCGCTGTCTCCGTGGCTGAGGTATAAAGTGCCGGCACGCGCCGCCGGATGGCAGCAGCCTTGCAGCTAGCTCAGCAGGTGTGCCTGCCACAGCCTCCCAACAACCATGAGGGTGCCTGCTATCTTACTGGCGGCGGCTCTGGCCATGGTGAGTGCACTGATAAAAAAAAAAGAAAGGTGTTATATAAAACTATGCCTATTCCTGGAGAACTCGTTGCGACAAATGTTGCCTCCGATCTTCGAAAAACTCCAAAACCTCCTACGTTTCTATTGTGAATAAGTTTTTAACAGGTGAACAGAACAAAGAGTTACCGCTTGCGTGAAAGCATAAGATTGCCCTTGAGAAACTTGTCCGCACCGAACCTTTTATAGTTGTATCAACATCAACGTACACATGTTAATCGTGCATTGTCATATATGAAAATAATCACTCCCATCAGTATTATCTGCTTTCAAGTTAGCGTTAGCGCTTTTTAAAATTTGGGACCGGCATAAAAATCCCTTGTCCGCAGGTGGTGCCCGCAGAGGCCGGCATGCGAGCCAAACCGCGCACCCTGCAGCGCCGGAAGCTGACCCTGGGAGCTTCTGCAGGCAGCGCCACCTCCGCGGACTGCGGCGGCCAGACCCTGACCTGCCTCGGCTGCTCCACGGTGCTGCAGTGCACCAAGCTGGGCGACATCTACCGCCCTCTCAGCACCACCGACTGCCCCACCGCCACCCCGTACTGCTCGGCAGGTAAGCCTCTCGCTGGAAGGAACAAGTCTGGTCAACAATTGGCCTGGACCGTCCGTACTTGCCAACGGAACTTCCGTAGGTTCTGATATTTCATTCGTAGAACATAGGGGAACCCGAGGGAACCTTTGAAAATCAGTGGCGGATCATCACTAAGAAAACCTTACATACTATTTAAGACCTTACAAAGAAAAGCAGCTTGTTATAACAAAGTATTTTGAACCTACATGAGCTTTCAGAGAAAATACCTCGTAAATTACGAACTATTTTGCATATGACAAAGTAAATCAGTTTGTATTTTGTATGCTCAAAATCCGTGGTAAGATTTTAAGCGTGCAGGCACTGCAAAGCCAGTGGTAAGTTTGCTTGCCACAAATTTGGCAATTTTCGGGCCAAGCTTGCCAATTTTTGGCATTTAAACCGGCGTGCCGATTCTGTGGCAAGCAAACTTACCACTGGATTTGCTGTGGTGCCGTTTTTGCTTTGTTCAAGATCATTTTCAAGATCATCGTGAGCTTTCTCCTCGTACGAAACAAATAGCTTATGACAGTAGCGAAAGCAGTTAACTATGGTGAAGGTTTCTCAGTATCTTTTGACCAGTTTCTTCGTTTCACAAACGAGTATTTCTGATGTGTTACCGTAGAGGAATGAGAATCAGTTTAGTATTATGACTGCATGGCAAGTCTCAGAAGAGATTGGGAGTGCAGAATTAAAACGTTCCTGTCCGATTCTTCGCAATGGAATATGACTCTTAAATTTGCTCCCCTCCGCGCACCAGGCACCTGCGTGGCCACCATGCCCGACGACTCCTGCATCGCTGCTCCCACGCCTTCGACCGCCTTCACCTGCAACGGTGACGGCTACTACCCCGACCCGTCCAACTGCCGGCGCTACTGGATGTGCGTGGACAGCAAGGCGTACCAGTACACCTGCAACGACTTCGCGGGCACCGTGTACAGCCAGGAGCGCGCCATGTGTGTCCCCAGGTAAGACGAGCCCCTCGCTTCGACGTTGCGAAATATTCTACACACTAAATGTCATGGGAATTTTTTGTCCCATGAATGATGCAATGTTAAGCACATCCGTCGGTGATACAATTTTGTGCTCGCCAGGTGATATAAGTTGTCCAATGCTTTTTGCACTTTGCCATTTCATTGGACAATATGTATCACCTGGAGAACGTAACATTGTATCACCGACGTAAGTGCTTAAAATTGCATCATTCATGGGACAAAATAAAAAGTCCCATGACATTTAGAGTGTACACTGAGAAATGCTGTGCTGTCAAGCTTGTTCTTAATACTTTACGACACAAATCTATCATAATTCAGAGAAATTTGTTCATAATACGAATAAACTAGTTATAAGTTACTGAGTTCACCATAGGGAACTACCTTCGCTGTGCTGTCATAATACCAAGCTTTTTGTTCCTATTAAGGGAGAGTGGGGCACCTAGAGACAGGGGCACCTAGTGACACAGGGGTCCCCTGGCTTCCCTATTGCACTTTCAGGCAATTTGTGACAGTGGATCGAAAGATCCTGTGATGCAGAATCATGTCAAAGCGAGAGTGAGACGTTCAACAAAGTAATTTAGAAACTAGAACAAAATTTAGAAAAAAGTTACCGAAAATCGCAGTTTTTATGACTTTTTGACACAACGTTATCACGCCATTCATCAAGCAAACGACACTGCCGGTGATACTGGCCATCTTAATCAATGATAAGGACCGTTAGTAAGTGGTTTTCGCTTAAACAGCCTAAAAATGTCTTTTCATTTCTTTTTATTTTAACTCTTTAACCAACAAGGGACCTCGGGGCAGGTAGTGACAGACACCCCGAATATACGGTGTTTCCACATCTGAAATGTTTCAAAACATCAATTTGATAATAGAAATGTTAGATATTCCACCACAAAACATATTTGAGTCAACATTTTAAGACAATATCGAAAAACTTCAAATTTTATAAGAGTGACGGAGCAACATTGTAAAATGCATTTTATTGACAAAAATGGCTCAATTTACAGTGGTTTGACAAAAAGAAAGCTTGGAGGGCATAAAAAGAAGTATTTTCAATAAGCTGGAGCGTTGCTGTAAGCTGTTAATGTGAAATATATGAACCGTCACAAGTGACAAGTGCAGAGGTCTACGGTAAGCAATTTATCTAATAGAAATAAGTGTGGTGAAAAGACGTCTCCAAGTCCTTAGGGTCAAGGAAGGAACAAAGCAACCTTCTGGCGTGTTAGCGGATTCATTTTTCGCAAAGTATTGGCCTGACCGTCAAAATCCAAAAAGTGTCACTAGGTGTCCCACCCTCCCTTACGAAGAGACAGCTCAGTAGGATGACATATGTATGTCACATGACATTTAAAGTGAAGAGCTAATCTGCCACGAGAATGACGAATCCCTGTGTCTGCAGCTCCGAGGTGAAGTGCACCACGGTGTCCTGCTCCAAGGCGCTGGTGGGCACCTACCAGCGCTACGCCGCGGACCCCGAGGTGTACGTGGTGTGCGCCGACGCCGTGGCCGCCAACGCCCTGGTGGCCGCCTGCCCGCCCAACTACACCGTGGACACCGCCAACGGGGACTGCGTGCTCACGTGCCTGGCCGAGGGCCGCCTGCCGGACAGGGACAACAGCACCAAGTGAGCTCACCAAATTATTGTAATCAAGGGGAAACTTCTGTGAATTTCGGCGTACAAATGAAATGAATTTCAGTTGAATTTTGATCGGCATGCTCCAGGTGTGCTACACTTGAGTTTGTAGAGTAAATATAGCATCCCTGCGAGTGATTGACCGTGGGCATCGCAAACTCGGTTTTATAGCAAAAATTTGAAGTAAAGGTGTAACTAGTGACAGAGTTAACCTTAGCATGATTGATTGGCATTTACGTTTAAATGCAGATACTATGAATGCATCAAAACTGGTAGCACCTACTCGAAGCCTCTGCCACTCCTGTGCCCCGCGGGGTCGACCTTCAGCGCGGAGCAGCAAAGGTGCTTGACCGGAAATGAGAACAAACCCGCCGCTGGACCGAGAGGATACAGTAGGATATTTGCATTTAGAACAAGATGTACAAGTGCGAAAATTTGAGTATATGTATGAAAAGCAGATTTGTAATAATGACTTTTATACGCGTTGCAGACGAGGAGTACTACGCACCTGACCCCAATGTACCAGAATCCGATTACAATGTTCCCAGTTTTCTGAAAATAGGCGCTGCCTCGGCCGCCTATCAAATTGAAGGGGCGTGGAACTATTCTGGTAGGTCAACTTTATGCTGGATTCACACTTACAAATGCACACCTGCACTCTAAAAGAAGTTACAGAATTTCTTATCATTTTTGATGCAGGATTTTGCATCACCTGCATTGGTTACAAAAATTTGTATAGGTGGTACAGCATTTTGTAACATATGTGCTGGTTGCGGAAAAATGTATCACTTGGAGCTCGTTACAGAAATCTGTAACACGAAGCTTACAAAATTATGTTTGTTTACTGAGTAGACAGTTGCTTTTGGAGTGTTCTCACAAACTATAGACACAGCTTCTTACTGGCCTCATTTTTGTTTCAGATTTATAATGTTTTTATACTAAGTAGACAGTTGGTTTTGTTGTGTGCTCACAAACTTACTGGCCTCATTTTAGTCTCTCATGTTAAGTTATATCGAAATTTGACAAGTAAGTTAATGAAGGCAATTTCGCTGTCCAGATAAGGGTCTCAGCATCCAGGACGTGTACTATCATTCTCGCCCGAGCATGGACAACGGTGACATTGCAGACGACTCGTTCCACAAGTACTTGGATGATATTGCCATGTTGGAGGAGCTCAAGGTAATAAGCATTTACGTATGCCTGCGCCTCGCGCGTTTTTAGCTCCTGTCTAGTATTTATTATGTACCAACCAACGAGAAACAATTATGCATCGGTTAACTATTGAAATATTCGCGTGCGTTCCAGACTTTGAATTAACAAATTGCTCCTTGCATTTTTAGCTCCAGTTCTATAGATTCTCCATATCGTGGCCGCGTGTGTTGCCAACGGGTGACAGTTCGAACCCAAGCGCGGATGGAACTCAGTATTACAACGACCTCATCGATGCACTAGTCAACAAAAGCATTGAACCTGTGGTGCGTAGTCGGATTCCACATGCCGTGTTGGGGATGGGCTAGAATAACCGATTGTAAACGCTACTGTTCCTTTTATTGGCAGATCACTCTCTACCACTGGGATCTTCCCGAGACGTACCAAAACGACGGGGGTTTTCTGAACCCCGCCATTCAGGAGCGCTTCGTAGATTTTGCCACATACTGTTTCCAGAATTTTGGAGACAGGGTAAGAGTATTCGATATAGTTCTGGCTTCCAAACTTTTGGTGTCGTGTACCCTTAAAGCTCAAGAGTAAACATGTTCACCTGCCAGGTCAAGAGGTGGATCCTGTTCAACGAACCCTGGTCACAGTGCTATTATGGCTACGAAGTTGGTTCTGCGGCTCCGGGAGTAGCCTTACCGGGCACGGGGGCCTACCTTTGCAACCACAACATGGTCCTCGCCGCTGCCAAGACGTATCGCGCCTATCAGGAGAACTTCCAGGCCTCACAGAATGGTAACTGGCGAAAGAGGTGTTGAGGGGAAACGCCGGGCTACAAACACTAAATGTTATTGTACAAATGAGGTTTGAGGCTTCTTGCCGACTCGGCAGCGAGGTGGCGCCACTAGAAGTCCGGAGAAGTCACTATGAGAAATACAACGCAAACGATCTCGACATGCAAGTAATGCCCCGTTGTCATAGCTGCATAGAACGCTACGTTCTATTTCTCATAAACAGTTTTTCTATCTCATAAACCGTTTTTTTTCCATAATCCTTTTTATTTCTCATAAATCGTTCTCTTTCTCATGAACCGTTTTATTTCTCATAAATCGTTTTATTTCTCATAAACCGTTTTATGTCTCACAAACCGTTTTATCTCTCACGGGTTGACTTCGCCCGGCGGTGCCATCTAGCAGTCGAGTCCACAGGAAGCCTGGAGCCTGAAACCCCATTTTGTCCAAAACGTGACGGTATTTTGAGCCGATAAACTTTTTACACAAACTCTTTATACCCAACGGTGCACTCAGTACCCTCTCTTCAGCGTGTACTCATTAGTGCTCTTCCACGAGTACCTAACCTACCCTATCTTGACCTAACCTACAGCTGCATGTATTGCCATGCTGTTAGGCGGGCTTAGGTATGTGAACTCATCTGAGCAAATTCTTTGAAAGTGTACTAATCTGACCACACTCTCGAAAAGGGGTTTACTCATCTGAGAATACTCTCATAGGAGTGTACTTATCTGAGCACACTTACGGTGGAGTGTTCTTATCTGAGCACACTGTCGGAAGAGATTACTCATCTGAACACACTTTCGGAGGAGTGTACTCACCTGAACACACTTTCGGAGTTTACTACTCTGAACACACCTTCGTAGGAGTGTACTTGTGGGTATATGCCGAGCAGAGTGTACTGTGTTTACTGTTAAGTTTGCAGAGAATTTGTAGGCGACTTTGCACAAATTAGGGTAAACCAGGGTCCGTGGCGGTTCTCCCTTCTAGTTCATTCTGTACTTTACACTGCCCAGGCACGATTGGAAACGCCATCGTCATAATGATGGCCGAGCCCTTGACGACTAGCCAGGCGGACATCGACGCAGCCGAACGCTCCAATTTGTGGCATTATGCGTCGTTCGCCGATCCGCTCTATTTCGGCGACTATCCAGAGGAAATGAGGACGATGGTGGACAAACTGAGCGCTGAAGAAGGCCGCACCGAGTCTCGACTGCCACGCTTCACGGACGAAGAAAAGACAATCCTCAAAGGTATCAAAGGAAGATTGCGCACGCACAGCGGGCCAGAAGACTGGTGAAGGGTAGGCGGTCGAAATCCCTAGTGGTCTTTGAGCTCCAGAGTCGCTAAATTGGACTCGACCCGATCGCGTGACTCCGACGAAGGACTGCTCTTCAAACGAGGAACACATTGGTGGGGTTACACGGCGGAAGCAACGCCTGGGATGCCCAGGCGACTCCTGAAAAAAAGACCCTGTTTTCCAGGATGCACCTGCTAAGCCCAGGCGTTACTTTTGTCCCATAACGCATCTAGAGTGTTTGGCCACCCGAGCCGGTTTTCTGGCCTACTGTGGTGCGGGCAGCAAAATTACTATGTAATTTGCATTTGCACATTTAATGCGTGAAATTGAGCATACATTTCAAATTGCACGAATTCTATGCGATACTGTATGCTGCTCAACTTCGTGAACAAGCTATGCTCAAAAAGCTAAATACGCAGGTGGTAATAACTGTGTAAAAAGATAACACCACTGGCATCCCCATTTCAGGTGCTATGGATTTCCTCGGGCTAAATAACTACGCTGCCACGCTGGCCTCGGCCCCATCTGAAGGCACCAGCAACCCAGCGGAGCCTACATTTGAAACTGACCAGCAAGTTGTGTCGAAAGTCGATCCCAACTGGACCAAAACCGCAAGAGAAGTGTTCCCGGTTAGTCCACTATCTTCTTTCCCTCTTGAGCGTCGCACAGTAAGCCAGCGGCGCGGCGCACGGCGGCCATAACTTTAGATGCGAGCTCCAGAGTCGCTTAACGGGACTCAACCTGAACGTGTGCCCCCACCGATGGAATCCTCGTTCGGAGAGCAATCCATTGGTGGTGCTCCACGTTCGGTTTGAGTCCCATTTAGCGACTCTGGACTTCAAAACGCGTCTACAGCTTTGGTCACTTGCGCCAGTCTTCTGACTCACTGTGCGTCAATGAGTCATTGAAATTGCTGAAATTGCATTTGAACGCTTTGAACCCCAACAGGTCACTCCGTTCGGCCTTGCCGATTCTGTGAGGTGGGCCAGCAAACGCTACAACAACTTCCCCATTTTGATCACGGAAAATGGGTACGCTGGGGCGGAAAACGAAGGCACTAAGGATCAGGGGCGCATCGGATTCTACAGCGTGAGTGAAGAGCCGCCTCTACTTGTAAAAATAAAACGCATATAAATACAATTTATGCCCCTGAAAAGGCGTGAATCGATTTACGCCCTGAAAGGAGGCGTAAATTAGTGTTGGACTTCTATGCAAAATTTGAATGCCCTTATAAAGGCATTGAGCCATTGCGTCTAAAGGCATTGTTATTTTGTATTTGGTTTACCAGTATGTCACATGAAGGATAGTCGACTAACTGGCTGGCAGGACTGGTCCAATAGAGTGTGTTTGTTTTGTCTTCCAGGGGTACATGCGGGGGCTGATGCAAGCCATCAACCGAGACAAGTGCAACGTGATCGGGTACACTGCCTGGAGCCTGGCGGACAACCTGGAGTGGACCGACGGATACAAGTAAGAAGGCACTGTAATTGCACAGTGGTCCAGAAGACCGGTGCAGGCGGCCTCAACTCTAGACGCATTTTAAGCTCCAGAATCGCTTCATTTTACTACTTGCAATTCCATGGTACTGATTTTTTGTTGTTGTCAGGTTGAAATTCGGTTTGGTGTACGTGGACATGAACGACCCCGATCGACCCAGAAAGGTCAAAGACTCCGGTGCGTTCTTCCAGACCGTCATGACCACGAAGCATGTTCCTTACATCGAGAGGTCGTAGCCACTGCACTGCATCGCCGAATGGAGACATCATTTCTCAACCCACTGCACACTTCTAGAACATGAGGAGGGAAAGACGGGGGGTCAACCACTCACCTCATTCTGTGTAGAAAATGGGGACACAACCAGGCACAGTCCACATTCGGACATTTTAAATCGCTCATATAGTAGGCGACATGCGCACTCTAAATGTCTGGACGAAATTTGATTTATGTAGCAGTGAATCCGGTGCAAGCATGATAAAGAGCAAAATTTCTCTAAAATGCGAGTCTTTTATGGTTTTCATTGTAAGATACCAAGAAAAACCTTTGTGATACGAAGAAAAACAACCCTCTCATAAACACATGCGCCATTTTCTTTGTATGATAGGAAATTTATTCCAAAGACATACAGAGTATGTGTGGAAAATAAGTAAAAAACGTTGCGCATTTTAGCGCATTCCCACAATCCTGTTTTCCTACGCAAACTTTGGGAGTGGTTCCCCCTTGGGGCAAGATGATGATTTCCCATATGACGTTTCCCATATGAAGAGCAAATATTGCTTAAATGGAAATAAATAAACGTTGCGTACATCTATTGTCGTTAGTCCACGTTAACAACTTATGTATGTTTGAAAAGGCCAAGAGAAAACTAAACAACTCAAGCAAACTTTGCACACTAAAATTCACCAAAAATTTAAAATCGATTAAAATTTATCAAAATTCTGCTTAAAATTCAGTGGTAAATGCCCAAATTCATAGAAATTCATCTAACTGAAACTCATTGAATTAATACACCGAAATCCATAGCAAGACAGCAGTCGTACAAAATCATTTCGTGCGCCTGGATCCGCCGCCCAGTGAGCCAGAAGACCAGCACAGGCGGCTCGACGCGTTTTGAGCTCTAGAGTCGCTGAACAGCGAAACAGGGTCAAAACAAACGTGTGACCCCACCAATGGAACAACTTAAAAGTGGTGTCACGGGTCTCCCTTTGTACTCGAAGTACGTCTTGTTGACAAAACGACAATGATTATGACAGAAGTCCCCACCGCACAGGTTGGACGCCCCAGCTCAGGAGTGTACGCACAATTACCAATTACCAGTGATACAAAAAAAAAATCATTTTAAAAAGACACGAAAATTTTGACTAGCTTGGGGCCTTTCTTACCTGTTTCATGAGAAAAACCACTAAACACCGATAAAAACAGCGAACATATCCAGTTTGGGCTCGTTATTACTAGTGATAACTAGACCAAGTGTACACACGATTACCAACGCCTTCTCACACGCACACTAAATGTTTTTGTACAAATTTTGTTCGAGACATCACAGTTTTTGGTGCAGATGAACTTTTCGAACAATTTTTTACTAGATTTTGTACGAAAATGGGGAAATTTGTGCAGATTTTCGCACAAAATAGTACGAAAGGTTCATCTGCACAAAAAACTCTGATGTCTCGTACAAAATTGTACACAACATTTAGTGTGCGCACTCCGCGAGCACTGCAGCCGCTGCTCCATCTGGGTCACGATTTGGTCACGATCACAGGGTGAACAGTGAACAGGGAGTCAAGCAAAATGAGGGGCGAAACCTACACTGAAAATCTATCGGAGACAGCCACGCCAGCTACTGCAGCGTGCATGGCTGCAAGTTCACGACGGCCCTGAGGCTGCGACATGGCTGCAAGGCAGCCACTGCAGCCATGCATACAGCCAAAAAACTGTCGATACAGCCATACGTCAGCCATTCGTCAGCCTTTCTGCAGCTTTCTATTTTTACTCGCGTAGTGACTGTCCTTGTCAAACTAAATCTTCTTGACCTTATCTCTCGTTAGAGTTGTTATGCTCTCAAGGGTAACCTTACGCTGAGCCACGCCACGCTCGTGACAAAATAGCTGTATTGACTCTTGCTCTTCGCGCTATCAGGACAGAGATACGCTGAGTCATGTTCCGCTCCCCCTGCTTTTTCGGAATTATGATCGCCTCGACTCGGGATCCTTTTCCGGCTGATATGTTACTCTTGCCACTTCCGGCAAATCTCAGCCCTCTTCTGAAAAGAAAAAAATACGATTTCAAGAAATCCTAGTAGTCACAAAGTTTTTTTCATATTTATGTTCTGGTTTAACAAATAAAGCGGAGCTAGGACTGCGTTGAGTGGAGTTCTGTTTATGTTTGGTAGACCATTATTAATAAAACCAAAACTTACGTACAAGACCAGCTGCGTGTCAATTTGTGTCAAAAAATAGACATTTATGACAGATTCATAATACTTGGGTCAAGGTCAAGTTATTCGCAGAAACGTGCAGTAAAATAATTCATTTCACCAATTTTTAAATACTTTGAGGTTAGAAAAGTGCATCACCGCCACCGCCGTGTCCAGATAGTTTCATTCGCATATTCCTATCAAAATCAGCAAAAATGCAAGGTTTAAGGCCTCGCCCATTGATCCTGCATAGGTTCAGGTCGAAAGGTGACACCGACTTGCAAAGACAATTCATGTCAAAAGAAACAAATGCCTCAACTACAAAGACGCATTTTCAACAAGAAAAAGGCTCAAAAGGGTGTTTGTGAGCCTGGCCTGTAGGTCCCGCATAGATTTAGCTTGATTGGTGATAAAGACTACAAAGCTAAACAGTAATCACAAGAGACACTAGCCTTCAACACAAAGTCGCATTTTCGCATTGATTTATGCTAAAAGGCATAATTTAAGACCAAGCATTGTGTTATGGCACAGTTTTAGCACGATTTGTAACACTGTCTTTAAAAGACAATTTAAATCACAAGACGCAAGTGCCCTCAACACAAAGTCGTAATTTCTGTCAGAAATGAGCTGAAAGGCGTGTTTTTGGGCCTAGCTTGTTGATCGAACATGGTATGGTAACAATGGTAACATTGACTTTCAAAGTTAATTCTTGGCGCAGGTAACAAGTGCCGCAAACTCAAAGTCACATTTTCACATAGAAATGAGCTGGAAAGCGTGTTTTTGGGCCTGGCCTCTTAATTCCGCATTCACTGAAAAAACTGGGGTCGGAGCCTGAGCTAGATATTTATCGGTGAGGAAGTTTGGCTGTGGCAGCTGCTTGTTTCCGTGTGTGGCCGATACTGACTACGAGAGGTGCCTGGACGACCTTTGAATCACAGACAAATAATACAGGTGGCTCAATTAGGTAAACCTGATAGACAGATTAGGACTCTCGTCTAAATTTTGCGTTTAGACAGGGCAGTCAAAGTCTGTTTTGCTCTGTCCCCAAGACAATCTGGGAAAGAGAGCGAAACATCACAGAATGCAGCGCCAGCGAGACGGGTTTGTTTCTGGCGCCTAAACTGGTTAGCAGGGCTGCCAATACCGCTCCCGCGCTTCCCGCGCTAGTCTACGGGCTGAGGCTGGCCGAGCTGGCAGACAGGCAAGCGGCAGTTGCAGCGTAGGACGCGGACGCGGTGCGGGTTGCTTAGCATTTCGTTTAATTGCCTATCTGAGTGTACCACAATGGAGAAGTCAGACTCGAACCTTGCCGGCAACGACGAAAACATCACCGTCTCCATAGAAGACATTCTAAATACGTGGGACCTTTCGGCGTATGTGCAGAACTTTGTCAGTAAGTTTTCCTCACATTGTGAAACGGAGGTTTTGTGCTCATGGTTCATTCGGTCCTTTGTTCACTAAGTTCGTCCTTTCTCTCCTTTGAAATCGTAAACCTATCAGTATGATCAAGATTTCTGTGAATTCCATGCATCAGGCTTGTTGAGGTTATGTTCCATGGAACAGATTTGTTTTATCTTCTAATGAAGGTGTTGAGTTTGTTTTCAATCAAGTATCTCAAATAAATTAAATGAGAGTGGTGACATAAAGTTTAAGGGATCTCTTGACCGGATCAAAGAACCAAAGTAACCAATGATGTGAGCTACTTCACCTTTCTTCGGACTAGAGCAGAAGCACCGTCTATGTACTTTATCTGTAGGCCTCTCCTTCTTGTGTATGTAAATTAATCCGACCCTTTTGTTCTAGGTAATGATTTTGATGCATCGCAGATATTTGCTTTGTGTGAAGAGGAAAATGACAGTGCTCTAAAGGAGTTAATACCAATTGGCAGCCATCGATTAAGATTTAAGTCGAACTGCAGAGCACTGTTGGCATCTGACACTGTAAGTTAATACAGGCATCAAGGAGTCTCTTGCTCAATGTTATATTTCCTATCATTTATCTTTTCATTTTGTATTAATTTTCAGGAAATTACTGTTTTAAAAGAGGTTGAGTCTTTTGAGTCGGAACCAACCAATTCAGTAGTACAAACTGAAACCATTCAAGGCCCAAGGATGGAGTCTGAGTTCTCCACATCTACATCTGTGTTAACTAATTCCAATCGTTCTAATTTAACAGTGAGTTTGTTTGTTTTCCTTTTGTCATGAGTGTTATGAAAGTTGTTTATGTGGCGTCTGACTGAATCATGTTGTCTGTGCAGGGTTCGGACAGGGGGCGGCAACGGCCTTTGGAGCACGTGAGCCCATGCGCCCCACCTCTGCAGAGGTTACGGACTTCTTCGAGATAGTAAAAACAAGGCCGTAGTTAGCAAAACGCTTTACACAGATCAAAAGAGCACAAAATTTAGGGTGGCTTAGACCCATTGGCCTTTCTAAAATTTCCAATTTAACTTGAAACAAGGGAGAAAAGTAACCACCTCCGTCCGGGAGATAATGGCCTTCAAAGATGCGACTTCGTTACGTGTTAACAAGATTGTGGCGCGCCTAAAATTAAACTTTTACGTGTCAGAGCGACCTTGTTCGTACTGATTCTTGTTCTACTCGTCGAGATCAACATTTTCCGCCATCAAGTTTTATTGTAACCCCCTCCGTCCGGGAGATAATGGCCTTCAAAGATGCGACTTCGTTACGTGTTTACAAAATTGTGGCGCGCCTGCGCATGACTTTGGGGCGCCAACAATCAAACTTTTACAGGTCGGAGCGACCTTGTTCGTACTGATTCTTGTTCTACTCGTCGAGATCAACATTAACCACCTCCGTCCGGGAGATAATGGCCTTCAAAGGTGCGACTTCGTTACGTGTTTACAAAATTGTGGCGCGCCTGCGCATGACTTTGGGGCGCCGAAAATCAAACTTTTACGTGTCGGAGCGACCTTGTTCGTACTGATTCCTGTTCTACTCGTCGAGATCTACATTTTCCGCCATCAAGTTTCATTGTAACCACCTCCGTCCGGGAGATAATGGCCTTCAAAGATGCGACTTCGTTACGTGTTTACAAGATTGTGGGGCGCCGAAAATCAAACCTTTACGTGTCGGAGCGACCTCGTGCGTACTGATTCCTGATCTACTCGTTGAGATCTACATTTTCCGCCATTAACTTTCATTGTTACCACCTCCGTCCGGGAGATAATGGCCTTCCAAGATGCGACTTCGTTACGTTTATACAAGACTCTGGTTTGCCCGTGCATGACTCAAGGCCCTCGAAAAATCAAACTTTTAGGCGTCGGAGCGACCTTATCTGTACTGTACGGATCAATATTTAAATATTTCGCAAGCGAGGTAAATGTTGACTTTCGGTTCGTGATGGCTTGTGAGTACCAACTTTTACACGAGTAGAAACGGGAATTGCCTGAAACTTAGTCCACGGATCTTGCGATCAAGACTCCTCCGGGACCAGCAAATATTTTGGACAATACGTAGACAGGGTTTTAGGCCTTCCCGTTTCTTCTCCAGTAAAAATTGGTACTTACAAGGTGACGGCCATGCTCTCTCACGTAAAGAGAGGAAGGTCGCGAATCGCGGTCCACGCGCTTCAGGCACAACGGCTGCCCGTCTCCTTCAGCGCCTGGTGCGGTAGGCAACACCTCGTACTCGAAAGGCGGCTGGGCTGTCATCATGGCAGGCGGTGAGTTGGCGTTGAGAAGCACCGATTGACTCAGATCGACGCGGAACTCTGTCTATTCAATTTGTCCCGTTTTCTTTTTAAATATCAGTAGTATAGATCCCCCCTTGTACCCCCCCAGGTAACATGTCCCCATGTCACCCAAGGAGGCCTAACCCAACCTAAGTCCAAATATTTCTTTTCGGATTTTTTTTTTTTTTTTGGTCGAGGTGAAGATGAGGGGTGTAACCTAACCTAAGCCACGAGGTGGGTCTCACCTACCCTTCGAGGCCCCCAAGTCACCTTACAGCCTGGAACCAAGGGCAGCCCTCTGTGGGCTTGTGTGTGTGTGCGGAGCGCCTGGTAGATAGGCAACCCGCTGCGCTCTGTCCCCAGGTCACCCGCGCGACTGTTGGCGGGGCGGGCCTGCTTGCTGTCTCCCGTGCGCCTAATCAGACGAATGTCATTGGCATTATTTTTTAGGGAGTTTTGTCATTTTAAATTTTTTTTGTGATTTTTTAAATATTTTTTATAGGGCAGGCTCAGTGAAGTGAGTTGAGGTATACCTCCAGCCATAGTCCGACGCGCTTCGCATTGCGCACTGCACAGTATCTGTCTCTGTGGCGTCGGCTGCTGACGTCATTTTCACATGGTGCCCATACGAGCGGTAATTTTCTTAGGGCCGGGCACCCTAACTTTTCCACATTGTACACCTGTTTGGTGGGCAGCAGGAACTGGAGGATCTTGGCCTTGTCCTCACCTTTAACGTACAGGACATCGTAATCCTTGGCCATCTCAAAGAGTGTGAGGGGCACTCTGTCGTAGGGCGAGAAGCCCGAATCCCAGTGCAGGCCATGCAGGTGCCTGACACTGTACCTATTTTGGCGCAAGTGCTTCTCTGGGATCCCCGCGCCGGGGTATGGCGGCTTGAACGTGACCGATCTGTGCACGTAGGCCTGGTTGTTATGTTCGAAGAAAGAGACTTCCTTCAGAACATACTCTCCGTGCATCCCTCGGAGCATCTGGAGGTCGCAGATAGCGTAGGACGACATGATGACTGGTCAGCGTCTGAATGAAGAATGATGCCCTGGAGGGCGCGCTCCCTAGATTTATACCCTGCCGCCAGCGCTGCGTGCCCCACCTCACGGCAGGAACACGAAAGTTAGTGGTGAAAAAGGCGACTTCACCCAGTGGGTATTGAACCCGTGTCTCCGCGCCGAGAAGCGCAACAGAACACACACACTAACCCACTTTTTTTTTTTTTTAAACACATTTATTGGGCTTTATAACAGTTTACAACAATAATAAAATATTAAACAAAACAAGTACCCAACATAACATTTGTATAAAAGCATGATTATATGCACTTGGATAATAAAGCGTTACCCTGGTTTGACCAACTAGTATTACAAAGCATCACATTTTGTTACATTACCTTGCATTATATTATGTCACCTCCTTTTATTTCCACTTCAGATCACTATTACAGACATCACGTTACATTGTATCACATTACATCACATTGGTCTCATTGCATTGCATCACATCATGTCTTTTTATTTTCCTCAGATCACATTTACAGAATTCTAAGCAGTAATTGTCGCTGCTCCTTGCCTCCGGCGCTACTCCGGCCGCGGTGCGGCCGCGCTGGCCAGTCTGTGGCCTGGCGATACCCCGCGCCGTGCGGGCTGCGTCGGCGATACCCCGCGCCGTGCGGGCTGCGTCGGCGATACCCCGTGCGGCGCTCGGTGCTGAGCGGCGGCGGACGTCGTCTGCTGCCTGCTTGGTGTGACGTCACCCGGCTCTCGGCGGCTGGCGACGGCGGCGCGGAGTTGGTCGACGTCATGGACCCTGTGCTCGACGAGGTACTCGGCGGCCGTCCCCAGGATCGTGACGACGGCCCTCGTGGCCGGCCCGGGCTGCGCGGCGATGTCCGGGAGCGTCAGGACCTCGGGTGGGATGGCGTCGGCGGCGACTCCGGTGACGTCGGACAGCTGCTGCGCTGTCCACGCCCAGATGGCCCTGGAGGCCGGCTGGCAGCTGGTGAGCCGGTGCAGCACTGTGTCGACCCCGCCGCACGCCCTGCAGGTGTCGTCGTCGCTCTGCTTGGTGGCCTTGAGTCTGGCGTTGACGGGCAGGACGTCGTGGACGGCCCGGTACCACGCCGACCTGGCGCGCAGTGGGAGAGTCTTGGGGTGGACGCGGCTCCAGATGGTGGGCCAGTCCGCCGTCGGCGTCCTGCGCTGCACCCTAGACTCTGCCGTGCTGGTGGCCACCATGG
This sequence comes from Stenchaetothrips biformis, assembly GCA_030522485.1. Lineage (NCBI taxonomy): Eukaryota > Metazoa > Arthropoda > Insecta > Thysanoptera > Thripidae > Stenchaetothrips > Stenchaetothrips biformis. Next base: position 21,495,331 of record CM060089.1, read on the forward strand.
CGTTGAGCATGGCGCGGTTCAGGGCTTGGCCGTGGACGCCATCGGGGGCCCTAGCCTCGTCGCACGTCGTCCTGAAGGCCTTGAAGTACTTCGCCGCCGCGGGTGCTCCACTTGGGCTCCACTTGGTGCTGTTGTCCCTGTCCGGCACCCCTTAAAATTTGCATCGCGTGGCGCGTAACATTTTTTACGGAACTTGTAGAATGCAAACTTTCTATTGTTATTCCGTTGAGGATGCTTCTGAATCACCTCTGTCTTGACTTGTGAAACACGCACCCCTTCCTCGCGCCTGTTGTGTCATTCGAGTTTTGTTTCTTTTTTAATTGCCTGTTACTATGGTTTTCAATAATAAAAATAAAATTAATGTGCCCATGGTCACGGAACTTTTCGTATTGAATTAAAATTCATCCGTTATTGTTGTGAAGAAAAATATCCGTAACACTATAGAAAACCATTCAAAGCCATTATTGTTTCAATCTTCAAAAACCGAGGGCGTATTCACATGCGTTATGGTCTCGTGCGCTAGCTGAAAGGGCTACTCCGGCACGATGCGTAAAAATCATAATGAAACGCCCAGAAATGTGCGTATTATTAATAATATGTCGCCAAAAATGCGTAATAAGACGACAACTGTAGGAGTTACCTCACTATATTTACAGTCCCACCAGATATACACCTGGTTATACTTAATTACGCGGTTTTTACCTCAAGGCTATGCAACTTTTGGGGCACAGCAGTGGCGTGTCACTCTGCACGCGTTCCAGTGGCGTGCATACCTCGATGAAAAACGCGGTGCCTGGTCTGCTTATTCCTAAATATATCATACATAGCCCGCTGCGACTCACTGAACATGGACTGTGGAGCAAGCCCTCTAATCCACCACTTAGCGGCGTGCACACTAACCTGCAGGCTAAACAGGCCCCTGCATGTAAGACCCAGCTGGCGAAAACAGCCTCGGTGGCAAACAAGTGCTGCAACAAATCCTGCCGGGTGGGTGGGAGTAAGATGGAGCACGGTATCGCTGTCTCCGCACAGTGGGCCAGAAGACCGGCTGCGGCGGTTACAATGCCGGACGGCTTTTGAGCTTCAGAGTCGCTAAGTGGGAGTCGAACCGAATGTGTGATCCCACCAATGGATTGCTCTCCGAACGAGAAATTCATTGGTGGGGGTCACACGTTCGGTTTGAGTCCTGTTACTCTGGAGCTCAAAACGCGTCTCATCGTTTTGCTACCTGCGCCGGTCTTCTAGCCTACTGTGGCCGGGTAGAAGTGAGATGGAGCACGGTGTCGCTGTCTCCGTGGCTGAGGTATAAAGTGCCGGCACGCGCCGCCGGATGGCAGCAGCCTTGCAGCTAGCTCAGCAGGTGTGCCTGCCACAGCCTCCCAACAACCATGAGGGTGCCTGCTATCTTACTGGCGGCGGCTCTGGCCATGGTGAGTGCACTGATAAAAAAAAAAGAAAGGTGTTATATAAAACTATGCCCTACTCCTGGAGAACTCGTTGCGACAAATGTTGCCTCCGATCTTCGAAAAACTCCAAAACCTCCTACGTTTCTATTGTGAATAAGTTTTTAACAGGTGAACAGAACAAAGAGTTACCGCTTGCGTGAAAGCATAAGATTGCCCTTGAGAAACTTGTCCGCACCGAACCTTTTATAGTTGTATCAACATCAACGTACACATGTTAATCGTGCATTGTCATATATGAAAATAATCACTCCCATCAGTATTATCTGCTTTCAAGTTAGCGTTAGCGCTTTTTAAAATTTGGGACCGGCATAAAAATCCCTTGTCCGCAGGTGGTGCCCGCAGAGGCCGGCATGCGAGCCAAACCGCGCACCCTGCAGCGCCGGAAGCTGACCCTGGGAGCTTCTGCAGGCAGCGCCACCTCCGCGGACTGCGGCGGCCAGACCCTGACCTGCCTCGGCTGCTCCACGGTGCTGCAGTGCACCAAGCTGGGCGACATCTACCGCCCTCTCAGCACCACCGACTGCCCCACCGCCACCCCGTACTGCTCGGCAGGTAAGCCTCTCGCTGGAAGGAACAAGTCTGGTCAACAATTGGCCTGGACCGTCCGTACTTGCCAACTACGGAACTTCCGTAGGTTCTGATATTTCATTCGTAGAACATAGGGGAACCCGAGGGAACCTTTGAAAATCAGTGGCGAATCATCACTAAGAAAACCTTACATACTATTTAAGACCTTACAAAGAAAAGCAGCTTGTTATAACAAAGTATTTTGAACCTACATGAGCTTTCAGAGAAAATACCTCGTAAATTACGAACTATTTTGCATATGACAAAGTAAATCAGTTTGTATTTTGTATGCTCAAAATCCGTGGTAAGATTTTAAGCGTGCAGGCACTGCAAAGCCAGTGGTAAGTTTGCTTGCCACAAATTTGGCAATTTTCGGGCCAAGCTTGCCAATTTTTTGGCATTTAAACCGGCGTGCCGATTCTGTGGCAAGCAAACTTACCACTGGATTTGCTGTGGTGCCGTTTTTGCTTTGTTCAAGATCATTTTCAAGATCATCGTGAGCTTTCTCCTCGTACGAAACAAATAGCTTATGACAGTAGCGAAAGCAGTTAACTATGGTGAAGGTTTCTCAGTATCTTTTGACCAGTTTCTTCGTTTCACAAACGAGTATTTCTGATGTGTTACCGTAGAGGAATGAGAATCAGTTTAGTATTATGACTGCATGGCAAGTCTCAGAAGAGATTGGGAGTGCAGAATTAAAACGTTCCTGTCCGATTCTTCGCAATGGAATATGACTCTTAAATTTGCTCCCCTCCGCGCACCAGGCACCTGCGTGGCCACCATGCCCGACGACTCCTGCATCGCTGCTCCCACGCCTTCGACCGCCTTCACCTGCAACGGTGACGGCTACTACCCCGACCCGTCCAACTGCCGGCGCTACTGGATGTGCGTGGACAGCAAGGCGTACCAGTACACCTGCAACGACTTCGCGGGCACCGTGTACAGCCAGGAGCGCGCCATGTGTGTCCCCAGGTAAGACGAGCCCCTCGCTTCGACGTTGCGAAATATTCTACACACTAAATGTCATGGGAATTTTTTGTCCCATGAATGATGCAATGTTAAGCACATCCGTCGGTGATACAATTTTGTGCTCGCCAGGTGATATAAGTTGTCCAATGCTTTTTGCACTTTGCCATTTCATTGGACAATATGTATCACCTGGAGAACGTAACATTGTATCACCGACGTAAGTGCTTAAAATTGCATCATTCATGGGACAAAATAAAAAGTCCCATGACATTTAGAGTGTACACTGAGAAATGCTGTGCTGTCAAGCTTGTTCTTAATACTTTACGACACAAATCTATCATAATTCAGAGAAATTTGTTCATAATACGAATAAACTAGTTATAAGTTACTGAGTTCACCATAGGGAACTACCTTCGCTGTGCTGTCATAATACCAAGCTTTTTGTTCCTATTAAGGGAGAGTGGGGCACCTAGAGACAGGGGCACCTAGTGACACAGGGGTCCCCTGGCTTCCCTATTGCACTTTCAGGCAATTTGTGACAGTGGATCGAAAGATCCTGTGATGCAGAATCATGTCAAAGCGAGAGTGAGACGTTCAACAAAGTAATTTAGAAACTAGAACAAAATTTAGAAAAAAGTTACCGAAAATCGCAGTTTTTATGACTTTTTGACACAACGTTATCACGCCATTCATCAAGCAAACGACACTGCCGGTGATACTGGCCATCTTAATCAATGATAAGGACCGTTAGTAAGTGGTTTTCGCTTAAACAGCCTAAAAATGTCTTTTCATTTCTTTTTATTTTAACTCTTTAACCAACAAGGGACCTCGGGGCAGGTAGTGACAGACACCCCGAATATACGGTGTTTCCACATCTGAAATGTTTCAAAACATCAATTTGATAATAGAAATGTTAGATATTCCACCACAAAACATATTTGAGTCAACATTTTAAGACAATATCGAAAAACTTCAAATTTTATAAGAGTGACGGAGCAACATTGTAAAATGCATTTTATTGACAAAAATGGCTCAATTTACAGTGGTTTGACAAAAAGAAAGCTTGGAGGGCATAAAAAGAAGTATTTTCAATAAGCTGGAGCGTTGCTGTAAGCTGTTAATGTGAAATATATGAACCGTCACAAGTGACAAGTGCAGAGGTCTACGGTAAGCAATTTATCTAATAGAAATAAGTGTGGTGAAAAGACGTCTCCAAGTCCTTAGGGTCAAGGAAGGAACAAAGCAACCTTCTGGCGTGTTAGCGGATTCATTTTTCGCAAAGTATTGGCCTGACCGTCAAAATCCAAAAAGTGTCACTAGGTGTCCCACCCTCCCTTACGAAGAGACAGCTCAGTAGGATGACATATGTATGTCACATGACATTTAAAGTGAAGAGCTAATCTGCCACGAGAATGACGAATCCCTGTGTCTGCAGCTCCGAGGTGAAGTGCACCACGGTGTCCTGCTCCAAGGCGCTGGTGGGCACCTACCAGCGCTACGCCGCGGACCCCGAGGTGTACGTGGTGTGCGCCGACGCCGTGGCCGCCAACGCCCTGGTGGCCGCCTGCCCGCCCAACTACACCGTGGACACCGCCAACGGGGACTGCGTGCTCACGTGCCTGGCCGAGGGCCGCCTGCCGGACAGGGACAACAGCACCAAGTGAGCTCACCAAATTATTGTAATCAAGGGGAAACTTCTGTGAATTTCGGCGTACAAATGAAATGAATTTCAGTTGAATTTTGATCGGCATGCTCCAGGTGTGCTACACTTGAGTTTGTAGAGTAAATATAGCATCCCTGCGAGTGATTGACCGTGGGCATCGCAAACTCGGTTTTATAGCAAAAATTTGAAGTAAAGGTGTAACTAGTGACAGAGTTAACCTTAGCATGATTGATTGGCATTTACGTTTAAATGCAGATACTATGAATGCATCAAAACTGGTAGCACCTACTCGAAGCCTCTGCCACTCCTGTGCCCCGCGGGGTCGACCTTCAGCGCGGAGCAGCAAAGGTGCTTGACCGGAAATGAGAACAAACCCGCCGCTGGACCGAGAGGATACAGTAGGATATTTGCATTTAGAACAAGATGTACAAGTGCGAAAATTTGAGTATATGTATGAAAAGCAGATTTGTAATAATGACTTTTATACGCGTTGCAGACGAGGAGTACTACGCACCTGACCCCAATGTACCAGAATCCGATTACAATGTTCCCAGTTTTCTGAAAATAGGCGCTGCCTCGGCCGCCTATCAAATTGAAGGGGCGTGGAACTATTCTGGTAGGTCAACTTTATGCTGGATTCACACTTACAAATGCACACCTGCACTCTAAAAGAAGTTACAGAATTTCTTATCATTTTTGATGCAGGATTTTGCATCACCTGCATTGGTTACAAAAATTTGTATAGGTGGTACAGCATTTTGTAACATATGTGCTGGTTGCGGAAAAATGTATCACTTGGAGCTCGTTACAGAAATCTGTAACACGAAGCTTACAAAATTATGTTTGTTTACTGAGTAGACAGTTGCTTTTGGAGTGTTCTCACAAACTATAGACACAGCTTCTTACTGGCCTCATTTTTGTTTCAGATTTATAATGTTTTTATACTAAGTAGACAGTTGGTTTTGTTGTGTGCTCACAAACTTACTGGCCTCATTTTAGTCTCTCATGTTAAGTTATATCGAAATTTGACAAGTAAGTTAATGAAGGCAATTTCGCTGTCCAGATAAGGGTCTCAGCATCCAGGACGTGTACTATCATTCTCGCCCGAGCATGGACAACGGTGACATTGCAGACGACTCGTTCCACAAGTACTTGGATGATATTGCCATGTTGGAGGAGCTCAAGGTAATAAGCATTTACGTATGCCTGCGCCTCGCGCGTTTTTAGCTCCTGTCTAGTATTTATTATGTACCAACCAACGAGAAACAATTATGCATCGGTTAACTATTGAAATATTCGCGTGCGTTCCAGACTTTGAATTAACAAATTGCTCCTTGCATTTTTAGCTCCAGTTCTATAGATTCTCCATATCGTGGCCGCGTGTGTTGCCAACGGGTGACAGTTCGAACCCAAGCGCGGATGGAACTCAGTATTACAACGACCTCATCGATGCACTAGTCAACAAAAGCATTGAACCTGTGGTGCGTAGTCGGATTCCACATGCCGTGTTGGGGATGGGCTAGAATAACCGATTGTAAACGCTACTGTTCCTTTTATTGGCAGATCACTCTCTACCACTGGGATCTTCCCGAGACGTACCAAAACGACGGGGGTTTTCTGAACCCCGCCATTCAGGAGCGCTTCGTAGATTTTGCCACATACTGTTTCCAGAATTTTGGAGACAGGGTAAGAGTATTCGATATAGTTCTGGCTTCCAAACTTTTGGTGTCGTGTACCCTTAAAGCTCAAGAGTAAACATGTTCACCTGCCAGGTCAAGAGGTGGATCCTGTTCAACGAACCCTGGTCACAGTGCTATTATGGCTACGAAGTTGGTTCTGCGGCTCCGGGAGTAGCCTTACCGGGCACGGGGGCCTACCTTTGCAACCACAACATGGTCCTCGCCGCTGCCAAGACGTATCGCGCCTATCAGGAGAACTTCCAGGCCTCACAGAATGGTAACTGGCGAAAGAGGTGTTGAGGGGAAACGCCGGGCTACAAACACTAAATGTTATTGTACAAATGAGGTTTGAGGCTTCTTGCCGACTCGGCAGCGAGGTGGCGCCACTAGAAGTCCGGAGAAGTCACTATGAGAAATGCAACGCAAACGATCTCGACATGCAAGTAATGCCCCGTTGTCATAGCTGCATAGAACGCTACGTTCTATTTCTCATAAACAGTTTTTCTATCTCATAAACCGTTTTTTTTTTCATAATCCTTTTTATTTCTCATAAATCGTTCTCTTTCTCATGAACCGTTTTATTTCTCATAAATCGTTTTATTTCTCATAAACCGTTTTATGTCTCACAAACCGTTTTATCTCTCACGGGTTGACTTCGCCCGGCGGTGCCATCTAGCAGTCGAGTCCACAGGAAGCCTGGAGCCTGAAACCCCATTTTGTCCAAAACGTGACGGTATTTTGAGCCGATAAACTTTTTACACAAACTCTTTATACCCAACGGTGCACTCAGTACCCTCTCTTCAGCGTGTACTCATTAGTGCTCTTCCACGAGTACCTAACCTACCCTATCTTGACCTAACCTACAGCTGCATGTATTGCCATGCTGTTAGGCGGGCTTAGGTATGTGAACTCATCTGAGCAAATTCTTTGAAAGTGTACTAATCTGACCACACTCTCGAAAAGGGGTTTACTCATCTGAGAATACTCTCATAGGAGTGTACTTATCTGAGCACACTTACGGTGGAGTGTTCTTATCTGAGCACACTGTCGGAAGAGATTACTCATCTGAACACACTTTCGGAGGAGTGTACTCACCTGAACACACTTTCGGAGTTTACTACTCTGAACACACCTTCGTAGGAGTGTACTTGTGGGTATATGCCGAGCAGAGTGTACTGTGTTTACTGTTAAGTTTGCAGAGAATTTGTAGGCGACTTTGCACAAATTAGGGTAAACCAGGGTCCGTGGCGGTTCTCCCTTCTAGTTCATTCTGTACTTTACACTGCCCAGGCACGATTGGAAACGCCATCGTCATAATGATGGCCGAGCCCTTGACGACTAGCCAGGCGGACATCGACGCAGCCGAACGCTCCAATTTGTGGCATTATGCGTCGTTCGCCGATCCGCTCTATTTCGGCGACTATCCAGAGGAAATGAGGACGATGGTGGACAAACTGAGCGCTGAAGAAGGCCGCACCGAGTCTCGACTGCCACGCTTCACGGACGAAGAAAAGACAATCCTCAAAGGTATCAAAGGAAGATTGCGCACGCACAGCGGGCCAGAAGACTGGTGAAGGGTAGGCGGTCGAAATCCCTAGTGGTCTTTGAGCTCCAGAGTCGCTAAATTGGACTCGACCCGATCGCGTGACTCCGACGAAGGACTGCTCTTCAAACGAGGAACACATTGGTGGGGTTACACGGCGGAAGCAACGCCTGGGATGCCCAGGCGACTCCTGAAAAAAAGACCCTGTTTTCCAGGATGCACCTGCTAAGCCCAGGCGTTACTTTTGTCCCATAACGCATCTAGAGTGTTTGGCCACCCGAGCCGGTTTTCTGGCCTACTGTGGTGCGGGCAGCAAAATTACTATGTAATTTGCATTTGCACATTTAATGCGTGAAATTGAGCATACATTTCAAATTGCACGAATTCTATGCGATACTGTATGCTGCTCAACTTCGTGAACAAGCTATGCTCAAAAAGCTAAATACGCAGGTGGTAATAACTGTGTAAAAAGATAACACCACTGGCATCCCCATTTCAGGTGCTATGGATTTCCTCGGGCTAAATAACTACGCTGCCACGCTGGCCTCGGCCCCATCTGAAGGCACCAGCAACCCAGCGGAGCCTACATTTGAAACTGACCAGCAAGTTGTGTCGAAAGTCGATCCCAACTGGACCAAAACCGCAAGAGAAGTGTTCCCGGTTAGTCCACTATCTTCTTTCCCTCTTGAGCGTCGCACAGTAAGCCAGCGGCGCGGCGCACGGCGGCCATAACTTTAGATGCGAGCTCCAGAGTCGCTTAACGGGACTCAACCTGAACGTGTGCCCCCACCGATGGAATCCTCGTTCGGAGAGCAATCCATTGGTGGTGCTCCACGTTCGGTTTGAGTCCCATTTAGCGACTCTGGACTTCAAAACGCGTCTACAGCTTTGGTCACTTGCGCCAGTCTTCTGACTCACTGTGCGTCAATGAGTCATTGAAATTGCTGAAATTGCATTTGAACGCTTTGAACCCCAACAGGTCACTCCGTTCGGCCTTGCCGATTCTGTGAGGTGGGCCAGCAAACGCTACAACAACTTCCCCATTTTGATCACGGAAAATGGGTACGCTGGGGCGGAAAACGAAGGCACTAAGGATCAGGGGCGCATCGGATTCTACAGCGTGAGTGAAGAGCCGCCTCTACTTGTAAAAATAAAACGCATATAAATACAATTTATGCCCCTGAAAAGGCGTGAATCGATTTACGCCCTGAAAGGAGGCGTAAATTAGTGTTGGACTTCTATGCAAAATTTGAATGCCCTTATAAAGGCATTGAGCCATTGCGTCTAAAGGCATTGTTATTTTGTATTTGGTTTACCAGTATGTCACATGAAGGATAGTCGACTAACTGGCTGGCAGGACTGGTCCAATAGAGTGTGTTTGTTTTGTCTTCCAGGGGTACATGCGGGGGCTGATGCAAGCCATCAACCGAGACAAGTGCAACGTGATCGGGTACACTGCCTGGAGCCTGGCGGACAACCTGGAGTGGACCGACGGATACAAGTAAGAAGGCACTGTAATTGCACAGTGGTCCAGAAGACCGGTGCAGGCGGCCTCAACTCTAGACGCATTTTAAGCTCCAGAATCGCTTCATTTTACTACTTGCAATTCCATGGTACTGATTTTTTGTTGTTGTCAGGTTGAAATTCGGTTTGGTGTACGTGGACATGAACGACCCCGATCGACCCAGAAAGGTCAAAGACTCCGGTGCGTTCTTCCAGACCGTCATGACCACGAAGCATGTTCCTTACATCGAGAGGTCGTAGCCACTGCACTGCATCGCCGAATGGAGACATCATTTCTCAACCCACTGCACACTTCTAGAACATGAGGAGGGAAAGACGGGGGGTCAACCACTCACCTCATTCTGTGTAGAAAATGGGGACACAACCAGGCACAGTCCACATTCGGACATTTTAAATCGCTCATATAGTAGGCGACATGCGCACTCTAAATGTCTGGACGAAATTTGATTTATGTAGCAGTGAATCCGGTGCAAGCATGATAAAGAGCAAAATTTCTCTAAAATGCGAGTCTTTTATGGTTTTCATTGTAAGATACCAAGAAAAACCTTTGTGATACGAAGAAAAACAACCCTCTCATAAACACATGCGCCATTTTCTTTGTATGATAGGAAATTTATTCCAAAGACATACAGAGTATGTGTGGAAAATAAGTAAAAAACGTTGCGCATTTTAGCGCATTCCCACAATCCTGTTTTCCTACGCAAACTTTGGGAGTGGTTCCCCCTTGGGGCAAGATGATGATTTCCCATATGACGTTTCCCATATGAAGAGCAAATATTGCTTAAATGGAAATAAATAAACGTTGCGTACATCTATTGTCGTTAGTCCACGTTAACAACTTATGTATGTTTGAAAAGGCCAAGAGAAAACTAAACAACTCAAGCAAACTTTGCACACTAAAATTCACCAAAAATTTAAAATCGATTAAAATTTATCAAAATTCTGCTTAAAATTCAGTGGTAAATGCCCAAATTCATAGAAATTCATCTAACTGAAACTCATTGAATTAATACACCGAAATCCATAGCAAGACAGCAGTCGTACAAAATCATTTCGTGCGCCTGGATCCGCCGCCCAGTGAGCCAGAAGACCAGCACAGGCGGCTCGACGCGTTTTGAGCTCTAGAGTCGCTGAACAGCGAAACAGGGTCAAAACAAACGTGTGACCCCACCAATGGAACAACTTAAAAGTGGTGTCACGGGTCTCCCTTTGTACTCGAAGTACGTCTTGTTGACAAAACGACAATGATTATGACAGAAGTCCCCACCGCACAGGTTGGACGCCCCAGCTCAGGAGTGTACGCACAATTACCAATTACCAGTGATACAAAAAAAAAATCATTTTAAAAAGACACGAAAATTTTGACTAGCTTGGGGCCTTTCTTACCTGTTTCATGAGAAAAACCACTAAACACCGATAAAAACAGCGAACATATCCAGTTTGGGCTCGTTATTACTAGTGATAACTAGACCAAGTGTACACACGATTACCAACGCCTTCTCACACGCACACTAAATGTTTTTGTACAAATTTTGTTCGAGACATCACAGTTTTTGGTGCAGATGAACTTTTCGAACAATTTTTTACTAGATTTTGTACGAAAATGGGGAAATTTGTGCAGATTTTCGCACAAAATAGTACGAAAGGTTCATCTGCACAAAAAACTCTGATGTCTCGTACAAAATTGTACACAACATTTAGTGTGCGCACTCCGCGAGCACTGCAGCCGCTGCTCCATCTGGGTCACGATTTGGTCACGATCACAGGGTGAACAGTGAACAGGGAGTCAAGCAAAATGAGGGGCGAAACCTACACTGAAAATCTATCGGAGACAGCCACGCCAGCTACTGCAGCGTGCATGGCTGCAAGTTCACGACGGCCCTGAGGCTGCGACATGGCTGCAAGGCAGCCACTGCAGCCATGCATACAGCCAAAAAACTGTCGATACAGCCATACGTCAGCCATTCGTCAGCCTTTCTGCAGCTTTCTATTTTTACTCGCGTAGTGACTGTCCTTGTCAAACTAAATCTTCTTGACCTTATCTCTCGTTAGAGTTGTTATGCTCTCAAGGGTAACCTTACGCTGAGCCACGCCACGCTCGTGACAAAATAGCTGTATTGACTCTTGCTCTTCGCGCTATCAGGACAGAGATACGCTGAGTCATGTTCCGCTCCCCCTGCTTTTTCGGAATTATGATCGCCTCGACTCGGGATCCTTTTCCGGCTGATATGTTACTCTTGCCACTTCCGGCAAATCTCAGCCCTCTTCTGAAAAGAAAAAAATACGATTTCAAGAAATCCTAGTAGTCACAAAGTTTTTTTCATATTTATGTTCTGGTTTAACAAATAAAGCGGAGCTAGGACTGCGTTGAGTGGAGTTCTGTTTATGTTTGGTAGACCATTATTAATAAAACCAAAACTTACGTACAAGACCAGCTGCGTGTCAATTTGTGTCAAAAAATAGACATTTATGACAGATTCATAATACTTGGGTCAAGGTCAAGTTATTCGCAGAAACGTGCAGTAAAATAATTCATTTCACCAATTTTTAAATACTTTGAGGTTAGAAAAGTGCATCACCGCCACCGCCGTGTCCAGATAGTTTCATTCGCATATTCCTATCAAAATCAGCAAAAATGCAAGGTTTAAGGCCTCGCCCATTGATCCTGCATAGGTTCAGGTCGAAAGGTGACACCGACTTGCAAAGACAATTCATGTCAAAAGAAACAAATGCCTCAACTACAAAGACGCATTTTCAACAAGAAAAAGGCTCAAAAGGGTGTTTGTGAGCCTGGCCTGTAGGTCCCGCATAGATTTAGCTTGATTGGTGATAAAGACTACAAAGCTAAACAGTAATCACAAGAGACACTAGCCTTCAACACAAAGTCGCATTTTCGCATTGATTTATGCTAAAAGGCATAATTTAAGACCAAGCATTGTGTTATGGCACAGTTTTAGCACGATTTGTAACACTGTCTTTAAAAGACAATTTAAATCACAAGACGCAAGTGCCCTCAACACAAAGTCGTAATTTCTGTCAGAAATGAGCTGAAAGGCGTGTTTTTGGGCCTAGCTTGTTGATCGAACATGGTATGGTAACAATGGTAACATTGACTTTCAAAGTTAATTCTTGGCGCAGGTAACAAGTGCCGCAAACTCAAAGTCACATTTTCACATAGAAATGAGCTGGAAAGCGTGTTTTTGGGCCTGGCCTCTTAATTCCGCATTCACTGAAAAAACTGGGGTCGGAGCCTGAGCTAGATATTTATCGGTGAGGAAGTTTGGCTGTGGCAGCTGCTTGTTTCCGTGTGTGGCCGATACTGACTACGAGAGGTGCCTGGACGACCTTTGAATCACAGACAAATAATACAGGTGGCTCAATTAGGTAAACCTGATAGACAGATTAGGACTCTCGTCTAAATTTTGCGTTTAGACAGGGCAGTCAAAGTCTGTTTTGCTCTGTCCCCAAGACAATCTGGGAAAGAGAGCGAAACATCACAGAATGCAGCGCCAGCGAGACGGGTTTGTTTCTGGCGCCTAAACTGGTTAGCAGGGCTGCCAATACCGCTCCCGCGCTTCCCGCGCTAGTCTACGGGCTGAGGCTGGCCGAGCTGGCAGACAGGCAAGCGGCAGTTGCAGCGTAGGACGCGGACGCGGTGCGGGTTGCTTAGCATTTCGTTTAATTGCCTATCTGAGTGTACCACAATGGAGAAGTCAGACTCGAACCTTGCCGGCAACGACGAAAACATCACCGTCTCCATAGAAGACATTCTAAATACGTGGGACCTTTCGGCGTATGTGCAGAACTTTGTCAGTAAGTTTTCCTCACATTGTGAAACGGAGGTTTTGTGCTCATGGTTCATTCGGTCCTTTGTTCACTAAGTTCGTCCTTTCTCTCCTTTGAAATCGTAAACCTATCAGTATGATCAAGATTTCTGTGAATTCCATGCATCAGGCTTGTTGAGGTTATGTTCCATGGAACAGATTTGTTTTATCTTCTAATGAAGGTGTTGAGTTTGTTTTCAATCAAGTATCTCAAATAAATTAAATGAGAGTGGTGACATAAAGTTTAAGGGATCTCTTGACCGGATCAAAGAACCAAAGTAACCAATGATGTGAGCTACTTCACCTTTCTTCGGACTAGAGCAGAAGCACCGTCTATGTACTTTATCTGTAGGCCTCTCCTTCTTGTGTATGTAAATTAATCCGACCCTTTTGTTCTAGGTAATGATTTTGATGCATCGCAGATATTTGCTTTGTGTGAAGAGGAAAATGACAGTGCTCTAAAGGAGTTAATACCAATTGGCAGCCATCGATTAAGATTTAAGTCGAACTGCAGAGCACTGTTGGCATCTGACACTGTAAGTTAATACAGGCATCAAGGAGTCTCTTGCTCAATGTTATATTTCCTATCATTTATCTTTTCATTTTGTATTAATTTTCAGGAAATTACTGTTTTAAAAGAGGTTGAGTCTTTTGAGTCGGAACCAACCAATTCAGTAGTACAAACTGAAACCATTCAAGGCCCAAGGATGGAGTCTGAGTTCTCCACATCTACATCTGTGTTAACTAATTCCAATCGTTCTAATTTAACAGTGAGTTTGTTTGTTTTCCTTTTGTCATGAGTGTTATGAAAGTTGTTTATGTGGCGTCTGACTGAATCATGTTGTCTGTGCAGGGTTCGGACAGGGGGCGGCAACGGCCTTTGGAGCACGTGAGCCCATGCGCCCCACCTCTGCAGAGGTTACGGACTTCTTCGAGATAGTAAAAACAAGGCCGTAGTTAGCAAAACGCTTTACACAGATCAAAAGAGCACAAAATTTAGGGTGGCTTAGACCCATTGGCCTTTCTAAAATTTCCAATTTAACTTGAAACAAGGGAGAAAAGTAACCACCTCCGTCCGGGAGATAATGGCCTTCAAAGATGCGACTTCGTTACGTGTTAACAAAATTGTGGCGCGCCTGCGCATGACTTTGGGGCGCCAACAATCAAACTTTTACAGGTCGGAGCGACCTTGTTCGTACTGATTCTTGTTCTACTCGTCGAGATCAACATTAACCACCTCCGTCCGGGAGATAATGGCCTTCAAAGGTGCGACTTCGTTACGTGTTTACAAAATTGTGGCGCGCCTGCGCATGACTTTGGGGCGCCGAAAATCAAACTTTTACGTGTCGGAGCGACCTTGTTCGTACTGATTCCTGTTCTACTCGTCGAGATCTACATTTTCCGCCATCAAGTTTCATTGTAACCACCTCCGTCCGGGAGATAATGGCCTTCAAAGATGCGACTTCGTTACGTGTTTACAAGATTGTGGGGCGCCGAAAATCAAACTTTTACGTGTCGGAGCGACCTCGTGCGTACTGATTCCTGATCTACTCGTTGAGATCTACATTTTCCGCCATTAACTTTCATTGTTACCACCTCCGTCCGGGAGATAATGGCCTTCCAAGATGCGACTTCGTTACGTTTATACAAGACTCTGGTTTGCCCGTGCATGACTCAAGGCCCTCGAAAAATCAAACTTTTAGGCGTCGGAGCGACCTTATCTGTACTGTACGGATCAATATTTAAATATTTCGCAAGCGAGGTAAATGTTGACTTTCGGTTCGTGATGGCTTGTGAGTACCAACTTTTACACGAGTAGAAACGGGAATTGCCTGAAACTTAGTCCACGGATCTTGCGATCAAGACTCCTCCGGGACCAGCAAATATTTTGGACAATACGTAGACAGGGTTTTAGGCCTTCCCGTTTCTTCTCCAGTAAAAATTGGTACTTACAAGGTGACGGCCATGCTCTCTCACGTAAAGAGAGGAAGGTCGCGAATCGCGGTCCACGCGCTTCAGGCACAACGGCTACCCGTCTCCTTCAGCGCCTGGTGCGGTAGGCAACACCTCGTACTCGAAAGGCGGCTGGGCTGTCATCATGGCAGGCGGTGAGTTGGCGTTGAGAAGCACCGATTGACTCAGATCGACGCGGAACTCTGTCTATTCAATTTGTCCCGTTTTCTTTTTAAATATCAGTAGTATAGATCCCCCCTTGTACCCCCCCAGGTAACATGTCCCCATGTCACCCAAGGAGGCCTAACCCAACCTAAGTCCAAATATTTCTTTTCGGATTTTTTTTTTTTTTTTTTTTTTTTTGGTCGAGGTGAAGATGAGGGGTGTAACCTAACCTAAGCCACGAGGTGGGTCTCACCTACCCTTCGAGGCCCCCAAGTCACCTTACAGCCTGGAACCAAGGGCAGCCCTCTGTGGGCTTGTTTGTGTGTGCGGAGCGCCTGGTGGATAGGCAACCCGCTGCGCTCTGTCCCCAGGTCACCCGCGCGACTGTTGGCGGGGCGGGCCTGCTTGCTGTCTCCCGTGCGCCTAATCAGACGAATGTCATTGGCATTATTTTTTAGGGAGTTTTGTCATTTTAAATTTTTTTTGTGATTTTTTAAATATTTTTTATAGGGCAGGCTCAGTGAAGTGAGTTGAGGTATACCTCCAGCCATAGTCCGACGCGCTTCGCATTGCGCACTGCACAGTATCTGTCTCTGTGGCGTCGGCTGCTGACGTCATTTTCACATGGTGCCCATACGAGCGGTAATTTTCTTAGGGCCGGGCACCCTAACTTTTCCACATTGTACACTTGTTTGGTGGGGAGCAGGAACTGGAGGATCTTGGCCTTGTCCTCACCTTTAACGTACAGGACATCGTAATCCTTGGCCATCTCAAAGAGTGTGAGGGGCACTCTGTCGTAGGGCGAGAAGCCCGAATCCCAGTGCAGGCCATGCAGGTGCCTGACACTGTACCTATTTTGGCGCAAGTGCTTCTCTGGGATCCCCGCGCCGGGGTATGGCGGCTTGAACGTGACCGATCTGTGCACGTAGGCCTGGTTGTTATGTTCGAAGAAAGAGACTTCCTTCAGAACATACTCTCCGTGCATCCCTCGGAGCATCTGGAGGTCGCAGATAGCGTAGGACGACATGATGACTGGTCAGCGTCTGAATGAAGAATGATGCCCTGGAGGGCGCGCTCCCTAGATTTATACCCTGCCGCCAGCGCTGCGTGCCCCACCTCACGGCAGGAACACGAAAGTTAGTGGTGAAAAAGGCGACTTCACCCAGTGGGTATTGAACCCGTGTCTCCGCGCCGAGAAGCGCAACAGAACACACACACTAACCCACTTTTTTTTTTTTTTAAACACATTTATTGGGCTTTATAACAGTTTACAACAATAATAAAATATTAAACAAAACAAGTACCCAACATAACATTTGTATAAAAGCATGATTATATGCACTTGGATAATAAAGCGTTACCCTGGTTTGACCAACTAGTATTACAAAGCATCACATTTTGTTACATTACCTTGCATTATATTATGTCACCTCCTTTTATTTCCACTTCAGATCACTATTACAGACATCACGTTACATTGTATCACATTACATCACATTGGTCTCATTGCATTGCATCACATCATGTCTTTTTATTTTCCTCAGATCACATTTACAGAATTCTAAGCAGTAGTTGTCGCTGCTCCTTGCCTCCGGCGCTACTCCGGCCGCGGTGCGGCCGCGCTGGCCAGTCTGTGGCCTGGCGATACCCCGCGCCGTGCGGGCTGCGTCGGCGATACCCCGCGCCGTGCGGGCTGCGTCGGCGATACCCCGTGCGGCGCTCGGTGCTGAGCGGCGGCGGACGTCGTCTGCTGCCTGCTTGGTGTGACGTCACCCGGCTCTCGGCGGCTGGCGACGGCGGCGCGGAGTTGGTCGACGTCATGGACCCTGTGCTCGACGAGGTACTCGGCGGCCGTCCCCAGGATCGTGACGACGGCCCTCGTGGCCGAAGCTTTGTGCCATGAAAGAACCTATGTGTCTTCCAGTTACTTTATGAAATGATTAATTGGTTCTCATACATCTCTTCATTTAATGCAGCCTGTTGATGTGGATTTAGGTGAGGCCCGTGGCCCTTCCCCACCAGGAGCCAGTGGCACTACAAGAAGTGCTCCTTCAAACGTAGATTCTAATGAACCACTCCAGGTAACATAAGCTTTGTGCCATGAAAGAACCTATGTGTCTTCCAGTTACTTTATGAAATGATTAATTGGTTCTCATACATCTCTTCATTTAATGCAGCCTGTTGATGTGGAATCAGGTGAGGCCCTTGGCCCTTCCCCACCAGGAGCCAGTGGCACTACAAGAAGTGCTCCTTCAAACGTAGATTCTAATGAACCACTCCAGGTAACATAAGCTTTGTGCCATGAAAGAACCTAAGTGTCTTCCAGTTACTTTATGAAATGATTAATTGGTTCTCGTACATCTCTTCATTTAATGCAGCCTGTTGATGTGGATTTAGGTGAGGCCCGTGGCCCTTCCCCACCAGGAGCCAGTGGCACTACAAGAAGTGCTCCTTCAAACGTAGATTCTAATGAACCACTCCAGGTAACATAAGCTTTGTGCCATGAAAGAACCTATGTGTCTTCCAGTTACTTTATGAAATGATTAATTGGTTCTCGTACATCTCTTCATTTAATGCAGCCTGTTGATGTGGATTTAGGTGAGGCCCGTGGCCCTTCCCCACCAGGAGCCAGTGGCACTACAATAAGTGCTCCTTCAAATGTAAAGTCTACTCAACCACCTGAGGTAACATTGGCTTTGTGCACTGTCATGATGTAAAATGGCTTGGCATTTGTTAGTTAAGCCATGTTTTAGTTGGTCGTTAAAGGCCCTTAAGCTAGTTAACCTTATTAATTCCCTACTGTAATTTTTGTAATTGTAATATAATTGCTTTTAAGTTAACTCTGTAAAGCTGTCACTTTTTGCTACATCCTTGTAATTTTTTTGTAACCTTTAGTTTTTGTACCAGTTACCTTATTTCCTCACTATTTCCCATCTCTCATTCTAGGACTGGACCACCACTCCTGCTTCTTTCCCAAATGTCCCAGAAGACCTACGCCTGTCAGTGTTAGGAACAACAGTAAATTCAACTGACTTTGCAAGTTTGAAGCCGAAAGAACAAATAACAGAAGCAGCCATTGACGCATTTGTCAAGCTGATGGCTTCTCATCTTGCAGAAACAAGTGGAGGAGCTAAAGTGGAGGTGCTGATGCCCACTTATTTGGAGTCAGCCTCCATGGGTTTTGCTGAGGATTATTTACTGGCAGCAACAGATGACAAGCTAATTTTTCGCGACATGATTATTGTACCGACAATCATAAACAGAGACCATTGGGTTGTCTTTGTTGTGAGGCTGAGGGATAGATCCATCTTCATCCTGGACTCATTGCCTAGCACTGCTTTGTCCTCTGACAGAATGGAAAAACTGCAGGTAAGAGAGAGACAGGAGAATTTTATCCCTCCTTGCAACTCTTTTTTCCTACTTATTTGTTTCCGATGTAGCAATGTCAATAATTGTCAATGTTAGTGCATTGAGATGCAGATATACATTTTCATCAGAAAATGTTCAATTCTTCCCAAATTTTCATATATTTTGATTTTATGTCCAGCTTTTGTGACGTATTTCCTTATTATTATCGGCTTGAGTCTTCCATACTATAGGCTCCCTAATAACAGTGTGCTTACAATTATGTAATTGTTGGTTGTTATAGCTTCTTATATGGCTCCTTAATGAAACTGAAAAGAATGTTCTGAAATCTGCTGTCCATTGGACTCCATGGTCTACATACTATCCACAAGACCTCATGAAGCAAAGTGTGACAAATGACTGCGGGCTGATGGTGTGCCTTTGGGTCTACGCCTTATGTACTAAGCGGGACCTTCCCAAGAAAATGACTGCCCAGGACTCCAAGCGGTTCAGGTCTTATATTGCACGCAGTCTCATGTCTGCAGCAACTGCGTTGAATCGTTCAGAATCATCAGAACCCAAACCTAGGTAAACTCTCTCACTATACAGTACCTTGCTTGACAATGTTTTGAGATCATCTTTTTCCTTTTAATCACAGTTTCAAAGAAGTTACTTTTACAGTTGACAAAAAATTTGTAACCTTCATAATTAATTTTTTTACAGTGTTGGTGATGCTATGATCAAGCAATGGGATGAGTGGGATGAAACGGTCAGAAAAGGTGAGATTGTTGTTAAGAAGCTATGGCTGAACACCACAATTAATTTGTCAAAACTAAGTATCCCAACAATGAAGGCACTGTTGGAACCTCTATGGTTAGCAACTGCTGATAGGTGTGGGGCTGTGGGGTGCTTTGTGAGTGCCAAAAACCCGCCAGACATGTTTCAGTGCGAACTGTGCAGAGAATGGTACCATCAAAAGTGTGCCAGGGACCAATCACCTGCAGTGAAATGGAAGGAGTGGTATTTCTGCCCACAGCACCAGTATGGTAATTTTGAAACTTAATGATTTTTACTCCGAACATAATTATTGAAATACTTTAGTGCCACTAGCTTAAATTATGGAAGTAGTTTCTTTGGGTCAGTTATGGTTTAGTACCTAATTAAAATTTCTTTTTTTAACACATTTTGCAGTGTTCACTAAGACGAGAGTGACAATACCTCCACAACGAAACAGACCTAGTCCCGGGGGACCTTTTCCTCTAAATGGCGTCATGAAGAAAAAAGTTTAGGTTGATGACAACTGGCTGTTTTATTTCATTTACTGGACCTACGTTATAAGCGGGTTTCACTACTTTGTGATGCAGCAATTTTGATATCTCTTGTTTCTCCCTCCAAGATGTTGATGTTGTCTGGAAGGATCATTGATTATTTTTAAGCTGAACCAATTGTGTTTCTAAGAAGTACTTTTTAGCCTGTGTGTAAGACTGATACTAGTCCTCTATTTAATTGTAACTATTTTCTATCAATACTGCATTATGACAACTGGCTGTTTAAGTTTAGTCTTTTTATTCGACCTGTGTGTTACGACCTGTTGTTGTCACTAATGTTCAAGACGGCCACTTTTCAATTGTGTATATTGTGATGCAGCAATTTTGATATCTCTTATTTCTCCCTCCAAGATGTGCATGTCGTCTGGAAGGATCACTGATTATTTATAAGCTGAACCAATTGTGTTTCTAAAAAGTACTTTCTATCTTGTCTGTAAGACTGATACTACTGTATTTCTCTATTTAATTGTAACTATTTTCTATCAATACTGCCTTATGACAACTGGCTGTTTAAGTTTAGTCTTTTAATTCGACCTGTGTGTTACGACCTGTTGTTGTCACTAATGTTCAAGACGGCCACTTTTAAATCGTGTATTTTGTGATGCAGCAATTTTGATACCTCTTTTTTCTCCCTCCAAGATGTGGATGTCGTCTGGAAGGATCACTGATTATTTATAAGCTGAACCAATCGTGTTTCTAAGAATTATTCTCACTGGTTATCATCAATATGATGACCACTTGCTTTTTTGAAGTCAGTCTATAATAAAATGCTTTATTTAAATCGTACAATGTTTCTTTGTTGATCACTCATACTCCCTTCTTTTACATCTTAAAAGTATTTCTTTCCTTTATTAATAATTTCTGTAGAGAGCGTTGGATGATGTGAAAGAAACGATGAGCTTGAGAACATGATTTCTTTCCAGGTATGACAGCATTTGGCATAAAAAATAAGCCTCATCACAGGTTTAAGTGCGACGAAATCAATCAAAATACGACTTAAATTAACGTTGCTGAACCCTGAAACCAACAACTGTACTTCAGCGCCCGGCAGGGGCGGGTCCAGAATCAGCCTAAGGGAGGGGCAAAGTAGTGCTTTTTGCCTTCTTTCAGGGGCAAAGTGCTGCTTTTAAGAGGTAGCTCTTAGGCGGCTTTTAGGGGCCAAGGGGGGGGGAGGCAATTGACCCTTTGCCCTCCCCTTAGATCCGCCCCTGACGCCCGTACAGGAAGGCCACACATTAGTTTTGACGCGCGCCAGTATAGTTTTCTCAGGGCCAGGGTAGACCAGTAGACCAGGGTGACTGATGCATGGCCTACCTCGTAGGCGCTACAGGCTCCCATCGCAGCAGTTCGGCTACCATCTCGTAAATAGGATTCACAAACCAGAGGGGTGATTTCGCTTGGACCACGCTAGCGGATGCAAGCGGCGTGGCCAAAATTTTCGGTGAGGGAGGGGGACGTCATGGCCATCTTCTTAGGTACATTTTGACGCTGTTGGACCCTCTGTTCTCACGCCCCTTGAACTATTGGAATTTCACGTAGATTCTTTTCCAGTAACGGAGCCACGGGGGGGCGCAGGGGGGCTCAGCCCGGCCGGTTGACGGTCCCAACTGCGCCTCGGCGCGTCGCGCGAAGAACGGCCTGCCCAGCGATTCAGAAGAGTCGCTCGGTCTCTGTCGCACTCATGGGGCTCTCAATAAGGGTGCGAGAGAGAAAGAGCGACAAACAGGTCTTTTGAATCGCTCGGCTGGCGAACCAAGGGACAAGTAGGGCCGCGCGCAGCGGAGCTGCTCTCACGGCCAAGTGGGTGCGATGTGGCTTCGTGCCCCCACTGTAAATTTCTTACGGTGAAAGTTGTTCGTATTACAAACAAAACTCATGGTAGCCTACGGTGCCAGCTGCGCTTCCGTAATACAAATCAAGGATGTCATAAGATACGGTACACTCTCTTCGTAGAAAAACATCCACCATACTGTACGGACAACAACTAGGATCAGCCTAGTTTCACCGAAGGAAAAGTTAAGAGGTCGTACACAACAAACACTTCAAGAGCAAGAAGCTACGGTCAATAAATAGGTCTGAAATAAATAAATAAATAAAAGAATAAATAATAAAAATAAAATTAATTAATTAATTAATTACCAGATAATTATTTAATTAATTTTAAATTCACAGAGTAATGGCACTGTTCAGTAAGTGTGCAATGTAGAAGTTAAGGTCTTCTCAAGTAACTAGATTAACACTCAAAATGTTTTACGAAGAAAAGTCTTCGTATTACAGAGAACTTCCTTCGTACCTTACAAAAGTTTTGGCGCAAACATAATACGAAGGGGACACATTGTAACTTACGATGGGGTTTCTTCGTAAGCCAAAATTTCAAGTAAGTTACGAATAAATGTAAGCCCATTCCCAAATCAGCCATAAAGAGATGACATTCGTAAGACACAGAGTACTCTTACAGTACAGAGCGGAGAGAAAATAGACCTACCGCACTCTACGAAGGGATATTCACTGAATATTTAAAAGCAGGTTCTCAATTTAGCAGCCGTGCAACAATAACAGTACAAAGATTCATTTAAATTACAATAAAGAAGGTGTGAACTCAGCAAACCACATATTTCCCAGCTAAAGCTTTACTTTCTCTCATTAAACATCCTCTTAGCTAGATGTGGGTCTCTTAAAGAATTATGGACCTAAGAATAGGGCATTTTGAGTTGATTATACTTTAAATTTATCACTGTAATGTTATCTTATGCAAGCCATTACATTATGATCCTCCCTCACACAATGTTACAATAAATGCTGACATGCTTGCAATGTTTGCAATGCTTATCTGGGGAGCTGCTGACCTGTAACCTGTAATTATTCCGAGAGGAGATGCACGCAGAATAAATTTTCATTGAAGGGGTTAAATTCAATCCATTCCATTTCAAATGTCACAAACCTCCTGGTTAGGCCTTGTGGTTCAACAGTATAGAGCAAAGATGTAACGGGGATGACCCTTCAAACAAGCCTAATTAGCAGTGATCCCCATTACATCTTTGCTCTATACTGTTGAACCAAAAGGCCTAACCAATTATTTATTCGCTTCTTTAAGTCCTATAGAAGCAAATAAATAATTGGTTAGGCCTTTTGGTTCAACAGTATAGAGCAAAGATGTAACGGGGATGACCCTTCAAACAAGCCTAATTAGCAGTGATCCCCGTTACATCTTTGCTCTATACTGTTGAACCAAAAGGCCTAACCAATTATTTATTCGCTTCTATAGGACTTAAAGAAGCAAATAAATAATTGGTTAGGCCTTTTGGTTCAACAGTATAGAGCAAAGATGCAACGGGGATGACCCTTCAAACAAGCCTTAATTAGGAGTCCTCCCCGTTGCATCTTTGCTCTATACTGTTGAACCAAAAGGCCTAACCAATTATTTATTTGCTTCTGTAAGTCCTGATCTGCTCCTTAAAGTTAAAATCATTCACACAGGCAGTTTTACTACTTGACAGGGCGCACTCAAAGGTCATCAAAAATAATTGTAACATCGGTGATGAAATGGACTTACGCCACTCTGTCAAAGTACCAGTGATCTATTGGCTGCCATTCGTAAATTATGGAGATCTTTGACTGATGCAATGTATTCGTACGCTATGAATCATTTACTTGCTGCCATTCATAGGTTACGGTGATCTTTGAATGATGGCAATGTATTCGTATGCTATGAATCATTACCTGGCCATCTTACGAAGGCACCCCACCGTAAATTACAGATCAGTACTTCAGGATCACCGTAGCCCACAAAGTGATTCGTATTACAAAGCAAAAGGCTGAATTTTACCGTATGGTACAAAGGGTAACTTTCCTTTGTAACATATTGAGCATATTTCTTCGTAGAACATTTAGAGTGCCGGCCCACCGAGGTAAACCACCATCACCACCCCCCACCACCCCTCTTTGTACGGACGGTATGTCATGTTGTCTGTGCAAGCATGGCAGTTACCGGGCACGAAATGGCAGACGATCAATTGTGGTCGAGCCTCTCAAGTTCAAGTTCAAGGAGCGCCTGCGAACTACGGGGTAGGCCAGCCCGCCTCGCACACACGTCGAGACCGGCGGTAAGTTGCCTACCTCGCAGGCGCTCTTCGCCGAAGCGGCATACAGGACATGAGCCCCGTCGCGTTTGAGCCCCGACCTGAGCCCCAACCTGAGCCCGAGTTGAGCCCCGCCTTGAGCCCCGACTCGAGCCCCGATGTCCAGAGCCCCGATCTGAGCCCGACTTGAGCCCGGACTTGAGCCCCGACCAGTGGCGTGCGCAGGGGAGGGGGGTCACGGGGGTCATGACCCCCCCCCTTTTGGTACTAGACAGCCGCCTGGAAGGTAGGCAAATTGCGATACATTCCGCCTGAAGGTAGGCAAGTAGCATGTCTTGACCGCCCCCTTTCAAAATTTCTGCGCACGCCACTGGCCCCGACTCGAGCCCCAGCATCTAGAGCCCCGACATGAGCCCGGATTGAGCCCCGACCTGAGCCCCATTTGAGCCCCGTGGCAACAAATAATGCACTTTTCAGTCTTTTCGCATGAATTTTCGGCCGCGGGGCTCAAATGGGGCTCAGGTCGGGGCTCAATCCGGGCTCATGTCGGGGCTCTAGAT
The DNA here is from genome assembly GCA_030522485.1 of Stenchaetothrips biformis. NCBI lineage: Eukaryota > Metazoa > Arthropoda > Insecta > Thysanoptera > Thripidae > Stenchaetothrips > Stenchaetothrips biformis. Next base: position 21,519,996 of record CM060089.1, read on the forward strand.
GCTGGGGCTCGAGTCGGGGCTCAAGTCCGGGCTCAAGTCGGGCTCAGATCGGGGCTCTATCCGGGCTCAGGCCGGGGGTCTGGACATCGGGGCTCGAGTCTGGGCTCAAGGCGGGGCTCAACTCGGGCTCAGGTTGGGGCTCAGGTCGGGGCTCAGACCTTCGGGGCTCAAACGGGACGGGGCTCATGTCCTGTATGCCGCCGAAGCGCTCCTCCGCCGTCTCTCTTGCACTCATGTGGCGGTCCCGCTGTTTTCTCCAGTCTCTAGAGTAGTTGGCCCGTTGCTACGCGACATGGTTGCGGGGGTGGCCGGCAAGAAGCCGGCAAGTAGTCGCCGCGGGGTAGCTCCGCGGGTCGAGGGGTATTCATTCCCTAACACTATCCCCCCACCCCCACCCCTTTTCTTGCCCGGGAGCACTCCGGACACACGGCTATTCTCTGGCAAGATAGGGCGCCAGCCGGTCGACGTGGATGGTCTTCATCTTGCGGCGGGGATGCTTCGGGTCCTTGAGGCTGGCCGTCACGTCGTTGACCAGGTCCACGATGTGCCAGGGCCCGGTCCACCAGCACAGCTCCAGCTTCGGCGACCGTCCGACCTTGCGCCGGGGGTCGAACAGCCAGACGCGGTCGCCGACTCGGAACGTCGGCTGCTTGGTCCGCACGTCGTAGCGCGCCTTTTGCCGGAGGGCCACGGCAGCAGCGCGCTCCCGGACCAGGTGGTGCAGGTCGTGGAGGCGGTCCTGCAGCCAGCTCGGGTACGCCAGCCGGAGTGAGACGGCCGGCGTGTCCGGCGGGTAGCCCCGCGCCAGGCCGGGCGGCAGGCCGATCTGCCGGTCGAACAGCATCATCGCCTGAGGGTGCGGCTGAGGTGCGGGTCCCTCGGTGGACCGTCCCACGGCCATCCCCAGGGCGGGCCGTCCCACGGGCATTCCCACGGTGGACCGTCCCACGGCCCTCAAGCGTCCCTCGGTGGGTGAGACTGGAACAGGCGGCTGCCCGCCCACGGGCGTCCGGTGCGAACCTCTCCCCGAGCCCCGAGTGATTGGCCAGACTACAAGGGGGAAGGCAAGAAGTCGAACAAGACTGAGGAGAAGGTTGCCACTTGTCGCAGCTTTCCCGCACCGCCACGTGGACCTCGGTGTGCGCAGGGATGGTCACGGGGCCCAAAGAGCACACCCGGGGCGTAGTCGCGACGCCGTGCGCTGGCCGCGTCACTCGCTCCAGCGCCACACAGCGCGAGCCACCGGCACCGGCGCCTCGCAGAAACATGCGGTCCAGGCCGGGGTCGAACCGCTCCACGTGCGCGGCCACAAAGTCTCCGCCGAGCAGGCAGTCGTCCCACGTGTCCGCCTCGTAGACGTGCATGGGCAGCGCCACGCCCTCAATGGTGATGGTGGTGAGGCGGGGGCCGTGCACGGACGCGGCCCCGTCCCGGATGAAGGCCCCCTGGGCCTGCAACAATGGTGTGGCAGGGGCGTCCCGGCCGGCCGGCAGGAGGCCCCGGCGGACGATGGTGTACTCGGCGCCCGTGTCGAGCAGGCAGCGGCAGCGAGCAGCCCCGAAGTGCGCGTCCAGCAGCCAGGACACGCGCGGCAGCACGGCCGGGAGCTGGGCCGGCTGCGGCAGGGGCGGCGCCGGGGCAGTCTTGTCGGGGCGGGCGAAGGCGAAGGGCGTGGCCGTGATCGCGCCCGTCGACGCGGCCACTACTCGTTTCTCGCCCTGTGGCCGCGCGAGTGGCTGCGGGAGCGGCGCCGGCCATCGCGGCGTCGGTCAGGGCTGCGGCGCCGGCCGCGCCGTCCGTTGTTGCGGCGGGACGCAATACTAAGGCTAACTTAAGGCAATAGCTATAGCTGTGGCCCATAGCTATAGCTAACTAGAGCTATAAATGTAGCCCATAGCTATAGCCCATCACTACAGCTACGGGCTATAGCTATGGGCTGTAGCTATGGGCTATAGCTATGGCATATAGCTATTGGCTATAGCTATGGGCTAGCTATAGCTATGGGCTATAGCTATGGGCTATAGCTATGGGCTATAGCTATGGGCTATAGCTATGGGCTATAGCCATGGAGCTATGGCAACAGCTATGGCTACATACAACAATGAACCAATCATAAAGATTTTTATGTGTGACCTCATATTTAAAATAAAACATGTTCATGAAACCTAAAAATTATGTGGTATTAAAAATCCAAATTAAAAATCATTAAAAATAACAAACCCAGTTTTCTGGAGTCCCGCGATATGACTTTGCAGAATCAAGAGCCAAAGTTAATGAGAAAAACTTCCAACTGACATATTGTCTCGAGAGCGTTTTGGTCTTTGGCTCAGCCTTGAGAAACCGGCCTTCCCAGTTTCTCATGGACAGTCCTACTAGCCTCGCAACATGGCTTCTTGACGAATCCGCAACTGCTATGGCAATAGCTATGTTATCAATAGCAATAGCAATAGGTCGGAACTGCTATGGAAACTCAGCGGGCCCCGGTGCGGAACCCTTCCCTGCGCAACGCCAGGCCACGCCGTCGGAGCCGAGCCGTGCGGTGCCGTGCCGAGCCGAGCGGAGCCGAGCCGAGCGCCGCAGCCCCTCCTCTCCCACGCGCCCACTGTGCCGGACGCCCTGACCGGCCTCAACATTCGTTCTCCCTTTTATTTTTCGCATGCTGACGAGTGTCCGATATCATTTCTCCGGCTGAAATATTTTTCTAGAATTATTGAGAATACTCCGCTCGGTCAATCCTATCGCTGTCTGAACTGTCAGAGAGGAAATGTATTGGTCCAGATCCCCCCATCCCCGAAACCTCCCCTCCCGCCCTTCTCACTTCAAACCGTGCCGTATCGGATTATGGAAAACACCTGTTGTCATCGCATCAAGACGATGTCAAGTGACAAGAAATAATATTTGAGAGATTTTCACATCATAGTTTCATTCTGATTCCTCGTGAAATCGAAAACAATTTAAATTTTGGCCGGCCGTTAGAACGACCGCTGCGCCCTCTGCTGGCCACAAGCGGAACTACCCGCCGTTGCTTACTTCCGCCCTGTTCAATCCGGTCATTCGGTGTGCATCCCTTGTGTGGCTTGGGTGTCTAGCAGTGCGGCATCATCATCATGAGTGATTCATTTTTGAATGATTTTATTCTGAGTGACGAGGAAGAAGAAGAACTGGTGTCGATAGACGCCTCCTATTCAATATTTATTGAGGTAAGTGAAAAATCTGTGTCGTAGAGTGATGTGTGTGCGACGCCGCCGCTCGGCCGCTCGGATGGGCTTTGCACGTGGCGTGCCTGGTCTGTCTGTCTGTTAGATTTTCGCTTCAAATCGTCACATGTTTCGAGTCACTGGTCGTATTTTGGCTGCAATCCCACTGTGCGTGTGTGTCTGTGTGGCCATTGCGTGTCGTGTTGTTTTTTTTGTTTTTTGCTGATGTCAGCACGGCGTGTCGGGTCGGCGCGTCGGTTTGCATGTCCGGCTGTCTGTGTCCTCTTCACACTTAATTTTGTCGTCTCTCTAGTGAATCGTTGTTGCCGTGTGTGTCGTCTCGTGCGTGCCGTGCTAAATTTCATGTGCTTGAAACGACGCTGTTGGCCCTGGAGGCGCATGAGGCCCAACGGCCCCGCCGTGCCGCCGAACATGATTTAACTTGTCCGCGCGGGTGTGTGTGTGCGTGTTTCCGTGGGAACTGATGAGCCGAAACGCTTTCCGCCGTGTCGCGATCGATTTAACTTTGATCTCGTTGTCTGTTCATCGTTTTTCGGGTTTGGTTTCCATCGCGAGTCGATTCAAAGAGTCGTGCCGCCGCCGCCGCCGGCGCGAACGCAGGCAGGGCGAGAGGGGGAGGGGTGTGGGAGGGGACGGGTGGGCCGGGCCGCGCGGCAACGCACGTACAGCGCCTGGGGTATCGACGCTGTGTTTTGACTTCTTTCTGTTTCCAGACTTCAACACCGGTGCCTGGAGCGCCCGCGCCCTATGGGCCAAGAGGAATTTCACCGATTTTCTCACCGGATGAGTTGGCAGTGCCGGTGAATGAAATTAACGTGGTGGTGCCGCCTGTGGTAGAAGTTTCTCCCAACGATGATCCAACAGTTAGGCGACGCACCGTACCACTTCCCCCGGCACTGGTGTTCCCTGTAAGTCCTTAAATTGTTTCCAAAAAAATTCAAAAGTAGTAATTTTTTATTTTTTTCAAAACGTTTCTATTTGTTTACAGGCTCGTGAAAATAGAGTTTTGAGAGAAATTCAGAATATTAGAGGTGACGCCTCACCTAGTGTGACTCAACCGACTGCACCTACAGAGCCACGCCCGTCAACTTCCTCAGCTCTTGAGTGCTAGCCATCGACTTCAAAAGATGTGATGAGAAACACTCCTAAGAAAGTAAGTTTTTTTTTTAAAAAAAATTATTTTTATTGTTTTAGTTGTGAGTAACATAAAAAATTTATTTCTTTTTAGACTATCTGGCAACGATTGGGGGTAAAAATCATTGAAGCGCCTAAGGAGGACCTTGAAAAAGTGACGAAGGCAACCTCGCCTACTCTAGCATACAGATCTACTTATGTAGTAAGTATTAAAATATTTATTTCAATTAAAATATTATATATAATAGAATTTAAACAGCAACACTTCTTAATTATTTTCAGACTGGAGAGGATTTATCTAACGCCCTCCAGAGGGTACATGAAAAGAAATTGGAAGCCAAAAAGAAGAGGGAAGAAGAGAGGAAGCGGAAGAGAGAAGAGGAAGAGAGATTGAAGGAAGCAATTAGGAAGAAGAAGGAAGAGATGCTGGAGAAAATGAAGAAAAAGAAAGAAGATGAAGAAGAAAAATGAAGATGAAGAAAAAAATGAAGATGAAGAAAAAAATGAAGCGTTCTTTTTACATATTTTTTCTGTTTTCATTCATCTTAAAGAATCTGTTTAGTTTTTTGTAAGAGCCATTTTTTCTTCACTTTGACTGTGTTTAATAATAATGATTTAAGTGAGTACGCTTTTCCCTTTTAAGTTTTTTTCTTTATTAAGTTTTTCAAAATGAGAACACGTTTTTCGTGATTAGTAATTAAGTGTTCTCATGAATACACTTTATTTTTATTGAAATTGTGTTGGTCGTCTTTTTTCATTTGCTCTCCTCATCCCTTGGTCATCACACAAAGTTGATTGTTGAATGGTTATTTCTGTCTCATCAGTGTGAAATGAAAGTGACCTTAAATAGAGTTTTTCTGTTTTAAAAGGTTAGCTGAGAGTCGTTTTGAATGATATTTAAGATTTTTCCACTTTATGTTGAGTAACAGAAACATGAAGGGTCCTCGAGTCTCACAAACGCAGTTCACTTTTAATGTTTTGAAACATCTTTTGGGAACGAGAGTTAGTCTCTTAGCTACAACATGAAGGGGATGTGCCTCTCATTATGTTTTAGAGGAGTGACACTCCTAAAATACTTATTTTTGGAGTATGTTATGTATGGGCAGTTTAACCTCCAAATGGCTGTATCGGTGAGACCAACTAGGTGTGCTGAGTTAGCTTGGCCAGTAGCGCCGCGCTCGAATATGTGATTGTTGAAGCTGGCATTGATTTTCAATAGAGTTAAGGTATTACTGAAGCTTGCCCAAGTGTCATTTTGATGGATTTTTGGCCCGTCCCGTATTATTTATAAAATAAATACGGAGGACGGGCATATAGTCTGATGCTTGCTGTGCGTCCGTCCGTTCGTTCGTTCGTTCGTTCGTCCGTCCGTGGACTTCCCGTTGTCCGATCTTCACCAAATTTGGTATGCAGCCTCCTTGGGTGACCCTAAGAACCGCTCGGTGGCAGCAAATCCGATCCGAGCCCCGGGGGCGCTGCTGCAGGTGCATCATGGTCTACATGGGGTGCAGGAGGATTTCGGCAACGGGTACAGCTAGAAGGGCATGTAGGGGTATTTTTGGAATCGGAGCGACGAGACAAAGCCAACGGTGCTGGTTTCGAGCAAATCGGAGAAGTTTGGACCAAGGTTCAAATCCCGGTGAGGCCAATTTTTTTTTTACTTTAAGGTTGTTTCTTATGTTTTTGATGGTGCTGATGACGAAAATAACATCCATTTTGACCCAGACCCACGTTTAAAGCCTGTAAGAGTTAAACATTGGCGACACTCGTTAAATTTAAAATGTACGGGACGGGCCAAAGTTGCCGATCTGTATCGCCACTTTTCCTGTTATTAAAAATATTGGGTTTTATTTTGGGTGATAGAGACATACACTTTCTCGGCTCCAAATCCAACGGGGAAAGTGACAGAATTGTTTGCACTCTTTGATTTGACTATGTCTCTCTCTTTTTAAGTGCATGAGATTAAGCCCATTTAGTATTCAGAGGCCAGACTATCTTTTGATATAGGGAGTGGAGATTTTAGGGAAAAAAGTTAAGTTTTTGGGGTACATGGAGTCTGAATGATGTCAGACATTTTCTCAAGGATATTTTACATCTGTGCCTTAATAATTTTACTGTGAGAATGCTTCTCTTTCTTATTACTGCCATTAATATTTTCTTTTAAAAATAGAGCTCAGTGAGAAGAAAAAAAAGAGTTTTCATATGCATCATAGCTCTATCTTAAATTTATGTTGATGAACGGGCCAGCTTGCTTCTCCCTGCGCTTTTAAAATCAGACTCATTTCATAATTATTTTTAGGGTTTTCTTTTTTATACTTTTTTGTGTTTTCATCTTTTTAATTTTTTAATTTTTTTATTTTTTATATTTACCAATTGAGTAATGAGAACTCAATCCGCCTGCCTCATAGACTCATAGATAGCTTCTTTAATGAAATCTTTATGGTAACTGACCAGATCCAGTTTGATCGAGACAGGGAAAGAAGCTAAGTAGCACCTCACAGCACTTGAAATCAGATTGTCTGCATGATCACGAGACAACTGAACAATAGATTGTGGATTTTTGTATCCACTTTTCACACAATAATCTTTGCAGTGTGAAATTAAATGATTAAAATTGGACTTGGCAAGGATAGACATCTCAGTCAAATTCATAAGATGGTACTCCATATTTTCTTTTAAGTTGAAAATCATTTTCCAACTAGTCAGCGCAAGGAAAATTTTAATGGGGGAATCCTTTTTCTCCAAACACACTGTGGTAAACTTGGTATTCTCTTTATTGATAGATAAGGTCATTGCCCCAAAAGATAAGGGCTCGAGCTGTGATCTATTTTCCAGAGCATTCAAAACGTGCATCTGGACTTCTCGTGACATCATAATGTTGAGCTCAGCTGGGCTCATTCTCTGGTAAAGTCGATTCCCATTTTTATTTGATTCACTTAGAATCAGGACGAAGGGGAAAAATCATGGGCTGCATCCAGGCCAACTCGAATGGTTTTGGAACCATTTTTAGTGAGTGCAAAGTCCCTAGGGATGCACTGTAAAGGAAATTCTGAGGGACTGGAATTATTTTTTATTTGAACTTGAAGGCTCATGACAGTGGGCGTGCTATTGAGACCCAACTCCTCAATGGTCTCTGTGGCCATCATCTGGTCATACGCTTCATTGCACAGCTGATCAAGTAAATCTGATCCTGCACTAGTGATGGAGCTGGAACTGGTAGTGTCTGACATGTCAGAACTTGATGAGGAGCTTTTGGGCGAGGGGGCGGGGGCGGGCGGGCTGATGGGGGACATGTCAAAGTCCATCATCAAGTCGTCGGGGATGACGGCCTTGGTGGCCTCCTCGACGGCGGCCTGCACCTCGCCGCCGCGCACCAGTGGGAACTCGATGATGTCAACTGGGGCGTCGACGGGGACCTCTGGGGCCGGCGGGGTGGGGGAGAGGAGGGGCATGCTAGGTGCTTGGCGTGCATTCTCCTCCGAGGCCGGGAGCACACTGACTACGCCGGGCTTGACGCCACTGAGGGCGCCGCCACCAGGGGCAGCCAGCGTGTTGGCCACGGTGGGGAGGTCGCTGGATTGGCCGACAGCCTGCGTTATCGCATCACTACCTGCGTCACCAGGACCCTCCTCATCAAGGCCGAGCTCGGCCACCAAGTCGCCCAGGATCTGGCGCTTGACACGGGGTTTGAGGCTCAAGCTCTTCTTGGCCACCCGCTTGACTGCTTGCTTTGCAGGCATCATCTTTAGTCTTGAAAAAGACAATTTTATTTCTTCTGAGCTGGAACTCGGACTGCTTCTCGGACTTCTTGACTGCTCGACGCACGATGTAAGACTGTGACGCTCCAGGGATCGGGGGCGGCTTTTATCCTGCCGCGTGGCGACAGTGTCGCCGCCTCACGGCCAAATTCATAACTATTGAACTGTGCCCGCGCATGCGCAGTGCAGCGCCTGGAGCGCGCCGCGCGCGCCGCCTCATGGCCAAATTGGGAACTAGTGCGCTCAAATAAATACGGCCGCCCGGCCCCCGGGTCACCACAGTCATACATCGAGCGTCGCAGAGTCAAGAAGTCCGAGCAGAAGAGAGAAGAGTCGCAGCCTAAGAAGAGTCGCAGCCTTAGAAGAAAACTGTCTTTTTTAAGACAATGTCCGCTCTCCTGGACATCCTGGAGGAGTGGAAGGGAGGATGTTTTTACACCCCCGAGCTCCTCGCGGAGGCCTACACCACGGCCCTGCTTGCCTTGTTGGAGGCCAGCGAGGAGGACACGGGCGACCCTCGGGTCGTTCCCTTCCTCGAGGCGGGCTATGAAGCCTACTACAGCGAGCAGGACGGCTTCGATAGCCAAGCGGAAGCGACCCGCGACATGGCTTTGGCCATGGTCGGCGCCGGCAAGCACGGCGTCGACGCCGCGGCCTCACGCCCCGCCACTCCCCCGCCGCGCACCGTCTCGGCGCGCCCCTGGAGGCCCTGGACGCCCTCCTCGCCGCGCCCCGCCACTCCGCCGCGCCGCCACACCGCCAGCCCGCACGCCACCGGCGCACGAGGGGGTGCCTACCCTGCCGGCGGGCGCCCTGGGGAAACGCGCGCGCAGCCCTTCACCCGCGCCGGAAGCCTCGCCAGAGCAGCCCAAGCAGCCCACGCTCGAGGTGCTGCAAAGCCGGGAGAGGCACCTGAAACGCTTCAACACCACCTTCAGGGAGGAGGTGATGCAGGTTTCGGGGCTGGGAAACACGCTTCCCTCAGAGGATCTCATGGTCGAGCTGTTCGACACCGTACTGGCTCGCCAGAGGGAGGCCCTCGGTGCTCAGGATGCTGACCGCGTGGTCCTGGAAATCGAGAACGCGGCCAATGCTGACAACCCCCTGTGGTTCAGCATGCGGCGCGCAGACCAGCCCAATGGGCGCGTGGTCTTGGACAAGCTCGCGCGGGTGCTCAACTCCAACCAGGCTTTCTTTGCGGAGGGCCGGCTCCGCGTGTCCTATGTTCACGTGGCAACGCCCGAGGCCGCGGGAAGACGCACGCAGCGTGTGCCTAACGAGAGCATGCAGGCGTGGGTGGACAGGAAAATCGGGGCAAAGCACCTGTACTCCCCTAATAACGCAACGGACAATATGTGCCTGGCGCGCAGCGTCGCTGTGGCCATCGCTCGGGTCACGATGTCCAAAATGGCGTTTTACCGCATGAAAAAACCTGATTCCATCGCTCAGCGCAATGCCGCGCTGAAGCTCTGCGAAAGGGCTCAGATCGACCCTGACCGGCCATGCGGCCTGGACGAGGTACGTCGGCTCCAGGACTCACTCCCCGAGTACCGACTATGTGTGTTCACCGATAAGAAAGGCAGGGAATGCGCTTTCAAGGGGGATTTCGTGGCAGGGTGAAAGAACATTTATTTGTTGCTCCATGCCAACCACTTCATGGCCGTACTGTTTCCGTTCCAGGCGTTTGAAGTGCGGCTTGGGTGCGACAAATGCGTGGTGTTTTACGAGAACGCTGGGGGCCACCGGTGTGAAGGGTCGTGCTGGCGGTGCCTCAGCGACACGGAGCACACCGATCCGTTGCGCCGATGTGCCGATTGCGGACACCAGTTTGCAGGTGATGATTGCTTCGACGCGCACAAGGTCGTCAAGCTGCCCTTAGGTAACAAGACCAAGTGCGAGTCGTTCAGGTTTTGCCAAGGGTGTGAGCGCAGCTACAGCACGCTGCGCGGCGCCCGGCACGTGTGCGGATTCGTGTACTGCCACAACTGCAGGCAGAACGTGCGGGAGAACCATTTGTGTTATATGGCACGGTGGGAGGAGAAAGAGAAGGACCCCCAGTGGAAATACATTTCGGTGTATTATGACATAGAAACTACACAGGACCACGAAGTGGAGGGCAAGCAGGGCACGTTCGAGCACAGGCCAAACATGCTCGTCACTCAGGCCGTATGCGAGCAGTGTGCACATGTTAAGCAGAACGACTATTTCTGCACCACCTGCCAGACGCGCCAGCATGTGTTTCACTGCTTGGACGACCCGGAGGTGAACGTCATGGGCCAGTTTCTGGACTACCTGCAGTCCTTCCCCGCAAAGACGCACCTCCTCATTGTGGCCCACAACGCCAAGGCCTTCGATGCCGTGTTTGTGCTTCAAGAAATGATTGCCCGGCGACTGAAGCCGGACCTCATTCTCCAGGGCGCGAAAATAATTTGTATGCAGTTGGGCACATGGAAATTCATAGACTCGCTCATGTTTTTGCCCATGGCCCTGTCCTCTCTGCCAAAGGCGTTCAGTCTCACAGAGCTGAAAAAGGGATTCTGGCCCTACCTGGCCAATGTGCCAGAAAATTACGGCTATGAAGGGCCGCTCTTGGACCGCGAGCTGTACTGCGTCTCTACCATGAAGCGCGGCGCGGCCTGTGAGTTCAATACCTGGTACGACCAGCAGGTTGCCGCAGGGGTCGTATTCAATTTTCGCCGTGAGCTGATGGAGTATGCTGTCAGTGATGTCACTATCCTGCGGGAGGCCTGCCAGGCCTTCAGGCAGCTGTTCCAGGACACCGCGGGCTTTGACGCGATGTACCATTGCGTTACTCTGAGTAGCGCAACTTTAGCGGCCTATAGGCGGAACTTCCTTCCGGAGGGGAAGATCGGCATCGTGCCGGCGGGGGGCTACCATGGTAGGGCCAAACACAGCCACATCGCCCTCCAGTGGTTGGACTTCGAGTCACATCGACTGGGGGAGACCATCCTGACCGCGTACAACCACCGCGAGGTGAGCGTGCTCGGCCGCCCCGTCGACGGCTACGTGGAGATCGCGAGGCCGGACGGCTCTGTGGAGCGCCGAATTTACGCCTTCCAGGGGGATTACTGGCACGGCTGTCCTATCCACTTTCCACACAAAGAGGGCGAAAATCGGCTGGAGAACACGAAGCGGCTTGTGGCGCTCTTCCGGCGGGAGGGCTACGTTGTCGTGGAGAAGTGGGAGTGTGTTTTCCGCCGCGAAATGGAAGGACGCAGAGGTTAAGGCGTACTTCACCGCCAACCCTACGACCCGTCAATAGGGTGCGTCGTCCAGAGGCGACTTTCGATATCAGAGTTTGAAGACCCCTAAAAAGTTTCGTTTTTTTGTGCTGATTTCGGAACTGACCTCGGTTTTTCGATTGAAGGTAATCTTCTTGGTCATACCGGCCAAAATGTACCAAAAAGCGGCAGTTTCTCAAAAAAATGACCAAATAGGCGATTTTTCAGGCTCAATTCTGTGTTAAAACGTCCCGGAGTAATTCTGATGGTTGTTGTCGGGCCCTATGGGTATACACAACACAAAAAAAATAAATATGAGTGCGAACTGGAACCCATCTAGCGGAAATGCCGAGGCCTGAAAGACAAAAAAATCGTGAAAAAACTCCATTAAACGAACATTTTTGGCCCTCAGTGACCCCCCAGCGTCCGATTTTCGGTGCACTATGCGGTCAAAGTGTTAGGTACTATCAGAGACAAGAACGTTAGTTGAGCGGCGGAGGGCTGGGACGCATTTCAGCTGTCGCGCAGCAGCGGGAAACGTGTTTAGGAAAAACTGAAAAAACACCAAAATGCGCTTTTAGGGACTTTTTCGGTTTTTCGCCGGCCCAAAACCCATACTAGTGTTCCTTTTAGGTGACATTCGCCAAAAACAACAATATACAAACGCAATTTAAACTCAGGATCAGGTGCAAACGCTGCGTACACCTAAAAAAATATGCAACTTTTTCTTTTTTAAAAAAATGTTGCTTTTGTGGGCTGTTAGCTCGAGTTGTGCAGGTCTTAGCTCAGTAAGCTTTACGCTATGCCTACCCAGGACTAGTGGACATGGCCAGGACCGTCCCGCACGGATACAATGCACACGGCGACGAGGACGAGGAGGACCAGGAGGTTCTCGAGGCCTTAGGCCTCTTGATGGAGCACTGAGAAGTGCCAGAACTTGCGCACGGGAGAAGCAGGCAGGCCCGTTCAACACAGCTGAGCAGAGGGTTGCCTACCCACTGGGCGTCCCACTGGGCGTCCCACTGGGCGTCCCGCCCCGGCTCAGTAAGAGAGTGTGTGAGAGTGCCCCTGGTGGCGGCGGCAGTCTTGGACTGTCGTCAAGCCCGGCGCGCTCCACGCACTCTCGCCCCGCCGGGGAGAGAGAGAGAGAGAGAGAGAGAGAGAGAGAGATTAGCGCAGGGGAGAAGCAGGCAGGCCCAACCGGAGCAGGGGAGCTGGTCAGGCCCCAGTGCATTACCATCCAGTACTTTTTGTGACGTAGCCCGGCGGCGCTCTCGTCGCGCCGTGACAAAACGCGTCCACCCGCGCGGCGCTCTCGTCGCGCCGTGACAAAACGCGCCGGCCCGCGCTGCCCCGCGCCGCCGCCCCGCACCGCCCCCGCGCCGCCCCCGCGCCGCCCCCGCGCCGCCCCCGCGTCGCCCCCGCGCCGGCCCCGCGCCGGCCCCGCGCCGCCCCCGCGCCGCCCCGCGCCGCCCAGCCCGGTCGGTATAAATTCACGCCGGCTCGGCCTATGGCTCGAGTTTCACCATGTAGCAGCGCTGCCAGACACGCCCCGCTAGAAAATGATATAAAAGGCGATGCGTAGTGCCTTCTCGCTCATTGACTGCAACAATGGACTTGTCCTTTCAGCACCCCTGCACGGCGCTCGTCGTGGGCGGGACTGGAGCAGGAAAAACCTTTTTCATGAAACGAATGATTGAACATAGAGAGGTTATGTTTAGCACCGCTTTCGACCAAATCATTTTTTATTACTCTGAATGGCAACCTCTGTACGAGGATCTCAAAACGGTCGTTGATTTTCGGCAGGAACTGCCCCAGTTAGACGACCACCCTCCCGGCCAAGGGCCTAAGTTATTGATTATCGATGATTTTATGGACGAAATTAAAAATCACAACAAAGAACTCCTTAAATTTTACATCAAGGGCTCAAGCCATCGAAATTTGTCCATTTTCTTTCTGAGTCAATGCTTGTTTCCGGACGGCATGCGGCAAATCAGTCTGAACGCCCACTACATTGTCTTGTTCAAGACATCGCGAGATTTAGCCCAAATTCGAACATTTTGCCTACAAGTGGACCCGACCAACTGGCGCGCCTTGCTCGAGGCGTATGAGGACGCCACCAAGGTGGGACACAGCTACATTCTGTTCGATTTCAAACCAGAACAAAGGGATCACCTCAGGATTCGAACCAAGATTTTCCCGGACGAGTCCTGCGTCATTTACATTCCAAAAAATAAGTATAAAAGAGACATGGAAGGCCCTTATTAAACCATTTTTCAATGATGGCTCCTCGTGCACACACGCATAAGGCCCTCCTTGAAGTGCTCAAGTCAGCGAAGCCCAAGTTAAGCAAGGCTATTCTGCAACACGCGGATAAAGCACTTATTTTTTCACTTTGTGAAATAGCTGATAATTTATTATCGGGGAACATCGCTCCTTCAGCAACCCAAAAATCTCAACTTAACAAGCTAGGGCCCGCCCTTCCGTCGAACCGAGTTGCCAGCTCCGCTTCGCTGCGCCGGCAACTCGGTTCGACAGGGGGCCGGCCCAGCTTGGCCTGCCGGCGGCCTTTCCTCGGGCCTTCGGCCCTCGCATCAGACCCAACTTGGCCAGTCGAAGGCCCGGGCCTTCGGCCCGCTCTCATCAAACACCCCGTGAGCGGGTAAGGCAAAGTTATCGATGTACCATCGTGACTTAGGCCCGCCCTTTTATTCACAATATGCAAAAGTCCTTACACTTTTTACTCCAACTGTCCTTAGAATATGCCCATTTCATTTGTCTCTTAGCCCTCATTCCGAAAATACTCATATTTGCCATGCTACTGCAACTCCTTGCAATGGAGGCACAGCAGGAGCGCAAAACGAGCCCGTCGCACTTTTTCACATAACTCATGAAGGCGGGCTCCTGGACCCCCCTTCCGACCCCTCGTTGAAGAGGTCTTGCCAAGACCTATCGAAAACTTAAGTAAAAATTTTCAGTCGGTCGACCCCCTTTTTTCAAGATCCTGATGTGACTAATAGACGAAGTCGGGCTCCTGGACCCCCTTTCCGACCCCTCGTTGAAAAGGTCTTGCTGAGACCAATCGAAATCTGCAATAATTTTTTTTAGTCGGTCGACCCCCTTTTTTGAAGATCCTGATCTGGCCAACTTGTAAAAGCGGCCGATGGGGTCGGGACCAGGTCCATTCATCTTGTCTCGTCGCCCTGATTCCAAAAATACCCCTATGTGCCCTGCTAGCACCAATAATGGCGGAAATCCCCCTCCCGCCCATGCAAACCATGATGCAGCTGCTGCAGGCCTTGCGCGGGTCGGACGGGATTTGCACCACCGGATTGTTTGTTCGGACGGCCCTCCTGAAGTACCCTCCAAATCTGGTCACTCCAGCTCAACTCCTTCCTTGTACACAGACGACAACGACACACAGACACAAAGGCAAATGCATATGCCCTCCCCCTATTTTTTGAATAGAAGGGCGGGCCAAAAAGTACAGAAACCATTTCAGGTGCCTAGCGCAACGCGGAGAGGGTTGGCACGCTAAGAGAAAGTACCTCACTCAAAAAGGGGGTTCATTTCTTCCCCTTCTTTTGTCAGCCGTAGCCTCAGTCCTGCCAATGCTTTTTCGGTCATGAATCACGTTAAGAAAATGATTCTGGTCCCTCAGGAGACGGTGGCGCGACTCCACGACACGCCCACCATGACCCCACAGTCTCAGATGAGTAGTCTGGACACAGAAATGCACGGCATATTAAATAAAAAGTATGCTGATGATGCTGAAAAGTGGAAACATTACAGTGAGGCGCTCTCTCGATACTTGCATTTCGCAGGAGAGTCGCGTAAACCTCTCACCTTGGAAATACAAAACAAGCCAGACGATGCGGACAACAAGCGCGCTGCGGCCGTACGCGAGCAGCTCGCTGCTGCAGTGCCGAAAACGTATAAAGGCCAGGCATTGCGAATTTACGATTATTTGAGTCAAAGTCATTCACCCGTCACATGGGACGCGAATGGCACCCTCTGTATTGATGATACCGTCATACCCCATTCCAATTTAATTGATTCGATTTCCGATCTCACAAGGGCAAGAAAAAATTTTCACCCAACCGGAACAGAGGCCCTATGCGCTGTTTTGGCGCGCATGAACATTCCTCTCGAATTATTGGGGAATTCGACACGACGTGAACTGATCCAAAAACTAAAAGGTCAGAGTGGTGGGGGCATCATTTCTCTACCAAAAATACACCGCGAAATACAGAAAAAAGTTAAGGGACATGTCAAAAAGAAAAAAAGCGTGAAAAACGCGGCCAAAAAATATGTCTGGAAAACTTGGTGAAATTTATCACGATCCTTCACATCCTGCCGGGTACACTGGTCCTTGGAAACTTTGGCAAGCGACAAAGAGACCCAAAAAAGACATTGAAAATTATTTGAAGGCTGAAGATGCCTATACCTTGCACAAACCGGCAAGAAGGAACTTTCCACGTAATGTGACCTATGCAGATAATATAGACGAGTCCTGGCAAACCGATTTGACGGACTTGACGTCACTGGAACAGGATAATTCGGGACACACATTTGTTTTATGTGTTATTGATGTGTTTTCAAAATATGGATGGGCTATTTCTTTAAAAAATAAATCGGCCCCTTCCATTGTAAAAGGGCTTGAAACATTGTTCAAAATGACCCAGAGACGTCCTGTTCGTCTATTTTCGGATAAAGGTTTAGAATTTAAGTGCAAACTTGTTCAGGAGTTTCTGAAAAAACACAATATCAAATATATTTCTACAAATAACCCAGATATTAAATGCTCAGTCGTAGAGCGTTGGCAAAAAAACAATAAAATCAAAACTGTTTAGGTACTTTACCGCAACTGGAGATTATTGTTATGTTGACGGGGTGCTAGACAAGGTTGTCCATGCTTACAATCATACTTATCACAGATCTATTAAAATGAAACCTGTGGATGTGACAGCAGACAAGGTTCTAGAGGTATATAATACCCTGTACCATGGACTAAAACTCACAAATAAAAAAACCAAGTTTAAAATAGGAGACTATGTCCGCATCACTCGAGAGAAAAAAAGGTTTGAAAAGGGATATACCTGGAACTGGTCAGAAGAAATTTTTAAGGTCATTCAGGTCATTCCTCATGCACTGCCGGTGTACCGCTTGGAGGATCTCGATCAGGATCCAATTGAGGGGACGTTTTATGAAATGGAACTTCAGAAGGTCACGAAGCCCGAGGCCTTCAAAATCGCATATATAGTGCAGTCAAAGGGGAAAGGAAGCAAACGAAAACACCTCGTGCATTGGAGAGGTTACCCTGAGAAAAGTCGCTCTTGGATTCTTGATTCCGACATTATTAAAACATAACATGGATTTTTACGCTTTTCTGCCGAGTAACGCGAGCCCCGACCTATACCCAGAAAACAAAACATCCAATTTTAAGACCCAATTGGCTAATCGCATAGAGTTGCATGGTGATTGGCAGGCCGCCCTCATTGAGCTCCATTATCCAAACACTATCGCACAGTTGACTGAGGGCGAAAACGAGATCACATTCCTGGCGCCAGACAGTGTAGACACGGTTTTCGTCAAACCAGGTTGCTATGCCAGTAAAGCCGATTTTTTGGGGGCTGTTAGTATTGCATTGACAGTCTTGACCAATGACATAGAGGGCGACCCGCCACTGACAGAGACACCTGACCACCGCGTTGAATTGCGCCCTTTACTACCCGATAGACCCGATATGAAAATTCATTTCTCCCCGCGCCTCGCCCTACAGCTTGGCCTCGAAGGTCATGGACCTTTCCCAGCCCACGAGAAACTATGTGGAGTGAAACCCGTTGATATAACTTTAGGCATAACCCAACAGTTGTTTATTTACATGGACATTCTCACTGACCAAATAATCGGACACACGAGGGCTCCGCTTTTACGTACAGTCCCCGTCAACACACAAGCCCAGTACGGTACCATGTCCGTCGTCCATTTTGAACACCCCCTCCACTTCGATTTGAGCACAAAATCGTTTGAGAGCGTCGAGTGCTATATAAGAGACCAAAAAGGGCACTTGGTAGCATGTGATTTCGGAACCTTGACTCTACTGGTTCACCTTCGAAAACGAACACGATAAAAAATGACCCTTATTACTCAATACTATCTAAACCAAGCCGGGGGAGGAGCAGGCCCGTATTATGCTGGCGCTGCCTCTCAGAAAGGCTACGGTGTAGGCTCGTGGCTAGGAGGCCTCTTTCGGTCCATTCTGCCCGTCCTTCGAAGTGGCGCCGCAGCCGTTGGGAAAGAAGCGGTGCGCGCAGGCAGCCACGTCCTTGCCGATATCGCTGGAGGTGAAGGTCTAAGGACCAGCGCCAGGCGTCACATACAACAGGCCGGCGATAACTTGGGTAGCTCACTCAAACGCAAAGCAGAGAGCATGAACGGCTCTGGACGTATAAAAAGGCGTAAAACGACAAGGAAGCCTCATTCTGCTAAAGTGACTCGAAGGAGAAAGACCTTAGCTCCTGACAATTATTTCAGCTAAAAAAAACAACAAAAAACATGGCATTCATGCATTCAGCATCAAATCAATGCCTCCGCTCAGAACTTGACTTGTGGATGGTTCCACCCACACAGACAGCACTGGAGGCCACACACTGGGTGCCCTACAAGCCCCTCACCACACTGGACTCAGCCAACACCGTTGAGTTCTGTATCCCCGGGGCTGGGAGCGAGTACATCGACCCAGCACACACGATTCTTCTGGTTAAGGCCAAGATCGTGAACGCTGATGGGACAGACATTGTTGCCGCAAACAACAACTCCCGTGAATTACGCGTTGCACGCGCTTTGGAGCCAAGTGGACGTGAGCCTAAACCAAAAAGTGATTTCACATTCCAGTATGACCTATCCTTACCGCGCCTACATCGAATCGCTGCTTAATTATGACAGTTCAGCCAAACAGTCACACATGACGCAACGGCTCTGGTATCAGGATACACCAGGCCACTTTGATTCCCTAGACGGAGCAGAAAATTTGGGACTAGCCTGGCGCAGGGCCCGCACAGCACGCAGTCGTCCCTTTGAAATGATGGGTCCATTACACATTGATTTCTTTAACCAAGATCACTTCCTTCTCAATAACGTTGAATTGAGAATTAAACTCATTAGGAATCGAGATGCCTTTACACTCATGTCCGCTGCAGGGACAGAAAAAATCCGCCCCCGCCCTGGCCGCCGCACCGTACGTGCGCTCCGCCTACACCCCCGCCCTGGCCGCCGCACCGTACGTGCGCTCCGCCTACACCCCCGCCCTGGCCGCCGCACCCTACGTGCGCTCCGCCTACACCTATTACTGAGCGAATGCCGCCCTAGCCCTCCTTCGGCGGTACACCATGTCTGACGATGCGTGGAAAATGAACACTTGAATAACTCAATCTATCTTTTGACTTCGTGTCCTTATACCATCCTATAAGATCCAATAGTTATTGAAAGCAGAAACAGCGAAGTGCTGCACAGTTGCACGACTGTCGCATCCATTCGCATTCATTGGCCTGGTTGGCAAAGAAGTTTATACTTGATATTCGCTGCACGATGTGTCTTTGCAACAAAGACTTGGTCAGTGACCCTGGCCATATGCCGGCTGTCGTACCGGTGCACAAACCGGTAGGTCCAATGTTGTCGTGGCAGAATGCAAGAGTGGTTTAGGGCTTGGAAAGTGCAAGGAAACGAGAGTGCACTACGAGATCTAATGTTTTCTTAATACTCAGCTGTGGGAGCGTACTTACAAGCACAAGTCTTTTGATGTATGCTTGAAAAGCACACAGCTGTAGGTGTATGCTTCGCCAAACACACTTTTATCCTACCTATTAACAGGCACACTCATACAGCTGTGTGCTTGACCAAGCAAACACGTATAGCTGTGTGCTTGCCGGACCGTAAAAGAAAAGATGTGTGCTCGTGTAAGTGCGCTCCCACAGCTGTGTTCTTACCACACTTTTGATCTTGTCGTGTGGTAGCAAAAGGGTGGTAAGAAACACATTAAAACTCTGCACTTCCAGATCGTTAATGATTTTACGTCCTTGAACGGCGTGCATCTTCTAAATGGCCTTGGAAGGGGCCTCAAAGCACGGAAAATATAAAGCTCTGTCGTTTGAGTCACGAAGGTCGGTCGTAGGGCCTAACTTTTTAGCGCCGACAAACTTTCGTTTCTCACGATCAACCTTTGATTACCGCGATCAGGTAAGTTGGTTACATCAATCAGAAAAATTGTCACCACGGCCGGATTTCATATTCCAACCAATTTTGATCGCTATGACCAACATTTTTTTTCCGTGTCAGTTTGGGGCTTCTAGGAAAATTTTTAATGCCCTTCGAAAGTCATTAAGTTAAGTCATAATGAAAAGGGCGTGAAAGACTTGTTATGCTCCTTAGGGCGTAGTTTTCATGCCTTTGTTCTGCTAGTGTACCTTCAGTTGTAACGTGTCCAAAAGAACTGGCGTCGGAACAAGAAACATGTGGCTACTTCGACAGTTTGGCTGTACCACACTCTAAACGCGTTTCCTTTCAAGTATATGTCACAAGCCAAAGAAATTAATTAATTAAATAAATCAATCAATCAATGAATAAATAAATAAATCAGAGCTTTTACCATTGCTGCTTACCTATCTTGATTTTGCAGTAGCGAAGATGGAGAGCAAACTTCTTTGCCAACCAAGCCAGTATGCGACATGCGGCAGTCGGCAGACGTGCAACTGTGCCACACCATGTTGTTTCTGATTTCAATAACTGATTGTTCTTTCAGGATAGTATAAGGGCACAAGAGTCAAGAGACATATTCAATGATTCAAGGGTTTATTTTCCACGCCTCATCAGACAGAGTGTATGGCCAAAGCCGTGCTGGTGCAGTGCCTGATCTCAGTGGTAGGTGTAGGCGGAGCGCACGCACGGTGCGGCGGCCAGGGCGGGGGTGTAGGCGGAGCGCACGTACGGTGCGGCGGCCAGGGCGGGGGCGTAGGCGGCCACGGGGGCGGTGTAGGCGACGGACGGCGCGTAGGAGTAGGCGGGAGCCGCTGCGTAGGCTGCCGGCGCGTACGACACGAACTGGGGCTTGGCCTGGGCCACGGCGGCCAACACCACGAGAAGGAAGACGACCTGCAACAGCGGAACAGGGCCTGTTAGTTCCAGCTTCAGGCAAGAGTTGAGTTGCAGTGGCCAACTTACGGAGGAGTTCATGGTGGTGGTGAGTTTGAGTTGCTGCGGACTCAAGTGTGACGCTTGCCGCCAGGGCCGCCGTTTTATACGTACCTCCGAGTTGCTTGATGGATCCAGCGACCCGCATCGACCAGAGTGGGGGCAGATACGGCGGCGCGGCGGTCGTGGCGTCATCGGAGCCGGAAGGAGCGATTCGAACCCCAAATAGTGCAATACTAAATTTAGTCAATTCCCAAAGCACCTGCTCTTTGATGCTGTTGCTATTTGGAGACAGGGCTTCTAAATTTTGGCTTGACTAATGTTGCAAAGCGAACACGAATTTACCTTGAACTTTGTCGTGCCCAAGCTTCGCACAAAATAGAAAATAGAGATTTATAATGCACGAATTTCTGCCTAACTAAACTTGCGAAAGTACGAAAGGGAGTTCACGCGCATGATTAATTTTTTTTGCAAATCGACGCACCAAAAAAGTTTATAGAAATTAAGTGTGCACTTGCTATCGTTGCTATTGCTCCAGCCCTTTACAAATTAATTTGGTTACAAAGAGCGAAGTCCGTCTGAAAGGTCTAATAATAAAGCATTTTTTGACTTGCTTTGACGGACGCTTGATTATACTGCCAGAATCAGTGACGCCCGTGCTTCCCCCTGGTATCGACCGACACACTGTGGTCAGTTCCCCATCAAGCAGCTCGGAGGTGCGTATAAAACGGCGGCCGTGGCGGCAGAGCGTCACACTTGAGTCCGCAGCAACTCGAACTCGCCACCACCATGAACTCCTCCGTAAGTTGCCTACTGTCGTTCTGTAGCTGCGACTTGACTCCTGCCTGAAGCTGGAACTAACTGGTCCTGTTGCCGCTGTTGCAGGTCGTCTTCCTCCTCGTGGTGTTGGCCGCCGTGGCCCAGGCCAAGCCCCAGTTCGTGTCGTACGCGCCGGCAGCCTACGCAGCGGCTCCCGCCTACTCCTACGCGCCGTCCGTCGCCTACACCGCCCCCGTGGCCGCCTACGCCCCCGCCCTGCCCGCCGCACCGTACGTGCGCTCCGCCTACACCCCCGCCCTGCCCGCCGCAACCTACGTGCGCTCCGCCTACACCTACTACTGAGCGCTAGCTACGCCTCTGACTTCAGAATCTTCCTTTAAAGTGCACGATCACCACCAGTACAGCCAGCATGTTGAGGAATGAAAAATAAAATGTGGAAACCACCGCATCCTTTCTTTTCTTCATTTTCACGCACACACGGCTCTCGTACGTCATATTTTCAATGGAATAACGTTTACATCTTGTGGTTCCGTTTAGGAAATCGAGCAAAAATTCTCGCCCTGACCGGAACAAATGCTGCCCAAAAGGAACAAGAAGTCTCAATAGAACCTTTGAACGGTCTGCTTCTTCTCACCAAAGAAAACGAAGAAATTTGCCTTTAAATACGGTGCAATTCTTTGGAGATGTTACTCCATTTTCTGCGTAAAACGAAGCGATGCTCGGCTGCGCGGCTTTCACTGGCTGTCTCTGTCATCGGCTGCACAGTCTCCACGAGATTTGAGTCAGGAGCACGACGGCGATTTATTGTTCTCATAATTCAAGAATACATAAAGTGTTGTTAACTAACTGTGCTAAATGGCTTCAGTGCCGAGCTGCTGGCTTCAGTTACTAAGAATAGTCCAACATTCAACTTATATTCACAGTACCTTACTTCATCCACACTTTATTCAATTATTTAACAAGTCTTCTGTTTGGAGGTTTTAGGTGCTGAGCACAGATATTAAGGTTTAACTTCATGCCCAGTCAGCATAAGTCGTTCCGCGACACGTGCCTGTTTTCGTCGAGAACGTTCTTTCGGGGAGTACTCAGGCACGTGAAAAAGGTTAATCGTTCCAGATCCCACACACGTGCATAGGTACTCCCATCGTGGAACATGCGTTCAGCCTGTGAGACGAGACGTTCTGATGACGTGCAGGCGGGCATGCTGCACGGATGTGCCCTCAGCGGCCGCGGTGGCACGAACTGGGAACGCCCTGCCTAGACGTTCTTTGGACGTTCCGCAGGTCATGCTGCATGGACATTCTGTGTACGTGCCGTCGGTCATGGTGCATGGGCGTTCTTTTTGCCACCGCGGTGGCACGTCAAGGGCACGTTCCGCTGAGGCACCCGCCGGTGGGCCCACCCGGCACGTGCCCGTCACCGTCCAAGCGCGGTCCTGCTTTGGACATGTGTGCGCGACCCGCCTGGGCACGTCGTGCCGGGTCCCTCTGTTTGGTGCTGTTTATGTGCCGCCGGGCACGTTCGCGGCACGCCCGGTTGGTCATGTCCCGAAGGTGTGCTTTCTATCACGTTACTGGTACACGTCTACGGTGGTGTCCTTTGGCCGTTCCCCTCGTGCGATTTCAGTTATGTACCGTCTGGCATGTTCCCCGCCTGTGCCCTTAGTCCCACCATATTCACGTTCCGAGGAAGACGTGCACCGTATGTGTCAGGATTCAGCGCCTGCCAGCGGGGGATAGACCGTTCCGCCACACAGCCGTGCCGGCTGTGTGGCCTATTCACCACTTCGCAGGCGCGCGGTGGGTAGGGCGGCAACCCACCCAGCGCGCGTGTGCGGCGGTACGGCCTACCCCGCTGCTCGCAGGCGCACGGGTTTATGTGCAGTTACAATACAGGAAATTAGTGGAATGAGTATAATGAACCTTCAAATGTCATACAATGAAATATTATGCATTTAACAGAAAACCTAACTTAAGTGACTATACACAACGCAGTAATATAAACACATAAAAAATAGTACAGGCTTCAAAGCTCTGATATCTCGAGGAGGCAAATCAAGAGAAGCACACACTAGGTAACTAAAATGTTAATATGTATTAAATAAATTAATAATTAAATTAATTAAAAATTAAATTGTATTAATTAATTTTTCAAGGGAAGTTTTGGCAAAAATAACCCGCAGCACATGGGCTCAAGATTCTATAATAATCTCCCAAATAAAATTAAGGACCATGCTACTTCGCTGAATCTGTTTAAAAAACAATTGAAAATGTTCTGCACCTCTATCACTGAATATGTACTGAAATATCTTGTACCACTTTATCTTTCTAAATAAATAAATAAATAAATAAATAATAAATAAATAAATTACTATTAAAATGATTCCAATACAAGTAACATTACACTAACAGGAGACTATTACTATTACAAGCCAATGCAAACATACTGAAAAAATCAAGAGAAGCACACACTAGGTAACTTAAATGATAATACAGTAAAAGCTGCTTAAAGCGTTGTAGGAAATTGAGATCTCATCGCCATATGATTATTGCACTACAGAAACTTCTTTGCTGCAACCGTAAAGTAATGCCAGTATAGATGACTGTGCACATTACTTTACGGGCCGGACAGAGTTTCTTTGGCGCATAACCGGGGCACATGATCACAATTTTCCACGATGCTTTAAGCGGCTTATTAATATTACTATTAAAATGATTCCAATACAAGTAATATTGCACTAACAGGAGACTATTACTATTACAAGCCAATGCAAACATACTGAAAAAAAAGGCAAAAAAATTTATGTAGTTGCTGTCTCCATCATCTCCATTGTTGAAGCCTCAAATTGGTATGGGTGAGGTGGTGCTGGTGTTATTGAGTGCTTCCGCTTGGAAAACCAAGTGACCGTCTGATGCTGGAGATCTTGTCTAGTAAACTTCTTCTCTGGAATTCTGCTAATCGCACTGTACACATCTGAAACATTATGAAAAGATAATCAATAGTCTCCAATAGTACGTTGCTGGTGGACAGCTCTTGCTACAACAACTCACCAAGGAGGAGGGCCCTCACTGTAGGTGCCACTGCACCAAAGGAAACCCTCTGGGTGGGGGTGAGGAAACCTTCCTTGACCCCGGCACTGAAGTTCATCCAGTAACCGCAGTCATCCGTCAGAAGCTCCTTCATCACGTCATTGACGCATTGGAGCACAGTTGTTGCCCCTGCTCCCTTCCCCTTCAGGTACTGTATCTGCAGGAAAGAAAAGAAACATAAGTTAGGTACGTATGTTTGCAGTCTGAAGCTGATAACGAGTCGCTGTTCACTCACCACAGCAGATCGATTTTGTTGATCCTCCGTTAAGTCACTGCTGTCTCGGTCCACTGGAACGTCCCTCCGTCTCACCTTCAACTCAAAGAGGGCGAGCTTGTCAGGGTTGGCGATGGGGAACTTCACTCCGGGCACCACCCGGTCCCCCTCAGTGGCAATAATTACTCCGGCCAGGCTCTTGACCGTCCTCACCAATTCTTCCAGAGTGTCCTCAATCTTGGCGAGCCTGTACTCCCACCTTGATGGAACCTTTCCTGCAATCAAGAAAAACATGACTTAGATTGGGCTGTTTTGTGTCAATGGGTTTCCAAATGTGTCCCTCTTACCCCTCTTGGCGGAAGGTGTTTCAGCGCTGTCACTGTTCAGTGATAGTCCTGTAAGCAAAAAAAAATAATCAATCACTGCTGCTTCCTCCTTTAGCATTTTGACACCAATGAAAACTTAGAGAAGGGCACAACTTACTTCGTTTGGAGGATCCGGCAACAGGAATAAGTTGCAAGTTTTGTGGTGAGGTGGTGTCTAGGTCTGGGGTGTTTACAGTTCGGTTTGGTAATGTGTGTGTGGTGTGTGGTGTCTGTGTGTTTTCGTTTGGGGGGTTTGGTGGTGTCATGGTTATTGTTGGTGTAATTGCGGAACGTGGTCTAGGGGCAGGTGTTGGTGTCTGTGTGCCTGGCGTCTGGTTCCTATTCTTGGGAGTAGTTGTACGTGTCGGTGCAGGTGATGTTGATTGTGTTTGTAGCGTGTGGTTGCTGTTCCTGTGTCTAAAAGGATGGGCAGTTGTATGCGTAGGTGTTTGAGACTGTATTTCTGGCGTCTTGGGCCCGTCTGAGGCTGCAATTAAAACATTTATTATCAAACTCTATGTACGACTATACTCTTATAATTTCAAGTTTTTAAAAGAGAAAACTTCTAGGCAAGTTATGGACCATGCACACAAGTATTTACTTCCACCAGTTAATTTATAGTGAAAGAAATAATCATGAATAAAAAGCCTCTTGGTATCATACAATTATATCCAACGTTTGCATAATGGAAACGCACCTGTTGCAAGTGAACCTATTGGTCCAGAAGATGGTTGGTCTGCTCCTTCGTTTGGGAGGTTATTCTCCTTGTCTGATTCCCCATCGGTGCAGCTCCTGTCACAGTTGTCAAACAAATCTTCATCTTCATCGTTCTGTTCCCATATGGAGACATCGGACTCCGAGTGGGATTCGATGGGAGTGAGTTCAGGATGGGGCAGCTTCTCAACACCGAGGCTTTTGTCCACAGCGTTCAGGGCTCCTTCGTCTGCTGTGTCGTCTGTGTCCAGACTTGATATGTGGGCCCCGTCCACATATGAGTCAATCATATTCTCTGCCTCTTCCAAGGTACCTGCAACATGCCGATGGAAACATTGTTACATTCTTTGTGTCAATTATGACAAATACTCTGAACATGTATGTTAAACCAAATAAATACAATTAAAATGATTTCAAGTAGCACTTTAATACCTCAAGATCTCTAAGTTGTAGTAATGAATCTGAGCCTTCATGTTGGCAGTCAATAAGTATTCTGATTCAACAGCAAAAGTCATTGACATTGGCAAAAGTATCAAATCGTTATGGCGTCTCACTCTCCAAGCCCTAATTTTATGACGATAAGTCACAATAAATGTTGCTGGGCACTTTGTATGATTCAAAATAGTATTTTTAAAAAAATCTTTCATCTTTATTAATAAACACACTAAAATAGACCATATGAAAGATGTTTTTGTAAATTACTAATTTGAAACATGCATAGTTCCTGGAAATTTCTAATGTGACTTAACTTTATAAATTTATGGCTTGGAAAGTGAGAATCCATAATGACTACAAACTTTTGCCAATCCCACAGAATTTCGTTGTGCAGTTTATCTGAACCAGACACACTTCGAGCTGACTGCAGACATGAAGGTTCACACAATTTAACATTAGAACATCTTAAATTCATGGTAAGAATCGGGTTTTGAAGCTATTCCTGAGTCAACACACTGATATTCTCTCCTGTGACAGCCTATCGGGGAACTTGAAGCAAAGAAATCATATCTGCTTACCTATATTCCTTTCCTTGATGGTAATGGGCTCCCATTTCCAAAGTGAACCTGGAGTGTCCCTTGCCATCTTCTTTGCCTTCAATTCAGCCTCCTTGTACGGCACTGGGATTGCTCCCAAGTAGCCGTTCTTGCCTTTCTTGATCCACGCGTTTGGCAGGGTCTCAAGCGACTTCCTCCGGCTCTTCTTCTGCCATCGCACGATGCTGTAGCTGGAACCAAAGAGACCCCACAAAAGTGAATGCATGGCATTTAGTCTGTTTTTTTTTTAAACATATATCTTTTAGAAATATCAATTGTGCATGCTATTGCCATGAAATGAAAGAAACTAATTCCAATGTGGTCTGTGAGTTCTTTCACCCAAAGCATTAACTTGACATCAGATTAAAGTTCATTAAAAAAACAAATAGGTTTCATTCAAGCCAGAATAAAAAGTGGGAAGTCTTAGATGTTACAGTTCCCTTTTAAGTAATAATTATGTAGTTGACTTGTGATGATCCCAAAAGTATTTGTTCTTTTCTCGCGAAGAACGCAATGTAAGTATCAGAAATAGAAAATGAGGTCAAGTAACGGGGTCTCATTTAAAGTGTATTTCACTTTGATCTTTTCATACCAACACCCAAACACATATAAAAATCTTAAGTGGCATTCTTGTCTAAACCTTGTATAAAACTTGGCAAATACACGAATTATACAAAACACAAAAAGAAGCCTAGACTCTTAGGCTATAACTCAGTAAAACTTTAAGTTTCCACTTTACCAGACCACCAAAACAAAAAGAAAACAGTCGTATAATTACAGCTTACATAAAACTTGGATAGTAATACCCTAATCCCAAACTGCATTTTCCAAATAACAATACAGAAAAAGAACAAATATTTTGGGCCAATCATAAGTCAGCTTGGGAAGTACTAGGGCACTGTAACATCTAAAAATGCCCTGCACTGCTGCAATTTTTATTATTGTTTGAATGTTACTTAATTTTTTATCTAAGCAATTTTTCTGAATAATGGAAAAATACCAAAACACCCTTTGGCAGCCAACGGTACTGCTAGTGCCTTGGAACGAATTGAGTCAGTAGGCCATTCCTTGAGACGGTCAGACAGTTTTTCAACCTGGTATATCCCCAATTGACTGGAGGCTATCTCATCCACCTTGTACAAGTCCTTGTAAGTCATGAACTCTCTGCCTGAAAAGTGAGAACCTCTGGCATTCACCGAAAAATATTTGACAAGAACTACACGGCCAGTATTCAAGATGACAACATTGTCTCCTTTGTTTGACGTAATTGACCTACCACTAAAGTTGAGTTTAGTGTACATGCGGTCTCCTTCCTCAGTCGTGTGTGTCTGTGACTTTATATGAACTCCATCGGGCTTGGGCTTGGTCCTGGCCTCCAAGAGGAGAACTCTACTTCTTTCCAAATACCTTCCAACCAACTGCTCAAGGGCCTTTGAACGGCCTCGAATGGCTCTCTTCAAACACTGCAGTTCATTCTCAAAAGGGAACGCAGAGAAACAGTCTAGCCACTGGTGCCTCTTACAATCATCTGCAAGGTGGATTAGGCTGTGGACGTTAAATACAACGAAGTCACTTCCTAAAACCTTCCTAGAGTCCTTTACAAATTTCACCAAGATCCTCCTTGCGGCTTCCCTCTTTCCTTCGTCGAGATCATCCCTGCACAGAATAGTGATCCCTATGTGCAAGAGCAGAAACAGGTTATAGCATGCCTTAGGTAACACAGCACCCCTAAACACAACCACACCGGTGTAAAGAAGGATGGTTCTGAACTCTGAGGCCTTGAACAGCTTCAGATCGGTCAGTGGTCTTGGCTTGCGTCCAAAATCACGTGGCCAGAAACTCTTAGCATCCTTCACCCTCCGGTTAACGACAGGCCAGAATGATTTCACAATTTTGGCCTGTCGATGTTTAGGGCGAATCTCTCCCTTCGGTACGCGACCAGGGGCGCCATTGAAGAACCATTTCACTAAGCGTTTGCAAACCCCCAGACAGACAGAATGCATGTAGTCAGATGGCAGCCCAGTGACCATCGGGAAACCAATTTCTGTCAAGGGGCTAGTTCCGTTGTGGTGCTCTGGTTGGTCTTGGACTAGGAACGCTTGATCTGTCCTCAAGGGAGCATCAAGGTCTAGGAAGCACATTTTGCTTTTGATATAAACCCCCTGAGCTGTGCAATTGTTGCATGCGAAGTAACTGGTGTGAGGAACTATTGCCTTCAGCCACGACTTGGCTACGGCATCACAAATAATTCTCTCAACAATTACCCTGAAATGCCTCCCACCAAACCCCAACCCATTCATTTGCAACTTCTTAACCTCTGCTATGAAATCAACCAAGAATTCATTCAAAGGGGGCTTCCCAGGACCTCCCCAAACTGATGTCATGAAAGGTGGCAAATCTATGCCCTCCACTTTACACATAATGGGATAAATCTCAGTGTGTGACGACTTGAACACTGGCAGGCCATCTATATTGAAAGACAGCCGCAGTGTGTCCTGCGTCGAGTCATAAGTAAGTACTTTCAGAAGAAGGGGGATGAGGCCAAAGTGATAATAAACCCCTTTCCCCATGGTGGTCACTCCAACTAGTGGCTTGTTACCAAGCAGGGTCCTGGGGTCAGCGGGCAGGTCAGGGTCCCACCTACGTATGATGCTCAGAAGCTTACCCGTTGTGGTGAGAGGGACATTCTCCATCACTGCCCACTTACGCAACATAGCTACTTTATCACTAAGGGTAATCTCTGGTTTGCACAACGTCATATAATTACTCAAGTAGTCTGGTAAAGCATCATAGTCATCAGGGTCACATTCAATGAAGCTGGCTGTACTATCACCTTCCAGACAACTGGAATCTGAGCCAGACATGTCAAACTGTTCAAAATGTTCGGCCAACTCGTCACACATAGACGACACCTCACTACATGCGTCTTGAGCAGAATGTACGAACTTGTCTGCCTCAGGTTCCACCTCTACTGGTTTTGACTCGTCCACGGGCCTACTTTCATCCATCTGCTGCTCCTGGCCAGTCCCCTCCCCGACAACACTGTCGTCTGACTCTGAAGACAAGTCAAGAACCTCTGCCAGCTTCTCTGCCACCCTCCTATACAACCTTTTAGGCATGATGCTGCTGGGTAGAACCCGTAACAAAACTGAACTGTAACTACCTCCTCTTTCCTAGATGTGGGGTAGAGGCGGATTCTTCGAAATCTTCCAGCAAGTCCTGCGACTTATCCACAATTGCCTTGGACGCCATCGACATGACACCTGGTTCGGACCTGGATCAACACGAGAGACATTATAAATTAGTAAAATGGCCCAAAGTCAGCGTTGCAGCCTGTTGCCGGAGCGGAGAGGGAAGGCAACAGAGGCGCATGGCCGGGAGTCGGGGTGACTGGTCCTGCGCACAGTGGGCCAGAAGACCGGCGCAGGCGGCCAAAACTCTAGACGCGTTTTGGGCACCAGAGTCGCCAAATGGAACTCGTACCGAACGTGTGACCCCACCAATGAGTCGCTCTCCGAACGAGAAAGTCACTCGTTTGGTTCGCGTCCTGTTCAGCGACTCCGGAGCTCAAAGCGCGTCTAGAGTTTAAGCCGCCCGTGTTTTGGCCCACTGTGCGCGGGAGCTGGGAGACGGGGCACAGCGGCGCGGCAAGGCTTTGCATAGCACGGCCGCCTGGCCCACTGTATGTTGTCCTCAGACAGAGGCCGAGGCGGCCAGATACACACTGACACTTACACTCACACGCACACACTCACACACATTCACATGGCCCTCCAGGCTGCAGAGGCACCACGAAGCCAGCCGCTCTCTGCTGCGTCCTGCCGGCCCTGCAGGGGTGCGAGGCAGTCACTCAGTCATGGCCGCCGGAGCTGCCGCCATCTCAAGGCGGGGCCTGCCGGCCTGCCTCGCCCCGCCTTCCAGAGGCCATAGAGGTGACGCGAAACTGTTAGGTGCACTCACGCACGCACGCACTCACTCACTCACTCACGCACTCACTCACTCACTCACGCACTCACTCACTCACTCACTCACTCACTCACTCACTCACTCACTCACTCACTCACTCACACACACAGGCGCCTGCTAATGGATGACACGGATGACACGACGCGAGGCCCGAAAAGCGTCCAATGCAGCAGCCAAGTCACTCAGGCTCATGGCGTGCACTGCACCGCAAGGCGACGTACCCACGGCCCCACGTCTGCGCCGTATCCTACGTATCTGCCGCTGAAGCTGAAATTATCAGGCCAGGGAACTGCAAGTCACAAAGGCCACCCCTACACACTGCCTGCTTCCCACGAGTGCTCGGCCGTTGTCCCAAGGCTCAACTTACCTCCAAATGTCGCGGGCGCGAGGTGGTCAGCTGCGGCTCTGCGGCTCTGCGGCTTCGCGGCTCTGCTGCTCTGCGGCTTCGCGGCTCTGCGGCTGGCTGTCGGGCGTCGTCGCGGTAGGGTGGGGGCGTCCTTGTTGCAGACGTCAACCTGTTCCGGCACAAATGACTATGAATAACAGCTATTCGCGCGGTTGCAGGCTGGTTCCGTCGCTCTGTCTTCGTCTCCCTCATCGGACTCCGAGTTGGGACGTGAGAGAGACAGAGCGACGGAACGTGACACACGCGGAGTGGCAGGGCGACAAAAGTAATGGTGAAGGTTGGCTGCAGCACGGCCAGACGCACGGAAAACAGACGCGGGCGGGGTCCGGGGGCGCGCCGAGCCACCGCTCGCTGAAGCCAGCAGCCCCGCCCCGCGCCGAGGGTCGCGGTATAGTGGGCCAGAAGACCGGCGCAGGCGGCCAAAACTCTAGACGCGTTTTGGGCACCAGAGTCGCCAAATGGAACTCGTACCGAACGTGTGACCCCACCAATGAGTCGCTCTCCGAACGAGAAAGTCACTCGTTTGGTTCGCGTCCTGTTCAGCGACTCCGGAGCTCAAAGCGCGTCTAGAGTTTAAGCCGCCCGTGTTTTGGCCCACTGTGCGCGGGAGCTGGGAGACGGGGCACAGCGGCGCGGCAAGGCTTTGCATAGCACGGCCGCCTGGCCCACTGTATGTTGTCCTCAGACAGAGGCCGAGGCGGCCAGATACCCACTGACACTTACACTCACACGCACACACTCACACACATTCACATGGCCCTCCAGGCTGCAGAGGCACCACGAAGCCAGCCGCTCTCTGCTGCGTCCTGCCGGCCCTGCAGGGGTGCGAGGCAGTCACTCAGTCATGGCCGCCGGAGCTGCCGCCATCTCAAGGCGGGGCCTGCCGGCCTGCCTCGCCCCGCCTTCCAGAGGCCATAGAGGTGACGCGAAACTGTTAGGTGCACTCACGCACGCACGCACTCACTCACTCACTCACGCACTCACTCACTCACTCACGCACTCACTCACTCACTCACTCACTCACTCACTCACTCACTCACTCACTCACTCACACACAGGCGCCTGCTAATGGATGACACGGATGACACGACGCGAGGCCCGAAAAGCGTCCAATGCAGCAGCCAAGTCACTCAGGCTTATGGCGTGCACTGCACCGCAAGGCGACGTACCCACGGCCCCACGTCTGCGCCGTATCCTACGTATCTGCCGCTGAAGCTGAAATTATCAGGCCAGGGAACTGCAAGTCACAAAGGCCACCCCTACACACTGCCTGCTTCCCACGAGTGCTCGGCCGTTGTCCCAAGGCTCAACTTACCTCCAAATGTCGCGGGCGCGAGGTGGTCAGCTGCGGCTCTGCGGCTCTGCGGCTTCGCGGCTCTGCTGCTCTGCGGCTTCGCGGCTCTGCGGCTGGCTGTCGGGCGTCGTCGCGGTAGGGTGGGGGCGTCCTTGTTGCAGACGTCAACCTGTTCCGGCACAAATGACTATGAATAACAGCTATTCGCGCGGTTGCAGGCTGGTTCCGTCGCTCTGTCTTCGTCTCCCTCATCGGACTCCGAGTTGGGACGTGAGAGAGACAGAGCGACGGAACGTGACACACGCGGAGTGGCAGGGCGACAAAAGTAATGGTGAAGGTTGGCTGCAGCGCGGCCAGACGCACGGAAAACAGACGCGGGCGGGGTCCGGGGGCGCGCCGAGCCACTCTCGCTGAAGCCAGCAGCCCCGCCCCGCGCCGAGGGTCGCGGTATAGTGGGCCAGAAGACCGGCGCAGGCGGCCCAAAACTCTAGACGCGTTTTGGGCACCAGAGTCGCCAAATGAAACTTGTACCGAACGTGTGACCCCACCAATGGATTGCTCTCCAAACGAGGAATCCATTGGTGGGGTCACACGTTTGGTTCGACTCCCATTTAGCGACTCTGGAGATCGAAGCGCGTATACACTCTTGGCTGCCCGTGCCGGTCTTCCAGCGCACTGTTCGCGGGACCTGGGAGACGGAGCACAGCACACATACACGCGAACACACACACACACACGGCCGCACGGCCGCGCGAGGCGGGTGCTGGTAGTGGCCTGTGGCAAACCTTTCATTTCGGCGCTAAAATTAAGTGCACGTCAAATGTAAGAAGCGCTGTGCGGCTTAGCGAGGCAGTGCCGGGCTGCGCGGCGAAATATGAAAGATGGCACTGAGCCCACTTTGGCGCCATTTGGAAGGCAACGCGAACCCGGACTCACTTGTGCACGTTGGTGACGTTACGCAGCTCGCTGGTGCATGGGTCCACTACGCTGACCGTGTCGCCTCGCGTCTTCTGCAGATGCGCGAGTGCCTGCAGGACGCAGTACCTTCCGCGTCCCTCCTCGACTGTTATGAGACGACGGCGTAGAAGACCGGGTTAAAGCGGCAGGACCGTGAACACCTGCAGCAGCGACGAAACGTGTTAATCTAGCCGCGAGCACTTCCCAAGAATCGCTCGGCGCTCTGCGTCTCTCGCCGACTCTCTCGAAAACTGAGACTGGCAGAGCGACGAAACGGGTCCTCGGAGCGTGACATGCCGCGCCAAAAAAAAAAAAAAAAAAAAAAGACGGCAGGAACGTCAAGTCGGACTCACCTGTCGCAGCGGCTGAGCAGTTCAATGTGGAGACCGGCCGTAGATACACACGCACGTTACGCCACGCCGCACTGCTGCTCCAATCCGACTGCGGTACTTCAATATGATGGCCGAGACTAGGGGTTGATCTGGAGACGTGGGACGGAACTGCCGCTGCACTGACGACGGTGCAATTCTGGCGGCACTGGACGACGGACTGGCGTGGCGGCGGCGGCTCGGCTCTCCGCCGGCCCCGGCACGCCAGCACCGGCCGGGCCCTCTTCACCAAGCAGGGTGAGGGGGTGGAGGTTGCGGGTGAGTAAGGGAGGTCCTGCCCCCTCCCTTCAACGGCCGCCAATCAGGGTGCGCGGGGCCGAGGCAGGGCCCGGGGCCCGGACCGTGTTGTTGTCATTCCATCGCTACCATTCCGGCCCGCGACTTCTCCTATCATGTCTGATCGCTTCTCTGCTCTGTCCGACGAAATCATTCTGTTGGTTTTGAAGGAATGTGACCCTTATGACTGGATCCGCATGTCGGCGGTCAGCAAGAGGTTCAACAAGCTTGCGAAAGACAAGTCACTCTGGGACAATGCCGTTGTAACGATACCATCTTACGACTCCTCTATGGCCC
This sequence comes from Stenchaetothrips biformis, assembly GCA_030522485.1. NCBI lineage: Eukaryota > Metazoa > Arthropoda > Insecta > Thysanoptera > Thripidae > Stenchaetothrips > Stenchaetothrips biformis. Next base: position 21,554,315 of record CM060089.1, read on the forward strand.
ACTCACTGCTTTTTTGGGCCTGTGATCATGCCCAAGGAGCCCCAAAGCTGAGACTGGCTTTCACGGGGCACCAATTTGAGGAATTGCGTAAACGGTACCCACCACCTTATCGCGTCTACCCACGATAAAGAATAACCCTAACACTAAACACTAACCCTTCCAGTCGCGGCCAGAACTGGATTGTAAAAAAAAAATGGCCAAATAATCAATCTGAGGGCGCGGGGTGCACCGCTTCCTGTTTACGTTACGGCGTAGCGTCGCGGCCGCCGCGGGGGCGTTGCTGCGCCGAGGCGGGGGCCGTTTCAGCGGCTCCTAGGCCCAGCATTAAGGTCTCCTCAACGTACCAGGGAGTGGAAAGGCGAAGGGCAGCTTAGTTTGATGGTACAGTGGCCCAGCACACCGGTGCAAGCGGCCAAAATTCTAGAGGCGCTCTGAGGTCCAGAGTCGCTGAATGGGACTCGAACCGAACGTGTGACCCCGCCAAAGGATTGCTCTCCAACCGGGGAATCGGCCGCCAAAGGATTGCTCTCCAAACGAGGAATCGGTGGGGTCACACGTTCGGTTCAAGTCCCATTTAGCGACTCTGGAGCTAAAAACGCGTCCGGGATTTTGACCACCACTGTGCGCGCCCCGAGAGCGAGAGAGACAGAGCGACTCCACTGTCAGCCCGCTCACCCGGCTGGAGGGCCGTGAAAGTGTCGTTGGGGCGGCGGAAATCCCGGACGCGTTTGAGCTACAGAATCGCTAAATGGGACTAGAATCGAACGTGCACCGCCCAGCCACAATCTGTCACAAGACTAGCGCAGGCGGCCAAAACTCTGGACGCCTTTTGATCTCTGGAGCTTCTAAAAGACACTCGAACCAGCGCGGCCCGGCGCGCCGTGGCGCGGCATGCCTAGTGACCTTGTAAAGTGGCGGCAAAAACTCTAGATGCATTTTGAGTTCCACAGTCGGTAAATGGGACTCGAACCGAACGTGTGACCCCATCGATGGCTTCCTCGTTTGGAGAGCAATCCATTGGTGAGGTCACGTTCTATTTTCTCACCCCTCCTTTGCTCCTCCATCAATCCACAGAAAGGGGCAATGAAGAGGGCCCAGGGCCTGGCTGCGCGAGCGTTGGGCGGGCGTTGCGGCCGTTGCGCTGGCCGTGACATCCCCTTCCCCCATGTAATTCGTCCGGTTCAAGAAAGGGCTTTCATCCCCGGGCAGCGTGTGTTTTCGGCACACTGTCGCACACAATGAGGGAGACACGATGAAACCGATTCGTCACGCTTAGCGGCCGTTTGTAGAAGATGATTTTTTGTTTTTATTGCCTGGTTATTGGATTCTTTTTCCTCAACGCGACCCGCGTTAGTGTGTGTGTGTGTGTGTGTGTGTGTGTGTGTGTGTGCGCGTGTGTGTGTGTATGTGTGTGTGTGTGTGTGTGTGTGTGCGCGCGTGCGCGCTCCGTGAGCACCCGAATTCCGAGGACTGCACTCGTCGCTCCGTCTCTCTCGCACTCGTGGCGCGTCCCGTGCCGGTGAGAGGGCAGAAAAACTTTCACGAATGAGGCAGACGAATGGAGGCGACAGAGCGACTGTACTGAAACACATTGCTAGTAGCAAACCTGGCGTAGGCGCCATGGCACCTACCACTCGGGGAACAGGAGTCGAGCGGTTCTGCCGCCCGCTCCGTCTCTCTCGCACTCATCGAGTGCATCTCGGGGGTGCGAGAGAGTTGGAACGAGCAGTGCGGGCGGCGAAATCGTTTGGCTCGGCAGCTCGGACATCACAGTTTATGGCTCCTCGGCGGTGAGAGCGGCGCCGGGCGGGGTGCAAACAGCATCGACGCGTTGCCGTTCTCACGGTAGGCATGGGCGCCAGGTAGTCCTCATCGGCATTGCGGCAGTGCCAACGCAGCGCGCGCGTTTCTTTCGCGACCCGCAGGGTGGCTGCTCGGGACCGCCACCGGAACACGGTGGACCGCCCCTGCGCACACCTGCTCGCCCAGGGCTGTGACTCCGGACAGTGCTGCGTCGCTCTGTCTTTGGCACTCAGTAGGCAGCCAGCGACTCCGCGCGCCCAGCCCCGCCGCGCCACCGCGGCCTCGGGCTTGCCGCGGGGCACACCGAGACACACCGTGGACCGTGGAGTGCAGGCCGACGCTCCGTCGCTCCGTCAGTCGGCAGGGGGCGGGCGTCCTTCGCGTCGTAATCTGAATTCCAAAAAGAGTGGGCAGCTTTTCTCGGTACTGAATGTGCTGCAACTCCAGTCGGACAGGCAGGCAGGCAGAGGGGGCGGGGGGACTCCACCGCACAGGCCTCGGTGGCCCTGGCCCCATCGGCCAAGGACCATTCCCAACAAAAGATGGGCTTCGCTCGGCGACACATGTCAGCATCATTGCACGGACAACTTCGGGCAGTGCCGCCGTGACGACAGATGGACAGACAAACAGCCACACAGACAGGCTGGCGGGCACAGTCACCGATCGACCCGAATTCCAGGACATATTTCGAGGCGCGTTTTGAGCTCCAGAGTCGGTTGATAGAATCGTAACGAACGTGTGACCTCACGAATGGAGTTCTCTCCGAACGAGCGGGAATCCAATGGTGGGGTCACACGGACGGAGCCAGAGGTGGGATAAGAGACCCGCTGTGACCCGCCTCCATCCGCCAGTCGGGCCGTCTCCTCGTGCGAACACTTCCCGCACGCAGCCGGCGAGCCTGGCCGGTCCGGACGGGCTGGCTTCCACGCGCCCCAAGTGACAGAGGTTCAACACCAGCCGGCGGAATACTTTTTTCGACACCAAAATGCAAACTAAGTGTTCGCCAAGACAGGTGCGGCAGGAAGCTTCTCTGGAGGCATAGCCACAGGGGGTAACCTTGCAATATCGCCATAAGGGGCAGCCTGCCGCACAGTGGCCCAGTAGTGCACCGGTGCAGGCAGCCCAAATTCTAGACGCGTTTTGATTTCCACAGTCGGCAAATGGGACTCAAACCGGAAGTGAGACCTGCGGCGTGTGTACCAATGTATTGATCTCCGGACGCATGTAACCTTGTGGCGAGGCTATGTCCAGCCACTTACCCAACGGCCTGGGAGGCCGGTGCCCCTCCGGGCTGTTTCAGGCAGCCCTCCCGCACCGTCCCTCCCACCGCCTTGATGGTGCCCAAGGCAGATTTACGACATTCGGCGCAATAGGAACTCCAGCCGCACTGCCTGCATCCACGCCGCACCGTTTCCCTGGAACTGGCAGTGTAGCACATCTTTGGGACACACACAGTATTAATTTCAACTGGCACACATTTCCAGCGGATCGTTCTGAAAAGCAAACCGAGCTGCATGCATGGACAAGGGGGGTGTTTGTTTGCGAAGGACGAGAGAGTGACGGAGGGAGGGAGAGAGAGGGAGAGAGGGAGAGAGGGAGAGAGAGAGAGAGAGAGAGAGAGAGAGAGAGAGAGAGAGAGAGAGAGAGGGAGAGGGAGAGGGAGAGAGAGAGAGAGAGAGAGAGAGAGAGAGAGAGAGAGAGAGAGAGAGAGAGCGCAGGAGCGGACTGGCCCGGGCGGGCGGGTTGGATTTTCCCGCCCGGGCCGCTGGGGGCCGCGGAGGGAGGGGCCGCAGGCCCGGGAGGGCCGCGGGCCGCCGGGGGCCGTGGCCAGGGGGGAGCCCGAAGGGATAGGGGCCGTTCAATGAAGTTCCCGCACGGGCCGTTTGGGTCCAAGTCCGCCACGGCGGCGGGACACGGATGTGAAAACAGTGCTGCCGTCTGACCGTCCGTCTGTCTGTCTGTCTGTCTGTCAACTGGCAGCATGGCCAACAGCGGCACGGCGACATGTGACATGTGTCGCTACAGGTAAGCTGCAACACGTGCTGGCTGGCACCCATAGGGACGCGCTGCCCGCTCTTCCCCGCCACGCCACGCCAACCCCGCGCCACGCCACGCGTGCTTTGCCAGTTCCCAAGAAAAAAGGCTCCGTCACCGCTCTGTTCCACTTTATAAGTTAAGCTAAGGCAGTCCGAATAGTTGTAATCTTTTTGTAAGGCGCGTCCAAATAGTTCAATCTTTTGAAACTTTGTTCTTGTTTGCTACTGCTTGGGACGGGCACCAGCGCGGCCACTGCCAACACCTCCGCCGCGGGCGCCACGGACACCAGCAGGCCTGGCGCCGGCAGTCGAGGGGTCGCCGCGAGTAGGAGCATCCGCGTCCGCAGCCGTTCTCCGCGTCGGGGGCGGCGGTCCTGATGGGCCCGCCGGGCGCGGCTCGTCGTTGTCAGTGTGGCGCGCCCTCGGGCTGGGAGTTCCCTGACTGGGCGTCCTCGGGCTCGCAGAGTCTATCAAGGATGCGAATTAGCATTTGCCTATCCTACAATTCCGCGGATGTAACAACGTGTGGCATATGGGCAACCCATCGAAGATACGCTGTAACGTTACATGATCACAGAATTTTGAGGCATAACGGAACCTACACATTTTTTTCTGCTGTCGAACGAGTTGCATCAGTGCATCCAAATATGCCCAGTCGTCTTCCGCTTTATTGAGGCGGTTCTGTTTGCAACAACCAACAACAATTTCAAAACCGTCTCAATTGTAAAACAATATTTATGTAGAATTTTGTACTAGGTGATGCACGATTCGAAAACTGCGAGCCGTTTTGCATAAGATTGTGCACAGTTTTGCATACATTTCATGCATTATATTGTGAAAAATTCCCGCACTTACAAAATCGTGCAAGTGACTCGAACAAAATTCTTCATAAACATTACGTGTGTTTTCAAGGTGACTTCCCCGTCTTTACGCACCTGGAGCCATGACTCCAAGTCAAGGTATTGGAGTAGAAGGTCGGGTGGCAAGAAGTCCGACATGTTCCAAGGTCCGCGGCTCTCTGGGGCGGGCGGGCTGGGCAGTTGGGCTCGTTTCCATGGCAACCTTTGGGCGCGAGCGCCGTGGCCAACGTGCAAAGACAAATGCCCACCGAATCCTGTTCAGGGACTGTCGAGCTCAAAACGTCGTTTCGACGTTCTGTCACTCTCGCAGCAACACAGGACGCCCTGTGAGTGCGACAAAGACAGAGCGACGAAACGCCTAGCAGGCGGCTGCCGCGCTGCCAGTTGACAGACAGACACACAAGCAAGCGGACGGAAAGAGGCCCGGAGGAGGCACAAAGAGAGAGAGAGAGAGAGAGAGAGAGAGAGAGAGAGAGAGAGAGAGAGAGAGAGAGAGAGAGAGAGAGAGAGAGAAAGAGAGAGAGAGAGAAGATGAGAGAGAGAGAGAGAGAGAGAGAGAGAGAGAGAGAGAGAGAGAGAGAGAGAGAGAGAGAGAGAGAGAGAGAGAGAGAGAGATGAGAGAGAGAGGAGAGAGGAGAGAGAGAGAGAGGAGAGAGAGAGAGAGAAAGGAGTAGAGAAGAGAAGAGAGAGGAGAGAGAGAGAGAGAGAGAGAGAGAGAGAGAGAGAGAGAGAGAGAGAGAGAGAGAGAGAGAGAGAGAGAGAGAGAGAGAGAGAGGGGGGGGGGGAGACAAAGAGGCCTCTACCCCGCTCGCTGCGCCCTCGGAGTCCATGGCGAACCTGCGATATCCGCCCGAGCCCTTGACGGCACCGCCAGGGTGCCGTCGGCACGTGGATAAGGCCTGCGGGGGCCTAGGTTAGACTGCCTCACAAAAGCAGGCATGGGACTGGCCGCATCGTTGCCGCCATCCTGTCGTCGCTGGCTGCCAGGAAAGAAGTCGCCCCATGGCTGCAACCCGGAGCCGCCCACTCCGCGACGCACGGTGGGCAAGAAGACCGGTGAAGGCGGCCAAAATCCTGGTCTCGTTTGGAACTGCGGAGTCGGTAAATGGGACTCGAACCGAACTTGCGACCCACGACTAACCGAGAACCCATTTGACTTCGCCATGACAGTCTTGTGGCATGGAGGCGGGATAGAGTCCACGGGCTCCCAACGGGCCGGGCCCTGGACTGGCCTCCATCACTCTTGGCCTCGTCGCAGCAGCAGCAGCAGCAGGGACGCGAGTGATTCCGTGACGGCAGTGCCACATCGTGACGAGTGTGAAATGGATGTTACACCCACTCCATCGACACTAGATCACAGGCCAGCTGTGATGGCGCGCTGAATCTCTTGCACTCATAGGGCGTCCGGTACAGGTGCGAGAGAGACAGAGCGAGAGGCCGGGCGGGGCGTGCTAAGCGGGGCGGCCCGGGGGCGGGGGGAGGGGGTTGCTGGCCGACGGTAGTTTTGGGGCCGCTGCGCGTTGGGGCGGTACTCTTTTACTGTGTACGTCGTAGTTGGCCGAAGGGTGGGAGATGGGGATGGATTGTGAGATCCCATAGCGCTGTGTGCTGCCTGGATGCTCCAACTAAACATTGTAAAGCCTCGTAAAAATATGACTCCGGCCCGGTGCACATCCGACCTTTAGAGTGCGACACAAAAAGACGCTGCGCCTGTGCCCGTCTCCCTCGCTCCTGGGAGCAGGGGCCCTGATCGGCGTGGCGGAGCGGTGAGGCAGTGCCCCGGAATGCTGCGGAGCACCAGGGTCGGCCCCAAACACAGACGACAACGTGCCACACAGTGGGCCGGAAGATCGTTTAAAGCATTCAAAACGCCGGCAACGACGTGCACTCGGGCCACAGCAGCGCCGCCAAGGAGAAATACAACATCCTTGAGCGCCGCGGCACTCCAACCGCGCGGGTTGGACTGGCCGGGGTGGGGCGGGAGGCCCCCCCCCCCACCTGTGCCCCCCAGGCTGCATGTCTAGGGCGGCCCAAGCCCCCATCCCCAGGGGCCCCTCCGCACTGTGCGGAATCAGTCTGCAGCTGCAGAAGACCGACGCAGGCGGCCAAAACTCGAGAGGCGTTTTGAGCCCGAAAATGGGCCGTTCCAGCAGGCAGGCAGCCCCCGCTACCACCCAACCCCGCACGCCCCCGCAGGCCCCCCCCCTTTTCCCTCGCCCGCCACCGCACCGCACCCCACCACGAGCAGGTCCGCCAGCGGGCTCGCAGGCCAAGCCCGCCACGGCTCCGGCCTTGTCTCTCGCCGCCTCGTTCCGGAGGATCGTGTCGTCGCTCTGTCTCCGTCGCACTCATGCGGCGTTTCGCACGGGTGCGAGAGAGGAAGAACGCGCCTTCACGATGCTCCGGAATGGCTCCAGAAGGCGGCCCAAATTCTAGACGCGTTTTGAGCTCCAGAGTCGCTAAATGGGACTCGAACCGAACGTGCTGCTGGACGTGGCCGCCGCGGTTGGTTGGGGGGGGGGGGGGGGGGGCAGCTTCTGGCGGAAGGGTTGCCATTTCTGGTAAAGCTTGATTAGGCCGCGTCGACGCCGGCCCCTCCCGTGAGCACGAGAGACACCCCGCCGGCACAGGCGCCATCACAGTCCCGGCGACCGCGCCTTTGGCAAAGCAACAAAGTGCGGCATCACCGCGAGAGACTGGCCACCGTCCAGCACCACGCCTTCTCCCCACCAAGGCACGCGAGGTAAAGACCATTCAGCGCCATCCGTGCAGGTCGCCCCCCCCCCCCCCCGCTGACCACCCTTCGGTCCGCCATGACGGGGCGAGGCGAGGCGCCAGGAGGACGTCATTTTCGCCGCTCGCTCGGGAGGTACGACAATCGAACCAGAGTTGCGCTGAGGGCTAAATGGGACTCGAATCAAACGTGTGACCCCACCAATGGATTCCTCGTTTGAAGAAAATCCACTGGTAGGATCACACGTTCGATTGGACGCGCCGCGGGGCCCCCGCAGCGCCAGCAATTCAACAACGGCGGGTGTGCCCGCCACTCCGGACGGCAGCGCGGCGCGGCCCAGCGCAGACGGCGTCCTGGAAGTCTGCTTATCTTCTGCCTCTCTCCCTCGCACCCACACGGGTCGCTCGATGAGTGCAAGGCAGGGCGAGAGAAACGCCGCATGACCTGCCCTCGAACCTGGCCACCGTCATCGCCGTGCCCAGAACAGAACTTCACGCCGGCGACGACATGCACCACGGCCACAGCAGCGCCGCGGTGCGGGGCGGCCAGGGCGGGGCGGGGCGGGGCGCTCCAGCGGGCAGGCAGCCCCCGCAACCGCCCACACCGCACCACACCCCACCACACTCCGCCACCTGCAGGTCCGCCACTCGTGGCCAGGCAGCCCCCGCCCCCGCCCGCCACCGCACCACACCCCACCCCACCAGCTGCAGGTCCGCCTCTCGTGGCTGCACTGCAGTTTTGTCTTCTGAAGGCGCTGGTCACAGGACATGGATTTTACACCTCCTAGAAACTGGGCGTGCGGATGGTGTATCGTCAAGAGCATAAATCTTCCCGACGCTATACCGGCGCTGTGGGTCACGCCACAATGCACACTGAGGAGACCTTACTGCTGCACGCCGCCTGGACAGTTCGTCCAGATCTCCTTCTGCGAGAAGCGTACTCGCATGATTCTAGCACCTCAACCGCTACCTCAATTGCCGCTGAAGGGGGAGTGTGAGCTGGTTGCCAGGTGCGCGTCACTAGGCGAGGCGCACGAATTAGTGCGCCGCTGCATCCGCACTTTCTCAACACAACAAAACCAACAGATCGACGAGGTAAGCCAGTCTGTGGTTGTGTTTGTGCGTGTGCGCGTGTGTGTGAGTGCGAGAGCGGTTGTGCCCTTGTCCATCCGGCTTCAGAACGGTCATTCATATTTCTAGGACCCATATTTCACGGAAGTTCTGAAGTACGCGACCGAGCACTACGGATTACTCTTCTACCTTGACAATGTGAACCTGTACAAGCTTGGCATTGATCAGGGAAAATTCCGTAAGCTGCTGCGCACCTTCAGTGTGGAAAGCTGGAGTGACCTTGAGAGTATCCACCAAAGACGCTGTCATGCCATCGCGTCATCTGCAGCCCGCCGACTAAACTTCTAGGTAAGTAATGCCGCTCGTGTAATCTCTCATTTGCGGGGGCGGGGCAAAGCGAGGCAAGGCGGGGTGAAGCGGGGCGACGGGGCGACGGCGCGGCGTCGCGACGCCCCGACCGCATGAGTCCTCTTCGGTGACTCTGGAGGTAGAACGCGTCTAGAGCGACAAAGTAATTGGAACACGGCAGACTTTAGGTTAGCCCGAGGACCGGCGCGGTCTAGAACTGCGCCGCGGCCGCGAGCAGCCCCGGGGCGCGTCGGGGACGAGCCCCGAACCACCGACCGAAACGCCTCGCCCGCGACCGCGGCAACAAGTTGGCTACCGCTTTTGCACCGCGGGGCACCTGACCCGCCCTCGCCCACTGCCCCCACGCCCTGGCACCGCGTGACCAGCGTCCTACACGATTGAGGCCGGCCAGGACGGTGCAGCAACGTTGCCTCGGGGACGGGCCGGGCTGGGCACGTAATCAGGAGATTACTCGTTCGGGGGTGGAGCTAAATGTAGTAACGCGGTCGGCTGGTGGCCGGTCGGCCGGGCACTGTGACGATGCGGCTCTTCAATTATGTTAATGCGCCCAATTTGTGTGTCTGCAGGTCGGAGTAACCCCGTGCCGGCCACGACAACATCGCCGCCCCTGCAGTGCGACGCTGCGCCGCGACGCGATGGTGACGTGAGCATGGCCCGGCGCCATGCCGACGATGACGTCGTCCACGCCGTCACTCATGGCGTCCAGCGGCGTGCCGGCCGGTGTGGGGGCGGCGCACTACGGGAACGACCCCCGCGGCAACCAGAACTACCACCAGCGGCCACTGCCGCTGCCCTCGAAGCCGCCGCAGCCTAGCCGCTCTGTGGTGGTGGAGGCGGTGGCGCGAACGCGGCGCGACGCGACCGAGGCCGTGATGGTGGTGCCGGTGAAGCCGACGGGGCGCGCGCCGCCGCCGCCCGGCCAGACGCCCCAGCTGCCGGACCAGCCGCCCGTCGCGTCAACGGCAAACTTTTATTTTTCAGAAATCCGGTTTCTTTGTGTTTCTCTCATTTGCAATAAAAAGGTGTAGTAAATATGTTAGATATGCGGAAAAATATTTTTACTAGAAATCATGCGCGAAAGGATTTCTCCCCAAATGTCGACCAAATCAAAACGTGCAAAAATTCGAAAAGTGACACCAAACATGCATGAAAAACTGGAGAGAGAGAGAGAGAGAGAGAGAGAGAGAGAGAGAGAGAGAGAGAGAGAGAGAGAGAGAGAGAGAGAGAGAGAGAGAGAGAGACGTGCCACGTCGGAGGCACATGGATTTGAAAACAAAGCTTCCGACCGACCGTCCGTCTGTCTGTCTGTCTGTCTGTCTGGCAACTTGCAGCGTGGCCAAAGCCGGCACGGCGGCACTGCCTTGGAAGGTGATTGTCCACGCACTGGTGACATGTGTCGCTGCAGCTAAGCTTTTGTTGGGGAAACTATTGCCTTGAGTATGCGCCTCGCCAGATGGAGCGGATGGGCTGCAGGACGGATGCGGCAAGGCCTTTCCTTGGGGTTCCTTGAGTCCCCGTGTTACACCAACGGGACTTCAGTCTACACAGCCAAAAAGAGCCCAGACCGTGCGGGGTGGGGCACGACGTACAGGCATTGACAAGGACTCGAGCTGACGTCGCTCGGCGCCGCACCACGCCACGCGGGCCGAGTTTTGGCCGCCAGCGCCGTCCTTCCAGCCCACTGTGCGACACGCCAAGGGCTGCCCGCACCAGTGCGGTGTCCAGGACGCCGCCGACGCACGGACGCCCTCACGCCGGCGACGACGTGCAGCAGCGCCGCGGCACTTCCAGCGCGCGGGGCGCACCGGCCGGGGCGGGGCGGTGCTCTCGTGTTTGAAAGTGTGCCCTTTCAAGCATGCATTTGTAAGTGCGTGCCGAGTTGACAGTTGAGTGCTCAAAGTGGGAGTGCGAAACGAAGCCTGGTGGTGTCGGCCACGGCGACGTGCTCCCCCAGGCTGCTCGGCCCCTAGCCCCAGCAGCCGGCGGCAGCACCACCAGGACCGCGGGCCGCCGCTGCTGCCGACGAGCCGCCCGTGGCGGACGTGAACGGCACGCCCAGGTCGCGGTCGATGGGACGACGCACGCCTCAAGGACACCCCGTCGAGGACACTGCCGAGTACGCAGAGGCGCAGATCGCGCATCCTGCAGCCCCGCGAGCAACGGCGTGAGACGGTGGTGGTGTCCGCGCTGCACGCCGAGCGGCACGGCCTGCACAACGACGCCGTCGACGGGGCCCGCGGGGTGGCGCAACGGCTCGCCCCTGCAGTGCATGTCGGTGCCGCCGCCGCCGCCCCGAACCGCACGCAAGGGCAGCCGCTTAGCCGCCAGCAGCCTGGACGCCCAGCTCGCCGTGCTCAGGAAGGAGATAGTGAGTGCCGGCCTCGGCCGGCGAGTGCGACAGAGAGTCTCTCTCGCACTCGCGGGCCGTTCGATAGGGGCTTGACAGACAGCAACACAGTGCCCACTGTTCGGGATCTTCCTGCAGTGCGGCTCGGGCGACTCGCACGCACGACGGCCACGCTGCTGCCGCCGGCCAGCCATGAGGGAAGGCCCAGCCGATACCAAAGCCAAGTCCCAATGCACGGCCAGAGCGCGCGGCCGCACAGAGCACGCCGTCGAACGGCTCAGCCTCCACGCCAAAGAGGGAGAGGATGTGCAGCGCGACGCACGAACCGGCCTACTCGAACCCAGAGGTCATGACGGTGATCCGCGACACCGCCGCACGTCCATGGCAGGACCAAGCCAGCACAGAGAGAACGACGCACCCCTCGCGGGGCGGCCCGCAGCCAGGACGCGTGGGGCACCGCGCTCCGCCTTGAAGGGCACAGTCGGCCCGGCAGTCGCGGCGCCCCTAACGACAGCCACACGCCGCCACCTCCAGGCACAGCACCCGCCGCGGACAACCCCCAAGGCCGCTGCGTCTCTCTCGCGCCCATAGGACAGCCCCTGAGTGCGAGAGGGACACAGTGACGAAACCGATTCGCGGAATCAGTCAGCCGCGACGGAGCGCCCTCGAAATCTGACACGACGGGGGGGAAAAATACAACAACAACGATGCTGCCAACTCAATGTGTATCAGTGGGTCACTAGACTGCAGCAGATTAATTATCCCACTTGTGTCATATCGGTTTTTATTTCCAAAAATTGTGGCAAACAGGGTTCACACCAAAGCAAAGCAGTGACATTGTAGTCAAGCAGGATGGGGAGGCGGCAAAGTAACGTTGGTTTGTTGGCAACGGCATTTGCAGACGCCCCTCCAACAAGAACAACAAACGCAACGGAGAACCAGTATGAGGAACGCCGCCGGACCGTGAGGTACGCACGGCTGCTACTATTTCATCACAATTTTTAAATAAACTTTAAAGGTAATCTGACCATTGTTTGGGCTGTTCCATGAAGAAAGTAACACCAGAAAGTAACCGCCCACAACCATGGAGGCAGGGAAGGAGGAGGGCAAGGGGAGCCGCAACCCCCGCCCCGCGCCAGCCGATCACCGAAACATCAGTAAGTAAACCTCACCAAGACCCTTGCCGTTATGGTGGCCCCCACGCTAGGTTTGAGGATGCCTGCAGTTCACTGGCAGCCCTAAACATGACACAGCATAACTGGACGACGATCAAAGAATGGGTCACAGGTGGCTGCAGTCAACAGGTGTGCCAATGTTTTTTTCCTTTTTCTAGTGATGGGGTCTTTGGCTGTCGCGGGGACGGTGGTTGCGGCCACCCTTGCTTTCCGCATAAGGTGAGGTATTTGAACGCAGTGCAAGGACTCGGGCAGATATTTCAATCACTCCAACCCGCGGACCAAAATTTAGGATTAGGTCAAAGAATCAGTTCAAAGTGTGTTGATTCAACAGGTATCGCTAGAACGTACCATTGGAGAGTTGGAAAGCTCAAATGATACCTGGGCTATTCATAAATTTCTTCATTTGACAGATTCAGCATGAATATGTCGCTTCCGTTATTTTTTATAGTTAATTGTGTTTGCACATTTCTCGCTCGTACTTCTTCGTTTGTACAAGATGTAAAGAAGTCAGAGTTGCGTCACAAATTTTTGTAGGTAGTCGCTTGTCTGTCATAGGCAAATCTGTCCCAAAGTCACTGAGAATGACAGAGTCTTGATCAATACCCAATTTTGGGCGAGGAACACTTTATCTTGCGAATTTGGGCGAGGAAAATTCCTCGCCCGAATTTGGGTGAGGAAGAGTGTATCAGCTGAGGCTACTCTGTATCATCACCCAAATTTACCTAAATTTGGGTGATAGAGGATTCATCACCCAAAATTTTAGTCTTGATCATGACTCTTTCATTCTCAGTGGTATAGCAACTGCCATTCCTAAAATAGTTCACCTGAAATTTGAGCCAAATATGAGGTCATTTTAGGAACTCATACTCAAGGTGGACTTTTGACCTTCTCGGTTTAATTCTATACAGCTCTGCACAATGTAACTACTTATAAAAGGATGAAATAAGCTGCATTAATGTTAAATAAATGTCAGGTAAAGTGATCACATAGAAATGTGTTAGTTTATTAAACGTCAGGTAGGGGTAAAAATGCTAGATCCCAAACTCAAATCATGTGGCTTTCAAACATGATATCAAATGACTTCATAAAGCAATGATGCATACCAACATGTCTTCAAATTCATTCGTCCACTTGACCACAGGGAGCAATTTGCATTTTAATTTGAAGGAATGGGATCTACTGAAAAGGTTGTCTCTTTGAATTGTTAAATAAATCAATATTCGGTCTAAAACAGGTGTAGAGCCTCTGCACTGTAAAGTTTTTGGTTCTCGCACTAAATAACCTAAAGGGTGTACTGTGCACCACAGTTTGGAGGTGCTGACAGAGAGCAGTCGGGGTTTTAGAACGAGTTGGTGAAGCATTTCCTTTTGTAACAATACCAATTGTTTCTTGGTTTTCAGGAGCATCAGAATAATAACCAAGACCTGCGAGATGGGGGCCACATTTGGAAGACCACCAAAAAATTAATTAATTAATTAAATTAATTAAATTAAATTAAATTAAATTAAATGTTACAATTTTAAATTAGACTTAACTTCTTACTCCTTCCCTCCCACTACAAAAACTTCAAATTACTTCACTGGAAACGGACCAAAACACCATCCCCACAAGTTAAGAAACATTTCCAATTTTAATGTGTGTGTTTCATTGATGAGGGTACATAATATGCTTAACACTTCTAAAATCATCAGTACCAGTGGCACAGAAACACCAACTACATGTGACAGATGAGACAAGTTACATGAATAATGGTAATTTTAATAATACAAATTACAACCACATAACATTTTATTTACCATGCACAGTACACTTGACACATTGTTACCAATGAGATTAAACAGACACGAGACCAATCACCAGTTCTATAATGTTGATTTTCTGATGAACCGACACTGAGCATGACCCCACGAACCACAACCGATACGAAGAGGGACTCATGGTGAATAAATGAATGAATGTAGTCATGAACCCACACACACACCTGCAACAAAACAAGTGTATGAGACTGTCACTTTTACTCACAATAGCCATTCAGCAACGGCAGCAAATCTTACTGGTGATTTTCTGACTGTTTCCCTTTCCAGTAGTGGGCGATGGACCTGAAACAAGATTTCAGTGGTCGATTTAAAATGGCAACATGTGACATAGTAGGACAAGCTTCAAAGGAAAGAGGAACCGAGTTACGATTGAGATTATTCTTACCTTTTTTCATTGCCTTCGCATCAGAACACAATCAGAAGTAAACTTTGACAGGCGCCCATAACCAAAAACCGTCGTAAGAAATGTTTCATCATAAGCAGTTCCGGGAACAGGACGATCGGAATCTGGAACACAGTGCCACATAATTAGCCTCCCTACCTACGAAGGCAGACCAGATAATCCAGCGACACAAGCAAAATGACGTAAACCACACTCTCACCAACTTTCGATTTCTGTACTGTACTTGACAACACCTGCCCGCTGCCACGCCACGCTCCGCCCGACGCTGCCTCCTCGTTGCCAACTGTGCACCACGCATGCAGTGTAGCCGACACGCCCTGTGGAATCCCTACGAATTTGATGGCAGGTTATGATAAGTGGAGATAAGTGAGAAGTGGCTATAAGAAAGTTGAACGCGACACATGTTTTTCATTTCTATGGGGTACGTGAGCCGGGCAATTTTCATTCTTCATGTTGGTAGCAGTTTAATTACGATGTCGTCTGCTACTGAATGCCCAGGAAACGATCTGTTCGATGGAGGTAAGAAATTAACCCATTTTTAATGATTTTCGATTTGATTGCCAGTTAATGAAGGTGGCTGGCATGTTGTTCAAACCAGGCCATTAGGATTCGTAAACTTTCCTTCCGAAATTAAGTAAAACTTCGGTTTGTTATTGATGTATCAAAATGGCAGTTGCTACCTATTTCGGTTAACATTTTATTTTGACACTTAAGAGCATACAAATGGGACCGAAAAGGGCACAAGGGCATCCGTGGCTTCACCATGCACCGAGTCATTCCCTTCAGCACGTTTTCATTTGACAGGTTCCCTTACTTTTCGCGCAAGACCTTACAACCGTTTTGTGCCCTTGTTCTGTTTCAGGCAGTAATACCTGTCCCAGATTGCAAGAAATCCATTCAAAGCAAGGACAAAATCGTGCGGAGGAGGCGGGTCAAAAGCAGACGGAACTTTCTGAGGAAAAGAAAATATTGGTACACAGTGAAACCAGTGGGATCGTTTCTGGGCTGGCCTTCAGACGCAGAAACGGCCAGTGAATTTCATGGTTTCACGAAAGACAGCATTAATCATTCTCAACTACGTATGCACCAGACCTTAGCCTATTCCATGTCTGATGGCGACGATTTAGTTAGTTACCCAACTACAGTGACATCCATGTCATTGCGTTCTGATGGATATGTTTCAACTCTGAAGGTTAGTGGTTACTCGTGGAATTTGGTTGTTCAAGCACAAACGTAATGCAACCTAAAATGTTTTCAGGTTGTGCCATTGAGAAGGAAGGTAATGACTGTTTTGTCACTGTTTGATGGCATCAGTGGAGCATACTATGTTATCCACGACAGGCTGAAGATTTCAACAAAATACTTTGCAAGTGAAGTAGATCCTCTCGCTATGAGAGTCTCACAAGAACGATATCCAGGCAGCATTGTACAATTAGGCGATGTGCGTTTCATTACAAAGGACACACTTGCTGCGATTGGCCACATAGATTTGCTGATAGGAGGCTCGCCATGTAACGGTAAGAAAGACAAAGTTGTTGGAGCAATGGTGGCAACAACAGTACCAACTGGTTGACCGTGATTGCAGAATTCAGCCTAGTAAATCCCAATCGCAAGGAGTTTGAACCCCACTCATCGGGGCAGCTTCTGTTCAGTTTCGTGAAGATCCGCGACATTCTATTGAAGCAGGCTGGACAGGAAGCAAGACCATTCTTTTTCTTCTACGAGAATACGGCTCATTGTAGCAAGTCGGTCAAAGACCGAATGACAAAAGAATTTGGTGTAGAAGCAGCAGTTATATGTCAGAGTTCGCTCACTCCAACAAGGTAAGCAACTGATTGTTGTATAATGCTTACCATTACTTATTTACAACTTGTGGACATTCATCTTAATCAGGCGGCGGCGCAATTATTTTTCCAATATCCCTGGAATTCATGAGCTGGCTACTAAGTTGTCCATGACACAAACAGACAAGACTCTCCAACACTTTGTCGGGCCGTACCACCTGGCAACCAGGAACATTGCAAAGACAATAACTTCAAATGCATCAAATCAACAGCGTCCTCTGATGTGTATCAAAGATAAAAAAAATGGTTAATCCATCAGTCAGAAATTTGGAGATGTGGCAGGGATTGCCTCCAGGATACACAGACTGTGGTATTACAAACTGCCAAAGGAAAAAATTGTTATCAAAGGGCTTTGCCATTGATGTACTTGTGGAAATTTTGAAACCGCTCACAGAGATGTATCAATGTTGTAATGACTGAATTTCAGGCACTTGGTTATAATACTGTGCAGGTGCATTTCAGAAATACATCTACAAAGAATAACATTGCTAAGAATATCACCAGGAATTCTCATTTGTGAAATGCACTTAATTCTCCGCGTGAAAAGACATTACCTGCTAACTGATGGTTCAATGTATCTATCATATTGTTTAAGTCACATAAAGTTTGGTGTAAGTATTGTATAAAACTCTACTTTGCACTTCAAAGGAAAGCTATTAAATCAATGTTTGTTTAAACATTCCCATCGTATGAGATTTACAATTGTGTACAGCTGTATAAATGAATACCTGTCAATTATGAACAAAAATTATACAGCCCACGATAGAGTTTAACTCTTTGAAAATTCTTTGAAGACAACGCAAATAAATATCTCCATTTGTATTAACTATGTCATTTTGTCATGTTCGCTGGAATAAATACAGTAACAAAATGTGCTGGTGGTCCTCTTTATTTTTTTGAAATGTTTCTTGGCTGCTCAGTGACTCTTCAGGGAATTATCAAAAGAACATACTGTCTGCATCAGGTATGCTTTTAATTGTCAAAGACTACAAGCAGATTACGTTTTCAGTGGAGCAGATGACAAGATGGAAAACAAGGCAAACATGTCACACATTTCAAAGGAAAGTGGAAATTGAAAGATCAAGGAAAATGGTACTTACAAAATAACGATTATATTAGCAATATGTTTGTCAAAGCCAGACATGGATTTAGAAACATGTGCAACATATCCAAAGTTTTACAAAGTTGTGGTCAGAATTTAACAGCACCCGAGGTGAAATGCTCTGCGTGCAATTGCGTGCGTCTTGCGTGCGTTTTGCGTGCATCTGCGTGCGTTTTGCGTGCATCTGCGTGCATTTGTGCGTGCTGAGTGCGTGCTGAGTGCGGGCGTATGCGTGCAAATGCGTGCACAGCGCGTGCAAATGCGTGCGCGCCTCCGCTCTCGTGCGTGCGATTGCGTGCGAAGTATCGGACACGGCGCCGGCCTGTTTGAGCGCCTGGAAGGTACTCAACCACTCTGAACGGGAAGTGTTCTTGTTGCATTGCGACAGGCTGATCGTACGAGCCGAGGCGTGCGGAGCCGAGCCGGTAGTTCGATTATGGAGGTGTGTTTTTCGGAAGCGCGAACGCGCGTCGTCGGGTTGACGCCGTTGCGCTCGGGCGTGGAAGGGGGCGCGCTCGGTGGCCAATGACGAACGCGCTCTCTAAGGACAAAAACGAACTCGTTTCAAAACATAGCCACTAGGCGGGAGCAAGCTCCGGGGCTGAGCCAATACCCAATTCTTCGTCCGCCATTACAGGATGCTGGATTTGACTCTTACGGGATAAGTTATTGCTTTGAAAAAGTGCATCCAATCACCAAATCTTCTCTATTAAAACTGAAGTATTCTCACAGGTGCTTTCCATTTCCTCTCCACGAAACGGTGTTGGTTGTAGCTTCGGAACGGAATAACATTTTTCCAATTGTAGATGCAAAGACCAAGAGACTGGTGCCGATGCTTTTAATTTCTACTTCAGAGTAACTCCACTCAAACGTTAACCAATATACACGATTTAGTCGTGGCCCCGTGTCAAACTTTGTGGGTTCAAAACGTGCCACAAGGACCTGTCAGCCATTAAAGGAAAATTGGATATCTCAACAAACACATAAAATATCAGGAAAGTCCAAAAATTTATAAATGCAGCGCATAAGACGATAATTTTTTTCCGTTGCTTAACTCCATTTTGGCCACCAATTTTTTCAGGAGAAACAGAAGACTGTTCGAAGAACAAAAAAAAAGTTGAGAAATGAGAAATTGAAAAAGTATAAGTAAAATTTTGAAAAATACATCAAAGTATCAGGTCACTCCGTAGAGGGTTCTTCAACTTATCAATATCCGTTAAAAAGGATAACGAAGTCATCTTAACTTAATTTTTCTAAGCAAAGTGGAATTCAAAGACAATACAACTAGAATTATGGTCTGCGTAAAGTGTTTATTACTCTGGTATATTTTTTGGCCTTCTTTTGTGCAACTTAAGTTGTAAAAATAAAGAGGGTTAAGTTGAAGTGATTCTTTTTGCACTAGATTCATAAACATACAGATTGAGTTATCTTCTGTTGCTAACTTTTTCAACGGAGTCATGCAGACTTAAGTTGTTTCCATTTTCCGCTAAATGGGGAGCGTGTAAGGGGTCCAGTTGAGTTCTGCCTCTTTTCCATGTGGATTTACTTCTGAATGCTAGGAATTGAGACAAATAATTTGGTGTGATAATGCAAACCTAACCAAGGTAAATGGTCCAACCCACCGTAACCTAACGGGGTCGTGACAGATCTTACTCTACTCGCGACAGACCTAACCTAACTAAATGGTCCAACCAACTCAAACCTTACCTAACGGGGTCGCGACAGGTCTTACTCTACTCGCGACAGACCTAACGCTAGCATAACTCAACCTAACCTGAAACTATCCGTAGTATCCCTCAGGTGCGCGTCCCGTGCACCAACTAAGGCCTGCTGGCTGAGGTGCAGTTACAGAAGTTGACGCGTTTGCGCCATTGCGCACGGCGGATTATGAATCAAATTGTGACCGGTTTATAAATGAATAAACTCATGCGTGCACCAAAACAAACCATCCACTTTCTTCCCCCTTCCCTCCATCCCCACCTCCATGCCCCTTCCCCTCTCGCCCGCGGCCGCTGCTCGCGAACGGCACCGACACCTCCCGATTCAATCTTCCCTCCTGACCAAACTAAATAACATATCAACAAACGGTTTTCTCTGGGTGGAAGCTTGTGAAAAGCCCTACAAACGCCTTGCTTTCACCCCCCATCTAAAATGACTTCTTCATTCCAAAAACTTGTCCCGAAGTTACAGAAAACGTTTTTCTTCGTTGTCGAAAAATTTTGAGCTCGCATCTTATTCGGATAGGGTGGCTTTGATTCTCCTTTCTATTTCATACAACTTTCGTTCAAGACGTTTTTCGACAATCTCAGCCGTTTACGCATGCGGGGTGTTTTCCGTGCGCGCCGTTAGATGCAAGCCCGCAACGCAGCAGTGCATAGCGGGCCTGCCTACTTACGGGGGCTCCTTTCTTGCTTTTCTCGCTTTTCTACGTAAATCCGCCCCCATTTCTCAAGAAACATGGGGTCCTTGAGTCAATGTGAGTACGCCGCATCGAATGGTGCACACCTCGTTGCGATCGGAGGTCTGGAAGGTACTTAAACTTGCGAAAAACCTCCTTGGCTGCAGGGGGCGACGATGCCAGCCCGCCACAAAGCCGTGCATGGCGTGTGCCTACCCTCAGGCGATCCGGCCTCTCGAGCCAGCGAGCCGCTATGCTACCCCCACCACCGCCTGACCTAGCGGAGGGCTTCGCCCGTTGGTTTTCCGATTCCGATGCAGATGCAGTCAGGTTTAGCAATAATTATCAGAGGGGACGAGACTTCCATATTTTCATCTTTAAAACTGTTTGGCAGGTATATGACATCTAAAACTAACCGCGTCGGGCGATGCTGCATGTCGTTGGGCGTACCCTTGACTGAATGTCATATCTATTCAGTTGCGATATGTAGTCAGTAAGTCCGTGAAATCCAGACACCGACTCAAACATCACCTTGTGTACCGCGGGCGTCCACATTTCGCACACCCATCGACTTACTACTAGAAATAAGTCATGACATTCAGTCAAGGGTACGCCCAGAGACACTCGTATCTGAAGCAACATATAAACTAAAACATAAAATTAACATATAAAGCATTTAAAAATGTTATGATTTCAACACACAACTTTTCATTTTAAATGTATTTAATACAGCTAGAGTGATTTAACTGATTTAAAGATGTAGTAGTAATAGTAATAGTAGTAGTAGTAGTAGTAGTAGTAGTAGTAGTAGTAGTAGTAGTAGTAGTAGGGGAGTAGATCTTTTGTTACATATTGTCATCTGCCAACTGTAATGTAAACCTAATGACAAACAAAAACTCAGTAAATACAATTGCATTATTTTGCTTTGAGAACCCTCTGCTTGTTTTTCGAGAGCCAATCCATGAAACAGTGTTTGGTTGAAATAACATAGCTTTCAGAATATTTCCACGAGCAAGATCGTTATTGCACCAATTGATGAAAGTGCATGAAAAGGTTGATGAAAGCTCAAGATACTCAATACCTTATTTAATATATATTTTAAACTTTCAGTGTTGATTGCAACAAAAATACTCATGAGCTAAACAAATGCTGCACGCATTACGCCAACAGAGATACTCGGACAGAGCTTGGGACCAAGGGTTGGAAACTGAAACACGGGGTCAAAGTGGAATCATTGCACCTCAAAATAAAACTGTTGGAAGTGGTGAACATCAAGGAATGTAGGAGGGGGCGACTTTGAATTAGTGCGGGAAGAAGGAGCGGGTGAAAATTTGGATGCACCAGATAAGAAAAACTCATTTGGCACAAACCTTATGCTTGCCTGGCAAAGGTGGACATGGGAAGGAGTTGCTATCTTTCCAGCTGTGAGGAAGAATGGTCTGCTAACCTGTCTAACAATACACCACATGCAGATGCTGGAAGCCTGAAAGCAGAAGCGAATGCATTAGCTTAGCACACCATTGAAACACAACTAAATGCCTTGTCAGTCGGCGCCAAGCAACATTCAATGCCTCAAGAAACCAAAGACAGAATAGGAAAACAATAGTGAAAATCAAAAAATGTAAACATGCACTTGCAGACGCGAGGTGGGTAAGAGGGAAGGGTGGGGGGTGGAATCAGCTGGGCGGCGCGACGCCCCGCTTCCCCGGCTCGGCTCCACACGCCTCGGCTCGGCTCGTACGATCAGCCTGTCGCTATGCAACCAGAACACTTCCCGTTCAGAGTGGTTGCGTACCTTTCAGGCGCTCAAACAGGCCGGCGCCGTGTCCGATACGACTTCGCACGCAATCGCACGCACGAGAGCGGAGGCGCGCACGCATTTGCACGCGCTGTGCACGCATTTGCAGGCATACGCCCGCACTCAGCACGCACTCAGCACGCACTCAGCACGCACAAATGCACGCAGATGCACGCAAAACGCACGCAAGACGCACGCAATTGCACGCAGAGCATTTCGCCTCGGGCACATCAGTTACAAATTATCATATCCATTAACGCATTTGCTGATGCCGGCGGTTGAACAAATAAACAAACAAGCACACAGTGCAAACATAAACGCACACCAGTACAGAATTAAAAATCCAAATAAGACAGACAACACATGATATAAAGGCCGAACAGACCACCAAAATGACTTTGCACTTATCACATCTTACTTCAAACTGAAGTGAACAACCAACATGTTAAAGAGAAATATCATTTGGCATAACAAACGCAAAAAAATGAAGAAACATGACTCATTAACAAAATAAAAGCCAAACTTCCTCAATTGACTTTGCACTATCACAATATAATCAACAAATATTCAACATGCTTCAATACAACAAATGTAAAACTAAACATTGTCAAAGATCCTCCACACACCCATGACAAGAGACAGGACAACTGAACGCTTGTGATGTGATCCTGGAACAGAGGATAATCGCCAGTCAGAAACCAACATGATTCAAAGTATGTTTCAAAACGGAACTAACACCACCACTAGAACCGACTTAACTCACCTATGGCTAGGGTAGATCATGCTCCAAATTCATCACATAGAAGCCACCCAGATAGCACTCTTGTTCTTCCTGGTCCTTGCCGTCCCAGAGCGAATGAAGCAGGTTTTCCACATCCTCCGGAGAGTAAGACGGGTACTCCGCTGCGAAGCGCTCCCGGTGCTTGTCGAAAACACTTCTCGATTCTCACGAATTCGCTCTTCCCTCAGCTTCTTGCGGCTTTTCCTTGGCTGAAACAAAGAAACAAAATGTCACCGAAGCAAGGAGGAAAACATAACCCAACTTAACCGGCCACCTGACACAACCTTTTTAACGGGAAAGGATGATGCCACATTCAATTTTGGCAGGTTGACGCGGCACTGGTACAGTGCAGTCACACTAGACCACAGGCGTACAGTGAGGCGCTCTAACCGCACCGAGCAATCCATTATTATCGCAGGTACTAGGCACAGCCACGAGCCACGGCCTAGGTTGACAAGCAACCACCCTCACCGCGGACGCACAGGACGACGCGGCAAAAATACAAAATCAATGTGTAAGGATGGAACGCACTGAACACAGTTTATTATCAAATCGGAGAACAGCGACTCGAATTTGAACAGCTGATCATGTGTTGTTGTATGCGCTGCGTTGCACCGCCACCAGATGGCAGCACGCACAGGTCTGGGGCTCAGTTGAGCCACACTCCGCAAGGCGGCAGCACTGCGCTGCTACCCACAACGCGACGTGAAGCCGAAAGACAGCGAGAGGGAGCAGCACGCAGCGCGAGGTCCCGTGAGACTGTCTCTCGTACGTCACGATGGGAACACCCCATGAGTGCGAGAGAGACCCCTCTAAGCCTGTACCTCGTGACCGGAGGCATTCCCTGTGAACGCGCACACATCCACGCACCGCGTACATGCTCGCTCGACCACGCATGCAGACGCTACGTGAACGCACGAACCACACAGGATGAGTCGTACTGCTTGCCGCGACTTACTTCCATGGCTCACGTGATAAAGGAAAACACGCTTGCTGGACGTGACCATGTGATGCACGAACGCAGGAGCGTGACACGTGCACGCGCGCACTGATTGCACCCAAATGCACGCCGCTGATGCACCTGGTGGGTAGGCAACTACTTCGACATCAATGCCCCTGGGGCTGCCTACGCGCCAGGCGCTACGGCGGGCGCCACCACAGACGAGAACTTGCGAGAGTACGTAAACAGCAGGGCGTAACGAAGCCCGTAAAATAGCCAACGGAGAGTAAGCGAGCCCACGCGCGAATCGAGACACACGTGATGGACGTGGCGGGGCCATGGTTGCCCGCACGTTCACAGTAACGCGCGCGTGCGCACGCTAAATGGACGCCACAAGACCATTCTGGCAGGCATCGCCTGCGCACGGGCTGCAAGACACGCGTGGATGGACGTGGCGGGGCCATGGTTGCCCGCACGTTCACAGTACGCGCAGTGTGCACGCTAAATGGACGCCACAAGACCATTCTGGCAGGCATCGCCTGCGCACGGGCTGCAAGACACGCGTGATGGACGTGGCGGGGCCGTGGTTGCCCGCACGTTCACAGTACGCGCGCTATGCGCACGCTAAATGGACGCCACAAGACCATTCTGGCAGGCATCGCCTGCGCACGGGCTGCAAGACACGCGTGATGGACGTGGCGGGGCCATGGTTGCCCGCACGTTCAGCAGTACGCGCGCGTGTGCACGCTAAATGGACGCCACAGGACCATTCTGGCAGGCATCGCCTGCGCACGGGCTGCAAGACACGCGTGATGGACGTGGCGGGGCCGTGGTTGCCCGCACGTTCACAGTACGCGCGCTTGCGCACGCTAAATGGACGCCACAAGACCATTCTGGCAGGCATCGCCTGCGCACGGGCTGCAAGACACGCGTGATGGACGTGGCGGGGCCATGGTTGCCGCGCACGTTCACAGTACGCGCGCGTGTGCACGCTAAATGGACGCCACAGGACCATTCTGGCAGGCATCGCCTGCGCACGGGCTGCGATGGACGTGCCGGGCAGGTGCTCAAGAGAATGCGTACTCCGAGGCACGTCACCGGGACGGCAAGATTAGCAGGCAAGCCACACGTGCTCACCACGCACGCTGCAGGAACGTGCCCAGCAGCGTGTCAGTCGGGACGACCCGGGAACGTACCGGCCGACACGCTGACGGAACGTGACCAGAGCGTGCCTGACCGACACGGTGCTTCGGTTCACGTGCGGGGCACGCATCTGCGGGAATGCCCGCGGAACGTGCATGCACGCACACTGATGGGACCTGCTATCAGCGTGCAAGATGGAACTACTTCCACGAGGCACGTGCTATGCACGTCCAACGCGGTTCACACCGGGACATACCATTAAACATTCCGACAAGGACGTTCCCTAGGAAGTGCCGGCGATCACGTCACGACTTTTGCTGACTGGGTGGAAGTATAACGGTTTATTTTTTTATTCCAATTCAAGGTGTATTTTGTACTATTCCCTGATAACAGAGTAAAGATACTACGGACCGATATATCGTTCCTCAATTGTCCCCCGTTTTAGAAAATCTTCACATCCTAATATTTGAAATCTTTGAATGCGAAGGAACTTTTTCCCCAAGATAATCAGAAAATTTTTAACTACAAAGAAGACAAATGTCACAGTACTCACAAAAAAAGCTTACATCCCACACAATATGACAGCTGGTCTGCAGATCATACGTACAAGGGCACTTAAAACTAATTGCCATTCCTCGGCAAACTAAATAGGCATGATCTGCTGGCGTTTCCATTTTCGTCCTCGAAAACATTATTTGGGGCAATTAAATCGTATTTTTGACAAGCGTTTTAAAAGAAAACTCGGCAAAAGTTCAAGATTTTCGGAATTGTTCACCGAGCCGATGCGCGAGGGTACTAGCCTTAGGTCGGCGAGTTGAGATTTGTAATGACAAAAAACTATCCCTTTTAAGCGCTAAACGTTCTTGTCGATATCGAAAAACCGGCGGCGAACGGTCCCACCCTATTTTGCCAGGGTTGTCTATAGGTACGTCCTTGGCTCGCCTACAAACTGCCGAGCTAAAATTCAGCTTTCTATCTCAAATCATTCAGTCCGTACCAACGAAAAAACACTTGAAAAAACGGAAGAAAAAATTCCAACAGTTTTAGTGGATTAAGTAGGCTAGACCCATAAAACACGCTTTTCAGCTCATTTCTATGTGAAATAATGTGACCATTGAGTTTTTTAGGCACTTGTTTACCCCTGAGCCGAAGAATTAACTTTGATTGTCGAGTGGTATTTACCAAACGTCCCATTAACTTATGTTCGATCAACAAGCTAGGCCCAAAAAACACGATTGATTGTCATAGCTGTTACCAATCGTCCCTTAACTATGTGACAAGAATTTTACCTTTGCAATTACCTGATACAAATGAAGCCGAAACTTTGCGGTATCATTAGGCCAACTCTCCGAAATACTCGTTTAAGGCCATCCTCTAGAAGAACATGCGACTTTCTGTTTGAATCACTTGTGTGTTAGAGGTTTGAAGTGTCTTAAAAGTTAAAGTTTTTAAGCATCGAGTCTTAAAACTTTGCGATGTAACTATGCTAGCTTGGTCTTACATTATGCTTTTAGGCAAAAATCATGCGGAAATAGGATTTTTTGATTCGGCTCGTCATATCTCGTTTCTCGAGAATACT